>CM033434.1:40377498-41022902 GCA_019425775.1 Rafetus swinhoei | reverse complement strand
TAGAGCCTGGGGCCGGGGGGAAGCACATGAAGTCTCCTCCCGCCCTGCCCCTGCCCCTGCCCCTGCTTCTAAGAACTGCACGCTCCTTGCAGGATGGGGGCAGGGTGGGAGGAGACTTCGCTCGCTCCCCCTGCCCCAGGCCAATCAGTCTCCTCCTGCCCTGCAAAGGGCTCAGCAGTTAGTCAGCCACCAGCTGCTGCTCAGATGGTGGTTGACTCTAAGTGTGGCGCTCCCTTGCAGGCCGGGGGCAGGGAGTGAGAGACTTCACATGCTCCCCCTCCCCAGGCTCTGATTGACCTGGGGGCAGTAGAGGGGAGCATGTGAAGTCTCCTCCCACCGCCAGGGGCCCAGGTAACAAGAGGGAACTGCCAGCTGTTCAGACCAGCTGGCGGTTCTCTTGGGAGAGAGGGATGGGGGGAGGGGACACAAAGACTTAGTGTGCTCCCACATCCTCAGGCCAGTCAGGGTCTGTGGGTGGGGAAGCATGGAAATATCCTGGCCCCACCCCTTCTACCTGAGGCCTCGCCCCTTCCAGGCAGCCCGGGCCACTTCAAAAATTTCTGAAGTGGCCTCCTGTCAAAAATTATTGCCCACCCCTGATCTAGTCTGTGATTCCTTCAACTGAGGTTCAGCATTTGGAGCAAGAATACTAACCACATTGACTGATTTTTCATTAATGCTTTCCCCGGGGGGCTATTTTGAGGTTCAGGCTGAATGTTAATATTCCATTGTGGGTGGTGAAAAAAAAGAGATATTTCTTTGGCAATGAAGTACAAGGGATGATACTAGAATGGAACCACTCTTGCTGCTATTGCAGATACCTACCCCACAGACAGTCATACGTGAATAGAAAGTGACAGATGTACTTTTATAGGGTAACTACTATCCTGCTCTTATAAGAAGATGATGCCCTGTTAATTTCTTGCAGACAGGTTAAGCTCTTTGTGCAGGTTTAGTCACATGGATAGCCTGTATACTCTTTTTTGGTCACCTGGAAGATTTAAATTTTCTCTGATTGTGACTCTTCTCCAGTCCTCCTGGTATCACTCTTCTCATGTCCACCTTCCTGTCAACTCAGCCAGATCTGCCTTTCTCCAACTTTTATGTTTCTGTTCCCAGTGCCAGCTCCCTGATCCATGATCGTTCCTTCCTGCCATCCTTATTTCTTTCACTGACTTCCACACCCTGAACTCAAACAGAACCCTACTTGCTATGCTGTGAGGGTCAGTCAGGTCTGGCATTATCTTTTTTGGGCCTGGGGACAAAAGCTGAATGAAAATCCTGATCTTATCCGTGCCAGAGATACTCCAGAGCATACTAGGGCAATCTCAGCCCACACAAGATGAGAGTACAGTATTTGTGCCAGACCCTACAGAAAGAACGCTAGACTTCCCAAGACTTTTTGCCTTCATATGTCTCTCTTCTGTGGCATTAATTGTAGTATTTTGTTGTAGTAATTGTAGTAATTTGTTGGCAATTTCAGCAGGAAGGTCAGGGCCTGAAGGAGCTCTCTCCTCTAGAAGCTGAGCCTCTACTTGAGGTTCATTGGCTGGGCATTTTGGGAAGGGTTGAAGAACTTGTGAATAAATGGCAGTATAAGGATTTGGGAATATGACTCGTCTCATGAGTACTGTGTACAGATCCTTCCTGCCCTCTCTTGGGAGCCAATGTGACAGGCCTAAGTGCAGTGGGTCCCAACAGGTACCCTCTGCACACAGACACCACTAAGGCCTCCACAAGGCCTTCTGGAGCAGAGCTTGAATCCTGCCTCTTCTCCCCAGAGGCCTGATCCACCGCAGCAGGAGTGTACCTGAGCTCTTACTCAAGCCATGGCCATCACCTCAGCCATACAACATCAGCAGGCATCCCAGCACAACAGCATCCAGGCAACTCTAACATGTTGTTGGTGTATCACTACCACCCATCCGCTTTCCCCTCAGTGCGCCCAGCCTGTGTTCTCCTGATCATCCCCAGTGCCCAACCTTCCCCCTCCACACCTTTCACCTCAGACCCCGCCTCGCCTTCTCTCCAGCTGCTTCTGCTCTCACATTCCCTTCCTGCTGCATCACACTGATCACATCAGCACCCAACTCCCATTTCCCTAAGGAAATTGCATTAGTGTACCAAAAACCCATCGCATCATCTACATAGTTATAACGTTACACTGAAAAGGGGTCTTTAAAAATGGCAGTACGCACCTGTGCATGTCGACATATAGAGCTCTGTGACATGAGCCCCATAGAGAACCCCAGAGCTGAACACAACTAACCTGTGGAACAATTTGGATCCATATCTGAACTTTGTGGTTGGCTTATAGAGTGATTTCTATAATGGACCAAGCTTAATCCTTGGATCTAAACTCCCCTGCACCCAAAATTACCTCTTTTGACACTTCCTAATTTCAGTCCTGACAGCTACCAGCAGCTATATTATCCTAGTATCATATCAGTCCCACTCCAGAAGGAGTGAACATTTGACATCTTCATCTGAAAGAACCAAAGGGAGATATCCACTGGACCACTGGGAAGAGCAGTGGAGAATATTCTCCTGAGGAACTGCTAGTTACCTCATACGTAGCTGTAAATTATTTTCTAATTCAAGGCCCACCATTAAGGAAAACGGAAAGATGTTCCACAAATTCTAGTACAGCTCTTCATGGCAATGTTGCTAAGCAACAGCATAAGTGAACTGCATGTTTCTGGTACTGCTGAAGAAGAAAAGTATTTAGAACCCTAATTTTAAAGCTAGTTAGGCACCTAAACATGTAGTTAGGAGCCTAGAGTGATTTTCCAAAACATGGACATGCCTGACTCTCGATACATTGGGATGAAAATCCCACTAGGAGTCAATCTGCATCTTTTGGCACATAAATACCTTCATAAAGCTGACCCTAAGAGCAGGTCTACAATACATGGGGAAGTTGATCTAAACTATGAAACATGAGTTACAGTAGTAGCATAATTCAACTTGATGTAGCTTAGATCTATTTCTGTGGGGTCCACACTACACTGGGTTGGTGAGAGAAACTCTCCTGTTGACTCCCCTTATTCATCTCATTCTGGTGTGTACTGGAATTGACAACTAACCAATTGGTGGTTGATTTAATGGGTTTTCAATAGCCCTGCTAAACTGATGCAGTGTAGGTGTCCATCCACCCAGTAGTGGAAACAAGCTCTAGTGCAGGGCAGTGTGGGACATGCAGAGCCACCTCTTCCCCACCACCACCAAAGGTGCACCAGATAAGTGCCCCATACCCTGCTCCCACACACTAACTCACCATTCAGCACTCGTGAGGCCACATCTGGAGTATTGCGTCTAGTTCTGGGCCCCCCACTATAGAAAGGATGTGGATGCATTGGAGCGGGTCCAGCAGAGGGCAACCAAAATGATTAGGGGGCTGGAGCACATGACCTACGAGGAGTGGCTGAGGGATTTGGGCTTATTTAGTCTGCAGAAGAGAAGAGTGGGGGGATTTGATAGCAGCCTTCAACTTCCTGAAGGAAGGTTCCAAAGAGGCCGGAGAGAGGCTGTTCTTAGTGGTGACGGATGGCAGAACAAGGAGCAATGGTCTCAAGTTACAGTGGGAGAGGTCTAGGTTGGATATTAGGAAAAACTATTTCACTAGGAGGGTGGTGAAGCACTGGAATGGGTTACCTAGGGAGGTAGTGGAAACTCCATCCCTAGAGGTTTGTAAGTCCCGGCTTGGCAAATCCCTGGCTGGGTTGATTTAGTTGGGGTTGGTCCTGCTTGGGCAGGGAGCTGGACTTGATGACCTCCTGAGGTCTCTAACTATGATTCTATGATTCTAACTCCCCTGCAGACACCCACACCCCAGCCCTGAGCCTCTCCCACACCTCAACTGTCTCATAGACCCCACACTACAGCCCTAAGACCCCTCCTGCCCTGAACTGCCTCACAGAGTTTGGACCTCCACCCCAACCTCCTGCTCTGAGCCACTCCCACACTCCAAATCCCTTGGCGCCAAACCCAAACAAACCTCTTTAATGAAACTTGAACTTTATGAAGATTTTGAGTGGCTCCCAAGACCTTTGTAAAATATTGATTCCCCAGCAGTGTGTGTGCACACACATACACAAACAACAAGGCAGGCTGATTTTCCCCAGCACACACGCACATACTCATGCTTAGCCTTAGAAAACCTGGAAACCTCAAAGAGAGTAAATTATAGCATCCCCTTATGGGGCCAGAGATGAATCAGAGAGTCTGGTCTGCACTGTCCATTTTGCACTACTCAAGTAGGGCAAAATGGACAGATTCCACTTGGAAATGTCCCTTTGCGAAGGGAAAAGTCCTGCTGATGCAAAAATGGCACAGTCGGCTTCTTTGCCAGCCACCTTCCTGTGCACCCACATAGGAGAGAGGAGAGGGCATGGTGTGACACAACTTCTCCATGCTAATCTTCTAGTGGCCTAAAGCTCCTCAGGGCCTTTAGGCCAATGGCATAAGTTACAACACCCCCTCATATGCTCTAATGCTAGGGCAAGGCTGACACTGAATCAGGCAGCCATATTTAGCTCCTAGAGAACTGCATTTAACAAAGCCCCAATGTAGGGAGAACTCGTTCCAATGTCTCTCCCATCTTGGTCACCTCTGAGGGACCTTTAGTATGACCCTTGATGCCGGCAGCCAATACACATGCACTCTCTCTCGTTCTCTCTTTCCCTTTTCCAACTATGGTCACACTCCTTTAGCTATATTAGGAAATGTAAACTATTCAAAACATTGTGCAGAACAATTCTTACCACTAATATCTCATTTCATGCCTGTGGTTAACAGGAACGTCCAGAAACTGCCCACTTATAGTACAGTAACTCTACACTATCAAGCAAAGAGAATAAGGAGACACTTTGAGTAACAAATGGGTTATTGAAAAATGCTAGAGACATATTTTCAGCATTAATTGTGAAAGCTTGAGGTAAAACTGTTACTGGTAATGAATGCCTTTAGACAATGCTTAGTAGCTTCTGACACTGTATCTTTCTTAGTAAAAGACACCAGAAAATCTTTGCCTGTTTTAGTCATTCAATATTTACCCTCCCCACTCCCCCCAGCAAACTCTGCCTAACCTGACCTTTTCAACTTTGGGTAGAAACCAGGGTCACAATGTGCCTCCAAACTGCATCCAGACCTTCCAGAAAGAATGAAAGAAAAAGCAGAGAGAATTAATCCCTCAAGTGTATGAAAAAACTGTTGTTTTGATGTTAAATATTTAAGTCTTTGAAAAATTGATGTTTGTTTTTTAAAATGAGCCTTTTTTGGTAGTTGAAATACATTTTTAGGGGCTCTCTTCGTCCCCAC
Source organism: Rafetus swinhoei (assembly GCA_019425775.1). Lineage (NCBI taxonomy): Eukaryota > Metazoa > Chordata > Testudines > Trionychidae > Rafetus > Rafetus swinhoei. The sequence continues at coordinate 41,017,583 of CM033434.1, read as the reverse complement.
TAAGGTATTATGAACACTGGCTGCCAATCCTAAAACTGAATGGTGGAAAGAGACATTGAAGGGGTTAAGAAAAAAGGAAGAGGAGGAGGGAGTGATACTTAGGGGAAAGCAGAATTTTCTGCAAAGGTTTTTGGAAGCAGGAGGGGAGGGATTTATGTAATTTTTTCTTTATCTTCATCTTGTGGGGGAAAATGGAGAAACCCTTCAACCTGACAGGACAAGCGTTTCCTGGAGTGCATGGAGTCAGCAGCGAGAAGGGTTCAGTAGAGTCCACATCCACGCAGGTTGTTGGCGATGATGACATCCGTAACAGCATCAAAGACAAACTGGATGTTGTTGGTGTCCGTGGCACAGGTGATGTGCGTGTAGATCTCCTTGTTGGGGGACTTGTTCTTGCTCTCATACTGAGACTGGATGTAGGCCACGGCCTCAGTGAAAGAGTTAGGGCCTATGAGAGAAGCCAAGAAGAAAGGAAAGCATGCATTAAAACAATCCCAAACACAGGACCCAAATCTGTTTTAGTTGAAGGCAATGAGAATTTAGTAGCATTAGATCATTGTCCTAACTTTGCTAGCTCTTACTGGACACTACAAACAACAATCTATGGGTCTGACCTTCCTCTTGCTTGCAAGAATGAAGATAACAGAGTTATGCTAATGTAAAATTAGCATAGGAGCAGATGCTTTCCTGACTGTAAAAACATTCCATGGTGTGAGCCCAATCAGAGTCATCCTTATTCATATTGTAGAATACGCAGCTGTGTAGGGCACCCAAAAATGTGGGGCACCACTGGGGTTTAATGTCCACCTAGCCGCCTCATCCGTATTCTGTGGTTCTGCTTCCTCTGGAAAGGATCTAAGAGGGGTAGCTATATTAGTCTGTAACTTCAAAAACGAGTGGTCCTGTGGCACCTTAGAGCACGTCTAAACTACGTTCCTCTTCTGAAAGAGGAATGTAAATGAGTCTGATCAAAAATGCAAATGAAGCACGGATTTACAAATCTAATTTGCATAATTTGAAAAAGGGTTTTTCAAAAAAGAAACCTCAGTCTAGATGGGGTTCTTTGGAAAAAAACCCTTTTTCGAAAGAACCCGTAGTTCTTTCGAAAAAAACCCTTTTTCGAAAGAACCCGTACTCCTGAAAAAATGAGGAGTACGGGTTCTTTCGAAAAAGGGTTTTTTTCTTTGAAAGAACCCCATCTAGACTGCGGTTTCTTTTTAAAAAAACCCTTTTTTGAAAAAGAGCTCTCGTGCGATTAAGCAAATGAAGCGTGAGATTTGTAAATCCACGCTTCATTTGCGTTTTCGATCGGGCTCATTTACATTCCTCTTTCAGAAGAGGAATGTTGTTTAGACATAGCTTTTAGAAACTAACCCTGACAGACCAGATCTGGCCTGCGAGCTGGTATTTGCCTGCCCCTGATTTACACTGTAATAAAAGCATTGTGTTGATCTTGACCCCCCTTGCCTGTTTATATGCTCCTCAGTTAATTCTCTGTAGCCGTAGAGCCCCTTCCATTTTCACCATGCCCCAGGGCTAGCTTGCCGGGGTTTCTTTGGCAGTTTGTTTTCTGTGGGATTTTCAAGATGAACGTTTGAAGATATGAATAAGCTTCTCCCATCCACATCTTCACTTTGACCCAGAAGTTCTAGTTCAGCAGAGCACTGAGGCATGTGCTTAAATCTCAGAGCATGTGCTGAAAGTGAAGCCCATACTGAAGGGCATTGCTGAACTGGGGCCTGAGTGAGGAGCCTGCCTTCCAGCAATGTGTTAACATGGCCATGTAGAACCAATGTTCTGACTCCTATGTTACCCCACTCCTGGCTGCAGGCCCAGAGGCTGTGGATGGGGAAAAGAAGTGTGGGCTCCCTTACATCCCAGAAGTTCCCAGCTGCCAGAAAAGTGCCTGGAGGCTATGGCCAACGGGCGCAATTTAGAACAATCTTGAGCATCCTCCTCTGAGTTATGAGAGAGACCAGCCTGCATGCCAGCCATGCCCAGAACTGGGATGCTTCAACGGGTCTTAAAGCCAAATTTGTTTTTCTCTTCCTTAGGTGATGATCTAGCTCCGTGGTGTCCAATGGTGTTCCCTGTAAGCTGAGCGCTTGGGTGGCTGCCCAGCAGAGATTCTGGTGCCACCCACAGCTGCTCACATTGGACAGCATGTGTTTCTATTGATGGTGCACATCTGCACATTCCTCAGTGCACATAACAAAATTTATTCCACCCAAGGATGGCAAAACTTAGAGGGAACCTTGGTGTCCAACCAGTTCTAAAGCAATAGCCACTATAGTGAACAAGTCACACTCAACTGGCCAAATAGCCATATTGCTCAAGGTAATGAGCCACACTCAACTGGCCAAATAGCCACATGTGGCTAGTAGCTAGTGTGTTGGACACAATGGATCTAGCTGGTTCCCTTAGCATGAAAGCCTCTATAAAACTAAGTTCCATTCTGTTCTAATTTACCTACCAGTGGCATCTCCATGTAATTAGAAATAAATTAAGAGTGGAGAATTTCTGTGGCAACGTAATTAATTTTACAATATGCCTGAGCATTCCTGCGCACCTTAGAACTTCATTCAGAATTGCCCTGATAGACTTTGAGTACAGAAAATCCTTTGTTGGCTGAAATGTCCAGTTATCACGATTTAGCTTTATCGCTTGGTCAGATTTGTTTCTGTATCTCACAAAAATATCGGACCCTTCTCTGCAACAGTAAGCTGCAGAATTTCTCTTAAATACAAAGGGACCAGTTCTGCTCAATATGTATTTACCATTTGGCACGGCGAAAAAATGACGGATCCTCTCTGCCAGTTCATAGTGGGAATCAAGTGCTCAGATAGGGAGAGCTCTTGTTCATAATTCGTTGGCATGCCCCATCTTGGCATACTCTATTTGCAACCACGCTGACTGACAAAGAGACCAGCTTTTCTTTCTGTCAGCTTGATTCAGCTGGATGTTTCCAGCAAGATTAAATAATTCATTATTGCAAAGGTTTATATTTATGCCAGCTCAGAATTTTAATGAAGGTTTGTGGAAGACAGCAAGATATGGAGCAGCAGAGCACCACCACTAACTTTGCAGGAGGAAGTGTTCTAATCATCAATAGGTCAGGCATGAGGCGGCCAGGCAAAAGAAGTGCTTCCTGCATGCTGTGCTATTGCAGCTCTTCAGTTCTGATCTCCAGGGTAATCTAATATACATCTTCATTTAATATTAAGCACATCTGTATCAAAATGCGTAATGTCACCGTGACAACTGACACTGGGGACCTCTAGAGCTACAGTGACAATCTGCTACGGGCTGAGCTAAAAAGCTCCAGCTCGGTGAGCAGTGGCTATAACAACTTGTATCTTCTCAGGATTGGGTTAGAGAGGGACCAGTAGCACCAGCGGGTAACAACCTGGCATCAGTGCAGCCTAGTGGATAGAACTGAACTAGCACAGAATCTGCTACGTGACCTTGAGCAGTCACGTCAGCGCTCTGTGCCTTAGTTTCCCTATCTGTTAATGGGGGACAATTATACTGACTTCTTTTGCAAGTACTTTGCGATTCATAGATTTTAAGACAAGAAGGGCCCATTAGATCATCTAGTCTGACCACCCGCATAACACAGAATCTCCTGTTGAAAAACACTACATAGGAGCCAGGTATTAGTATTATTAATGCCTGGCATACAAAAACAGAGTTGGCTGTCTGAATCAGGGAAAATGGAGTGGCCTGGTGTTATGGACTAATTGGCTTTATTTGTTAATGGCGTGGCATGTGTCTTTCATACTGTGTGTTTCTCAAGCTGGAATCACTTTTTAATTTTTTGGTTAAGAAGCCAGTTGAGTCTTTTCTGGGGAATCACAGTACTCATGAGAAGAGTCATATCCCCAAATGCTTATACTGCCATTTATTCACAAGTTCTTCAACCCTTCCCAAAATGCCCAGCAAATGAACCTCAAGTAGAGGCTCAGCTTCTAGAGGAGAGAGCTCCTTCAGGCCTTGACCTTCCTGCTGAAATTGCCAACAAAGGCTCAGCTAGTGGCATGTGTGGTCATTTTAATGCTAGTGGGGATGTGTCCCTTAGGACGTGGCTTAAGCCATCAACATATTTCATATGGGCCATTGAACAGCCCATGTCAGACAGTGGAAGCTGTTGTGAGCTCATTCTGCAACCTTTATTCAAAGAAAACTTCCTCTTTAAGTCAACAAGAGTTTTGCCTAAGGGTTGCAGGACTGGAACCTTTATGATCATTGCCTGAGATGTACCCTAAAAAGCCAACAACCTAGATTTCAAAAGCTGCAAATCACATTGCCCTGAGCCATCTGTCTCCTGACTGAGCATTGGTTTAAAAAGGAACTCTAGTTTTTCATTACCTGTGTACTCAGGAAAGCAGATAGTCAATGGAGATTTCTTAATTTTCTCCTCAAATATGTCCTTCTTGTTTAGAAAGAGGATGATGGATGTGTCTGTGAACCATTTGTTGTTACAGATGCTGTCAAACAGCTTCAATGATTCATGCATGCGGTTCTGCAATATAAAGGAGAGAACATATCAGGCTAAAGACAGTGATCGTGTGGTGTTCAACATGTAGGGAAATCTAAAATATCTAAACTGAGGAGGAAAAAATAAAAACTACAGCATATGTAATAAATTTATGTATACATACAGATGAACATGTACATACACAGATGCAATCCCTATGATATTTGACATACAGTTAGTAACAAGGGCATTTCACTACATAGAGCTGTTTATTTTGCATACTGCATAGTTTACAGGATTTCAGCTCATATAAATATCATGCACCATGCATGTCAAGAGAAGCTACTTTTGCCCTTTAGTCAGATCTATGTGTAGGTGCAGGTCATGCAGGTTTTTTAAAATGTTCTTTTGTTAAAATTTTTCACTTCATTGTTGTGTGTGTATGGCACACAGTTGGATACATTAACCAAGGACTGATGAGATCCTTGAATTAATCCAGAGTTGTAAGCAGACAGCAAGGTGACATCTTCTCGTTAATGACCTTGCCGTGACCTTTGCCTTATTTTGTTATTTTGTTTAGTGGGGTTTTTGTCTTCTTTTTTTTAAGTGTGGGTTTCTTTGGAAAGATAGTACAACCAAAAGCATCTAGCAAAAAAAAAAAAAAAAAAAAAGTGTGTATGGGGAAAATCTATAACAGCAGGTATCTAAGAACAACCGAACTACAAGTCAGCAGATTACTCGTTATGTTAGCTCATGCCTCAAGGAAGAATATTAGCTTGTTTGCCCGTAAAGGAACCAAGCGTTCAAATATACACACGGGGGGAAGGCAACTTTTTAGTTCTAGGTCATGCAACAACAAAAAAGATACAGAAACAGGTAAAACAAAAGAAATTAAATATATTGGTTAGGAAGTTGCAAGGTCCGCCACGCAGTCTATGGTGGTGGAAAGAGCTCACGGCAAAGTCAACCAGTAGTGTCATGTTCCCCTGCTGCTTTCAACTCTTAACTCATGTTTCTTGGTTCAAGAGAAGCTTCATACCTGCCAAATTTGGTGGGTCTCTCAAAATCTCATTTTTTGGCCTTTGTTTGGTTAGATAGGTCAGACGGCCGAGGAAAAGTTGTGAAGGTGCTGAAGCTTGGTGCTGTTTGGAGCAAGAGGCCGAAGCCGGAGTGCACACGCCGATTGCGCGGCAACCTCCCAACCGGGAACGGGATAGCAGAGAAAGCAGGCATAATGAGGACGAAGCACACCCAAAGAGTCATGGGATTATCAAAGGCAAATTAGGTTACAGACCAGAATGCTTGCTTGGTTTTTGCCATTGGCAGCACCTCAGAGAGTGCCTCCCAGTTCCACCAACGCTCAAAGACTAGCAGCTATTACAACGAATACAGGAAATAGGCTAGATACAAAAGTGGTGCATAACCTCATCTGTAAATCATTTCAGTGGTGGGTGTGGCATAACCCATCTGCATTTAGTACAACGCACATGCAGTGGGCCCCATTCAGTAGCCACTGCTTGTCTACATCTCCTGCTGAGTCCCACTGTCACATAAAAGTCATATATGGGTCTTGCAGCTTAGCATAGCCTGGGACCCTGCAAGCCCAAACAGCAGCTGGGCTTTATCAGCTCTAACCCATGCCTTGAGCTGGGAAACTACTATGCGGTAAATAAGTTTGACCTCAGTCTCAGCCCATAAGAGTGATAAGAATGGTGTTGAGCCAGGTACGTGCACACCCGATAAACAACTGTAGTATAACTATTGTAGGGAGTCTTGTGTCCATTGAGTTTCACCAGGAACCTAAACCTGGAAGGGTGTCCTGAATCCCCCCTAGCTGGAGCCATGTCCACTGCGGCCGGGTGCGAGGTAACCGGAACGGGACTCCCCGCAGACCTGAAAGGGCGTAAGCATTTCCAAGTACCTGTTACTCTTATATGCATTGTTTTGCCTATGCCAATTGTTGTATTACTTTGCAGTAGCTGTGTAACCATCTGGCAGTATTAAGCCTGTAATAGTAGTGACGTAGTGAGATTAATAAAAAGCAACTATCTATCCCTAATCGATTCTGTCTTGAAGCGAATCCACAACCCTGTTGGGTCCTGGCCCTGTGACTTGCCACCCACGCATACAGTGGCTGCATTGTTGTTAGCACTTTCCCTTCTATCTATACACGTGAATGATCACTGAACATTTTATTTAGATACAAATGATTCCATGGATGGGGGAAATAGTTGAACCTGTGATGAGATATAGCGTCAAATGAAGCACTAGTATTGCAGCATTACTGTTTTATTGATACTGCATATCTTTGATTAGAAGTTGTGGCTTCCATTAAATTGGATTGCTTTCCCCTCCAGCTTATATGGTAATGACATGTGGTGAAGATGTGGCTACAAATTTAATCATTAATTTATTGGACTCCATGGCTTTTCCTGGATCCTTGAAGATGCTAGAAAGAAGGCATCTTGTAATTTAATGGTGCAAGCTACAAGAAAACAGCGACTAGACTGTTGATCCCCTGTAAATGAGTTAAGGCAATCATGGAATAGGCTTGCTTGCATATAATTCAAAATCACACAGAAGGACAGAACTACCCCTTTCCTTAGCTGGATGAACTCTCATTTGTTTTCTTTTTTAAATGTCACCTGAGAGTATTGCACTAACCCCTCTCTTTTTACTGTGTGGTATAGAGGACACAGAACACTGTTCGCCTTTGCCAAGAGGTAGAATCAAAATCATAAACCTGTAAAAACCTGAAAAGACTTTGTTCTGATGAACCTTGGCTTTCCAAGACCCCTTTGTAAGGGAGAAAGAAGAGGACAGAGGGTGGAAAAGGGCAGGAACATAGTCATTTTTAACCGAAGTCCCTTGCAGAACATTATTTGTGTCACTGTCTACTAGCAAGATGTAAACACAGCTTCTGGGATTAAATGAAGAAGAGAGACCATACATTTGGGACTGTTATGATACTTACCCTTCTGTTCATTGTTTCATATTTATACCATAATTAAAGAACAATCAGAACAGGTTAAAACATCAGCGTTCACACAGTACTGCAGTCAAAGCAGATAAGGTAAATATATGATGAACACAGAAGTCTTGGTTAATAAACAGAGCAGAGGCCTTCTCATCAGGTGGACTTTTTAGCTAGTGCTCTTATATTCCCACTGCAGTCAAAGTGTTTAAAAATCCCATGGTGTTTTTTTTTTCCTTTAAATTTTCATCAAAATCTGCAGGAAAATGGCATTCACTCCTTGAGTAATAGTAATTTATGTCACTGAGCCTTCACCATTACATATATGCACAGCAAAAAGAATTAAATGGCAAACACCATTAGAAAACAGTACTTAGAATAAACATTCCTTTATTCACTACAGATTCCAGAGCCAGGATTGGACAGTTCTCATGGAGTCCCCAGGGGGAACGAATATTGTCTCACCTGGATAAATCCAGATATTATACAAGATCTGTTTTCTGGCTTTGCTGCATATTGCCACTACTCTGTTGAGTTCTTTCACCCTTTATCTCAACTGTGCTTTTGTTGTAATGATTGGGGCAAAAGGCTGGGAAACCATGACATGACATCTCCCTGTGTCTAACTGTATGACTCTTCTTAATATGTCCACCTCTTGTACTGCACTATGCTTCATTCTAGATGCAACTGCTTTGTTATGTTGGTGGAGCAGGAAGGAAAGAAAATCTTCTAGCACTTCTCACCTTGATTCCTGCCAGCAGCTCTCTATGCAGCAGTTAATATTTCTTATGTTGTGCTCTAGCAAAGAAGAGATTATTGCTTCTCTGAGCTTGCTACTGTCCTGATCAGGAAGGACTATTGTGCATCAGAACAAAAACTGTATTTCTCTTCTGCTTCCCAATGCATAGCTTCTAGTTATACTTTCTACAGATGCCAAAGACCTTTGGATTTGCTCTTTGCTTCTAAGCAAATGGATGAGTGGTATAATTAAATTTCCATTGCACATTCATAGCCAGGAGAACACATTAGAAACTAGCACTCAATGAATGACATGGTTAAATGTCCAAGTCTAATGCATACTTAAGGTCAAGTGCACCAGGCTGTAAATGTGTTACACATTCAGTAAACTAGGACACCAACTGTATCTTCATATACCAGCTAGATATAAAGGAACTAAACAATAGTTTAATTCTAGAGGTAGCAAAGTGTACCGTGTGCATCTGCCGGTTTTCCCTAGCATGTAGAAAGAAGAACTGGACAGGATATTATAGGGTCACGTGGGAGATCCCATGTCACCAATCCATTGTATGCAAATGTGTCAAATGCAGCAATAAAAATCCTTATAATCCATTCCAGTGTTGTATATGAATGTTGCTAGTAGGGTTTCCCCTTACCTGCTAACCTGGGAGAACCAGATTTGGATAAGGCCTTGTGGGGTTTTCCTATCACAAGGTGAACTTTGTGAAGATTAAGAAAGCCATTAAATTACCATACACTGAGCTGCTCAGTCACTTAGCAACTGTGTATTGCCCTCTTTTAATTATGAATTTAATGCTGGTATTTAGCTGCACCTGCCAGTTCTAGTCACGGACTAAGCAGATGTACATTGCCTGGCATAGGCAACTCAGAGCCACCTTTTATGAACAGTGCATGAGAGGATTTAGGGGAAAACTTGGCATACCATTTAATTTTGCTTTGTTGGCTTTACCTATATAATATGTATGAAATCAGTGGAGTTTTGACAGCATTGTGTTTATCTACTCCTACTGCTCTGGGAGTAGAGCACACTCAGCACCTTGCACAGCCAGGCTGTGGGATGGATCGTTGTATGAGGAAGGCTTTGAATGTGCTGACTATGGAGTAGTGCCTGGCTGGATTCAGGAAGTTTAGATTGGCTATGTATGCAAAGCTTAGATTCCTACTTGAATTAGGTCAAGAAATTAATGAATGGAGATGCCTATCTCCTAGAACTGGAAGGGACCTTGCAAGGTCATCAAGTCCAGTCCCCTGCCTTCACAGAGTCCAGTCCCCTGCCTTCACAGCAGGACCAAGTACCATCCCTGACAAATTTTTTGCCCCAGATCTGTAAACGGCCTCCTCAAGGACTGAACTCACAACCCTAGGTTTAGCAGGACAATGCTCAAACCACTGAGCTATCCCTCCCCCAAATGTCATGTGAAGAAACTTTCTCATAAGATTATTTGTTTTGGCTGAGCTGGACGTGCAAAAGGACTAGCCTTTCTTTTGGTTTTTATTGTATATTTTACTGTTCCTGGCTGAAACTACAGACTTTCAGTACAATCCCTTACTGAAAATTGTAACAGTACTATAAAGTAGTGGTTTCAAACACTACAACGTGTACTACATGTTGCAATAACAGAGAACCGTGGCATGTTTTTAAAACAAGGGTCATGACAAGTAGATTAAAAATGATCAACTTTTCTGAACTTCAAGCAAGGTTTCATGTTGAGGGGAAGGCTTGCCTCATTTGCCCATTCCTCTTTGACAAGGTGCCCAAATGAACTTGTTGCTGAAAAGTTGGCTCTCCAGTGAATTAGCTAGTACCAACTTCCTGGCTTCAGCCTAATTCATCTGATAGGACTGGCCTAAAACTAGAAGCTGTCAGGAATGTTTAGCTCACTGAGGGTGCATCTACACGGCAGGGCTTAACTCAAAATAAACTATATAAATTGAGCTACGCCAATTGCATAACTTATTTCAAAATAGCTTATTTCGAAATTGGGAGTGTCTACACAGCACTTATTTCGAATAGAGCACTCTTCCTCCGACTTCCCTTATTCCTTGTACAAGGAGGGTTACAGGAGTCGGAGTAAGACGCCCTCCAACTTGACAGTATTTTGACATTATTTCGAAATAACTGCCTGCTGTGCAGACGCAGACTAAGTTATTTCAAAATAACGACAGTTGTTTTGCAATAATGTTGCTTTGTAGATGTACCCTAACAGAGAGAGACCTCAAGGTACTGCTGCTTCAATCAGCTGGTTGCCCATTTGACCCCTGTGAGAGAAATCCAGGATGTTCATTAGATACAGACTGATTATATTGTAACTATAATTTTGTCAATTTAATGTACAGTTTTATTTAGAAAAGTATAAATTGGCAGTGTGAGCTCTCATGGTTATAGTCAATGATTTACTCAATTTACAAGGAAAAAATATTTTTTCCAAGCACCACCTTTGCAAATCTGTTTTCAGATCTGACTCAAAAGCTGGGTTCTTTCTTTCTCATGCATCATCACCAGATTCTGCAAGTTATTTTATGCCCTTAGTGACATCTGAGCAATCTCAGGACCTTCAGTGGTTTGACACAGGTTTAAGTGATGGGAACGCAGTAAGGGTTTCTGTGGATGATGTGCAAGGAAGAACACAATCCAGTTTATTGCCCTTGTGCTAACAAGTATGAAGCAGGAAAAACTCATTTTTTGTCTATAAAGGCGGCAGATGTGGCTGATGCACAAAGGGCTAAATCACCTGACCTAGGAGACAGTAGTTTAAAGCAGAACCATACTTCAAGGAAGGAGATTGTGGTGACTAAAGCCTTAGGTGAAATTGTTCCTGACAAAATGGTGTTTTCAGCACGCCACTTGCATGGGAGATTGGAGTTATAGAAGTGGCCGAGGGTAATGAATTTGTTATTTTCTTATTTCACTATTTGTGTTTGAACTCAGCAGGGGCTGTTTAGTTAGGTTAAACAAGAGTTAGTTAGGCTAACCTGCACTTAATTTGCACTTTGCAGCATTGTGGTAGTTTGTGTGCAGGGTTGCCTAGACCCATGGACAGCAGGCATAATAGGCCAGGGAGGCTCAGCCTCCTGCACCCCTGGTTGCAGGGTTTTGGAGGGACGTTTATGATTTATTATACCCCAAGCAGGTTGCAGACTGAGGAGGCGGTATGTCTTATTCAGCTTCCCTCGAGTGCAGGGAGATTAGTTATGAACCCAGGAAGAAGAATAGCAAATACTTGGCCTTTTCAGCTGCCCTGGAGCCTGCACGGGGCATTGCAATAGCTTCTTCTGGAGGAGACTCTGAGCGACACTTTTCTCCAGGCAGCTTGGGGTCTGAAAAGTTGATGAGCTGCACTGCACTGCAGCTGGAAGTGGACTCCTTTATGGATTCAGCTGGACATGGACTCCTCCATGCAGGCTCCCGGCTTCAGCAGGCCGGGGGCTCCTCCAGCTGACAGGGGTATGTCTCTTGGTAAGATATGTGGGGGTCTGACATGGACTGAGAAACCTGTAGGAATTTACTACCTGTAGCAGTTATTTATATGTAAGGGATTGTAAAAAACGGTTGTAAAAAAACTATCGGATGTAGCAAATTCCTACAGACAGTAGTTTCTCACATTACAGTATGGAAGTTCAAAAGCAGAAGTTGATTCAGTAAAAAAATACCACCTCTCCCACCTTCTCTCTTTCATTTGCAGGGACAGCTGTTCATTCAAATGCTAAAAAGCGTAAATGGCCAGAATCTGTGTCTTTCTTCCTGTTGCCCAAAGTACCAGGGAGTGAATTGTAAAATGAAATTTACACAGAAAAAAGTTCAAGACCTGCACCTCAGATGAATCCAAAACTAGTATTCTTAATAGAGAGAGTGTGGCGCAAATGGAGTTACCAAAGCTGCTGTTCCTGCCTGCACCTGGGTTTCAGAGACTATAGTGTGAATTAAAAATTCCAATAAAACACTAGGGAGGGCTCCCATTGAGAATCAACACTGTATGTTTGTTCTCTGTTAGGGAGGTCATTGATGTGTCTGCAAACATGGGTGGTGTGGGGGAGCACCAAACATTAAATAACAATGCTTCAAAACACCCCCGTAAATAAATGTTATCCCCATTTTATAGATGGTAAGCCAAGATTAAGACCAAAGCACTAAAAAGTGGCCATTAATTTCAGGAGCGTCTGTTTTTTGGCACCTAATGAGAGACAGCATAAACCTGATTTATAGAAGTCCTGAGCACCAACAACTTCAAGAAGTAATCAGCATCATTGCACGTTAGAACCTATGTGTTTTTTCTAATTGAGTCCTTCCCCACCTGCATATGTTCCTCCACATCGTGTGACTGGCAGATGTCCTATTCCAGAAGGGGCATCACCTTCTCAGTGGATGAATGTCTCTTGAAAGCTATGGAGACATGTGGCTCACAAACACAGAACAGAGCAGCCATACCCTATTATTTTAGATCTGCATAGCAGATGACACTAATGTTATTACAGAAAATTGACTGCACGTTTGATGGGCAGGATTTTTAAAGAGCTTTAACAGAGTTAGGTGCCCAGTTCCCTTTGATTTTCACTTAACTCCCGAGGCTCTTGAAAATTCCAGCCAATATCTCTGATCTTGGGCTATAGATACATAGGAAGCAGAAAACATATGTACAGAAAGGGTTATTAGTTAATACAGATATTTTAAAATAGCTGGTGCATCCTAAATGTTTTCTGGAGGTGTGTGAGTGAGGTAGGATGATCCAGAACCTCAATCCAACTCTGTAGATCTAGGGGATGAGGATGTTAATAGTATCAGACTAAACTGTGGTGTTAATGTAACAAAAACCAACACAATATAGGATTTCAACATGCAGGAGGTCTTTTCACCAGAGCACATGAATCTGACTTAGAAGGTGTAAAATATCAGTGCCCAAAAAGTCTTTTCATTGATACATTATTGCTTGCAAGTTACAAGCTGTTTTAGAATCCTTCCCCACCAGTGCTTGTCCATTCTAACTTCTGATCCTTTACAAACAGGAAAGAGGGAATAAACATTAGAGTCTCCTGCAGAAACTGGTGACAATAACATCTCCATGGTGTTGTTGAACATTGGGCATGTACAAACCATTTATGAAGTTCTGACTTTTGGTTCTTCAATTCTGGGCAACTGCAACTCCCTTTAAAAGACAATACCTGGCTACTCCTACAACTACTTGCCATTTCTGTTATTGACAGCCCATCTCCCCAACTGCACAGGTGTCTTTCCTATTGCATGCCAAGGGGAAATGATAGTGACTCTCCCCCTCCATACGTGTATACATCTAACACATTCAGCTTAAGGGGTGCCACACAATCATCTGGCAACTAGTGGATCCTGATTTCTCTTTTTTGCAAGTTCCATGCCATATTTCAGGCCTAGTATAACAGTGAGATAGAAGATAATCCCATCTCATATAACAAATTCCACTGAAGAGTCCAACAGTTCCAGTTTCTCATGAAAATGGATTTCTTTTGCATTAAAAGCTACCCCAATAGCTTGAATCTGCCTGAGGAATTTGTGGTGTTTCAAAAACATTGTGTGTCTGGATATTCCAAATGCTGCTTATTTATTTCCTTATGCTTGTTTTCGAAAGTGCCTAGTCACTGCTCATCACTCTACTCTCTGGGTTAAGGATTCTGTTAATGTCCCATGGCAATTTGCACTGATCAGCTTGAGAGAAAAGAAGACATCATAACTTAATCAGAGCAAGAAACTGTTACCAGAGTTAATGCCAACCTGGGCATTGGAAGACTTAATTTCCAGGGGTTGGGGGAAGAAAGGATCTCTACACCCTTTCAGAGTCAGGGGAAGACATGTGATTAAGTCCATTGATTTGATACGAGCCAGGAACAGAGCACGAGACAATCCCTGAGCGATGGCAGGCTATGCAGTAGAACAGTCAGGAGGTGTCGGGGCCTGAGTTGCCCTATAAGCACTCACCGTGGTTTCGTCTTCATGGAGCACCTGATCGTAACCACTCAGCGCAACACAAAAAATGATCGCTGTGACGTCCTCAAAGCAGTGGATCCATTTCTTACGTTCTGACCTCTGACCTCCCACATCGAACAGCCTGTGCATGAAACAGGGACGTCTCTTCATTTATTCTTTATTAACAAAGGGAAATATGGGTCATCCCTTTTGTATTTCTAAGTACTCACTCTGGAGGCTCCTAGCATAGGACAAGAGATTGTGCAGTAGCTCACACTTCTTCCTTCTCTGAGGTTTGGCACCCCTCTCTCCTCAATAAGGAAAAGTTATTTACTTATTCCCACAATATAAGAACTAGAGATTATCAAATGAAATTAATAGACAGCAGATTTAAAACAAACAAAAGGAAGTTTTTCTTCACTCAGCACACAGTCAACCTCTGGAACTCCCTGCCAGAGGATGTGGTAAAGGCTAGGACTTCAACAGGGTTCAAAAAAGAGCTAGATAGATTCATGGAGGTTAAGTCCATCAATGGCTATTAGCCAGGATGGGTAGGAATGGTGTCCCTAGACTGTTTGTCTGGATATGGGCGACAGGAGAGGGATCACATGAGGAGTACCTCTTGTGATGGCTTCTTCTGGGGCATCTGGTATCGGCCACTGTCGGCAGACAGGATGCTGGGCTAGATGGACCATTGGTCTGACCCAGTATGGTCATTCTTATGTATTCTTATATTCTCGAGGAGTTCTAGGGGCAAAAGCAATTAGGGGAACCCATGATAGCAAAACTCCTGAAGACTGTCCAGGGTCTTGGGTGCCGATGGTGGGGAGGATTTTTGCAGTGCCTGGGCAAGGGACCTCCATGAGAGCCCTAGAAATCTGCATGTATCTTAGGGGTTTAAGAGGCTGAACTCCCAGTATCATTCATTTTGTGGGTGTCTTAGAAACCTCCATCTGCCCTGCATTTGAGAGCAGAATCACTGGCAAACTCTACAGGTGCCATTGTGAGGCATGTCTAGTTGCCCACACATGACTATCCCATGTAGACAACAAATAGTGAAGTGTTTTTACATTTATGAACATATGCCATTCCAGATTGGGACACTGTCTGCTCACTCTTGTGTCATGCCTCCACACAGGCAAGTATCAGAGGCCTCAGACAATGGGACAAGGAACCCCTCACAATGGGAAAATGCAGAACAACGTGCGCAAAAGGGATTTTGTTTGTATGCCAAGGCAAGTAGTGCTTTGTTGCCTACCTCCCGCAGGTGTTGAAAAGATTAATGTGGGCCAGAGAGGCCAATCAATCCATCTGGGGGGTGGGTGAGGGCTAGTTATTGATGAAATCCAGCTGGGGAAGGGCTGGGTGGTGGTATACAGAGAGGAAGTTTGGAACAGAAGAGGATTGAAGGGAGAAACTCTGAAGTCACTGTCCTAGAAATAGGGTGTGACGAGACCTTGCAGGAACAAAGAAGCCTCTTGCAGGGAGAGGAGAGTCGAGGACAAGGCTTGGCAGGAAGAAGCCCAGAGTGGTGGCTGCAAGCAGTTTTGTAGGAATGGAACTAGACTGGTTCTCCTAGGTTCTTGGACTAGAACCCAGTTTAGTAAGTAGGACAGGGTTCCTCTACCAGCCACTGGGAAGAGGATATGGAAGACAGAAAGCTCTAAAAAAAGATGTATGGCTCACTGGCCATAAAACGTAGGTCAGCACTCTAGATGCAGGGACCAGACACTTATTTTTGTTGGACTTTCTGTTACCCTGGAAAGGTGGAAATTGAAGAGTGACCAGGCTGAGTCACAAAGAGGGACTGCCTCCCTGTGACGGGGAGTCTGACCTGCACCTGCCCTTTAAGGGGTTAAAACCCAGCCTGGGAGAGGGCTGGAGCTGTGGAGCCAGTAGCTGTGGCCAGTTTGAGCCAATTAGGGTCCAGCTGAGGGCAATATAAATAAAGGCTCCTGGAGGGTGGAGACATAGTCTCAGTCTTGCTCCAGCTGGGAAACAGGAGGGGCCTAGCTGCCAGAGAAGCTAGAGGCTTCCTGACTTAGAGCAGAGCTGGGGAAAGGCATGCAGAGCCGGGGAAACTTTGGCCAGCCATGCTCCCAGGCTGCAGGGCCTGAAGCAAGGCCTGAGTGTACTAGGGCTGTAGAGAAGCAGCCAGGGCAGCAAAGACAGCAGGTCCACACCCCCTTGCCAATGATAAGTGGCCATTTCAGACTGCAGTTTGCAGGGGCTAGATGATGACTGGCAGTGGGTCACTGAGGCAATGTGGTCATAGGGAGTTGGGGGTTCCCAGAGTGTGAAAGACCTCAGAGTGTGAGGATACTGCACCAGGGCAGTACTCAGATGGAAGGGTGGTGGATCCTAACAAAGTGGTGGGAACATTAACAGGTAGCAGCAGGTGTGACACCAGCTGAAAGGGGACACTCCAGGGCTGAAGAGCTGATTTCCTGAATGTCCAGTGGGAGGTGCCTGTGGTGGTGAGTCATGCTGTCTTACACTCCCCCACAAACTATTTTACATACCATATGCAGCCACCTCTGGGGTGAAAGATAGCAGCCAGCCAAACAACTAGTGCACAGGAAAAACTTAAAAAACAACAAATAGTCTAGTAGCACCTAGACTAACAAAACATGCAGATGGTATCATGAGCTTTTGTGGGCAAAACCCATCCGCATGTTTTGTTAGTCTTCAAAGTGCTACTAGACTATTTGTTGTTTTTTAAGTTTTTCCTGTTAGACTACATCTACACAACAAGTTTTTTCAGCAGAAAATATGCTAATGAGGGACTCATTACCATAAGTCACGACTAGCATATTTTCTGCTGTTTCTTTTTGAGCAAGGGGTTTTTGTGCAAAAAGAAACAGCGTGGACTTTTTTTGTGTGTGCAAAAATCCCGTTTTACGCAAGATCCTTATGCCTCTCTGGGACAGGCATAAGGATCTTGCGCAAAATGGGGTTTTTGCACCAAAAAACCCCCATCCACACTGCTTCTTTTTGCGCAAAAACCCCTTGCACAAAAAGAAACAGCAGAAAATAAGCTAACGATATTGCGACTTATGCTAATGAGTCTCTCATTAGCATATTTTCTACGGAAAAAACTTGTCGTGTAGACGTAGCCTTACAGACTAACTCGTCTGAAACTAGTGTACAGAATACTGTGGGAGAACTTTTGGCCATGGTAATATGATTGCAGTCACACAATGCTGATATTTGCACTGCCTGAAAATACAACAATGGATTCACATCAGACTTACCTGAAGTGGAGGTTTTTGAATGTGAAATGGGTTTCTACAATGCCAGTTGTTTTGACCCTGGTTCGAAGGATATCCTGCTCTGTTGGCTGGTAGTCTGGAGCTCCAATTCGATCTAAGCTGTCTAGGTAGCTATAAAAGGAAAAGAAAACCACAGGAGAGTAAGATACACATTAGTTATTGTCAATCTAATTTTTCAGTGCATTTGTATTTTGTTTATATCAAAAAATTGTCTCTTGGAAAACCAACCCCCCCACAAGCCCACTGGCTCAAGTACTAGATTTCACACTAAACTGAAAGCAGAAAATTCAAGTGACCATATTCTGCTTGATATTATTCTTGCTCCAGAGAGTGTAGTCTGTTAAATATGTATTTCTGATATTTTCTCTTTGTACTGCAGTAGTTTCTTGATCCAGTCTTGAGCCAGTCCTCCTTGTGCATGGCACTCTGCACACATTTAACAAAAATGGCTTGAAGAGCTTCCAAATAGCTTTTTCTAAAACCCACCAGTATTTTCAAACTGGTTCTGCATACTATAGCAAAGCTTTCTGGCATCGCATTGTAGTCCGTAATTGTAGAATACTATTGCATTTATTTAATACTCATTTTTTATATATTTTTTCAAATTGAATGCTTGGGTTTAAAGCCCTGCCGGAGCCCACTCTCCCCATACTCCCTCCTGTCTGCTCCTGCAGCCTGGGGCATGCCTCCCTCCACCTGCTGCTCCTGGCCCTCGCCACCGGCTGCTGCTGCTCACTGCCCAGCCCAGATGAGTGGGGCTGGGCTGGGCTGGCTCCTATGGCCCGAGCAAAACTCACCCAGGGCTTGCGGGTGGGTGGAGCTGGGAGGGGAGCTTCCTGGTCCAGCCCCTGCAACAGGATGGAGGGGTGGGGGCAGTTCTGACCCCGGCCCCACTCCCTGGGGCTCTGCCTGCACCGTGGCATCCATCGTCTGGGCTTGCTGTCAGCGTGGGCTCCCATTGGGTAGCACGGAAGTGGCCGGGGCCAATCACCACTGCTAGTGTTGCAGCTAGTGATCCATAGCCAGGCACCCCTCAACAGAATCAGGTGGTTTCAGTGCTTGAGGTGTTTCTTGTTAGGCTGAATTAGCCACCTGACAAAAAAGCTGTCAATTGCAGCGCGGAGTCCTGAAGTTGCAGGGCCCAAGGCAACCGGCTTGTTTGTTTTGTCCAAAGGCCGGGCCTGCATATGACTCCTCATTCTACATCATAATGGCATTGGAAACCTGTCTGTTTTGCTTAACTGGGGCATCCGAGTGCTGTAAAATGGAGTGTAACTGCATTATAAGGGGCATACCAGAGCTTCCTTGCAGGCTGCCTTGCCCTGTGCATGCAGGAATTAGCAAAAAAGCTGCAGAAACCATAAAGTTTTAGGATACATGAGTAAGCCTCTGGCATTTATACTCCTGAGTTGAATGGCTCATTTACTGTATGCATCTTTTATTTTAACTGCTTTGTTTTGGTGCAGATTGCTGGTTCCTGAGTCATTCAGTTTATGAGGCTTTAGGAGGCAAAACCCAAATATATTATGCTGCTACAAGTAAAATGCACAAGGAACATAATTTCCTGGGATAGTCAGAGAAATAGTTCAACAGCCAATGTGAAAAGGTAAAGAGCGGTCCATCTGGAATGTCCTGACACAGTAATGTTTAAAATAATCCATATTACCAAAAGCACTCTGTGGAGAACATAGGTAAAGCTTCTTGTCACTTCTTTAACTTTCTGCAACAGCAGGTAATACCCACCCACTAATAGTGTAGGTAGTGATGACTTTGCTGTATAGGATTTACCATAAGGAAACAGACCATTGGCATCCCATCTTGCAATGGCCAATGTTGGAAGCATCACAGGAATACTTAAAACCTCACCAATGCATTAAACTACACCAGGGATAGGAGGTGGATTTCTTCCTGAGTTTAAGTAACGTTATTAAAGCCCTAATCAACTGCTACCTTGGGTCAAAATATAGCAGAGGTAGCTGGCTTGGCAGAATTGTTTGGACCTGTTGTCAAGGACGAACATGTTCAGCACAGCTCATAGGAATTCATGCTTGCAACTGCTGACATTCATGCACAACTAGTGGGTGGGAGATAAAGGGCAGAGCACCCGCCATGTGACTTGTTCCTGCCTAGAGCCTCCCACGCTCTTCTCCTTTCCTCCCCATGGCATGGTTTTTGTGACGGGGGGATGCGCTTTCATGTGACGGCGGGATGCGCTGTCCTCTCCCAGGCAGTCTCCAAATAGGCTGCCTGCCTAGGTCACTGCCCGGTGCAGCGCAGATGCCTTGGAGACAGCAGCCACTGCTCTGCACTAGGGAGCGTTCCCTTCCACCTCTGCCTCTGGCGCCTTGCCCCCCTCGGTGTTTTAGGGAGGGGGATGTGACTACACATGCCTCTCCCACACATTGCCCCTGTAAATGTGTACTGTGGATTCAGGGTTGTATGTTCTCCATGACCAGAGAGCCATACATACAGTAGCCAGTACTCTAAGTTGCTGGCATTAAAAATAAAATAAACCGATGTTTGCTAACAGTTTTCCTCAGCTATTATCTGTTTTAAGTAGAGAGTTCATCTGTGATTATCTCCATTGTTGCTGTGTGATAACTAATGGAAACCTTTGACTTTCTAATAGTCATCATTATGCATACAATTTTTCCACATGATTCAAGCCTGGATACTACATTCTTGTTTTCTTTGCTCAATGGACAAATACCCTGGTGTGTGATTAACAATAGTCCTTATTTTGTAACCCTAAAATCAAGCAATAAACATCCGGCACTTGACTGAAAAAGCCCTGCTAGCTGTTCTGCACATGCACAGTACCTCTAGTGATAGCTTTCACACAAACAAAAACCCTCTACCACCCAGAAACATTTACTGTGGATAATGCCTCTCGTACGCATGAAACTATTCTTAATTCAGTTATTTGGGATCAGTCAGAAACATACTATGCTACTACAGCATCTCTCTCTTAAACACAAACACACACCTCTGACCATATCTGTCACACCTTTCCCCAATGTCAGACCGTTCCCCAATAATCATTCTGGAGAACAGGAAAACACACACACATACTACTGTACTCTATTCCAATCGTTCTGGAGCACAGGAAACACCCAGGCTATCAGACATGTGAATCATGACCCAACCATGTAATTCCATATCTGCAATCAGTCATCAAACACACACAACGTGCCCCTTAATTAATGAGCTCATATGAAACCCCTGAAACATATGCACACAATTACCCTTCTGGATCAATTCCTGAGCATAGAAAACACACAAGTACACTCGCATCCCATTTCATCCTTTCATATTGTTTCATCCTTTCACATTTCATTACATATTGTTCATTGCTTATTTAACAATGAGTTATAAAGAACAGGAAAAATAAGACTACAGATAAAAAATAATAGGGGCAGGAGAACCAACTTAAGTGCCTTCTAATTCCAATTCAGAGGAAGGAGGTTTTGAAAATGCATTATGGAAACTGACAACCAATCTACTGTTTCAGTTATCCTCTCTGCTCCCCCTCAATTTCTCCTTTTATGTAATTACACTGATTTTTAAAATATAGTCTCTCTCCTCAGCACCAACATTTCATCATCCTGCTGTTGCTGCAGCTGAGAAATCCCCATTTTGCAGCTGATCAGCTCATATTCTGGTATGGTCAAACTGTAATATTCATAACTTGAATTAGCTGGTATTCCTCCTGCAATGAGGTTTACCAGCTAATTCGATTTAGGGGTTTTAAATTGGAATCCCATTTCACTGCTGCGTGTAGATGAGGGCAGTTACTTCGAGCTAGTCAATTTCTAAAATGGCGACCGGCCGGGAACATGCAAATCAAGCGCGGGATATTTAAATCCTGGGCTTGATTTGCAATTTCGGTCACCCTCATTAGCCTCCCTAGATCGATCTAGGGGGCTAGTGTAGACGCCCTCGGAGAGTAACGAGGGTTCTTGCAGGGTGAGCAGAAAGTTAAGGAAAGGCTTTGAGAGAAGTCCCAATAGGTGGCTATAAGTTGTCTGCTGGGGTGAACCCTGACTGCCCATACTAGGGAAACTAATGGAGATGTTAGGCCTGGGTACCCTTACCAGCCACTGGTAAAGTGTGGGGAAGCCCCTGAGAGAAAGGTGTACAGACCAGTGGGCCCAGAATCACAGCGGACATTCTTCTCTTGAACTTTCTGTTACCCTGGAAGGGGTGGGACTAAGGATGCCTGGACAGAGGGTTAAAGAGGCAGAGCTTCACAAGACTAGAGCAACTGTTGGGGGGGTGGGGGGAGGAAGTCTTGAGAGGAGATACTGCTTCACCATGCCTTTCATCCCAGTGGTGAGCAATCTTTGACAGGGTGCTCTGTCATGGTGTATTTAGGGGTACGTCTACATTGCAGCGTTTTCCCGGAATAACGGCCGTTATTCCAGAAAAACAATACTTGTGTCCACACTGCAATAGCATTATTTCGACAAAAAGTTAAAATAACGGAGGGCTTTTTCTGATGGCAGTAAGCCTCATTCTATGAGGAATAAGGCTTTTTTTTCGACAAAGCTTTTTCAGAAAAAGGTGTGTGTGGACACGGAAGAGGGAGTTCTTTCGAAAAAAGAGGCCTCCAGGAAATAACACAGGTGTCCTTCTGGCCACTCTGTACACACTCATCACAACTCTACAGTTCCTGTCTCCCAGAAGCTCTTAAAGCTGCAGACACCCGGGACAGAGCTTGTGGCAGGAAGCCGGTCCTGGGAGCTGCCAACTCACTGCACTACTGCCACTGCCATATATCTGGGCACCCATGTCCCAGACACAAGCCCCCCAAGAGCCCACTGGCCCTCCCAGGGAGCATGCACAGGGCTGCCAGGAGCCTGCCAGAGGCAGGAAAAGGCATGAGTCATCCTGGTCTGGGGTGGAGATCCTGGCCCTCCTGGAGGTGTGGGGTTAGGAGACCCTCCAGCATCTCCTGTCCAGATGGTGCAATGCAGACATCTATGGCCGGATGGCCAAGAGCCTGGCCATGAGGAGCCAGCACCGCACTCTGGAGCAGGTCCAGAGCAAAGTAAAAGAGCTCTGGCAAAGCTATGCCAGGGCCAGGGAGCACAGCTCTCACTCCGGGGCAGGACCCCACTCCTGCCCCTATTATAATGAACTTCACCACATCCTGGGGGGTGGTGAAACCCCTTCCCCACCCCTGGTGATGAACTTGGGGCTGGAGACGCTCGTCATCGCCTGGCTGGGGTCCCAGCCCAGGAGGAGGAGGTGGTGGAGGAGGCCAAGTAGCTTGAGGAGGTTGAAGAGATGGCCAGCCCGGTGACCACCATGACCCTGGAGCCAGTACATCCAGGCATCCTCCAAGGATGGGGAGGGATCAGCAGGTGAGTGCTCTTAGTTTTTCTCACACAGAGTGGCAGGTGCTGAGGGGCTGTGGTGCGATCGTTGCTCAGCCTTCTTGGCCTGGCCCTCGCGCTGCAATCTGGGAGGCATGCAGCCCGAGAAGGCAGCCCCGGAGCACCCCCTAGCTCCTGCTCACAGGCTCTGGGGAGGCCAGACACACTTTTGACCCCTGAGGGGGAAGTCCTCCAACCACCAGCCATTGTTGGAAGGAGGCTGGGGACAAGGGCACACACAGGTCTGCACACAGACTCTGGAGTGCCGCAGAAGGCACATGGACATGCCTGCACACTCGAGGCACCACCTGCTCCTGGGGACAGCGCTGCCAGGCACAGGTGTGTGTGCGGCCCTAATGGAAGCCCAGGCTGCTCGAAGCCCCTCTGTGACGTAGTGGAGGTACCTGGCTGGTTTCTATGCTGGCTCTGTGGTAACCCCCACTGGCTGCCATCGGTACCACAGCCCAGAAGGATGAGTCATTATGCAAAGAGGGTCTCTCAACCTGTCTGACCAGCTACCCCCCAAGGAGAGAGACAAAGGAAGGGGAAAGGCTGCCCTGGCTGGGGGCAGGGCGGGAAGAGAGTGGGGAGTTTCTGTCTGGGATCATGGAGGAACCAGCCTAAGCCAGGGGCTGGGATTTAGGGGCCCAGTCTCCCCCATCTCCAGGGGGGCTGAGGCATCCTAGGCCTGCCCTGTAACCAGATGACATCTGTGCTGTGCTGTATCCTGGAGAAGCAATAAACTCCCTCTATTCTACGGGCCGGTGGAGTCTGTTCGTGCCATTACGGGGGTGCAGGAGTCAGGGGACCCCAACGCGTCATCACACCCTCTCCCGGCAATGGGATCCCAGTGTGTCCGGACACTTCCCTTGCCTGCTTATCCGTGGGATGGAGGGGACGGGGATGGAAAGCATGGTCCCCGGGCACCTCTGGGCCCCTGTGAGGCAGGGTCTGCAGTCCAGGCCACACATGGCCTTGCTCCTGGGACATCATCATCC
Organism: Rafetus swinhoei; assembly: GCA_019425775.1. Taxonomy (NCBI): domain Eukaryota; kingdom Metazoa; phylum Chordata; order Testudines; family Trionychidae; genus Rafetus; species Rafetus swinhoei. The sequence goes on along the minus strand of CM033434.1, from coordinate 40,993,793 downwards.
TCTGGCCCGAGAACTGTTGCTCTCAGCTTGCTGATGAGGGCAAGGTCTCAGGGATAGTGTCTCCAGGGAGGAATGGCCACCTCTCTTTATTCTCCCCAGCTGGACCAGCCATGACTGTGGGGTGATCACCACCAGCCGAGCCAGCTGCCTGAACCCGAAGGTGCCGCAGGCGCCGGAGGGTCCAGGAGAACCTAACAAGCAAGCACGTGTCCTTCCTCCAGGACATGCAGCAAACGCAGGTCCAGAAGGTCCAGGACGACACACAATAGCGGGCCCAGATGTGGACTGAGCTGCTGCAGCAGGGCCACAACATCTGTGCCACCGTCTGGGAGATGATGGCGTACCCGGCTCCTGTCCCTTCCCCCCTACCATACGTGCCCCCACCCTCCTGCTGTGCCAGCCCCTGCCCCTCTGCCATGCCAGTCCCTGCTCCAGCACTCCCCTCCCACCTATCCCCCTGTGCTCCCAGGACCCCCCCACCCTCGAGGTCACCGAGGTCCCTGAACACAAGGTGGAATTACCACCTGAACCATGCACCAGTCTCAGCCCCAGCTCTGAGCCTCTCTTCCCCCCTCCAAGGTTCTCCCCTCCCCATATCCAGGTTCTTCGCCCCCCCTCCTTCCCAGTTACCTTTATCACAAAAAACAAACAAAGACTTCTTTTGAAAACAAAACCATTATTTTTATTGAGTGTTCGGGGAAGGGAGAGTTGTTGTGGGAAAGTCAGAGAGGGGCAAGGCACAGGCCCCTAGTGGGGAGGCCCTGGGGAGAGCTACTGGGGTCCTTCAGAGAAACTCTCCCTCAGGGCCTGCCGGATGTACACCCCCACCTGATGGGCCTGGAGGATGGCAACTGTGCATGGCTGATCAAAGGCCCATCCCTCTCAGCTGGCCTCTGCTCCTCACTCCGGAAGGAAGACCTCTCCCTTCCTCTCCATGATGTTGTGGAGTACACAACATGCAGAGATCACCTTGGGGATGTTTTGCTCCCCCACATCGAGATGGGTCAGGAGGCACCTGAACCGCGCCTTCAAGCACCCAAAGGCGCATTCCACCTGGATGCGGGCCCTGCCCAGGCGGACATTGAAATGGTCCCTGCTTGGGTCCAGCTGACTGGTGTACGGCTTCATCAGCCACAGCATGAGGGGGTAGGCCGTGTCCCCCGCGATGCACAGTGGCATCTCCATGTCCTTGATCCTGAAGCTATGCTGGGGGAAGAATGTGCCAGCCTCCAGCTTCTGGTAGAGGCTGGAGTTTCTGAAGACGTGGGCGTCATGCACCCTTCCTGACCAGCCAACGAAAATGTCACTGAACTGTCCGTGGTGGTCGACCAGGGCCTGCAGGACCTTCGAGAAATATCCTTTTCTGTTTACGTACTGGGCAGCACGGTGGTCAGGGGCATGTAGGGGGATGTGGGATCGATCTTTCTCCCCCCCTCCCCGCAGTTGGGGAAGCCCAGGGTGGCAAATCCGACCATGATGGGGTCCAGGTTCCCCAGGCGGATGACCCTGTGCCGCAGGACGGTGTTAATGGCCCTCACCACCTGCAAAGGAGACAAACAAACACACAAAACAGAGAATCAAAAGGGGTGCCTGAGCCTTTGGAAGGTCCACGAGTCCTTCCCTCCCTCTCTCTCCAGAAATCCCACAGGAGCCACCCCCTTTGAAGCCACCTCCCCACTGCAAGGCTGTGTGAGGGTGGAACTACAGAAACCCCTGGGGACAGGGCTTTCCCCCATCACCCCCAGCCCACCCCGTACCACACACCCCTTTCCTTAGGGTCCCCCTTTGCAGTACTCCCCCCGGCCCCCTCCAGGGACTGCAGCCCGAGAGCGCCTTACCTCTATGAGGAGGGCCCCGATGGTGGACTTTCCCACGCCAAACTGGTTGCCCAGAGACCAGTAACTGTCTGGCATGGCAAGCTTCCAGATGGCGATGGCAACCCACTTCTTCAGGTGGATGGCAGGTTGTATCTGGGTGTCACATCGACAGAGGGCAGGGGCGAGCCAGGCACACAGCTCCATGAATGTCTCCTTCCTCATTCAGAAGTTTTGGAGCCACTGCTGGTCGTCCCACCGCTCCATGACCAGCTGGTCCCATCAGTCGGAACTGGTGTCCAGGCTCCAAAAGTGCCTCTCTACTGTGGGTGCAGTTGCAAGGGCCTTGCTCCCGCACCCAGGCAGAGGTTCTCTAGGATGAGCTCTAAGCTGAACTCATGCAGGGCCATGAAGGTAGCCTGCAGAAACTGCTGCAGAAACTGCAGTATGGCAGTGTGGGACCATCGCATGCCCAGAGGTAGCTCCAGCACCATGGCAAGGAGTGCAGTGGTGTCCTGAAGCAGGGCAACCAGAGCACTCAGTGCAAATGCTTTGCTGTCCCTCGGAGAGGTAGGCAAACTAGCAGCAGAAGCTGAGAAACGGCTGTCCAGGGGGATCCCTTTAAGCACGCGTCTCAGATAGCCTTAGGCAACAGTACCCGGAAGCAACTGCTGACCTAATTCCCTGCCTGAACTGGTTCTGGGTGGCCTTAAATGTGAGATAAAGTCCAATCAGTGTGGATGCTCTCTTTTAAATTAGCACATTGCTATTTCATTGCGCTTTTTGCGTGTGGATGCGCTAGTTTGAAATAAGCTTGCAGTCTAGACGTACCCATAGTTGGCAACCTTAGCATTGACAATGGTCTGCAGATACCCATTCAGGGTGGTTTTTAGAACAGCATTTTTAGAACTATTTCTCATCTTTTTTAAGATGAGATTTGAAAGCTAGAAGTTTGAGGGATCATAAAGCTTTAGAAATATTCACGCTCTTGAGCTATAGTTATTTCAGTTTATAAAATGATCACCTACATAAATATTATTAGAAGTCCCCAAACGACACAAGTACCACTTGTCTTACAAATCCTGTTTACTAATACCTGGATCTTGGAGAAATGTGTCTTGTTAGCAGTAGTGATCTACAATTTTTCAGAAGCTGTGTGTATCACCAGTGATGTTACTGGTAAAGCCCAGCTGACAAAAATCACTGTGTAGAACAGAGCTGCTGACTACAGAATATAGCCTCCTTGACAGGAATCAGGAATAAATAGCAGTTATTAAAGTACAGGGTAGATACGCTTCTTTAGAAGTATTGGTAGGTCAAAAGTTCCCAAACAGAACGTAACAGAGACTTGTAGTTCAGTACTATCTTCAACTTTTGGAAGCTGCATGGAAGCTTACGAAACTAGACTATGGAAGAATTTTGTTCTGCTTTTGTTTGAAGAGTGGCAGTAATTCACTGACTGCCTCTTTTCTAGACGGTCTCTGCACAGAGCTGCCTCATTTCTTTAACAACGTCATTTTCATGTCAGGTTGTTCTCAAGTTCTACCTGCTTTTTTGCTAACTGGGAGGAAGATGGCAAATGGTTGATATCTAACAGTCAGACCCTTGCATCTTCCCAGATGAAGCTGACTAAGTCTCCTTATCTTGGGATCCACTCAAAAGGAAAACAACAGAGCTGGAGACCAGTGTGTATTCTGTGATAATTTAAGCTTGTTCTAATTAATGAAACTGAAATCTTAATAATAGAAAGAATGCTGCTGTGCTCCAGGACAAGGGTCTGGCATGGGAGCTTGAGACAGTGAATTTACCCCAATGGCATTCTAGCATTGTCATTGCAGAAAGAGAAGCTGCTTTAACCCAGACACAGGAGAGAAATAAACAAACCCATTTTGCTATAGAAAATACTTGTGAGCATTGAGTCTGACAAGTTACTAAGGCTCAGTGTCAGCAGAGCTAGCCAAGTTAAATCTCTACTCCAGCTCATTTTCTTTGTCCCATGGCACTCCTCTCCAGCCTTCGGGGCAGGCAGGCAGGTGCAATCTTAGGTGAAACTAGTGTTGTTGGGTTCAGCCTTTCAGCCCCTCACTGGCTGGCTGAGAGGTCCCAGGATCTGAATAAGGGTATGGGACCTATGCTTTTGTTTTTAAACTCTTAAGTAGCAACTTCACTTTCTCCACCCATAAGCAAGATAAATCTTGCTCCTTGTTTAAAAAAACAGATTGTCCATAGCAGAGATGCCATTTCAAAAGATCATACCAAGTGGAGGGGTTTAGCGTTAACTGGCATTGGAAGGAAAACTTTAGCTAAGGAGATCTGTGCTCTAGTGTCAATCTGGTAGGGGAAGACAATTATTAAGACATGGCTTTTTATGCCTGTCTGAAACTGGTGTGAGAGAGGCCCGTTTCATGCAGTCATTCATCTTGTCATTTTGAAAGATGTGCTGTTGCTGGCACCATGCCACCAGGTGTCCAATTCTTTCCTTTCCCTGTACAGTAGGTAACCCGACCAATTAACTGTCTCCTGAGATTTCAGTTTGGTACTCACATTGTGCGACTATAACAGATCCTGTGTGTGACAAAAGTTAATTTCAAAGCTCTGTTCTGTTATAACATCTTATCACACAGATGGCATAACCAGAAACTAATGTGGGACAAACTTCAAACGGTTTAGATATGCAACAAAATGTGTCAATTATCCTAGACATATCTGGATCTCTTGGGTCTGCAAGCCTGTCTTAGAAATTACAAGCAAACATGCCAGAAATATTCTGAAATGAACCTTCTTGTGGTATTTCAGCATTTTAATTTCAGTCCAGCTCAGAACTCAGAACTAAGATGTACAAATAAAAGTAAGGGGGGAAAAGAAAATGATCCAAACTTTCCAATACCTTTAAAAAATGTGGGTTGAATATTTAGTGGGCGAAGATTTCTGTCTACTATTATTCTAGCTGAAATAGCTCATTCATTCCTACACAAGACAGACTGTCACCTGAGGCAGCCCAGCTTTGTCAGTCATCTCATGAAAATGATGCCTGTGCCACTGTAACATTTTTATATCACCCAGTGTGATCAAGTACAGAGTGGTCTAGGAGCTGAAGGAGCAACTTTAGCCTGCTGTGGCCACTCAGACTTACCTGAAAGACTTGACCCATGTGTCTCATCTCACCTTGTCTGGCCTGAATCCTGAGTCTGCTGCAGAAGGCTGGTTCTTGTGTAGCTGCCTAAGAGCACTTTGAACCAATTAATTCCTTTTAGGCATGGCTCTGATTGACAGATATTTACTATGTCATTCTGGTGGGCCTCCATTCCTAAAGAAACCTGTCTCCTAGACTAGAATTTCCTCTCAAACACCTTACGGTATGAGAGAGTTCCAACGCCCAGCTGGGAGGCCTAACAATATGCCATCACAATGACTTGCAGTTTTCATAATTGTGATTTTTTTTTATTTGTCATTTTGATAATAATCCAAAAATAAACAAACATACTCAATTGTAGCCAAGTGACGTGACTGAGGGGAGTAACAGTCCCTTTATGAGAAACCCACGAGAGAGAAAGAAAATGATAAAATCAGCCTGGGTTAGTCAATATGGGACAGACTGAGATGTATGGGGGACAGTGCATGTTTGTGGTAGATTTCCTGGGGAGGGATTAGAGAGGTGAAATTGCCTTATGCTGTCCAGCATTGCCCATTGCAAGGATAGGGACAAGTGCAGGAGCTTTCACATGTGCCTCTGGGACCTACCCATACAAAGAAGGCTTTACTAGGATAAGGGATGGTGCAGCCTGTATTCTCTTCCCATGGACCACGGAGTGACTATGCATCCTGGAGGCACAATGCTTCATGAAATGTCCCAGGAGCTGAACTGCTCCCCCTGTGAGCCAATGGTTAAATAACATAATCAGGTCAATTCTGTTTGTCACAATAATTTGTGTGGGCTAGGCCAAGAGTGTCTCTGTCCTATGTAGTTTAGCAGGAGAGGAGTTTGAACTGAGAGTAGCTTATTTCAGATAGGAGGATGGAGTTAGCACAAAGCAGTGCCAGGCCTGGAAAATATGTGTGGTTCATCAGAAGTCCTTTCTGGGCCTCCTCATGGCAGTAGAGCAGAGGGAGAAGATCCAATGCAGTTAATGTACAACTCTCCCTCATCCGACTCAACACTTCTATGGTCGCCATCACTGCAAGATCTGAAGGTGTCATGAACAGAATTTGTCTTCACCCCTCTTCCCCCATGAGTTAGGGAAATATGATTATCCTCATGTCACTTACGGGGAATTGAGAGAAGAACTGACTTTCCTAAGGACACAATAGGAAGGCTGTTGTAGAAACCATGAGAAAACCCAGGTCTCCTGAGTCTTTAGATAAGAGCTTTAACCACAAGAGACACACCTTCCTTCCTCCCTCCCTCCCATCCTCCATATTGCAGTCTTCAGCAATCCTCCTCATTGACTTTAACTGGGTATTTTATGCAAATAAGGGCTGGTTTTATGGAATCCATAGTAGCAAAACTGCTACTGATACAGCACATGTTGTAGAGGTGGTGGTGGTTGTAAACATCAGTGACCAGAGGCGTAGTGAGGATGTTATGGGCCCGGGGGCAAAAGCAAAATTTGCACCAAACCTGGCGCACGGCTGAGCCCCCCCCCGGGAGGAGGGGAGCTTGTACTGCATCTTCCCCTGCCCCTCCAGTTTGGGGCTGGGCTCCTACACACACTACCCCACCTGCAGAGATGGAGGAGGGTGGGGCTGGGGGGCGGAGAGGCGGGGAAGAGGCTCCAGCCAGCAGAGGTGGGCAGAGGAGGAGCAGGCAAGCCGAGAGATGACAGGGGGAGTGGAGGGAGACTAAATTGGCACCCTCCTAGGCTATGTCTACACTGGCGGCTTCTTGCGCAAGAACATCTTGCGCAAGGATTCTTGTGCAAGAAGTCTAGCGCAAGAAAACGTCCACACTGCCATATGCGAGCTGTGCTTTTGCGCAAGAGCACCCATGGCAGTGTGGACGCTTTCTTGCGCAAGAAAGCTCTGATGGCCATTTTAGCCATAGGGCTTTCTTGCGCAAGAAATCCCTGCCGAGCATCCACACTGCCCTCTTGCGCAAGACTCCTGCGCAAGAGGGCTTACACCTGTTAAAAAAGAGCATAGCTCTTGCGCAAGAAGCCCTCCCTTGCCATGCCGTACTGTAAATTTCCTTGCGCAAGAGCGGGCGGGTAGTGTGGATGCTCTGCGGATTCTTGCGCAAGAACGGCCATACTTGCGCAAGAAGCCGCGAGTGTAGACATAGCCCTAGTGTGGTGCCTGGGGGCAAATGCCCCCCCGCCACCCTCTCATTACACCCGTTAGTGACTTGTCATAAGGAAGAACTCCATTGCCCACAAAAAGAGCAGTTAATGAACACATGTGATGATATCTGATTATACAATTTCAAGTTACTCCTGGAAAGTGAACAGCAATCATGTACTTTGCGTTTATTTTTTGTGGACTTCACTGCTTCATCCAATAATATTTCATGCTTTGCTTCGAGGATTTAGTTGAATTCTGCACATCAGCAGAAGTGCATTTAAACACAAGGCATGCAGTAATTACAGATATGGAAGAGTTTTACAGATTCGGTGGAACAGTACCAGCTGAGGAAAGATTAACCATGTTTAATAGAAGCTACCTAGAAATAAAGAGATTCTGGCTCTTGCTGCAAAGAAAGAAAATCTTGAGTCACAGGAGTGATGCTCATGTTAAAATGTGGATTTTTTTTTTGTAATATTGCTTGCTGCACATACTAGTTTATTGTTATAGGGTTACCTGTGCTGGCTTAGCTTTCACACTTGGATGTGTTGTTGGTCTTGAGAAAAGATGCTCATTTGTTATTACTAAGAGCGTAAAATTACACTCCTCTTTCCGCAAAGGCCTAGTTCTCACAATGGCAGAGTTGAAGAACTATCTAGAACTTACTAGGGCTAAAGGCCAGAAGAAGCTGGAAAGTTAAGTGGGCTGAAAAATGAGTAAAAAGGTTTCCTTAAGGACTCATGAAAAGCAGCTAAGCTAGCACAGGAGAGCAGAAGATTGCCTGAATTTTATTGCCCTCTTTTCATATTTTGGTGCCTGCTTAGTGCTATGATGGGAGTATACCTGAGCATATGGGGGGATAGCAGCTGAGTGCAAGTGGGGAAAAGCTCTATATCCTAATTTGGCATTGATGGGGTTCTCAGGTGGGATGGAAAAGATGGCAGTAATGTTTTATTTATTTATTTGCACGACTGAAGTATTTCTTTTCAGTGAAAAAATACTCAGATGGAATAATATGCTTAGTGTTTAAAAGCACACACACGCACACACTAGGTCAGAGGTTAGGCCTATGAATCCTGAGACTATGATGAGAGGAGGTTCTCTGAAAAGATGATCAAATAGAAGTGCCTTAATGGTTGAATAAGATTCTGCTCCCAGAAACCCGGGTGTTACTCTTCACTTTCACTGGTGCCTCTGAGATTAGGATCTAGCCCATTGTCAGGAGACTTGCTGCAGTTTTCATTGAAATCCACTTGATTTTCTAAACAGAAATCTTAAGCTGCTTTTATGCCTGCCCGGAGAAGTTTTCAAAGCCAGACAGCTGAGCACTTGGGCATTTAGTCTCAGGCCCAGAACAGCTGAACAGGAGGCAATGTCACAATAGGCCCCCTGTAGAATAGGAATAACATTCTTGCTGGGGCATTGTCACCCTGCATGCATATCATTGTTATGGTAACAAGCAGCAAGCTTCCTCTGAGCTGAGCAGAGGAGAAGCTCAACATACCCTGCATCTCCAGAGGATGCAATGCAGAATATTGAAAATTAAATACTGGATGTCAGTTCTGGCATATTTTTGGACTTTACTGGCTATGGAGAACTACACACATGGGATGGGCCCTTGCGTGTCCTACATACCTATCTCATAGAACTGGAAGGGACCTTGAGAGGTCATTGAGTCCAGTCCCCTGCCCTCATGGCAGGACCAAGTACCATCCATGAGAGATTTACCCCAGATCCCTAAATGGCCCCCTCAAGGACTGAGCTCACAATATTGGGTTTAGCAAGCCAATGCTCAAACCACTGAGCTATCCTTCCCCCCCTTACATAGCTAAGAGATGCTCTCCAGAACCTGGGCAATGGTGTGGGATGCAGGGCCAGATTAACTTCTGGTGGGCCCTGATGGTGGCAATGGAGTATGGCACAAGGAGGTCGATCCTTGGAGCGAGGTGCAGGCCAGGGACAATGGGGCATGGCACAGTGGGGGCAGTGTGAGGGCCTGGTATACAAACTGGCAATCAACAGGCACACACTGGCCTGCCCAGCTCCATGCTGCCAGTGTACCACTTCCCTGTGGGGGTGGGTCCATGCCACATCACACAGCCTCCCCACCCTGCACCCTCTGAGACTGCTATGCCCAGCACCCCCCACAATACACAGCGTCCTGGACACCACCATCCTTGTCCAGTGCCTCCCTCAGTCCCACCAAAATTACCCAGTACGCCATAGAGATCCTCCCACTGTCCAACACCCACAGATCTCCCTCACACCCACTGCCCAGCACCCTTTCCCACAGACTGACCACTACAACGGCAGCACCTCACACACTCCCCCATGACCCCCCCAAAATACACACACCTCCCTCTAGGGAGGACTCCCAGCCACTCCCCCCGCCCCGGCTAGGCTTCTGAAGCGCCCAGAGTGGCGATTGCAGCCCTGCCTCCCAGCTGGGACTCCCAGGCTGGGAGGCGGGGCCACCATCGGCGCTGGGAGCCTGTGATTGCGCAGAAGCCTGGTGGGGACTCCCAGCCACTCCTCCCGCCCCCGCCAGGCTTCTGTGCAATCACAGGCTCCTAGCGCCGATCGTGGCCCCTCCTTGCTCCCCCCGCCCACGCCAGGCTTCCGTCCGGTGCGCAGATGGAAAAATCAGAGAGTACCGGACATTGCACATGTCCAGTATTCTCTGATTTTTTTTACCGGACAAAGAGCGGAAATACTGGACTGTCCGGTAGAATACCAGACACCTGGCAACCCTACCTCCCTCACTGCTCAGCGCCTCCCATCCCCGTACCTGCCTCCCGCACAGAACTACTTCCCTATGACCTACCCCCAAATCCTGATGAACCAGGGCAGAGCAGGCGAGGGCAGGGCACCCCCCAGAACCCCACCCAGTCCTACTCGCCTGACACTGGTGCTCACAGTGGAGGAGGCTTTTCTGTTGGGGGAGGCCTCCACCCTGCCACTTCCACAGAACCCACAGAGCAGCAGGGGGTGGTCGGCCCTGCCCCCAGAGCAGCAGCAGCAGAAGGCTCCTCTGTGCCCCCAGCTGCCTGGTGGTCTTGGGGCAGAGAGGAGCCCTCAGGCAGCTGGTGGTGGAAAGGAGCAAGCAGCAGGCAGGGAAAGGGTCAGGAAGTGGGAGGAGCTGCAGGTAGGGCTGGGGGCATGGAGGTAAGCTGGGCTGGCCAGGCAAGAGGAGCGACTGGTGGCAGGGAGAAACAGGAGCAGAGACCCAGCTGCTCAGGGCTCAGCACAAGTGATGGGCTGGGCTGGGGCCCTTTCTGCATGTGGGCTTGGTGCCATGACAGCAGCACCATTGTAAATCTTGTATTGGTTGGATGGTGAGCTGCTGAGTTTGGGGGTTGCTGGGTTTTTTTTAAATCTATTGCTTCATCCTGAGGCTATTAGATCTCTCTTAGGGCTCAGCTGTGGAAGTGTCAGAGCTACTGTGCCCCAGTGGGAGCACCAAGGAACCTAGAGCACAATCCTTTGTGAGGCCAGTTTTCCTTTTGGGGGGTGGGAGAAGAGGATCACTGCCCCATCTTTTGGTGGGCAGCAACCTTGTGGCAGGTCCTTGTGCGGCAGGATCAAGGGAAGGAAGTCTGCATAGGTGTTGGCCACAATCTGGACTTTTAAAAGCCCCACCCTCTCCATTATCCTCATAATATTGACCAGGCAAGACTTGCAAGTCCCATTTTTAGCTGCTGCCAAGTGATGCTTGGGAGTGATACAGCTGTCAGAGACTGGAGGACTACTGAATGCTCTTTCTTTGATCAAAATGTGTAGTGTCTCTAATGCTGATGATGGAATTGATTAATTCTGGATTCAGAAATCCTTTCTATGGGCCCAGCACAGACCCAGGTAAACCAAATGGCCTTATGTTACTAAGCAGTGGGAAGTTAAGGTCAATAGCTGCACTGCACCTATACTGTTGGACATGGGCTATTACTTACAAGCAGATTGTAGGCCAGCTTCTCCCATGCTGCCCTGCTAATGTACCTTTATTTTGACATCCAGTGAACAGCTCTAAGGGCTGCCTCCATAGTAACTCCAGCTGTAGCTCCTCGGCTGAGAATTTCAGTCAGTGCTCATGGTGGTGGCAGATTTTGAGAGGGAAATGCCTTGGCCGTGCTAAGCACAGATCTGTGCCACTTCCTGCCATGGTGATGGAACAGGCTGGTTTCCCTGCTGCATCTACCTGAATCAAAGCAAAGGCTTCAGCACAGTCTACTGGAAGTGGAGGTGTAAGAGATCTGAGTGGCTCTCAGAGGACCCCCAGCTTTCAGACACTCTGACATACACACAAGTTTGGAGCCCCATGTCTCTGAATGATTAGTACTAGTCACCGGGGCGGCCCGTGACTATAGGACGACTCAGCTGTCGCCTAGGGTATCGCCTTCAACGGGGCGCCCAGGGTGCCCGATGATGACATCACTCCATTGATGGCCGTGCAGATTGCCGATCACACGTTCCGCCTGGGGCGCCAGCTGCCGCAGCCCGCCTCGAGCCGCCCCTGCTAGCCACATCTGTATGCTTCGGCTGAGTGCCAGCTGTCTGCCTTGCATGCTGCAGTAGCCTCTATCCACTACCAACCGATCTCACCAGGCAGAGCAGGGGTTATGAGGTGAGAAGGGGTGCTCACCCTTCTAGTTTTGCTGGGAGTCTCCTTGAATTGGGCTTAATCTCCAGGAGGCTACTGAAGTCTGGCAGCACAGGTTACCTGCCCTGATTCTGCTGCTCCTGGAAGTGGCAGGCACATTCCTAAAGCCTCCCGGACAGGGGGCAGGGAGTGTCTGTGCACTAACCCCGGCCCAAGTGCTGATTCCTCAGCTCCCACTGGCCAGGAATTGTGGCCAATGGGAGCTGCGGGGGTGGCAAATGCAGGCAGAAGCAGTGCTTGGAGCCACCTACCCTGCTACCTCTAGGAGCCACAGGGACATGCCAGCTGCTTCTGGGAGTGGTGCAGGGCCAGGGCAGGCAAGGAGCCTCTCTTAGCCCTGCTGTGTTGCTGCCTGAGGTAAATGAAGCCCAGTCAGAGCCTGCAGTCTGTACCCCCATCCTCCCTGCCTGTGCCCGGATCCCCCTTCTGGAGCCACCATCCTGTACTGTGTCCCTGAGCCCCCTTATGCACTCAGACCCCTACTATGGGGGGTGGAGCCATGGGAAAGGGGCAGGGCCTCAGGAAAGGGGGAGAGGGGTGGGGCAAAGGTTTTTGGATTTGTGTGATTGGACAGTTGGCAACTTTCTAGATGAGCCACATAGCCTTAATGGTAGAGTCCATTTGCCTTCTCATTCTGCTCTACAATGAGTGCCAGAAAATAGGCTTGAGAGGCATTGCATCCCGAACATTACCAGGGAACATGAACTCAAAGAAACCTCCAAAGAAGATGTAAGATAAATAGGTCACATGGGTCCACCTCTTTCACATTTTCTATTTATTACTAGTCATTTTAAGAAGCAATTCTTAACTCTCTCATAACAGTCTGAATATAAACAGCATGACTGAGCCTTAGTTACCTTTTTGCAGACTCAGAAGTGAAAGAAATTACAAACACCATTGATCTCAGAAGTGGTTTGGGAGGTGGGTTTGCAGGAACAAACTCCCCATTCTTCTTTGCTTACTTATTGGATTTATTCCTTTTAAAGTGAATTTTATGCAGCTAGATGATGCCAGATCCATAGACCTAGGGACACAGTCACCTAGTTACCTACAGATCAGATGCAGCATGGCTGCAAGCATTCCTTTACAACTCCACACCCATCTCCCTTAACCCTGGGGCCATTTCTAGACGGCTGGCCCATGATCAACTCTAGGAGGGAGACAGCAGGTCAATCTCCAGAACCCACCTTCTCCTCAGCTTCTTTGTTGAGACTGCTCATAAGAGGAATAATTGGTGCCATTTATAATAGTGGGGTATCACATACACTATGGACACCTGTCTACAAGGAACTGGACTGAGACCAACAATTCAAAACACAAAGGCCAACAGATAGGTATCAAAAATTGTATTAACTTGAAGTCACTTGTTATTGTTATGTATTGGGTTGTTGTAGATATAGTAACTGAGTGAGGTCACTAGGGGTCAGCCCTGCCAGTTTGGGCTGCTTCTAGTTAGTTCTGTGTTATGAAATAAATGGACACAAGCTCTCTGTGTTTCCAGTGATTTCTTTCTAAACAGTGGCACTCCAAATGATATAACAGTTATGGGTGGGACAATGATATTGTGTTCAGTCCCCAAAGAGATTTAAACCTGTCCTGAATTCAGTCAGGGTTTTATGTGGGTGCAAGTAATGGTGTCAAAGTAGGAGATTATGTTTGTGTCATAGCTACTTAACTGCAATCTGTCAAGGCACTAGAAAGGAGCAATATCATTGTAACGGTGCACAAGTCTGCATCTGTGCTTGAAAATGGCCAGTTAGGAGCTCAATTTGCTTGCATCTCTCTGCAAACAGCAGCTGAGAGAGCATGAGGTGTCAGATGTTTTTCCTAGGGTTGTCAAGCAATTTAAAAAAAAATTACATGATTTAATTTCATTCTTAAACACTATTCCAATACTGCTGAGGTGGGAAAAGCAGCAGCATAGGGGACCACTATCCTTTCCCCTGCCCCGTGCGGTCTCGCCTGTGCTGCTCACTGCTCCAGCCCTGCCCACAGAGCCCAGGGACACAAATCCACCTGGCAGGAGCGGAAGGGCAAGAGCAGACAGGTCGGTGCGGTGGCTCCCCCAGGGGGCTCAGGGGTGCTCTGGCAACCACAGTAAATGCAGCCACTGGGGATAGGCTTGCCAGATACTTTCACCAAAAATCCTGAACATGGAAGGAAAAAAACTTGGTCGAGCAAAAAAACCCCCCAAAAACCAAAAACGGGAGACCAAATTTGTTGAGGAAAAAAAAAAAAGGAAGGTTGCTGCACCTTTAAGAATTCCCACGCTCCTTGCTTTCCTTGCTTCCCCCCTCCCATGGCAGACGCGGCAGGGGAACAGTGTCCCTGCCAGCCTTCCGTCCAAGAAAAACAGAAAATACCGGACATTTTACATGTCTGGTATTTTCTGTTGTTTTTTTTTTACTGGACAGGGGCCAGAAATAACGGGCTGTCTGGGTGAAAACTGGATACCTGGCAACCATAACTGGGAAGGGGGTGAGTCTCCATAGGGACAGCTGGACTCTGGGTGGACAGGCACCGCGCTCCAGCTCCCCAAGAACCTGGTGGCAGGGGAGCTCCCAAGAGCCTGCTGCTGGCACATAAGTCAGGCTGGGAGCTCCGCTCCTAGAGCCTGTCCTGAGGCTGCTGTCCTAAGCACCGTACCCTCCCCACTGCCCTGGGCTGTCATAGCTGCGATGTGGGATCTGCCAGCTACAGTGCCATGTTCCTTGGCGTTGAAAGCCTTGTGGGGTGGGGGTGGAGGAAGGGGAGTAGGGGCTTGGTTTAAAATAGCAATTCCAAGTGATGAGGGGAAGCAGCGAAGTTGGGCTGGAGCTGGGAGAGGGGAGAGAGAGGGAGGAGGAAGGTGGGATGCAGAGGGATGTGATGACATCACTCTGTCGTCCTGCAGGAAAAACTTTTTTATATATAGAGAGACACAATGTATGCTGGGTCATCATGGGAGACTGCTATAAAATGCAGTATATGGACAGAAAGTGGGTAAAAACAGAGCAGGAGTAAATTCTCCCCCAAGAAGTTCCATCACACTTTAATTAACACATTAATTTTTGTAACAAATGTCATCAGCATGGAAGCATGTCCTCTGGAATGGTGCCCAAAGCATGAAGAGGCATTTGAATGTTTAGCATATCTGACATGTAAATACCTTGCAGTGCTGGCTACAAAAGTACCATGCAGATCAGTACCATCTTTGCAAACCCCAGGAGACACAGTGATTGGGTGTAAAATCTGCTGAAGATTTTCTAACAAAACCCGAAGGAAAGTAAGAGTTATCTGCACATATGTATTAAAAAAGCTGTGCCCAAACAGACAGTCCTGTGTTGCTGGACACAGAGCACTAAGCTGCCCAAATATACACTCCTCATGCCACTAATCATACAGTACAAGGTGAGCCCTATAAATGCATGCCTCCTGTCCCACTGAATCTACAATACCAAGCATGCCCAAATGCATCCTACCATGGGTTCTGGATGCCTGGCACCAACTGGGCCCAACAAATGCCCAAAACACTGTGCAGATGCATATTCTCTACCAATGGAACATGAAATTTCACATCTGTCTGAAACCATGCCTCTCCTGTCCTGCTAAAGGGACCTGTGCCATATGTCACGAGTGCCATGTGAATCTCAAAGAAATTGGTGAGGTTGCACCAAAGAAATTTAAGTATTGTTCTGGTGCACAAAATACTTGTGAGAAAGTGCTCTGCATCTGAGAACAAATGAGGCAAACATGGTAGGGTTGCCAGGTGTCTGGTATTCACCCCGGACAGTCCGGTATTTTCGGCTCCTATCTGGTAAAAAAATTCAGAGAATACCGGACACCTAAAATGTCTGGTATTTTCTGAATTTTTCCCCAGCCAGCAGGTGAAAATACCGGGCACCTGGCAACCCTACACACACTCAGCGCTTGGCCTCCCCCAACTTGAGCCCCCCTCGGCTCCAAACACCCCCAGCCCCCCAACTCCAGACCCCATGCTTACCTGGTTCCCCAAGGCTGCCGGCACAAAATGGCAGCCGGCCAAAAGACCTAGGGGAAGCAATGCTTCCCCTGGGTCTTAGTGCTCAGGGGTTTTTTGGGGGGGTGGGGTGGGGGGTGTTCGGTATTTTTTGTTTCAACTATCTGGCAACCGTACATGCAAGTGGTTACACTGAGAAGCATAATATAGTGTAGCCGCCAGGCAGCTTTAGTGTCAATTCTGGCTCTCTTCAGGCTACGGTAAGGAATCTGTCCTTTTAATCTGACTCAAACCCTTTTGGCTGTGTCTACACAACAGCATTATTTCAGAATAACTGACGTTATTTTAAGATAGTGTAACCCCCACACTAGGTATGCGGGTTACAATAGCACAGTGTGCATCTACACAGCCAGCCTTTATTTTGAAATTATGATGAGCTGGAGGACTACTTATTCCAGCTCCTGTAACCCTCATTTCACAGGGAGTTAGGGAAGTCAGAGGAAGAGTGTGCTTCCTTCAACTTCATGCCGTGTAGACAGCACAAAAGCCAAATTAAGCTGTTTTGACTTTAGCTGAAGTTACATCTCTTAATTCAACTTTTGGTCCTTTGTGTCCTCAAATGTGTCCTCAAATGAGGCAGGGAAAAGTTTTGGAATTGATAGCAATGGTGTATGGCAGGCTGAGGGAGGGAATGACCTTCTGGGACAAATAATGTGCTGTATTAATGCATTGGAAAAACCCAGTTTTGCGCTCTTTTCCTAACAATGGTAAGGCAGCAATCAGAATAGGTTGAATAATTGGATCAAATCTACACCTTGATAAGTGAAAGTGGCTTTTAGTTAGGGATCATCAGAGCTATTAAATCAATTAATGTTTGAAATGATTATTGCTGGGCCCAAGGCTCCCAGAGGCAAATACTAAACTCAGCATCAATGTCTTGAATGGGCACTGGGGATTGAGATCCTTTCCTGAAACACAGATTAGGAAATGAAGGATGAAGTTTAATAAAGACAAATGCAAAGTGCTCCACTTAGGAAGGAACAATCAGTTTCATACGTACAGAATGGGAAGCGACTGTCTGAGAAGGAGTATGGCAGAAAGGGATCTAGGGGTTATAGTGGACCACAAGTTGAATATGAGTCAGCAGTGTGATGCTGTTGCAAAGAAAGCAAACATGATTCTGGGATGCATTAATAGGTGTGTTGTGAGCAAGACACGAGAAGTCATTCTTCCGCTCTACTCTGCGCTGGTTAGGCCTCAGTTGGAGTATTGTGTCCAGTTCTGGGCACCGCATTTCAAGAAAGATGTGGAGAAATTGGAGAGGGTCCAGAGAAGAGCAACGAGAATGATTAAAGGTCTAGAGAACATGACCTATGAGGGAAGACTGAAGGAATTGGGTTTGTTTAGTTTAGAAAAGAGAAGATTGAGGGGGGACATGATAGCAGTTTTTAGATATCTAAAAGGGTGTCATAAGGAGGAGGGAGAAAACTTGTTCATCTTGGCCTCTGAGGATAGAACAAGAAGCAATGGGCTTAAACTACAGCAAGGAAGGTTTAGGTTGGACATTAGGAAAAAGTTCCTAACTGTCAGGGTAGTCAGACACTGGAATAAATTGCCCAGGGAGGTTGTGGAATCTCCATCTGTGGAGATATTTAAGAGTAGGTTAGATAAATGTCTGTCAGGGATGGTCTAGACAGTATTTGGTCCTGCCATGAGGGCAGGGGACTGGACTCGATGACCTCTCGAGGTCCCTTCCAGTCCTAGTATTCTATGATTCTATGATTCTATGATTAGCAGTGAAGTTCCTAGGGCAGCCCTATAGACCTTACTCTGTCTACTACTCAGGGTCCAAAGATAATTTTTTTGCCTTTTCTATTACTGTCATCAGTGTACCCCAGAGATATTAATGTATGCACCACCACAGCAGTGCTAGGATGTAGGGAAATATTGTAATGGCGTTGGCATTCATCTCACCAAAGCGTCCCCCTCTGGCCAGGTGTGGGTTCCTGCACTGTCTTAGTCTGTTAGCCAAAAAACCTCATCAGCAACTCAGACTCTGGCCAAGTTACTCCCTGTATATCACAAACCCCCTCCAGGGTACACCTCTAAGAGGGCCCATCCCGGTGCCCTCTGTAGAGTGTGTCCCTCTCTGTCTGTCACCCACTCCAGACATGAGTGGTGTCTCCAGGGCTTCCCCTCCTGGAGACAACTGCTTTGCCCTTACTTCAGGGCTCTATCTCAGTCTCAAAATTTAGTCCACACTAGCTCCCCACATGGACCTTCCTGTGGTGCAGCGGCTCCCATAGCCAGCCAGCTAGCTAACTCGTCTTCATTGGTTCAGGGCTCCAGAGACATTGAGTCAACTCTGGTGCTGCAGCTCCCTTTATAGGGCCTTACTGACCCCTGACTGGCAGGTGTCTTCTGTTGCCACTCTAGCCTCCTGGAGGACTTCTCTATGGCCCTTTCTGGGCTCAGGATTTGGTCCATCCCATTACAAGCCCCTAATGGATATATGTGGATCTGGGACATGGATTAGATACCTTGTCCAGGGAATTGGTGCAGATCTGTTTTATCCCAGCCCAGTGCCTTAGACCATAATTCCACTGGCATGCCGCTATGGACTCACCATCTTTAATTCTATCAGCTCTCACAATCTTATTGTAAGTCTCACCATATTTGCTAGCTTTTTCTAAAGCCTCAGCTCCTGTAGGCATGTGCCAAGGTGAGGCGCTCAGCTTTCATAAAAATGAACAGCATGTTTCTTGCTTCCCTGGTTGCAGAGAATAGCTAGAAACATGTCCCAAGCAGACAATAAAGAGGCAATCCCCTCAATTTTTCTTACAAAATACCCTGATGATTTTTAAGACAAATCTTATGATTGTTTGGATCTGGCCATAATTTTTTAACCCTACCCCACTCCAGCGTGATGCGTTGCAAAAAATTTGAATGCAATTCTGGAGGCAAGACATGGGAGGTGACAGCACCGCTCAGCTGGAGTACTTGGGTCCCCTTTTGGTCACTGCCATATAGTAAGAATGCAGAGAAACTGGAGAGGATCCAGAGGTGAGTGCTAAAGCTGACCAAAGGGATAAAAGCAAGGCATATGAGCAAAGGCTGAACTGGGTATGCTTAGTTTGGAAAAGAGGAGATTGGGGGGAGAGGAGATATAACAGTAGCCTTCAAATACTTGAAAGGCTGCCATATAGAAGAGGGCGAAAAGTTATTCCCTCTTGCCACAAGACAGCAGGCCAAAAGGCCAAACGTTGAAACTACACATAGCAGAGTTAGATTAACTCTCAGGAAAATCTTTGTAACTGTAAGAACAGTGTGACAATGCAGCAGTCTGCCTAGAGAAATCAGGGAATCTTCTTCACTGGAGGTTTTTTGGATAGCCACCTCTCTGGGATGGTTTGGACACAAGAAATCCTGCATGTTGACAGGGGGTCAGACTGGGTGGTAATTGTGGCTCTTTCTGACCTTATGGTTCTGTGATTCCATGATAAGAAGGAGAGACAGAGAGAGACAGAGAGAGAGAAGAATAGTCACTGACTCAGGTCAGGCCTGTTCTACAGTGCTGTCCCTGACTTCACTACAGATACCATGCTTTAATCGGCTTGTTCTGCTTTCTAGGTTTCAACTGCATTAGGAGAATCTCCCATGCTTTGGCTGCAGCTGTATGAGAATTCCCGGCTCTCTAGTCTCCCACCTAGGGGTGGGCAACCTGTGGCCTGAGACAGTTTGTTCACCCTTGCTCACATGCAGGATTGCCACATTCTGCTGGTTTCCATCCACACAGGTTTTTTTTCCTACCGGCATTACTAAAGTGACACACATGAAAAGCAAGGGCACTTGAAGTGACGTGCATGCTGCTCGTACACAACTTTGTCTCTTCTCTCTACTCAGCTCCCCACCTGAGACCTGCAATACTGCACCCTTCCAAGGGCCCCTGCTTTCTACACATCCCTCAGTCAAGTCTCCAGCCAAGGCCTATGCCCCAGCATCACAGAAGCTCTATTTTCATCCTTCCCCAGTTCAGCTCCCTGCTGGGTCCTCAGAGTTCTCCTCCTGTCACCCACAATTCCTGTGCTCTCTGCTTCCCCATTCAGAGCCTTACTGATGATGCAGACTTATTCTTACTCTGCCTTGAAGAATAAAGTCCCCTAGCAACCAACCATCTGACAATGACATTAATTTGCTCCATGACAGCCTTGTGCTCATTAGTGAGTTTCCACTGAATAACATGCTTTAATGTGCCTGCAAATGACAGACTCTGCCTGATTCTGTCTGAACCGAATGCAATTGCTCTGAAGTGGCTCAGGCAGAGAGGTAAACACATCCTGCAAAGCTGCAGGCGACAGGAGTGGAACACTGCCTTGGTTCAGGAATCTGCCTAGCTGTTTTCCTGAAACTTCCTAAAATGCAGGGACAGGTGAACAGGGCACAGGACTAACACTATGTGAATACCTGAGTATTTGATCTGAGTGCAGATATGAAACAGAGGGGAAACGAGGAGAAATTGTTTTGGCTTAACCCATAAGGAAAATATTTTCAAATTTTCTGTGAACTGAAATGTCAACATTTCATTTCAATGTTGAGATTTTAAAAAATTCTAAATTAAAAAAATAAAATGGAGGGAAACACACCATCTTTCTGAAATGAACCGTCATAATGTTCCATTTTAAAATGCTGAAACAAACGGGTCACTTCTGAATTATTTTTTTCAATGATAACTACTTGCTGCAATCAAGCAGAATTCCATCATAGTTGTAGTCAACCTAAATCTGCATTTTTTTTTTTTGTGCAAAGGAAACAAATATTTTGCCTCAAACCCTTTGCCTTGCACCACTCAGAACAGCTTCAGGGAGACCTTTTCCTGGCTGCAGAAGCTCAGTGCAAGGGCTAGTGGGGAGGGACTCCTCTTTGTTGGTCCTTGCAGCTTCAGGGCTTGAGGAGAGATCTCTCTCTCCCTGCTGCAGCCCTGAGCCCCTCCCTGCACTCAGTATGAAAATCCAAATTGGTAGTACTGGCTGATTGAAAGCTATGCAAGATGCTGGACAACAAGCAGCAATAGCACACAAATAGAAAAGTGGGGTTGCTCAATGCAAATTTTGGCCAGAGAGTATTCATGACCCCACCATTTTCAGGCAATTGAAAAGTCTGACAACAGCAAATACTTGAAGAACCCTAGGAAACCTTTGAGGCTTTCTTCGGACAACTGAGAGAAGCTTCCAGATTGCAGGCCCTGGTTCTTGTGGGGGACTTTAATCACCCTGGCATCTGTTGGGAGACCAATACGGCAGTACACAGGCAATCCAGGAAGTTTTTGGAGAATGGTGGGGATAACTTCTTGGTAAAAGTGCTGAAGGATCTGACCAGGGGCCGTGCACAGCTTGACCTTCTGCTCACAAACAGGGAGTAACTAATAGGGGAAGTAGAGGTGGGTGACAACCTCGGAAGCAGTGATCATGAGATGGTAGATTTCAGGATCCTGACCAAAGGAAGAAAAGAGAGTAGTAAAATACACAGCTTGGACTCCAGAAAAGCAGATTTTGACTCCCTCAGAGACCTCATGGGAAGAATCCCCTGGGATGCTAACATGAAGGGGAAAGGAGTCCAGGAGAGCTGGCAGTATTTTAAAGAAGCCTTATTGAAGGCACAGAAAGAAACCATCCCGATGCGTAGCAAGAGAAGCAAACATGGTAGGAGACCGGCTTGGCTTACAGGGGAAATCCTTGGTGAACTTAAGCACAAAAAGGAAGCTTACAAAAAGTGGAAACTTGGACAGATGACTAGGAAGGGGTATAAATGTATAGCTTGAGAATGCCGGGGGGTTATCAGGAAGGCGAAAGTGCAATTGGAATTGTGACTGGCAAAGGATGTGAAGGATAACAAGAAAGGTTTCTACAGGCATGTTAACAAGAAGAAGGTGATCAGAGAGCGTGTGGGGCCCCTACTGGATGAAGGAGGTAACCTAGTGACAGATGATGTGGGGAAAGCTGAAGTACTCAATGCTTTCTTTGCCTCTGTATTCACGGACAAGGTCGGCTCCCGGACTAATGCGCTAAGTGACGCAAGATGGGATGAAGATGGACAGCCCGTGGTGGGTAAAGAACAGGTTAGGAACTATTTAGAAAAGCTAAACGTACACAAATCCATGGGCCCAGACTTAATGCATCTGAGGGTACTGAGGGAGTTGGCAAATGTCATTGAGGAGCCTTTGGCCATTATCTTTGAAAAGTCGTGGAAACTGGGAAAGATCCCGGATGATTGGAAAAAGGCAAATGTAGTGCCCATCTTCAAAAAAGGGAAGAAGGACGATCCAGGGAACTATAGGCCGGTCAGTCTTACCTCGGTTCCTGGAAAAATCATGGAAGGGATCCTTAAGGAATCCATTTTGAGGCACTTGGAAGAGAGGAAAGTGATCAGGAATAGTCAGCATGGATTCACAAAGGGCAAGTCGTGCCTGACCAATCTGATCAGCTTCTATGATGAGGTAACTGGCTCTGTGGACGTGGGAAAGTCAGTGGATGTGATATACCTTGACTTTAGCAAGGCTTTTGATACGGTCTCCCACAATATTCTTGCCAGCAAGTTAAGGGAATGTGGATTGGATAAATGGACGGTAAGATGGATAGAAAGCTGGCTAAAAGGCCGGGCCCAGCGGGTAGTGATCAACGGCTCAATGTCAGGATGGCGGTCAGTTTCTAGCGGAGTGCCCCAAGGTTCAGTTCTAGGACCAGTTTTGTTCAATATCTTTATTAATGACCTGGATGAGGGGATGGATTGCACCCTCAGCAAGTCTGCAGATGACACTAAGCTAGGGGGAGAGGTAGATATGCTTGAGGGCAGAGAGAGGGTCCAGAGTGACTTAGACAAATTGGAGGATTGGGCCACAAGAAATCTGATGAGGTTCAACAAGGACAAGTGTAGAGTCCTGCACTTGGGACAGAAGAATCCCAAGCATTGTTACAGGCTGGGGACTGAATGGCTAAGTAGCAGTTCTGCAGAAAAGGACCTGGGGGTTACAGTGGATGAGAAGCTGGATATGAGTCAACAGTGTGCCCTTGTAGCCAAGAAGGCCAATGGCATATTAGGATGCATTAGGAGGAGCATTGCCAGCAGATCCAGAGAAGTGATTATTCCCCTTTATTCGGCACTGGTGAGGCCACATCTGGAGTATTGTGTCCAGTTCTGGGCCCCCCACTACAAAAAGGATGTGGATGCATTGAGAGGGTCCAGTGGAGGGCAACCAAAATAATTAGGGGGCTGGAGCATATGACCTATAAGGAGAGGCTGAGGGGGTTGGGTCTGTTTAGTCTGCAGAAGCAAAGAGTGAGGGGGGATTTGATAGCAGCCTTCAACTTCCTGAAGGGAGGTTCCAAAGAGGCTGGAGAAAGGCTGTTCTCAGTAGTGACAGATGGCAGAACAAGGAGCAATGGTCTCAAGTTGTGGTGGGAGAGGTCCAGGTTGGATATTAGGAAAAACTATTTCACTAGGAGAGTGGTGAAGCACTGGAATGGGTTACCTAGGGAAGTAGTAGAGTCTCCATCCCTAGCGGTGTTTAAGTCTTGGCTTGACAAAGCCCTGGCTGGGTTGATTTAGTTGGGATAGGTCCTGCCTAGAGCAGGGGGCTGGACTTGATGACCTTCTGAGGTCTCTTCCAGCTCTATGGTTCTATGATTCTATGTGTCTCTAAGAAACTCCTTTGCATAGAAAAGTCTGGCTCTGTGTCACTGAATAAACAAAAACTTGGCCATGTGGATTAACAGGTAACCCTTTTCTTCTGCCCCTCTCCTGACAGCTCTGCAAGATGACATGTACCATGAATGATACTGATGGCCCATTACATTTTGGTTGTGTGTTACTACTATGTATGTCGCTGGCCTTTTTGCTTTCTTTAAATAAACTACCTCTCTAGTCATGCCCCCAAAGCTTGCAGTATCATGACTACCAGGGAGTGGTTGGAATCATTACTTCAGAGTACTCTATTGAATTCCAAGAACTGGATTCATCCAAGCAGGTGCAAAGAAGTAGAAATCACACCTCCTTATGCCCACTGATTCCCCGGCATCACTTGGTTGCCACAGTGTGTTTTCCCTTATTGATGTAGTATGGTGGGCGACTTTAAATAGCAATCAGGATGCCACAAGAGTCTTGCCACCAGAAATCCATGTATTGCTTCCTCACAGCAGCCGCGGCCCTTCCCCAGACACAGATGCCAACCTTCTTGAGCCCCAATGGGCCTCCCTGCAGAGGGAACATGGTGGGCATTGTGCTGCGAGCTTTCAGTCACCATCACCATCTTCCACAAGAGTCTCTGGCAGCCGAAACAGCACGGACCAGAGAATGAATTGAAAGGTCAGTGCAGGCTGGTGTAGTTGAGAATAGAATTTCTCCCAACAACATGATGGAGCGACTCCAGAGGTGCCGTTACCTCCAACATCAGTCAGTGCATCTCTTGTACAGTTAATTCAAAAGGAACAGGGAGGTTCTGTAATCTTAAGGCCAGATCTCCAGCGGGTGAAACCAGCATTGCTTCACTGATTTCAGATCTGAAGAAAGGAGGCCTTTTGACTTCAATGGCAGCAACTTGAGGGTGAGGTGTTTGGAGACCGCACAGTGTTCACCACCCCTGGAGTTGCCAAAATTAGGGCATCTAAAGCAGGCAAATGTCCACTGGAAGCCATATGGAGAGAAGGGTACAAGGCTGAACCAAGAAGCACACTACTGTAATGTGAGCAACTAGTGCAAAACAGCAGGGCTGATGGAAAAAGAGGAACATACATGTAACTGGAAACAAACAAACAAACAAACAAACTACCTTCCCACCAAAAAACAAAGGACAACCAAAAAAACTTGGTGGCAGGTTGCCAGTTCCAGCTGCTTTAATAAGTGTATTTCAGAACAAAAATACACAGTCAAAATATCTGCACCAAATCTGTCATCCACAGCCCCTTCAATGTAACATTCTTTCTTTGTCGTAATCCATCAGCCATTGGTGTGAGCAGATTACATAGCCATTAGCAATGGGACTCCACATGTTTCTGCAGGACAAAGAATAACCCCAGTTTTGTATTTGGGACTTCCTGACCTAGGGATATTCCCTCTTTCTGACCAGCAACTCTTTCCTAAAAGGTAAAGTCCATCTGAGGATAGGAATGAAGCAAAAGCAAAAAGCACGGGTGTCTCTGAAATATAAATTGTTCTACATAATCTGCTAGCAGTCTGGTACCATAGACAACTGAGTGTGCCTAATCCCTGCATTTTCCTAGCCTACATCATTTAAACTATCTGGTCGTCTTAGATTTTTTTAATAAAACAAGATAATTTCAAAGGGAAAAAAGTTGATTCTGTCATTTTATTTATGTGGCGTAGTTACTACATAAGTAGTCTATTGGGTTCAGGGTTAGCAAAGTATGGGAGTAAATGTGGCAGAATCAAGCCTTCAGAAATACAGCCACATCTGGGTGGCACATAGAATAAATTCAACAACCCACAACAATAATTTAGGACAGAATGAAAAGAGTGCTCTATTATATTTTGTTTTCTAAAATGCGGATTTTTTTTCACAGAAGCGTGCAGAATTTGAACACCCTCTCTTCTCTCTCTTCCCATTGTTTGTCAAATTCCTTTTGCTACTAAACCAGCTTGCTACTAAACCAGTTTAGGTCAATCAGAAATCCTGTTTAGGATCATGGGTATCTGAACCAAAGTCATAGATTCATAAAGTCGAAGGCCAGAAGGGACCATTACAATCATTTAGCCATTACAATGATTTCCAATATCACACAGGCCGGAGAACTGCCCAGAATAATTCCTTTTGAACTATTGCATATCTTTGTAAAAAAAAAACCCAATCAAATCTTGATTTAAAAATTGCCAGTGATGCAGAATCTACTATGGTCCTTGGAAAATTGTTCTAATAGTTAATTACTCTATTAAAACTGTGCACCTTATGGCCAGTCTGAATTTGTCTAGCTTTAACTTCTAGCCATTAGTCTTATTGCACCTTTGTGTACTAGACTGAAGAGCCCATTAACAAATATTTCTTCACCATCTAGGTATTCATAGACTATGATCAAGCAGTCCATTTAATGCAGGCACTGGGGCTACATCTAGACTGCATCCCTCTGTCGACAGAGGGATGCAGATTAGGCACATCGAAATTGCTAATGAAGCAGGGATTTAAATATCCTGTGCTTCATTAGCATAAACATGGCCGCTGCTTTTTTTTGACTCAGAGCTTTGTCGACAAAAAGCGGCAGTCTAGACACGGATCTGTCGAAAATAAACCCTTTTTCGACAGATCCTGTATTCCTTAAAAAATGAGGTTTTTTTTGAGGAAGTATTTTTTTGGTGGAAGTCTTCATTCATGAGAAATTAATTATCCAGACTGGGCTAACTCCTGGAACTATTCAAAAATCTATTTGTTTCTGGGAGAAAAGGTAACACGGTCCCCACTTGCCTGCAGGGGATGCAGATGCAGATACTCATACACTACAGCAGGGAAGAGCAAAAGGGCCTCTGCGGGCCAGATCCGGACTGCCAAGCAGATGTATTCGGCACACGGACGCCCTACTGCTCCCCTGCCCCCAGGCCAATCAGGGCCTAGGAATGGGGAAGCGTGCAAAGTCTCTTCCCCCGCCAGCAGTGCATGCTCCAAGCCCTGTGCACCCCTTGCAGGGTGGGGAGCAAGGAGCAAGATATTTCACATGCTCCCTCCGCCCTCAGGTCAATCAGGGCATGGGATCAGGGAGAGCACGCAAAGTCTCCTCCCACCCGGTCCCCATCCTGCAAGGGGCATATGGTGCTTACAGTCAATCACCAGCTGTTGCTCCGCTGGCAGTTGACTCTAAGCGTGGTGCCCCCTTGCAAGGTGGGGACAGGGAGAGAGAGACTTCCTGTGCTTTCTCCAGCCCCAGGCCCTGATTGATCTGGGGGCAGAGGGAGTGTGTGAAGTCTCCTCCTGCCACCAGGGGCATAGGTGCTAGAGGAAACTGCCAACTGTTCTGAACAGCTGGTGGTTCTGTCTGGGTGGGGCGGGGTCAAAGACTTCATGTGCACCCCCAACCCCCAGGCCAATCAGGGTGGGGAAGCACGGAAGTGTCCTGGCCCCGCCCCTTCTGCCTGAGGCTCTGCCCCTTTCAAAAATTTCTGAAGTGGCTCCCTGTCTAAAATTATTGCCCACCCCTGCTCTACAGGCTTGGTATTTGCCATTCTGTTGAGCTGGCTGTGGAATTTCGTATCTCTTGCTACAGAGTACAGAGGCCTCAGAGATGGAATTTTGTTCTAGCCAGTAATTTTCACTTTTGTCCATTGATAGCTTCTATTAATAGCTCTCCTTTAAACCCACAGATAGTTATTCTGAAGTCATTTGCAAATGTATCTCCTTATCTGGCACCCACCCCATGAAAGGGCTGGCCAAGAGTTCACTGGAGAGCACATGCCCTCCTCCTGGACAGGACCTCCATGATTGCTAAAGGCCTAAAAGGGAGCAGAAAGGGGTAAGGTAAAAGCAGGGTCATGGCCCCACCCTCTTTTCTGCAACAGCCCGCAGAGCTGGTTGGACTTGTATTAGGGAAGGTAGTATATCCTCTCCAAGCATAAAGGAGCTACTGTTCTGCCCTGCCCTGCCAGGAGGAATTCTGACTGACTCAGCAGCATGGAGACCCGGCACTCCAAGAGCCTTCTCAGAATGACTGTTTCAGAACTGAGTTGGACATGTGGGAAGACAGGTTTGATGAGAATTGCTTCCAAATCTAAATGGAACCATTTATTAGCCCAGATGGGATGATTTTAGGAAATTGGTACATCTGATACGTTCTGATTTCCTGCCCGGTCAGTGTCCGGCATAGGTGAAGTGCTCTGCTTAGTCAGTGCTTCATTCTTCTAATCCTTCCTATTGTGATTCAGCTTTTTCTCTGGTGATGACAACAATAGTGAAATTGACATTTCCTAGTCTGGGTCACCAGTTTGTTTTTGTTTGGTGGCAGGATAGGGTGGGCAGAATTATCTCTATCTCACCACTTTTCCCTAGTTTTACTCCCTTCCAGCTTTGAGCCATAACGCTATTGCCACTAATATACCAGCTCAGAAAGCCTGGATGAGACTGTCCATGATGCCCCTTAACTCAAGACATTCCTGTGCTACAATCACTGCACACACACAATGCTGACAAGGCAAAATATAGAATTTCAATGGGTATGGCAGACAGTGCTCTCATGTGGGAAATGAGTGGTTTATGTGAAATTAGTTGGTGGACCTCAGTCTAGGGCTATGTCTACACTGGGAAGGTTTGGTGATGAATGAGCTGTCGACGTGCAAAAGTCACCAAAAGTGAAAACTGGTAAAACCATTTTTTCTACCTCCCATTGTCGACATTTCATGGTCACATTGCTAGCACCCTGTCAACAGATAGAGCAAAGCAATAAGGGTAAACATCCCACAGTGCAGTGTTGTGGGAAGGCAGAGCTGATCCCAGGGCTTCTTGGGATTCCCTTGCAGTTCTGTCCATAGCTACTTGCGTCCATAGGTTGCCTAGGTGCGCACGCCAGCCCAGGTCAGAGGCATCTGACACTAGATTGAGGGAGAAGGCTGGAGTGGAGAATCAGTCTAGAACATTCTCTGGAGCTGTCCACCATTGCTGTAGACTTGTAATTTTGTAGGTAATAAGTTAGTTAGTTATAGTGATTGTATGTTATATCATAAGATTTAGATTAAACTTAAGCACAAGATATAGGCCTCAGACAGGCCAGGCAGCTTTGTTAACTTAGTTCCAACTCTGTTTAATGTTAGCATGTTCTGATGTTAAAGCGAAAGGCTGGAATATTATAATGCATAGTGATGTTAATATCTTGTAAGGCCTTGTAATAGATAGAAAGAAGTTTAATGCTGAAAGACTCTGTTCAAGTGACTAGAAATACCCTTTGTTCAGTGCTGCAATTGTGTAAATGTATTGTTTGTGTGAATGAGAGAGAGAATGTTTTAGGAGAGATAAGTGTGAAGGCCACTCCATGCCCAAATGGTCAGAGGAGGAGCTGGAGACTGAGAAGCACCAAATAATTATCAACTGAGCTAAAGCACACTGAAGACGCAAAATGGACTGAGGCAGATTGACGAACCCTGAAGTTAGTGGCAAGCACCCCTTGATAGGGACCCAATAACAACTTTAGCCAGAAGACAACACCCCCGAGGGGTCATCAGCATACCGATATCAGATGACTGCGAGAACAACTTCTAGATTAACATATGTTGCAGAAAGACTGATTGTGATGCTGAATGACTGATTAAGGCCTGACAAGGCAAAATGCATAGACTTGCATGGAAGGAAAATCCTATTAAGGACGAGGTGTCTTATATGGTTTTTCGTGTTCCGTCCTGCTATGGCTGTGAAGCATCAGTCCAGACTGACAAGAACCGAGCTCCTTCCTTGCACCCGACCTATCTGGCCAATAGGTTGGGCCCGAGCAACAGACTGGAAACTATTCCTTCAGCAGGACGCGTGCGCATGCACGCGTGTGTGTGAATGCATATGATACTTTGTTATATTATCAATAAATGCAGCGTGTTGCCTTATCCTCCTGAAAAAGATCCCCGTGTGCTTCTTTTAAGCATAACATTGCAAGGCAGTAAGTACTTGTGAGGAGAGTGTGACCAATTTGTCCAGGTGGTCCCTGGATTGGGAGTACATTGATGCCAGCCACTGCTGGAACAGCTTCATGCAGAGCCTAGTGTGGTGGACCACATACGTACACACTGTCATATGTCCCAAAAGGTGCAGGCAGATTCTGGTCATGGTCAGAGGGTATACAGACACCTCCTGAATGAGACTTATCAGGGCCTGGAACCTGTATAGGAGCAGAAACGCTCTTGCACGAGTTGAATCCAGCACTGCTCTGATGAACTCTATTCTTTGAATTAATACTAATGTGGACTTTTTGTCATTAACCAGGAGATCCAGAGACTTCCAGGTGTCTAGGAGAAGTACTATGTTGCAGCAGACCTGGATCCTGGATCTGCTCTTGACCAATCAGTTGTTGAGGTAAGGGTAAATCTGGACACCCTGGCCTAAGGTAGCCTGCTACTGCCATTCATTCAGTGAATATCCTTGGTGCTGTGTCCATCCCAAAGGGGAGGACTGTAAACTGGTAGTGGGCAGAAACTACCATGAAACGAAGGAACCTCCTGTGACCTCAAAAGATTGCTACATGGAAACAGGCATCCTTCAGGTTGAGGGTGACATACCAGTCTCCTGGATCCAGAGAGGGAATGATGGAGGCTAGAGAAATCATGCAGAACTTGAGCTTCCATAGATACTTCTTGAGGTCTCTCAGATCCAGAATGGGCCTCGAACCTCCCTTGGCCTTTGGGATTAGGAAATATCAAGAATAGAACCCTCTGTTCCAGAACTGAAGCAGAACTTTTTCCATCACTCCCAGCTGCAACAGCCTTTGAACCTCATGCATGAGTAAACTCACATGAGAAGGGTCCCTGAAGGAGGACAGGACAGGGGAATGGAAGGGAGGGTGGAATGGAATCACAGAGTATAACTCTGGGAAACAGTAGCCAGACCCAGAGGCCCAATGTTATAGTGGTCCTGGGCAAGAGGAAGTGGGAAAGGCAGTTGCCAAATGGGCGGGAGACAGGATCCATGGGTATGTCGCACATGAGTGCACCTTCAAAAGGACTTTTTGGCTACTTGTTTGGAATGGGTTGTGCCCCGCAGGCTTGAGGGTGCTTGCTAGCTCAGTCACCTGCTACTGCTGGCTCTCTGGACCCACAATGTGTTGGGGACAGAATCTTTTAGAGGCCAGGCCAGGAACATACAGCCCTAGGGTCTTTAAAAGTAGTGTGGGAGTCCTTAAGCCTGAGTAAGCCTGCAAACAGGGTGTGACCTTTGAACAGAAGGTCCTACAGTGACTGCTGAACCTCCACAGATATGCTGGGGAGGAGAAGTCAAGATGCCTAGCACATGGATATGGCAACTGCCATCATGCATGCCACAGAGTCCGTTGCATCAGCAGCCAGTGGGAGGGCCGCCCTGGCAACCACAACCCTTCCTCAAGGAGCGCTCAGAATTTCTTCCTCCAGTGAACCCTCAAATCTGGTCCACCACATGTTAAGTTTGTAGCAGTCAAGGAGGTCCCTATGATGAGCCATCCGCAACTGTAGGCTGGCCAGTGAACAAACTTTGCGCCCAGACAAATCCAGCTTTTCAAGTCCTTATTTTTCAGCATTGCCCCTGGCTGCCCTGTCTCTCCTTGTGATTAACAGCCTCCACCACAAGAGCGTTTGGGGCTAGGTAGGACTAAGGTAGGTTTAGCCTTTTGCGGTCACATAGTTCTTTCTCTCAGCCCTCTTAGAAATGGGGGTCAGGGAGGAGGGAGTCTGCCAGAGGGCATTAATAATCTTTAAGACCTCTTTGTGAAGTGGTAGGGCAACATGTCCCAGGGCAGAGTCACTGAGCGCACTGAAGGGGGCATCTGCCAGCTCCTCTAGCTCTTCTACCTGCAGCCCATTTTTGGAGCTCCTAGTATGCCTTTGCATTGTCCTATGGAAGGGCCTCCTCTGGAAAAGACAAAGAGAAGGCTGGTGCCATGGTTGCCACTATAGTACCACTGAGAGGTCTGTCAGGAGCTCTTGGACACAAGGGTTTCTTCTCCAGTAGCTTGCGCCTGTTTAGGGGGTCAAGATACCAAGGCTGAGATCTCACAGACATGCCTGAGACTGACCTGGGAACCTGGGGCTGCTGAGTGAACGCCCACGGGTTCCAGAGGAACCAGTGTGCCGGCCATTGTCCTTGTAGTCACACTGGCAGTTGCAGTGCTGAGGGCTGGGGCAGCGCAGAGGGAGTCTGTACTTGCCTGGGTGGCAGGGACTCTTGCTCCGTGCCAACTTCCTGCCTGGAGACCAGGAACAGAAGGCTCATGACTGCCTCCATCAGAGCAGTAGATGCTGCGAGCCTGCCAGTGTCTCTCCAAACATGAAGAGTCTCTATCGTGGAACCCCAACATCAGTTGGGTAAAGGCAAATCTGTGATGGCTACCTGGTGACCTTTGCTTCTCATCCTCCCCTTGGCACTGAGACTGGAATGGGACCAAGAGCTGGAATGAGACCGGCAGTTCGAGGAATGTCAAGACTGTGAGGACTGCTGGGACTGGTGCTGACAAGGCAACAACCAGGGCTGATATTCTGTGGAGTGGTCCCAGCAGCGGTGCCAAGGCTTTGGTGACACCGATTTTGCCTCTCCGTTTCTGTGCCAGGGGCATATGCCTTAGCAGGTCAGCGCCACCACATCAGCAGGAGCTGCCCTGGACTCTGCTTTCATTCCCTATCAGGAGACTGGTGGGTGTTTGCAATTCCTGCCTCTCTGAGTCTGAGACTTGATGGCTTTGCCTGGGGGGAGCACTGGTATTCTAGCCCATGAGGTGATGAGCAGTCTGTAGGGGAGACATTATCAAGGGGCCCAGTGCAGGTTTGTCTTGAGTCCGGGATACCGTAGGCATTGGTGCCATTGGTCTCGTGCTGGTAACAGGGCGTCTAGTAGCAATGGTGTCTCCAGATGCCAGAGGCCAATCAACACTGCCTGGTACTGACAAGTTGGCCGGGTAGGGCTGCTCCACTTGAGTTGAAACCCAAGTTCCTGATGGAGGTGATGAGCTATCCATCACACCTCTGGCTCTCCTCCTTGCTTCTCCTTCATCTTTCTGGATGGAGGAGAACAGCTCTGGATAGAAGCCTTCGCCCTTCTCACTGGAGTCAGTGAAGGTGAGTGGTGCTGACTGAACGATGGCATTCTGGTGCTCGAGGCTAAGGCAGGCACCTTCTCCCCTGCTGGGGATAGCACCAATTCCATGAGAAGTGCCGGCAAGCAAATTTGGCATTTATCACTAACAAGTAACAACAGGACTGACAGCCATTGCAGGCCCTGAGCAAGGTGTGTGGGACGGCTCCACACCCCTGGAAGGGGAGAGGCTTGGGGTGGAAGGGGCGGGACCTCAGCATGCCCTCCTTCAGCTCTCAGAACCACGTGGAACAACTCAAAGGGGCTGGCACTTCGGCCTCCGCTGCTGCCACACTAGTAGCAACAGCAGCCGGACACCCTGGCTCCTTAGAATCACCAGGCACCAGGGCAAGCCTGGGCAAAATATCCTCTATGGGCCAGCCCAGCAAGCCACCAGATCCAGCCTGTGGACTCCCTGCCTGCCCCCTGCAATCTGCTGAGCAATATGGCCATTGTGGGGCTGTTTGAACAGCTGTGAGCTTGGGGAAGGAGGAAAGGGTTTGTGTGCTGCTCCTGCCCCCAGCACAATCCCATTGGCCCTAGCACCCTTTCCTCCTCCCCTCAGGGTTGTAGCTGTTCAGAAACCACATAGTCCCTGCAGTCAGTGTGGGGTCGGGACAGGCAGGAAGTCTGCTTGGGAAGGCTGCTGGCTGGGAGTCAAGCAGGTAAGTCTCCCAGCGAGAGCCTGCCTCTGGCACCCCAACCCTTTGCCCCACATATCCCCTCCCAGATCCTGCACCCCAATCTCCTGTCTCGGGTCACAGCCCTCTCCTGTCCTAGGTCACAACCCAAATCTCTGCCCCCCCCCGCACCCCACATAACCCAAAACCTTTGCCCCCTCCTGTACCCATATCCCCTCCCAGATCCTGCATCCCAATCCCCTGCCTCAGGTCACAACCCAAACCCCTGCACCCCAGTCCTCTGCCCCAAGTCACAACCCCCTCCTGCCCTAGGTCACAGCCTAAACCCCTCCACCTCCTCCTACACTCTAGTCCCCTTCTCCAGGTAACAATCCCCTTTTGCCCAAGGTCACAACCCAAAACTTTGCACCCTAGTCCCCAACACATGTCACAATGCCTCCTTCACCAAACTCCCTCATACCCTCTCCTACACCCCAATCCCTTATTGCAAGCTCCCTTCTGCACCCATTCTTCCACCCCAGATTAATATGGAAGAATGTGGCCCTTTACCACTTTCCAAATTCTTGAAGTTCCCCCTCCATCAAAAATTACTGCCCACCCCGCTCAAGGGCAACTGCCCCGTTGCTCTCTCCCCACCCCAGTGGTGGGCCTGTCACTAATGTGCTCCTTGATGAGACACTGCAAACAACTATCATGTGGGTTGCTAATATGCAGAGAGAGTTCGTGCACAACTCACAAAGTTTGAAGCCTGGGAATCAGGGCATGCCCCATTCCTAGGAAAAGTCCTATCCAGGACAACACAATGAACAAAAACTCTAACTAAACTAACTGCTACTGAGGTTAAACTATTGGAGATCTATCTGCAAGAGCTGCTAAACAGAGGAGAGCTAGCAAAGAACAGTCAAAGTTCACAGTTCTGATGCACCATCACTGGTGGCAAGAAGGAAATGAGGGTGGTGTGGAGTGTGCAATGCCCCTTATAGCATTATGGCGACACCACTCCAGGGTCACCAGAGACACTCCCTGCAGAGGGAAAAACTTCCCGCACCAGTGTATGAGGCGAGCATGCATACCTAACGTGGACTAGACATTAGTAATCACTTGAAAAAGATTTACTTGCAAAGACAGGTCAAACCTAAATCCAGCTAAAGAGTATCTACAGTTCCAACTTGAGTAATGCAGCCAATTATCCCTTTTTTGTTTTATTGGTACTTGTGGCCTGGAGTGGTGTAAAAGTGGATTGTTCAATAAATAGCCCAATAGACTTACCCAAATTAATTGGATTGTTCACTTATACTGATATTCCTTCCAATTAAACATAAGTGAGGTTGAGTGATGGGATAGACAGAGGAGGGAGCACATCAAACACAGGTTAATGTACTAAAAGCAATGAGAATATAGAATCTGCACATCTGATGGTAATAATAATGAAAAAACACAACTTCTAATATTTCTTTCTTAAATCTGAGAGAACCTTCTAGTGATTGGAGAGCATTAAAATGTGCATTATCTTAGAATTTATGTATAAAGTTATAAGTGTCTAACAAGTCACCCAAGCTGAGTATTTACTGGTAAAACTAATTTCACAATGCTACATGATTCCAAAGCACATGAGACTTGTACAAGGGTAATAAAGCACAGGAATGGTACTTACACAAGCAGTAAATGAGACCTGATGGGCTTCTAGTCATGTTCAGCCTCTGCCCTTGTAATCCTAGCAACACTCCGCTACTTTCATTGCCCATCTACCACAGAGGATGGGCTAAGAAAAAAGGAGGAGCCAACAATTTTTATTTAGCGGGGAGGGAGAGGAGGCGAGTGAGTTTTCTGAGTAATAAAATATCATTGGATCCATAGAACCAGAATTAGTGATGAGAAAGACCTATGGTGTCATCTGGTCCCAACTCCGACT
Source organism: Rafetus swinhoei (assembly GCA_019425775.1). Classification (NCBI taxonomy): domain Eukaryota; kingdom Metazoa; phylum Chordata; order Testudines; family Trionychidae; genus Rafetus; species Rafetus swinhoei. Next base: position 40,958,754 of record CM033434.1, on the reverse strand, counting down.
AGTGTAGGTTTATCCACAAATGTCCCATGCCATTGGGCACTCACCCTTTCCTCTGAGCAACTGTTTCTCAATGTAATAGACTTCTCTGTGAGGAAATTCTTCTTGACAGTTAACTCTAAATTGTCCTCTTCATTCCAGCCCTATAAGTCCCTTTTCCTTACTATAGTGGCAGAGTATATTTTGTTATGATCAATAGCTCTCTGACCTTGGGTTAATGGCTGACCCCAGTTGCAGCAGGGGAAGGGATGGGGATGGAATGCTGCGGGGTAATAAGTTCTGCTAAGGTTCATGTCAATGACCCTTGAGACATGTGCTGTCCCCTCTTCTTGCTGTGTCTGATGGGATTGTGTCTAGTGGGGCCAGGCCTTTGGAAGCAATAATGGAGCGATCAGGCTCCATTTTCCAAAACTCTGTAAATGAGCTATCTTATGGTATGTCTACACTGCACACTTATTTCAAAATAAGCTATTCTGGAATAGTTATTCCAAAATAGCTTATTTCGAAAGAACATGTCTACACTGCAGGGAAGTCTCAAAATTAATCGGAAGCAGGCTTCCCTACTGTAGACGTGCTATCTCAATTTAGAGCCCCAGGAGGCACTGGGGAGGAATAACTTAGAATGGCCTTGGTGAGGGGCTAATTTGAAATAGCAGCAGTGGAGCATGTACACACACCTTATTTCGAAATAGCTATTTCGGAACAGGCGTTATTCCTAGCAGAAAGAGTTTTAAAGAAGTCAGAATAAGCCGTCCATTATTTCAAATTTATTTTGAAATAACGGAATTGCTGTGTAGAAGCTCACATTGTTATTTTGAAATAACGCTAGTTATCTCGAAATAACAGTGCAGTGTAGACGCACCCTTAGAGGCTAGCAGGGTGATGGGGAAATGTGCACATAGTGCAACCTAGTAAAGCGTCATATAGACTCTAAGGAGATTGGGGAGGAGAAAAGTGTTAAGTAGACAGATGGGGGAAGAGGTTGGAAAACTTTCCCCAACCTAATCACGGGACAAATTTGTGCACATGTTCCTCTCAGCGCTTTCCTTTTGGGAGCAAGGGGTCTCAGTCTGGTTCAGTACCACAAAAGCCATCCTCACAGCTGTCTCTCTTGCTGAATAAACACTGGGAATAAATTATCCTCTTACTGCTGGAGCTGGTCCATCTGGGTCAGGGCTGAGTTTAATGGGCTGGAGTAGTCTACTTTTACCTTGTCTATGCACATAAACGTAAATGTGTCTGCAGTAGAAGGTTAACAAGGCAGGACTGGTGTTCTGTAAACAGTCCTAGGAACTGCAGTCTGCAGTGATATTGCACTGACTATGAAGACAGTACCGGTCTATTCCTCTGTTCTGTAAGTCTTATTTGATGAATGCTAAACAGCCTCACCAATGTGGTGGGTTGTATTGGGAAAACATGAAGCTGGCAGCCATCCATATGTCCTAGTTGCTCTCCGAGGATCTTTTGGAGTATTGTAATCACTAGACTGCCATTCAAGAGATTGCTCGACTCCTTCCATTCCTAATATGATGGTTTAAGTCAGCAGCGTTTCGCGCATGACCTTTGCACTATTCTCCATACAAGGAGTTTGATAGCGTATGTGGTGCAGTAATAGTTTGGAAGGAAGGTTATACCAATATCTCAAGCAGCTACACGTTTAAAATAAAGAAGGCCTAAACCAAAAGACAGGCTCTGCCTCTGTCTCCATAGAGGTGTAGACAACATCACTGCATCCAAACATCTGCAAACTTTGGGGAAGTTCAGATTCTGATTTGATTTGGAGTCATTTCTTCTCTTTATTAAAAGGAAATAATTTCTGTATTGCTGGTGCTTTAAAAATATTATTAGCTACTTTAAAAAGCAAAACCAAAAAGGTGTTCAAGGGTTAAATGAAAAATATGCCTTTAAAAGAGATTCATTGGGTATTCATAAGCACCTACGGAACTGTCACTGGTGTTACCATTTGGCACAATGTACCAAGGTGTAGGGGAGTATTGGAAATGTTACAGTGCCCTTGTCCTATGACAGGATCTCTGGCTATGGTGACTAAACTATCAGCAACTCCTAAGTGGCAGCAGATCTGAAAAGGCAAAAGACTTCATTGGATTAGATATTTATGCTAAAGATAATGTTGAATTCATAGAACCTACTCCGCAGCCACAACATAATCCCCAGGCATTATTATGGGAGAGAGATGCAGATTTTATCTGCATAGAGCAGCTGCAGATGAGACAAATGAATTAACAGTGTGAAGACCTTTACAGCTACTAGTTTAGTTAACTGGTGACTGATGGGCATGAGCACACCTTGCTGACCCTGATCTAGATTCTCCAACTTTTAGTCAGGTGAGTAGTTCCATTGTCTTCCTGCATGTCAGAGTTGCAGAATCAGTCCTTAATTCTTCTGTTCCCTTCAAGCTTTAGTTTCACCTTCTCTCTGTTTTAGTGTATGTGTGTGTGTTGGAGATTTTCAAAGCCCTTCATCCCAGCTCTGGGATGGGGCCAAAAATGAGGAGCTCTAGGATGGGGCTACTGCATGCAGTGGTCTTAGTCTGGGGCCCTGGGCTGCAGCGGCTAAAGCCACTTTCCTAATCTAGCCCTGGTTGTTGGTCCACAGATAGACTGCAGAGCATGCTGGTAGTGTGGTGTAGGCTACTCCCCCTTAGTTCCAGTTGCTAAATAGCATTAAAAGAAGATTGAAAACACAGGAGTACTTTCCTATTGTTACATTTCTATGGAGGATGCATAGATAGCTATAGATAGCTATGTACGGCTATACAGGTATAGATAAACACCAAAGTTTCGACCAGAACAGCCTTAATAAGGAAATCATGAAAATGTGTGTTGGAAAAAATGGCTGTTTTATTACTAGAGTCAATAAAACATAGATTAAATGTGATTATCTAGACAAATACTTAGAACTGGCATAATGTTAGGCTCATGAGCTATTTATAGAATTATCAAATTGTAGGACTGGAAGGGACCACCAGGTCATCCAGTTCAGTCCCCTGTACTTAGTTAGTAATACAAAATAATTGCATATTGAATCGAGGATGCTATGCCATGACATCACAACATTTGCACGATCTCATCTAGACATGGGCAAGCTCCTGATGACACAGCATCATCATACCGTAATGCAACATAGTGAGATCAGTTGCAACTTTGGTGTAAAGTTCTGATATCAGGCTTTATCACAGAAGCAAAACAACCCAAATGGCATCACTGATTAAATTCCAAAAGGAAGCTGTTTTAGTATCAATCTCAGGTAGAAGCAGACAGATTTAGTGTGGAATGGAGAGCAATTAAAGCTGGATCCAAGCCAAAACACTCTGGAGAAATTCATATCTGGATGTAGATCCAGATTAGAAGTTTGTTGGTGACTCTCCCATCTTGTAATGAAGTGAACCCAATCACTTGTGATCATTGTGAAAACTTAGATATGGTTCCTCACTGTGTACCTCGAGCTCACTGTTAACAATAAACTAATACAAGGAAACCAACACCACTATAACAGCAAAGAGTTCTCCTATTTACTATAATCTGTCTGTCTCTGAAGTTCTGGGATGTTTCTCACCAAAATGAGCTGTTGGGGAAATGGAAATTGACTCAACTATGTTGTGCTACAAATTGCCCTATTAACTAGGTAAATGACCTGTCCTATTATCTATCAGACAGAGCAGAAGTCAATTATCCTCACGAACAGATCCACTAGATCAGTGTATGGAGCAACCTACTTTGAGATGTTCCTCTTACAGCATCCAGATCAAGCTCTGGGAAGAACAATTCAGGGAAAAGATCTGATGAATCAGAATTAGATTGGTATCAGGGTTCTGTGTGATATTTTAGCTTTCAGGAACCTGGAACACAACACTCATCCCAATCTTCAAACAGCACCTCTAATGGTATCATTGCCATGACATAGCTGAGCATCTTAAAGGACACTTCAGACCAAGGTTTAATGAGCCCAAAGGCAGCGTGTCCCTGTCCCCCCTTTTGGGTATAATAATCTACAGAACGGGATACTCACTATTGGGCAGAGTCATTAAGTTGATATTCCCGGGACCGGTTGAAGCATTCCTGGATTCCAGAATCTGCCCAGAGTCTCATCATAGCTGACAGCAGCTCTGGAGAGAAGGGCTCTGTGTCTTCCATTCGGCTTACTACATCACATACCATCTTAGCATCAGCCTAGAGAGGAAAGAAGCAACAGGTCACACATCATGCTGAGATGTATTCAGGAACTGGAGAATTGTCTTCTCCTTCTGGAGACTCCTAAATAGCTCAGAGAGTACTCAGCTAATAATCCACATGCTTCAGATGGATGTTTTAGGATGCACAGCAGAGTCATCCACTAGAGGAGCTAGAAATAAAGCCAATTGAGGAAGTGTGAAAGTGATAGTGAGGACGTGATGATCTTCTAGTACACATCTGCACAATCCACACTATACAAAGTTATGGTAGGGAACTATGTCCAATTAACAAATGGACCAATATGTGTAATTTATGTATACTGCGTGGGCAATACAAATAACCCAGATACATGCATATGTAACTGCACTGTAAGTTACTACTAAAGTGAGGTTTGAGGTGAGACAAATTCTGTTGGTTTAGTCATGTGAAGTAAAAAAGTAAAAAAGCATCTGAAGTAAAAAAAGCATCTTCGTGTATGACAAGCTAATTCAGCCCTATTAAACTGTTTCAGATTTGTCTACTTTTGTTTCCTATTTCCCATGATTTCACATCAACATATGATGACATTATTGATAATTTATAATAATAAGTACACATTGTATATGTACAAGGTACTACACAATTCTGATGAAAATAGATCTCCTATCATGATGTTGCATGATGACTGTAAACAAGAGGTGACAAGAGGTGAATGGGCTAGAATGGGGAAGGGGGAAAATTACTTTAAGATGTTCTCTTACAACTCCATGTTCTGGCACTGACTTTTCAAGGCTTTTTGTGATGTGTACTCTAAGATTTTCCTTCCTCTTCTTACCTTATTGATAGGCCTAGTAGATTTTTTAAAAATAATTTTGACAGATAATACTGATTATTTTTAAACTTTTTCCAATTTTCATCAATTTAAATATTCACAGTTGTGCAAAAATGTGTATTAAGCTGCCTCCCAATTTTCCTCAATTTCAGTTTTCACAGTTGTGCGAAATGATGTGGGGTGTCAGACAAAAGATGGGGGTCAGACAAGAATTATGTAATGACTGTCAACATTGAGATTCAAAGGGTTACAGCTTCCTCACCGTTAAAACACAAATTGTCAATATCGTATACCAAAACATACAAAGCAAATAGCCTTAAACGGAGTTCTCAAGAAGCATTTTTCTTACTTTATCTGTACATTTAGATGCTCATCAATGGAAATATTTTTCATCAGTTTCTGTGTATAGTGAAACAGACATTTATCTACATTCACCAGTACAAATTGAAGCATTCCAAGAATACTTTCGGATTAGCCTATTTGCTGAGCTCTTATGTTCTCCTCCTACCTGTCCCATCCCCTATATAGGTGGCAAGGTAGGGCTTTGGAAGTAAGCATTCGCATATTTCAGTGGTGGCTCTGGGTCGTACAGCTGAAGTGTCATTCCACTGGCACAGCAGATTGGAAACCACTTGCTCTAAGTGTAGTCAGGCACTTACATCAGCTTGGGTGCCATGCGTGACGCTGCTGTTCTCTTCTCTGAAGTTGTCCAAAGAAGCATACATTGCTCTGTAAACCCACCCCTGTCACTATGCCCCTGTCTGACCTCGCTGCCAACTGGGCAGTCCCTAAAGCTGCTGGCCAACATCTACCCAGAGTGCCCTGAAACAGCTTCAGCTCACTGTCAAACTTCATCAGCTGCCTGCTTACAGTTCACTAACTGTCATCGATAACCTCGTCCCCCTGAAGGAGGAAGACTGAGAGGGAACGTTCTTAGCTGCACGAAAAGGCTATGAAAAGAGGACTGACCAGCCTAAAGATTGGCACAAGCATATTAGAGCTTTTCCTTGCTAGGTCCCCTGTTCAGATCCCAACCTAGGGCAGCAGTGGCTGAAAGTCATAGCTCACTAATAGCAGGTTGGTGGCTGAAATCTTGTTCTCAGTCAACACTATCCCAAAACATCCACCCAGATTGACAGCCTCTGCAGACATGCAAGAGCATGGAGGTGGAAGCTCTATGATCTGGGGAGATGGTAGATCAGGGGTGGGCAAAAGGGCCTCCATGGGCCGGATCCGGCCCACCAAGGGGGTTGATCCGGCCCGTGGAGGTCCTGCCATTCCCCCGCCCCAATCAGGGCCTAAGGACAGAGGAGAGTGTGGTACTAAGAGTCAACCCTGGAAATTGATTCTAAGCACTGTGCGCCAAAGGGCAGGGAGCGAGAGACTTCCCCTGCCCCCAGGCAAATCAGGCTTGACCAATCAGCTTCTCAGCACAAAGTCTCTTGCTGCCTTGCCCCTGGCCTGCAAGGAGTGTGCGGTGCTTAGAAGCTGTGGGGCTGCTCAGCTGGCGGGTGACTGTAAGCGCAGCGCTCCCTTGCAGGTGGGGGCAGACTTTGCATACTCCCCCTGCCCCCAGGCCCTGATTAACCTGGAGGCAGGGGAAAGGCGCAAAGTCTCTCACCACTAGGGGCCTAGAGCAGTGGTCTCCAACCTTTTCACACCCAAGATCACTTTTTAAATGTCAGGGCAAGCCAAGATCTACCCCAGCCAAGATCTACCCCAGTAGGCCCTTACGCAAACTGTGATCCTGACCCTCCTTGTTCTAATATTGCCTGATTTAAATGCCCAAAAGACAGAAAACTTCCAATTGTACCTTTGTGGCCAGCATTAATTCACGACACTTGCACCTAACAGCTTTCATGTTCTCCAAACAGTGAGCAACTTTGCGAGTTGCACAGGATGAATTGTGTGGGCACAGCTGAATGAAGAATGAGTGTGCAGCCCATCAAGAGGCATGTGGGGTGCTTTACAATTCTTCTAAGTCCCATGAGACCCCGGACAGTTGTTCTGGGGTCGTCCAAGCAGCGCCAATCCCAAACCTGTTTGATTCCAAACTCCTGCAGACTTGACAATGAAACTCAAGCTTTGGGCCTTAGTTTTATGTGGGTGACACTGGCCCTACTGCACAGTGGCTCTAAGGGAGCCAGATTTTTATCACAGCCAGGAGGTGATTAGAAAGGACGAGAGAAATGGTGGAGTTTCATGTATTCCTTAATGTTAACATTTCCTGTCACCCTCAATGCCAAACTGACTCAGGTTTATCTTGTTGCGTCTCTCACTGGTTCAGAACTAAGGATGTGAAAGAAGGCAATACCCTGACACAGCCACTGCTATGCCAGAAAACAAGCTGTGGGATTGTTTTCCTCCTGCTCTAGAGCCAGAAGTCAAGTTTCAGCAATGTGTCTCTTGATTGCAACCAAACACTTCACACCAGCCTCAAGTGGGGTCCATGACCACTTAGCAGTACAGTGACAGGGGATTTGTAGCACAGTGGTCATGGCCCCCACTGTGCTACAAATCCCCTGTCACTGTACTGCTAATTTGCACTGTGGCAGTGCCTGGAGATCCCAAGCAGGGGACCTATGATGCAAAGACCTTTGAGGTCCCTGTCTCAAAATGCTTACAATCACTTCTACGCAGAAGAACATTGTAGGATGACTAAGAACCTGACTGTGAGATGCATCATATATGATTCAGATAGGTTTTTTTCCAAAAAGATGCTTGTATAGCTGTGTTCCAGCAAAAGTCTGTAATTTTGATATCTGAGATGACCACTGGAGATGGGATAGCAGCTAAGATGAGTGCGGTCAAGTTAACTTCCACTAACATTGTAATCACTTCTGCTACTGCTGAGAATCTGCTATGACCCCAGGATATCTCTCTCTATATATAAAAAGGTTTTTCCTGAGGGATAACAGAGTGATGTCATCACATCACTCTGCGTCCTGCCTAACTCCCCCCATACCTTTCCCCAGCCTCGGCTGCACCTCGCTCCTCCCCATTCCCTGGTGCCCGGGGCAAAGTGTGGGGCCTGGCAAGGTGCTCAGGGGTATGTGTGAAAGCTGTGTGGCCACTCCCCAAACCCCCTCCATTGTGCTCGGTAGGGGAATGGAAGCTGTGAGCTGCGTGGCCCCTCCTCGGAGCTCGGGGGAGGGGGAGAGCGGAAACTGCCACAGCTGGGGGGGGGAGGAGTATGGGGCCTGGCCACACCGTGGTTTTGGCCTGGCCCAAACCCCCAGAGACTGGGCCTGGTGTGGCCTCGGCCAGCAGATGGGGTTTTAGGGTTAGGCCATGCCGGGGAATAGGTGGGGAGGAGAAGGGGCCCAGGCTGGTGCGGCTGCAGCCCGGCCCACACCGGTGCTGGCAGGGAGAGCCAGGGTTGCCTATCCCAGCTGTGAGAGGTGGGTTGGTGAGCGTAGCAAGCAGGGGGCACCACCCCCTGGTAAAACTTAACTGTGATTCATCCTGCAGAGATGCCCAGGTATCCCCCCACTCCTTGCATATCTGCCTAGGAGTGAGGTACAATGCACTCCTTGCAATCCTGTGAGTTGCAGACTCTGCAAAGCTACTGCAATTACCAGTGTGGATGCAGAGGGTTAGGGAGAGCGCTCAATTAGCCAAGGGTGTAGTGCTGCCAACAGAGGCAGGCATATGGTATCCTCTTCCAGGGTGGTTCAGTAAGGATGGTGTAACGGAGCTCCCACTGGGCAGTGCCCTTCCACAGCATCCCTAATGCAGAGCTCTGCCTTAAAGGCACCAAAGTCTTTATGTTCTGAACACTTATGCTGCAGAAGACTCCATGTGCGCATGCTGAGCACATAAACATTTCAGCAGTGCAGACTTAAGCTGCTAAAGACTCTAGCATTCTGGACCAGTGCCTGAAGTCTTCAGCACATAAAGTCTTTATGGACTGGTGAGATCTCAGCACAGCTCATGAAGACTACAATGCATAAAATACTGTGGGCGGAACTCTTTCTGAAATGATTTTTATGATCATAAAGACTTCATCACAGATCACCTAAATTTTAATTGAGTAGCTAGTAGTAATTTAATTTCTAGCCTTGTGTAGAGTTCGCCAATTCAAAAAAGAGCACCTGACTCACATCCCAAAATCAAGACAAATGAAGAGCCTTGGTAAGTTCAGTTGATCTCTTCTATCTTAGAGGATTTTTTGCTCCAACTATTATGTTCATATATAATCCCCATAATGCTGAGAATCCGCATTCTGTTCCCTCTTTCCAGACTTTTGTAAAAGATCCAAAACTACCATTAACAAGTCTACCTTTGACAGTGATTTTGTTAGCTGTCATAGTCTCCGTGTGGCCTATACGTACACAGGGAGAACAAAGGAAAACTGAAGAACTGCAGTAAAGGATGGTGATCAGCTGATGTCACTTTTCTCTCCAAGTATTAAACCAGCGCTATGGGATTAGAGGACGTGGTACTGCTAGATGTGCTAGTGAACACTCAGGCCCCATCAATGGTGGTTTTGAGGATTCCACTGAACCTTCTTGCAAGAGTCAGGATGCTAAAGGCTTTGACCTGGCCAAATTCCAAGTCACGCAATTTAGTATATTCTGCCTAACTAAACTTGTCATCCAGTGGTTTCTTTCCATTCTATTCCCAAGCTGTTTTGCAGAGTGGCTTTGTACTTTCAATCAGCTGCTGTGTTTCAACTCCAAAGATGACTGCATTTCAGTGGCAGATGTGAAATGATTCCTTTTAATCATTTGGTAACATTTAATCTGTTTGGGATCCTAGTGGATGAAAAGGACTATATAAATATAAGTTGTTACCATTAACATGACAGTGTCAAAGCCACATTTAAAATACAGATTGAACCTCTCTAGTCCAGCACCCTCGGGACCTGACCGGTGCCGAACCAGAGAATTTGCTGAACCACGGGAGGTCAATGTTGTCTAGCAGCATTACCAACATTTCCACTGTTTACTGGGCTCTTAGAAGACATTTAGGGATAAATTAGAGCTAAATAACAGCACAGAACACCAAGAGCCAGGACTGTTGGCTGTAAACAAACTTTATGGGACTGTGGAAAACTTGGCCAGATGCATGATAAGTGGACATCTGGCTAGATAAGATCATGCTGTACCATGGACGTTGCTGGACCAGAGAGTGCCGGCCTAGAGAGATTCAACCTGTATTGTATTTTGCTACATTGCCCGAAATCCTTCTCCGCTTTTATGATAAATTCTGGGGATGCTTCTGCACCTACTGTAGGGAGCTGAATTAAAGGACTTCCAGTACTTAAGCAATCCTGTTATATTATTATTTAAGAGCAGGCATCTTACTCAAGAAATGATGTCATTGTGTATCTGATTTATGACATGATGCAGGAGGATATAAACAAAAGACAAATGAAGAGTGATGACACAGGAGAAATGGAAACAAAATGAGATTGCTCATAGGGCTCCTCTGATACTGATTATTTGATCTTCGTACGTGGCTGATTCACAAATAAGAACTCAAGCTATTTAGTTAACAAAGAGAAGGCTGAGAGGTGACTTGATTAGAGTCTGTATGTTTCAACATGGGGAACAAATATTTAACAAATATTTAATACTGGGCTCTTCCAAGAGAAAGGTCTAATGATTCAAAGGCTGGAAGCTGAAGCTAGACAAATTCAGACTGGAAAGAAGATGTAATTTTGTAACCGTGAGTCATTAGCCATTGGAACAATTTACCAATCTTGGATTCTCCAACACTGACAATTTTTTAATCAAGATTGGAGATCTTTGAAAAGCTTTGCTCTAAATGATTTGGGGGCAGCACTCTGGCCTGTGAGATATAGGAGGCCAGACAAGAAGATCATAATGGTTCCTTCTGGAATTGCAATCTATGACTCTATAAGCAGTTGGGACAGCGGGGTTATTGTGGCACAGAAAAACCATCAGAACATGTGGCTCCACTCACCCAGTGGAATTAACTTTTGGGGAGATAAAGCATCTCTCCGAGTGGCTCTGAAAGTGGTGATGTCAGAACCAGAGGCAAAATCATTTAATGTTTCTGCTGTACTGGTTATACATTTTTTTTAAAAATAGCTTTTATTTTCCTTTGCGAGCCATTTCATCCAACAAATCTTGGTTTCAATAGACACAGATGTAGCAGGCAAAATAATAATAATAATAATAATAATAATAATAATAACAATAATAATAATAATAAGCCACCAAACCTAGACTGAAAGGGCACAGGGCCATCTGTCAATGTATGCATTTGTTAGCTGACTTAACAAGCAATTAAGGATCCAACAGGAGAAAACACACCTTCTCCCCCCAACTCTCTCCAGGACACAGCTCAAACTGTGAATGACCTTAACATCTCCAGCCCCCTCTGGGCCCAGCAGGTACATTTTTAAATATAGCTCAGTTGACTTTTCTCCTCCCACCCCCTGCCGCTTCCCCTAAGCTTGGCTCTTCCTCTCTTCCCAGAGTGGTGAGATTGGAGACTCCCACCATGCTTTGCCATCTGTACTGAAGCGAGCAATTAAATAGGACAAAACCCCTTAACTGTTCCCATCCCACGGGGGTTTTGTCTAATGAGTGCCACGGTGGTATGTGAGATATGCAGGAGCTAAAAATATATGGTGGGTCAGCCTGGGACTGCTGGAGCGAGAACAAATGCACTGGAAGCTGCAGTGGGCTTTTTGCTCCTTTTCCTTCTCTGTAACTACAGTTTTACAGCTGCTTCACAACTGACCCAACAGCAGAAGCACAGGGAACTGCTAAATGCCCCAGTGTCGTTGTATTCTGCTGATCAGACCTCCTAGCTTCCTCCGGCAGTTCCTTAGTGATGGATGCAGGTGATTTTGGGGAAGAAAGCAGGCTTGCAAAGGTGCAAATCTTCAGTATCTTACAGTTTATGTATTTGCTTTGCATAAGGGAAATTAGGTTTGGTGAAATGCACTAGACAGACAACCCAGGGTAAAGTCTCAGCGTTACTCCCACCCAAGAATTACCTCGGTGCAGTTCCAGAAAGGGAAAGGATTTAACCACTGTGCCTCTCTGCTCAGACTGTCATCAAGGAAACCAACTGGGACCACTAGCCTTCTCCCCTGTCTGTGAGGAGTATGGCTCTCATTAGTACACTGCTCATGGAAAGCTATCCGGGGTGGCATTGCTTCTGTCCGACCCCCTCCTTGCAAGGCAGATATTTGTGGAGAGCCTGTTTTCACTTGCACGCAGGGTTTTGGGAGGCCGTGAATGTCTGCTCCTTCCTTTGTCCTCTGTATCTCCTGAGGGGGATGGAATGTCCTAGGTATTGCTTAAAAGAAAACCTACATTCTGGCTGGTGAACTGGAAAGGTTCTGTATGGGGTAGGACTTCAGAAGACAATGAAATACATAGAAAGTGTTAAAGAAATTCTTCATTTATTTGCTGGGAAGGAAATGGTGTGTGTGTGTTGGACAGGGAGTACAAACTCAGGGAATAGAGGCTGAATAGGAAGCTAACTGTAGTAATCTAGGCTTCCCCTTTGTACCACTTTCACTAGGTCATGCAAAGTATGTCCATTTAGTTCCTCCATATGCAAATCTAGGATTAATTTCTTCCCAGGGAATATGTTGCTCTTATGTTTAATTAGTTCACTACTCAGCTGGGTAGCACAAGCAGGTGGCACTGATCAGGTCAGTCAAATAAAATGACAGTCAATTGTGACTCAATAAGTCGTACTTTTAAACATTCAAACATACCCAAATACAGATCAGATTTTTCAGTGACTGTAACTGGTGGGTGATATAAAACCTCCTTAACTATTCACTCTGTACTAGCAGGTCAACTCTCATTGACCTTAATGGTGCAGCAATGGATCTTACAGACATGGTTGAATTTTTTCAATGGAATCAGTTTCTGATGAAAAATGCCCTTTTCACAAAGCTGAAATTTTCTGAGAGAGTTTCAGTACCGCTGATAAATATCAGGGACATAGAAATGAAGTTGCCTGGCTGCCAACCTGGCTCTTGTCAATCTCACTTTTCTGTCTGTGAAATTGACGAAAGCTTTGCAGGTGAGCTGCCTGGCTGAGCACCCTGACTCCTCCTCTACATCTCGCCTGGCTCCTGGGCTGGAGTGGCAGAAAGTCCTGACTCCTTGTCTGCCCCACTTCTTTCTCAGCTACAGGACCTAGAGAGGCATCTGAACCCCCATACCTCTCCGCTGTGCCAGCCACCTAGGACATTCACAGAAGTCTTGATCTAAACACAAATGGAAAAAGACTGTAACAGTGTTGAATATTCTCTTTTAATCTACTTCCCTCAGAAACCCCCTCATGGTAAATCACTTTTTTTTAATGGAAGGAGACTATGTTGACTTGAACTCAGAACATGATCATATTAAACTTGCTTAGAGATTTTACAAACAACTTTTTGTCTCCCTAAACTGGTGAGTGTTTAGGAGGGAAGGTGTAACAAGAAGTGGAATGGGAGGGGATAAAAGGCTATCGCTTCCTTAAACTCAATGGTGCTAGAGTGAATTACTCCAGCTGCGGATCCAGGCCAGAGTGACTTATTACAGAATATTTCACATTTTGATTCACTAAATCCCAGTTAATGTCACCATTCCTGTTATTTACTCTGATTAATCAATGTTCTCACTTAGCCTATCTTAAAGGTTCACACCAGTGCCATTTCATCCACTACCTGGTTGTAATCAAAGCCAAAGCTCATAACATTTCAGCAACATTTCTGAATGTGCAGCGGGGAAAAATCAGTGGGATTAAGTTTTACTAGCAATGCAATAAAAATAACAAAGACATCTTGCTAGTTTCCAGCATGCTGACCTTTATAAGAGTCATGTCTAAGCTCATTCTTAACACAAGCTACAAACTGGGCCAGCTGGTTTCATGACAATAAGGACTAATCCAAACTGATACCAAAGTCAGAGGACGATGTGTTGCCTTTGGGAACTTCAACCTGGAACCTTTGGGTATAAAAGGAAGATCCACAAACCACGGAGGCACTAGGAGACTCCTAAACTTGTGTATGTGTTTTATAAACCTCATGAGTTAAGGTTAGAAAAAGTTCATTTAACATTTAAATGGCTGCGTATGTGATCTCAAGCAGCATTGGGAGCAGAAGTGCAGTGGTATCACACACAAAACGAATGGTTTTCATGGCATTTCCAGCTTGCATGAAGTTTGGAAACAAGGCAAACATTACAAATAAGCCCATTTTAGTGGCATTCCCACCCCACTTTCAAGACCCCAAAGAGTTTGGCCAAATTCAACATTTTGAAATTTACGGACGGAGAATTTAGGGTTGGGGAAGTTGCAGCAATATGCCATATTCCTCTCCAGCTTGTATCCTCCTTATCCAGGCTTTCTTCTGCCTTTGTAACTTTTTCTGGTGGACTCCTGCTGTTGAGTGACACAAATGCATAGCACCTGTTTTCAAAAAATCAGGCCCATTTCACATGTCTCAAGCAGGGCACCCCAAAATTTGTACCTGTAGTCCCTTTTGAAAATTCAGGCCTGCATTCTTATAGCACTTTTGTTTGGAAAACACTTGATTTTGAGCTCACTTAAACTCAGGTATAACTCTGCTGAAACCAATTGTGTTACATTGGGGTGACACTCAAAATGCTCACCAGTCTAATTCATATCATGAAGCAAAACTAATCCTAACAACAGCATTCAACTAGAGTAAACCAGCTGTCTCTATTGTCGTGCTAACCACCTTGTGTCTTGGTTGTAAAAACTGTTCACAAGAAGTGCAGACTATGTAGGCGTCAAAGGAAAGGCCTTCTGTCTCTGTTGACAGCAGAGGCTATCACCACAATTTTATAGAACAAACATGAATCAACAGTTATAGTGATATACAGATATATTCCTCTGAAGCGGTACTATCCACTTAACAGGGACTGATTTCCCTTATAGGTCTGTATATTCTATAAGAGAGAAGACAATTCCATCGCTTCTCATTCTGTCATCTTATCCCAGCAGGTTTTTTTTTATTTTTAGTATTAACTCCATAATTTCTATGTTGAAGCCTTTTTATTGTATGCTGCTATGTACCATGTTCATTGCTTTATATTCCAAAGTCAGAAAGGAAGAGTGTGGTCAGACATTCTAAACGGAATAACATTGGTCAGAGACCTTCCCTAAAATAAATCCTAGAGCAGATGTTTTTGAAAAACTTCCAGTCTTTAATTTGGAAATTAGAGTTGTTACAGTTCTAAAGGATTCCAAAATACTATGTCATATGAGTGAATGACTTTGCACATTACTAAAGTGCAGCCACTTCCCGACAACAGCTGTTTAACAAACAACTGCAACATAACTGGAAGTAAAGATGAATACCATACCTAACTGAAATGGAGAGAGGAATATAGCTAAGCAGCATCAAGAGTTAACACCCTTTTCTTGATTACAAGTGCCAAGGAGTTCAGAATGATATCTTATCTGGGGGACAAATGTTGTATGTAGCAGAGCTAATATTTCCAGACATGAATTATGGAAGGTGTTGTTCAGTATGAGAAATGGAAAGGAGTCCAAGAGAACTGGCAATGGAACAAACCATCCCGATGCGCAGTAAGAAAAGCAAATGTGGCAGGCAACCAGCTTGGCTTAGCAGTGAAATCCTTGGTGAGTTTAAACACAAAAGGGAAGCTTACAAGAAGTGGAAACTTGTACAGATGACCAGGGAGGAGTATAAATATATTGCTCGAGAACGCAGGGAGTAATCAGGAAGACGAAAGTGCAATTAGAATTGCAGCTAGCAAGGGATCTGAAGGTAACAAGAAAGGTTTCTACAGGCATGTTAGCAATAAGAGGGTGATCATAGAGCGTGTAGGGCCCTTACTGGATGAGGGAGGTAACCTAGTGACAGATGATGTGGGAAAAGCTGAAGTACTCAATGCTTTTTTTGCCTCTGTCTTCACAGACAAGGGCAGCTCCCAGACTACTGCACTAGGCAACGCAGTATGGGAAGGAGGTGGGCAGCCCTCGGTGGAGGTTAAGAGCTATTTAGAAAAGCTAGACATACACAAATCCATGGGGCCAGATTTAATGCATCTGAGGGTACTGAGGGAGTTGGCCGATGTCATTGCAGAGCCTTTGCCCATTAAGTAAAGGGTGTCATGTGACCCCTCTAAACACTCATCCCACTGTCCTCCTACCAACAGGGATGGATTGGGCCCTCATGCAACTATCCTTAAATTGCATTAATCCAATTTGCATTGCATTAACACCGTGCTGGTGTCTCCATCAAGTAGTAAAATGTCTGGTGGGGCTTTCCAGAACATTTCACTACTTGACAGGGCACCAGGACAGAGTATTAAGTTGGGACTGTCTTGGAAAAATCAGGACATATGGTCAGTGTAGCTATGTAGAGTAATAATGGCTCAAACTGAAGGGCAGCTGTGACGGCGCGTCGGGGACCCCCGACCCTGCACTTCCGTCCGCAGCAAGATGTGACTCCACCAGCCACAGCGGACATAGGAGTCAGGGCAAGCAGCCTTAGACCTCTTGAGGGGCAGGAGTACACAGGCCTCTGAAGCCCTTAATGCTCGACTTAGTCTGTTCTCTTCATGTTTGCCCAGCCAAGACTGCCCCCCTCTCCCAGCCACTGGTCACTCACTCCCCCCAGGTAGCCACACCCCTTCCATTGTTCAAACTCCACTGGCCAGGTGAGAGGTTGCTAGCCATGGCCTATGTTCCTGCTCTCAGGGACCACCCCCCCGCTGGGCAGTGCACACAGACACACACACAGAGCAGAGCAGCACAGGCCAGTAGGGGTCACCCACAGCACAACACAGCAGCCAGTGACTGCAAAACCAGAGTGGACCCATGGCCACAAAGGTGGACAGCCCCCCACTACATCACACCAGCTAAGGTCTTGGTAGTTCCCAGAAGATGGTTTTAGGTTCAGTGTTTAAAGCAGGGCTACTCAACTTTGGAAGCCCCTGGGGCCACAATGATACTCACAGCACCTACCGAGGGCCACAACTTAAGTGTGGCTGCATATACATACACATAGCGTCTTTCACACTGATGGGCATGAATACAAAGATTAAGGCAAGACTACACAACACACAGACCCCATTTAAGTCAGTTCTGCTGATATTAATAAAATGCAATATTTACCCTATTTCCACCCATATGACAGCACTTTTAATGAGCAATGACAATCCAGGAATTTAACTATGAAAACGCAAATCAACAGAAGACCATTATATTGACAACTTTTTTGTTTTGGCTTCTACCTGTGGCCCACGTGTTGAGCCACACGTAAACCCAAACTGTACTGTGGGCTGCAAACAAACAGGCCACATGATGCATGTCGAGTAGCCCTGGTTTAAAGGAAGATGCCTGCTTTTAGCCTGCACGGTTCTCATTCTTTTAGACTTCTTAAAATCTCCTTTGTAATGATTTACCAGGCAATTGTATATGGATGCTGGGCAATTATAATGTTAATTTTGATCTGAGAGCTTCTTTATCAAATAAGTAAAAGGGGCACTATCTTTCTAAGAGGTGGGAAAATGGCACCTAGAGAAGCAGTATTCATAATGCAAAGTAACTGGATATTTAGAGAAATACTGACATTTTTTACATCTGTGGCTAAATGCTGCTCATGTATGATGATTTATAGGGCACTGTCTTCCCACTGGGAAGTCATGCCGTGCTGGAACCTAGCAATTAGTTTAGTGCTTAGAGCTGGATACTGAAAGGTGGGTACAAATATTCCCTCTACAATTAATGTAACAGATTTGTCAGTGCACAGCATGGCTCTGGACAAAGTCTGTGGGTTGCAGTTGACGGACCCTAATAAGGCTTCATTAGCATGATCAGAAACATTTCTCCATTTGTTAATCCTGCTTCTGACTGGAGATGAATACTGAGGGCAGTCTTCTCACGGGACGGATGGACACAAGACAGGGTGTTTTTTCTCTTCAACCTCGCTAAGTTTCAGCCCCCTATGGTAGACACCGCTAGACTCTGCAAATCCCCCTGTCCTCTTTGTCTATCTGTCATGCTGATCACTGAAATATCTTCAATTGTAGGCTTGTGATGATGCCTTCTACAACTGCAAAGGTATCTGGCTAATGCCAAGCCAAATTGATCATTTCCTTTTGGGGACTGGATGGAGGTGATGTCATTTCACACACACGCTGTATGAAATTGTCTTATGGCTACAAATATGCATAACTTGAAGATGCTTTGGACAAAATACCTTATGTAACCTATCCGTTATAATGTCACAATCTGCTGGAGCTGTGTAGCTTATTTTGGTATATGTATCATTCTTGTATGCAAAGTTAGAAACGTGGAGTATGGAATGGTTTATGGTTTAAAATGTGCAAATGAAAGCCAATGAAAGCCATCAAGAGTGTTTCCAATGCTCTGGCAACCTTAACAACTGGGTGATCAACTTAATGGCCTGTAAACAGCCTTGTTTTGGCCCATAAGTTTGAGCAGTGGTTGGTCCTGGAAAGACATGTGATCATGCCAATTTGTATTATAATACCGTAATTTCCCTGGAGGGGAGGGTGTATAACAAAGGATTCCCACCCAGAAGGAAGCTTATTCAAGCTGCAAAGCTTCCAGCCTTTCTCTTTGGTTGGCATGATACACCCAAAAAAATAAACAGTGACCCAGGTCAGAGGAAAGATGTTCTCTGACTTGAAGGCTTGCCTAAAATAAGAACAGTTTTAGGATAAGTTTGCAATAAGCTTTAGTGTTTAGTTATGCATTTCCTTTTATTTTAATTCTGTAACTTACTTTGATCTGCAAGCTTTTCCTTGCAACCACTTAAATTCTACTGTTTGTACTTAATAAAATTACTTTTAATTGCTATCAAACCCGGTGTAAATAATTGTTACCTGGGGGAGCAATCAGTGTGCACATCCTCCTTTTATTGTTAAAGGGGGCTTCCCTAAATGAGCTTTCAATGTGTAAAACTCTCACACAGTGAAAGATGGATTTATTTGGGGGTTTTGATCCTATTTGGGTGGTGGTTTCCTGGAAGCTGTGCCCTTGAACTGCATTCTCCCAGAGCTGAAGTGATTCAGTGTCTGCATTGCTCTTTGGGGGTTGGGGAGCAGTGATCTTAGCTCTGTGCCTTGGCTGGGGGAGATCAGAAGATCTGGCCCAGAAATGCAGAGTGATGAGGAGCCTCAGAAAACAAGAAGGTGAGTGTCGGTGGCTTTATCAGCACACCAGGAAGCAGCCCCAAGGGGTCTCTGTGACCACATAAGAACAGCCATACTGGGTCAGACCAATGGTCCATCTAGCCCAATATCCTATCTACCAACAGTGGCCAATGCCAGATGCTCCAGAGCCAGAGGGAGTGAACAGAAAAGGGAATCATCAAGCAATCCCTCTCCTGTGACCCACTCCCAGCCTCTGAGGGTGTGTCTAGACTACAGGGTTTTGTCGACAAAAGTGGATTTTTGTTGACAAAACTATACCTGCGTCTACAGGACCGCCGAGTTCTGTTGACAGTAAGTCGACAGAACGCGGCAGTTTTGTCAACGGCAGTAAACCTCATTCTACGAGGAATAACGCCTTTTTTCGACAGAGTTACGTCAAAAAAAGGCGCTATTGCATACAAACTGTGCTTTTTCAAAAGAGAGTGTCTAGACTCTCTGTCGAAAAAGCAGCTTGCTTTGTCAACAGAACTGGCTGTAGTCTAAATGCTCTTTTTTGACAGAGGCTTTGTCGACAGTATCTGTAGTCCAGACGTACCCTGACAGAGGCTAGGGACACATTCCTACCCATCCTGGCTAATAGCCATTGGAAGGGTGCTCTATTTTGAAATGAGTGCTGTGTAGGGGTGCCCAAATTTGAAATAAGCTATTTCAACTTAAGCTACGAAATTGATGTAGCTCAAGTTGCATAGCTTATTTTGAGTTTAGCCCTGTTGTGTAAACATGCCCTTTTCCCACATCTGTCATAATTTTATAGACCTCTATCATATCACCACTCAGGCTATGTCTAGACTGCCACTTTTTGTTGGAAAAAAGTAGGTAAATTGCACTCCACAATTTGCATACCTTTTTCCAATTGTTTTCCGTCTACACTGGGCCAAATGTCGGAAAAACCTCCTCTTTCGGAAGAACCCTTCTTCCTTGTGAAACGAGGAAGACAGGGCTTCTGAAAGAGTGTGTCTGCTCTTCCACAAAAAATGTCGGAAGAGCAGATGCGTTCCCTGGACAGGGAAGAGTTTTTTCGGGATACCTCCAGTATCCCGGAAAAACTCTGTAGTCTACACATAGCCTCTGTCTCCTCTTTTCTAAGCTGGAAAGCCCAGTCTTTTTAATTTCTCTTCATATGGTACCAGTTCCAAACCCCTAATAATTTTTTTACTCTTCTGAACCTTTTCCAATGCCAATATATTTTTTTTTAGATGAGGTGACCACATCTGTACACAGTATTCATGATGTGGTTGTACTGTGATTTTATATAGTGGCAATAAGATCTTCTCTGTCTTATTCTCTATTCCTTTTAAAATAATTCCTAACATTCTGTTTGCTTTTTAACTGCTGCTGCACACTGATTGGATGTTTTCAGAGAACTACCCACAATGACTTCAACATCTCTCTCTTGAGTAGTTATAGCTAAATTAGTCCCCATCATTTTTTATGTATAGTTGAGATTATTTTTTCAACGTGCATTACTTTACATTTATCACCATTAAATTTCATTTGCCATTTTGTAGCCCCATCACTTAGTTTGGTGAGATCTTTTTGAAGCTTTATTGAACTTTATATGGAGCTATATCTATCTCATAGAACTGGTAGGGACCTTGAGAGGTCACTGAGTCCAGTCCCCTGCCTTCACAACCAAGTATCATTCCCTGACAGATTTATCCCAGATCCCTAAATGGCCCTCCTCAAGGATTGAGCTCACAATTGTGGGCTCACTAGACCAATGCTCAAACCACTGAGCTATCCCTCCCCCCAAAGCACTTCACAGTCTGCTTTGGTCTTAACTATCTTGAGCAGTTTGGTATCATCTGCAAATTTTGCCCCCTCACTGTTAGGATTAAAAGTTTTATTCCTTTTTATATTTGTATTTTAGGTTTAGTAATGTAGTAATGTAAGGTAATATATAATCATATTTAATATTGTAGTAAGTCAAATCTTTTAGTTAAGTATATATCTCCTATAGTTCCTTGTTCTAAAGTGTATTGAGTAAAGAGACAGAGTTTTGGTATTATGTCTGTGTTAATGAGACTAGAGGAATGTTGAAGGCTAAGGCCTTAATTGTTTGATTTACAATGCCTCTTTGCTTTGCCCAATGCAGATATTGATGTTATGCTCTTCCTTGAGAAGTCCTTGTAAAAGATTGTTTATGTGTGAAAGAGGCATGTATGTGTTGAGATAAAGGTGCAAAAGTTATTGCTCAGAACCAGATGGCCGAAGAAGGAGGGGTGAGCGTGGGTGAAAACTAGATAACCCGGCGTCAAAGAAGAACCACCTATAACCATCGATGTGTACCCCTACTCACAGGATAATTGGATTATTGGCAGATTGACAGCCTTGAAGCAGAACCAGCACCCCTGAAAGATGATTGATTACAGAATGAGCTTTGGAAAATGTTTTGGGAACACTGACATAAAAAAGATAACACTCTGGTCACAGGCTGACACAGCGGAATCCATAGACTTCAACAGAGAAAAGGATTATAAAAGCAGGGTGCTTTGCTATGGAACTTTGGGTTCGTCTTGCCACCAACTCCAGAGTAGCATCGGATCGATTGACCAACAGAGCCCGGCTCCCCCTCTGTGATCAATCTGGCTGGCCACTAGATTGATCCAGACTCTGGACTGGTAACTATAACATCGTCTGGCGGGACTGTGTGCGTGTATGGTGTTTGTGTGTGAATGATTGAAAAGCATATGCAACTGTTGTATTCTCAATAGATGCGGCATACTGCCTTTTCCCCTATAAAAGATCTCGTGTGCTTCGTTTAAGCATAACATCACTGTTTATCCCTTTCTTCAGATCATTTATAAATAGGGTAAACAGGATCAGTTCCAGTACGGACCTTTGAGGGACACTGCTAGTTACCTCTCTCCATTCTGAAAACTTATCTTTTATTCCTACCCTTTGTTTCCTGTCTTTTAACCAGTTATCAGTCCGAGAGGACCTTCTCTCTTATCCCATAACTACTTGCTTTATTTAAGAGCTTTTGGTGAGGGACCTTGTCAAGGCTTTCTGGAAATCTAAGTACCCTACATCCACTGGAGCCCCCTGTCCACATGTTTGTTGACCCCCTCAAAGAACTCTAGTAGATTAGTAAGGCATGATTTCCCTTTATAGAAACCATGTTGACTTTTCCCCAACAAATTATGTTCATCTATATGTATGACAATTTTATTCTTTACTATAGTTTCAACTAATGTGCTGATTTAAAGAATAGGTTACAAACCACATTTAACAGTGCCACAATTTCACATTTGAGTTGTTTCAGAACTCTTGGGTGAATGCCACCTGGTTCCAGTGACTTGTTACTATTAAGTTTATCAATTTATTCCAAAATCTTCTCTAATGACACCTCAATCTGGGACAATTCCTCAGATTTGTCACCTAAAAAGAATGGCTCAGGTTTGGGAATCTCCCTAACATCCTAGCCATGAAGACCAAAGCAAAGAATTCATTTAGCTTCTCTGCAATGACCTTATTGTCTTTGAGTGCTCCTTTGGCATCTTGATCGTCCAGGGGCCCCATTGGTTGTTTAGACGGCTTCCTGCTTCTGATGTACTTAAAAAACATTGTGCCGTTTTTTTCTGGCTATGTCTACATTGGCAAGATTTTGCGCAAATACTTTTAACGCAAGAGTTTTTGCGTTAAAGTATTTGCGCAAGAGAGCGTCTACATTGGCATGTGCTTTTGCGCAAAAGCATCCGTGCCAGTGTAGATGCTCTCTTGCACAAGAAAGCGCCGATGGCCATTTTAGCTATCGGGCTTTCTTGCGCAAGAAATTCATGTTGCCTGTCTACACTGGCCTCTTGCGCAAGAACAGTTGCGCAAGAGGGCTTATTCCTGAGCGGGAGCATCATAGTTCTTGCGCAAGAAGCTCTGATTTCACACATTAGAACGTCAGTGTTCTTGCTCAAGAACTCCCCGCCAGCGTAGACAGGCAGCATGTTTTTGCGCAAAAGCGGGTGCTTTTGCGCAAAATCATGCCAATGTAGACACAGCCTCTGAGTTTTTGGCTAGCAGTTCTTCAAACTCCTTTTTGGCTTTTCTTATTATATTTTTACACTTAATTTAACAGAGCTTATTCTCCTTTCTATTTTTCTCACTAGGATTTAACTTCCACTTTTTAAATTATGCCTTTTTATCTCTCACTGTTTCGTCTACTTGGTTGTTAAGCCATGGTGGCACTTTTTTGGTTCTCTTACTGTTTTTTAATTTGGGGTATACATTTACATTGGGCCTCTATTATAGTGTCTTTGAAAAGTTTCCATGCAGCTTGTGGGGTTTTTAACTTTTGTCACTGTATCTTTTAATTTCTGTTTAATTAACCTTCTCATTTGTGTGTAGCTCCCCTTCCTGAAATTAAATGCCACAGTGATGTGCTGCTGAGGTGTTTTTCCCACCACAGATGTTAAATTTTATTACATTATGGTCACTATTTCCAAGCTGTCCAGTTATATGTACCCCCTTGGACTGGATCCTGCGCTGCATTTAGGACTAAATCAAGAATTGCCTCTCCCCTTGTGGGTTCCAGAACCAAGAAGTAGTCATTTAAGGTATCAAGAAATTATATCTCTGCATCCCGTCCTGAGGGAACGTGTGCCTAGTTAATATGGCGATAGTTGAAATCCCCACTATTATTGAGATTTTTTATTTTGATAGCCTCTTTAATCTCCTTTAGCATATCACTATCCTGGTAAAATGGTGGGTAATATATACCTACTGCTATATTCTTATTATTAGAGCATGAAATTACATCCCATAGTCTATAGTTCAGCCCTCAGGCTAACGTCGACGGAACCATGTAAAGTAGTTTATTCGGCATAGTCAAAGAAGCGGGGATTTAAATAATCCCTGCTTCATTAAAATAAAAATGGCCACCACGCTGTGCCGACGATCAGCTGATCCGGCACAGCGCGGCAGTCTAGACGCAGCGCAGTTGACAAAGGAAGCCTTTGTCGACCGCTCCGGTACGCCTTGTGAAACGAGGAAGCCTTTGTCGACCACACCGCATCTAGACTGCCACGCTGTGCCAGATCAGCTGATCGTCGGCACAGCGCGGCGGCCATTTTTATTTTAACGAAGCGGGGATTATTTAAATCCCCGCTTCTTTGACTATGCCGAATAAACTATTTTACATGGCTCCGTCAAGGGAGCCATGTAGTCTAGTCGTAGCCTCAGGCAGCAGCCATGTATTATGTATTTCTTTCAACAACATAGCCTCCTTAAGTGCATATCAGGTAATGAAGTGGGTAGATGTGAGGTTCATTTCCCTACACACATATGCACAGTATAGCCTTCCTTGGGTGAAGCTCAAGGCATGAGTGGGGAGCCTCACAGTTAACTGGCCTATATGTGCCAGCAAATGTTCCGTGTGTGTCATAAGGCCATATTGTGATGAGAAAGGGCTTTGTTGTACATTATGTCATTAAAAACACTTTTAGGGGGGTTTGTTTGTTTTGTGCACAAAATGCAAAGATGTGTCTAGCGCTGTAGGATATTATAATAAAGTAATTGTCCCAGATTGAGGTGATCATCTATCTATATATTTTAGAAATGTGCACCTATCTGTCAGTCTGTCCTAAATGGTAAGAGCTAGGAACACCAAATTTGGTATACAGCTTCGTCTTCTCCTTACTTAAACTCAGGTCAGGGTTTGGTAGTGCCAAGAAAAAGGGAAGTGCCAGGAATGGGACTGTTTTCCAAAACATGGAAAAGGAGGGGGCAGAGGGAAGAGAGACATGAAAGGAAGGGGCACAGAGAGGAGGGACACAATACTGAGGTTAGCCACTGGGGGCAGTAAGCATAGGGGAGAGCAGTAGGCAGAGTGGCAGTCTCTGGGGGCAGCCACAGCACCAAGAGAGTGGCAGCAGGTCTGGGACTCTGCTATCTTGCCTGCCAACACACTGGTAAGTAGCCCCTCTGCCCCAAACCCTTTCCCCCACTCCTGGCCCTTTGCCGCAGCACCAGAGGGGAATAAGGCCCATGCCTGCTGGGGGCTGCTGGAGGAGGAGAGGAGGCTACCATGTCTACCATTTCCCCCTCATCCACAAGGCTTGTTATCCTATCAAAGAAAGCTATCAGGTTGGTTTCACATAATTTGTTCTTTACAAATCCATGCTGGCAATTACCAAACACCTTATTTTCTTCCAGACATTTGTAGATGGATTCCTTCATTATTTGCTCCATTATCTTTCCTGGCACAGAAGTTAAGCTGACTGGTCTGTATTTTCCTGGGTTGTTCTTATTTCCTTTTTTATAAATGGGCACTTTATTTGCTCTTTTCCAGTCTTACAGAATTTCTCCTGTCTTCCAGGACTTTTCAAAGATGACGGCTAATGGCTCAAATATCTCCTCAATCAGCTTCTTGAGTATTCTAGGATGCATTTCATCAGCTTCTCGTGGCTTGAAGACACCTAACTTTTCTAAGTAATTTTTAACTTGCTCTTTTCCTATTTTAACTTCTGAATCTACTTGATTTTCACGAGCATTCGCTATGCTAGGCATCCAATTGCCACCAACCTTCTTGGTAAAAACTGACACAAAGAAGTTGTTAAACACCTCTGCCATTTCCATATCTTCTGTTATTGTTTTTTCCCTCTTCATTGAGCAAAGGGCTTACCCTGTCCTTGATTTTCCTCTTGCTTCTAATATATTTGTGGAATGTTTTCTTATTACCCTTTATATCTCTAGCTAGATTGAGCTCATTTTGTGCCTTCGCCTTTCTAATTTTGCCCACACATGCATGTGTTATTTGTTTATATTCATCCTTTGTGATTTGATGTAGTGTCCACTTTTCATAGGACTCTTGTTTGATTTTTAGATTATTCAAAATCTTCTGGTTAAGCCAGAGTGGTCTCTTGCTATACATCTTTTTTATGCAGTGGAAAGGTGTACCCTTAATAATGTGTCTTTGAAAAACTGCCAACTGTCTTCAATTGTTTTTCCTGCAGTCTTGCTTCCCATGGAACCCTATGTACCAGCTCCTTGAGTCTGCCTTGAAATCCATTGTCTTTATTTTACTGTTTTCACTCCTACCATTCCTCGAAATCATGAACTGTATCATTTCATAATCACTTTCACTCAAGCAGCCTTCCACTTTCAAATTCTCAACCAGTTCCTCCTTATTAGTTAAAAACAAATCTAGAACAGCCCCTCCCCCCCTTGTAGCTTCCTCCACCGTCTGAAGTAAAAAAACGGTCTCCAATACATTCTAAGAGCTTGCTGAATAATCTGTGCTCTGAGTTTCCCAACGGATGTCTGGATAATTGAAGTCCCCCATCACCATCAAGTCCTGTGATTAAAGGATAGGCTTCAGACTACAGTTTACTAACTGTAAATTTATTAACTGCAATTTCACATTTGAGTTCTTTTAGAAATCTTGGGTGAATACCATCTGGTCTTGGTGACTTTTTACTCTTTAATTTATCAATTTGTTCCAAAACCTCTTCTAATGACACTTCAATCTAGGACAATTCTTCAGATTTGTCACCTAACAAGAATGATTCAGGTTTGGGAATCTCCCTCACATCCTCCACCAGGGATGTTAATTTTCATTATATTCTGGTTCCTATTACTAAGTGGTCTAGCTATACTCACCTCTTGGACCAGACCCTGTGGTCCACTTAGGACTAAACCACGAATTGCATCCTCTCTTATGGGTTCCAGGACCTAATGTTCCAAGAAGTAATAATGTAAGGTATTATACACATAAAGGGCTCATGTATGTGTGGCCTGGCATTAAAGGCAGTGTGGAAAGACACTGCCTCCCCCTGAGCTTCCTGGGGTACTGCCAACATCTTACTTGGTCACCCGAGTTGCTCCAGCTGGCCGGGGTCTGGACCATGACCTCAACTGACCCTTATTCCCCATGGGATGCTGTACACCTCTGAGGAGCTGGGATTCATGGCACCCTCGCCCACACTGCACCTGTATGTCTGGTCAATAAGCCAGTATTGACTCGTAATTTATGTATTACTCCCCATCTGTCTGTATCCACCTGTTTTCTCTTGTCTTGTACTTAGATTGGGGACAGGAACTGTCATTGTTTTGTTCTGTGCTTATACAGTGTTGTCCTGGTGCATGATATATCCTAAATGCCATGGTAAAACTAACATTAAGGCCACATTGGAATGCATACTTAGTAGAGGGCAGAGTTAAGGTTCTATGTGCAAATTGTCTCTTGTGACTTTTAAGTCTTAACTGCAACACTTGAATGTTTGCCATGCACCCTTTTTTCTTGATGAAATTAAATGTTCTGCTTGTCTATAGCAATGAGAGAGCTTCTTGTTTAAATGGGAAAACAAACAAATAGTACCTTTCCCCTTCTGCCTACAATAACACTCACTCCTGCTACCCGGGGCTTATTCGAAGACAAGGGCAAGAGGGATTTTTGCACGCGCCCCTTTGGCAGTACACTGGAATATGAAATAAGTTATATGCAGTGAGGCAACCACATTGAAATACAGGTTCAACCTCTCTAGTCCAGCACTCTTGGGACTGACTGGTGCTGAATCAGAGAATTTGCCGAACCATGGGAGGTCAGTATTGTCTAGCAGTATTACCAAGACTCCTGCTGCTTACTGGGCTCTTAGAAGACATTTAGGAGTAAATTGGAGCTAAATAACAGGACAGAACACTGAGAGCCAGGATTGATGACTGTAAACAAACTTTATGGGACCATGGGAAACTTGGCCACACCTATGATAAGTGGACATCTGACTAACTAAGATCATGCTAGAGCACATAGTTGCCAGACCTGAGAGTACCGGACTAGAGAGGTTCAAGATGTAACAGTTTTGAGGGGCAGAAGATGTTTTTGATGCTTTCTGTCTTTGTGCAATAATAGTCAAGTTATCTTTGCTTGGCTGGTTAATCCTTAAGATGATTTTGTAGCAAAAATAATGTCTATAACAGAGACACAGACCTTAGCTAAAAATATCCCCTTAAAACTGTTATAGGCCTAATTCTGGTCCCACTTAGAGCAGTTTCATACCAGTGTAACTGGAATTACTTCAGTGGATGTATTCTTTATTACTCTGGTACAAGTGAGATCAGAAAGTGCTCAGCATCATTGTCCCCCTTATTACAGATGGGGGAAACTGAGGCATCAAGCGGGGATGTGATTTGCCCAAGATCACCCAGCAGGCCAGTAGTGGAGACAAACAGAATCCACAGCTCCTAAAGTCCTAATTGCCAAGCCACATCGCCACCAAGAAAGGTGCACCTCTGCCTCTAGTGATACTGAGCAACTCTGTGAGCTTGCTTTAGGAAGAAGATAATGGGGAGTCTGAGGGGAGGCTACAATGGCTTGGAATGGCTTAGCACACTGATAGGGAAGAGAGGTGAATGGGAGGCAAGGTCGGATTAAGACCTTTAGAGGCCCTAAGCACTGAAAAGATTATGGTGCCCCCCATATGTAATTCAAAATAAAAACAATACTATACCGTAAAATCTCATTTTTTTTGGTGCCCCTGCTTTGCTGGTGCCCTAAACACCTGCTTAGTCTGCCTATTGGGTAATCCAGCCCTGCTGGGAGGAGACTGGTTATCTTCCTGTTAGGCTGATATTCTGAATGTCACAGTCATAAATCCAAATGTGGAGTGAGAAAGTGCTTGAGAGTAGTCTAGTTCAATTAACATCTCCCATCTGAGAGGGGTGCTATGTAACGCATGTCAAATGCAGAAGGCTTTCAAAGCATTTCTGCTTCTCCTAGGCCAGGGAGCTCTGTAAAACTAAATGAGCTGTACTTAATGCTAAAAGAAGTTCATATTTCTATGAGCTGATTAAAAAAACAAGAACAGATTTTTATCTACCATTTTTTACAAGAGTCATCATGATAGTATCTGAACTTCTTGCCCTGTGACACAATAGAACTGCCAATAGAACTGCTGATATATTCAGAGTTATCTAATGGATTTACATACCCAATTTCCATTGAAACTAATGGGAAATGGGGGTCAAAATCACTTACACAGTTTTGGAAATCTCAGCTGTGGTGTATTTACTATGTCACTGCAATGTTTTTATTTTCTCTGCAGCGCGCTTTTTACAATTGCTAAGGACTGAGGTAGGCATCCATCTGGGTGTTCTATTTGATGCAGATTGTCAGGCACACATACGCTCTTAGGGTATGTCTACACAGCAAAGTTATTTTGAAATAACAGCTGTTAATTCGAAATAACTTTACTAGCGTCTACACAGCCAAACTGCTATTTCAAAATTAATTTGAAATAGCGGAGCGCTTATTTCGAATTTGGTAAACCTCATTCCACAAGGAATAACGCCAAATTCAAAATAGCTATTTCGAAATAAGTGCTGTGTAGACACTTATTTTGAAATAGGGGGCCTCCAGCCTTCGCAGGGTGCCCTGGTGGCCACTTCAGCCTCAACCAAGAACACTCCTCTCCCTCCCCGCTCCCCGGAGCCCTTAAAGGGGTTTACTCTGGCCACAGTGCCTGTGCCAGCTCCAAGCCTGCCAGCCCAGAGCCAGCAGTCACTGCCCCGACCCAGTGGTCCCAAAACATAAGTCAGGAAGCCACTGGCAGCCAGCCCTCCACCGCTCCCCAGGAGCAGTCTGCCAGCTCCTAGGAGCCTGCCAGGGCCTGGAGAAGGCGGGCGCCTTCCTGGTCCAGGGTGGAGATCATGGACCTTATTCAGGTTTGGGGGGGATGCCCCCAACGTCCATGATATCCACACTAGATGGAGGAACACGTCCGTCTATGGCAGGATAGCTGCCAGCCTGGCCACCAAAGGCCACATGCGAACCCAAAATCAAGTTGGTCCGGTGGGACCCCCAACCCTGAGCCCTGAGCTTCCCCTCCCCCTTCTTCCCCTTGCTTCCCCTCTCCAGCTCCCTCCTCCCAGATTTCCCCCTCCCCTCTCCCACCCTCTCTCTTCCCCTCTCCTGCCTCCTTTCCCCAGTCTCACCAGAGTTTCATCCCCCCCCTCCCCCAGTTTTGTTAAATAAAGAGAGTTTGTGTTCATGAAAATACATGTATTTGGGTGTGTCTAAACTACATGGCTCCGTTGACAGAACCATGTAGATTAGGCAGAACGGCAAAGGGAAATGAAGCGGCGATTTAAATAATCGCCGCTTCATTTAAATTAAAATGGTCACCGCACTGTGCTGATCAGTTGTTTGTCGGCACAGCGCGGCAGTCTAGACAGGGATCTGCCGACCCCAGAACCCTTCGTCGGCAGATCCTTTATGCCTCGTGTAGCACCCCTGTAGCACCCAAACTACCTCCCAGATCTTGCCCTCAGCACTCTAACCCTCTGCCCCAGGGTCAGCCTAGAATCCGCTCAAACAGTCTGAACCCCTCAGCGTCAGCTCCAGCCCAGAGCCTCCCCCCCAATCCATCCCCCTTCTGCAGCCTGATGAAAGTGAATGAGAGTGGGGGAAAGCAAGTGACAGAGGGATGGAAGGTTGAGTGACCTGGCTGGCGTCTCAGAGAAGAGACAGGGTGGCGGGGCCATGGGAAAGTGCTGGGCTGGGGGAAGGGAAAGGTGTTTGGGTTTGTGTGATTAGACAGTTGGCAGCCCTTGTCCCTGGCATCCTTCCATTTTCTCTGGCATCCATGGGCTTCGCATGAGCACCGGCTCCCTCAGAGCTGCCTCTCCTCCCCCCCTCCTTCCCACAGCATGGGGGTTGATGGGAACAGGCAGGAGCTGGTACACGTGGGGAGCCTGTCCCCCTGCATGTAAACATGTAACTGCTAGAACTTCCAGCGGTTACATGGCAACACAAATAAACAATAATTAACATCCCTAGGCTCCAGCATGGGCATGGGGAGCACAAGCCACTGATTGCATGGAGGCCTTTCCCCTCCCCATTGCTCGTAAGACAGGGACTTGGCAGAGAGATACCTTTGTGTGCATGGCACAAGGCAACAGGGAAGTGTTTTACATTATGGCCAGGATGTCAGCCATGACCCCAGATCCATTTGAATGACTCCTTTGCCTGCCATGGCTCTGGTCTATCACCTCTCAAATGGCCTTTTATTCTCCCTAAAATAGAGCATTTCCCTGTCATCCTGAAAGTACAGAGATACTTGGGATGTACAATTTAATAAGAAAAGGAAACAATTCACCAGAGCTAATCACATACAAGCAACAGCACAAAGTGAAACAAAACAACCAAACCTCACTGCCTCCATCCTTCCCATGTAGGCCTCTTTCCCCCTTCAGTCAGACATCAATGCCCAGCTGGATTCCCGCAGTCCAGTTCCTCCTCTGTCTTCCACCCGAAGTTCTGGCCTGGCTCTACCTCTCAAGCTTGGGCCCCCTTCCCTTTCCATCCTCTCTGCTTATTCCCTCTGCTCTGTCCCCAGCCTCGCCTGGCTCCCCTTGCTTCCCACTCCCTCACATGCAGACTTAGTCTTAGCCCTGGAGGGGGCGGTCCAGGGGGCTGCGGAGAAGCCCATCAGCTAGGTGCTGGGAAAGGGCTGGAGAGGAGGAGTCTGCACTGTGGGTGGCTAAATGAAGTCCTGCCGCAGTCAGTGAGGGGAAGCCCAAGTCCTGGTGGCGTCCCCTGGCTACAGCACCCTGGGCAGTTTGCCTGGCCCTGCATGTTTCTTTTGTAGCTAGCCGCTCTTTAGAAGATAACAGAGCTAGGCTGTACAGCACTGATATTCAAACTAAGGCTCACAAGTCACACATGACTCTTTAATGTATCTTCTGCAGTTCTTTGCAGCACATGATGTTAAAACACTGTAGGGTTGCCAGGTGTCCGGGTTTCACCCGGATAGTCTGTTATTTCTGGTCCGGTAAAAGAAAACAGAAAATGTCCGATATTTTCTGTTTCTCTTGGATGGAAGGCCAGCGGAGACATTGTTCCCCTGCTATGTCTGACGGGTGGGGGGAAGCAAGCAGTGCGGGGATTCTTAAAGGTGCAGCGACCCTTTTTTTGTTCTCCCAGGTTTTTTGGGGGTTTTGTTTTTTTTTTTTTTTTGCTCAACAAGTTTGGTCTCTTTTTTCCTGCCATGTTTGGGATTTTTGGTGAAAGCATCTGGCAAGCCTAAACACTGGGTGAATTAATTATTAACCAATCCAAGCTATTAGCCAATCAGGATGCTATGTTCTCAACCAACTGTAGTTGATAAAATAATAATACTTGGTCAAAAGCTTCAGATGGGTAGCCGAGTTAGCCTGTAACAGGAAAAACTTAAAAAACAACACATAGTTTAGTAGCACTTTAAAGACTAACAAAACATGTAGATGGTATCATGAGCTTCCGTGGTCAGTCCTTTTTCTGTGAGAATCACACACATACACCATTTCCCCATCATATTGTTTAAATATGAACATCTGGTATTATAATAAATGAAACAATGAATTCACAATGCTGTGGCTCCTTGATTGCTAATTTGGCTCCTGAGCCACTGAGGTCGGAGGGTCACTGCTGTACAGTCTGGTGATTTGCCTCTCTCCCTTGATTGCTCAGCACTCAGCTCTCAGCTCCTAATAACACTCGGTGTGAGTCGTATTCTCAGGAGACGCAATTGCTTGTGCAGACATTAAGTCAGTGGCTCACTGAAAGGTGGGGAAAGAATGCCCATTGGGAGTGCATGGTGCCAGAAAGACCCATCCCTCTCCCCTCCATCTCCCATGGCTACATTCTCCATTAGTTACCAGCCTGCTGCATCTTTGTCTGGCTAATAAAAATAACCTAAAAGTACTCAGGAGCAGATGCAGTGATCCCAGAGACTCCAAACATCTAAGGGGCTTAGTTACCAAGGCAACAGCTTGTCTCCTAGCTGCAAAAGGCCATGACAATGAAGGCAGCCTATGGAAAATGAATAGAGCGACAACCACAAAAAATCTACTGGGGAGTGGACTGGGAGGGGAGGGGAGGGAAGAAGGGGATTTCTTGGGCTAGGAAAGAGAAAAGCCAATCAAGCCAAGACTAGCTGCATGGAGCACACGAAGGCAAAGGTAGGCGGAACCCTGTGCCAGTGAAGTGCATTGCCCAACTCCCATTGACATGATGGGAGCAGGAGTGGGCACTAAGCATGCACAAATCAGCTATTTTAAAAACTACAGTGCTTAGAGATTCCAGCTGGTTAAAAAAAATTAACCTGTTTTTAACCTGACAGGAGCCTGTCAGACAGGACTGCAGCATTCCCTTGGCTGTGTCTAGACTGGCAAGTTTTTCCGCAAAATCAGCCGCTTTTGCGGAAAAACTTGCCAGCTGTCTACACTGGCGCTTGAATTTCGCAAAGCACTGACTTCCTACTGTAAGAAATCAGTGCTTTTATGGAAATACTATGCTGCTCCTGCTCGGGCAAAAGTCCCTTTGCGCAAAACTTTGCGTAAAAGGGCCAGTGTAGACAGCTGAGATTTGTTTTCCGCCAAAAAAGCCCCGATCGCGAAAATGGCGATCGGGCTTTATGCGGAAAGCGTTTAGATTAGCGGACGCTTTTCCGCAAAGTGCTTTTGTGGAAAAGCGTCGCGTAATCTAGACTCTCTTTTCCGAAAATGCTTTTAACGGAAAACTTTTCCGTTAAAAGCATTTCCGGAAAATCATGCCAGTGTAGACACAGCCCTTGAGTTTAAATCATTCTGGGCTGGCTCCCACCAACATGTCCATCTATTACACAGCAGCCTTATTACTTACACATCACAGAAAGTCCAAACAGGAGGCACTGCCCTTCCTCTTCATGGGATGAATCTCTCAGGCCATTTCCATACAAAGCTCCCTCCATTAATTAGGCTCCCAGAGGCTACACCCATGACAAGTGGATATCTGGCTCACTAAAATCATGCCGGACCATGGAAGTTGCCGGACCAAAGAGTGCCGGACTAGAGAGGTTCAACCTGTACAAGGCTGTGGCTGCATACCAAACCAGCTGAGTGAGATGGCATCAGGTTGTCGGACAGGGATAGGGAATGTTACACCTGAAACATCTGGATGGGAAAATCTCCCTTCGGTCTGTCTATGGGCACATTACCACTGGAGTTGGAGGAGTGACTCTAGCTTGGGAGACGTACACCCATTAGCTATGACTGAGCTCACATGCTCAGACAGCAGCAAAAGTGGAAGGATGGGCCAGCTGCGATGAGCGCATAACGAGGCTTATAGACGGGCCTATCCTCGGGCAGTCAACCTCTGCTGCTGCCATTTTCTAGTGTGTAGCTCAATCAAAGTGAGTATGGGCATGTTGCCCAAACTGGACATTACACCTCCAACTCCAGGATAGATACTGTCCATATATGATGTGGGGAGTTGAAACCTCACAGGGCCACAATTAATGGTCCGTACTGAAGCCAGCCCTTCCACACTGCACCTGGAAAGTTGGCTTGAGTTTGCAAGGCTTCAAAGGTAGGCTGCTCTGGCAGGGAATTCTGGGTCACCGAGATTGAGCCCACTCCTACCTTCTTCTTCCATCCCTCAGCGTGACCAGTGCGAGCAATAACAGTGCTTTCACATAGTCTTGCACTCTGGAGAGCACCTTGGCAGCTATTTTGTCCAGCTTCTGCCTAGGTACTTAGGGTGAAGGAATATTCCTTGTACCTTGTGCCTGTTGCATAGAAGCCTCTGTCTGAGCTATTAGCTGATTTTACACATGGATTTTCTGGAAATACACTAAACTGTAAGGTCCTGCCAACACATGACTTACAGACTGACAAAAACCTCCTGCTGACTGCATTGTTATGGGGGGGAGGGGGTCGTTGTCTTTTAAGTCACTTAATTACTGCTGATTTGTAAATAATTCTCTGAAGCTTTGTAATTGTTCCAGCTGCATTGCCTTTTAAATTCTGCAATTTATTGTAATCTTAAACCTTGCAACTCTGTAATCTTTGTAAAACCTTGTAACTTTGTAACTCTCAGCAACTTTGCTTGAAGTTCAGAAACTTAACTGTAAGGGTGGTGATTGCTGATCCATGCAACTTTGTAATCTTTGTAACTCTCAGCCACCTTGCTTGTAACTTGCTCTAAACTGCATTCTCCCCTGAGATATGAGTGTGTGTGTGTGAGTGGAGACTATTGTGTGTCTGGGATTAGAGACTGCAAATCCCAGAATGTGGAGCCAGGTGATGAGTCATCAGACCAGTTAAGGAGACTGCTGCTCTGCTGGATCAAGGGAAGTCTGGGCATGCTCCCTGGTGAGGAATGTGGAGGAGTCACAGGGGTTGTACAGAGGCAATAAAAGGAGAGAGCAGGTAACAGAAACTCTCTTTCTTTCTGAGAAACAGCAGCCAGTTTCTTTCCTGACCAGCTCCCCAGCCCTGATCAGCAGACAGACCCTCCAGAATCTACATGCCTTGGCTCTTTCTGCAACCCATAAGTCTGTGTGAGTGCCTGAGGGCAGGAATGAATGTGTGTGAATGAATGAAGGTGTGTGTGTGTGAGAGAGAACGCAAGTGAGAGAGGGTTCCCCTTTAGTATAAACCTTTAGTGGCAGCTCTATCCTCTTTAGTTTAACCTTGTAGTGCAAATAGTGGCGTGTTAATTCCTCAATCAATAAATCCATACTCGTGTAACCCTGGGTAGTCTCCAAAGGGAATTTTTTGGGTAACAGTGCCTCTTTGCTCACTTTAACTCATAGGAGCTGTTCTCTGTTGCCCAGTACATTGTCTAGTCATTTACCCCGGGGCAAAGCAGGTGTGCAGAAATCGGAACAGCCTATGCCCACTCAGCACTGGTGGAAGAGTGACAGCTAGTGTTCCCTTTAACTGCGCTGCAGCACAGCTTCACAGGGGATTAATCAGCTCCACCCAGTCAGCTCCTGCATGGAGCCTCAAGCCTCTGACTGGGTGGGGCTGATTAATCACCTGTGAAGCTGTGCTGCCATGCAGCTTAGGGGGAACACTGGTGATGGCTCAAGGTACAGTGCAATAGAGCAGTGTTTCCCAATTTTATTTGGCCGAGGAACCCTTTTCAGCTTTTCAGAATTTTAAGGAACCCCTACATTTGTCAAGCAAAAAAAAAAAAAAGGAAAAAGGAAAAGGGGGGGGAGGGGAGAGGGACCCACCAATTCATGAAAATCACATTCCTTCCCCAACGCCCCCCACCCCCATCCTTGAGGCCTCATCCGCTATGTTCCCCTCCTCTCCATCACTTGCTATCCCCAACCCTTATACACTCTCACTAAGTTGAGACAGGAGGTGTGGGGTGGGAATGAGGGATTTGGGTGTGGAAAGGGGTGAGAAGTACAAGCTCTGGGAGGGAATCTGGATGCAGGAGAAGGGGATGTTGGCTCGGGGAGGGGGCTCCAGGCTGGGAGTGTTGGGCTCAGGTGGAAGGTTGGGTGCTGAGCAAGCCATGGGCTTGTGGATGTGAGGGTGCAGGAGTTTGGGCTGGATATGTGAGGGACTCAGGGCAAGAAGGTTGCGAGTACGATGGGCTCAGGACACAGATTTGTGATGTGTGGATGGTGCAGGAGTGTTGTGGCAGAAGACTGAGGATGTGGGGATGCAGGAGTTTGGGGATGTAAGAGGCTCAGGACAGGGGGTTCCAGTGTATGATAGGCTCAGATTTGGGATCAGGTGGTGCAGGAGTGTTATGATGCTGCAGTGAGATGGGGGTTTGGCCCCAATTGGGGGCTTGTTGGCCAGGCTTTATTTTTATATAAAATTTTATGTCAAACTCAAAAAGTTTTAGCATTGTCTTTATTTATGAGAGGGATGAGGAACCTGTTTTGAGTCAAGGGTCACTGACCCACAGAAAAATCAGTTGGGGCCACACAAGTGAGATGCAAAAAAACAAAACAAAAAAACCAACCTTCCCAAAACCCCCAAGCCTCACTAATGTGGTCCCAAATGTGCTGGTTGAGGCAGGGGACAGAGTGAAAGTGGGTGCTGGGGCTGGAGAGAGGGTGCTGCTGGGTGGAAGGATGCTGGCTCAGGTGGTGGGGTGCTGGGGCAAGGTGCTGGGGCAGGCAGGTGGCGGGGTGCTGGGGTCAGGGACATGGTCCTGCTGGGCACTAGGGTGACTGGCAGGGTGCTGGGGCCAGGGCCAGGGTGGTGCTAGGTGCTAGGGTGGATGGCAGGGCTGCCAAGGAGTGGGATAGGGATGGGGTGCAGGATCTGGGAGGGAGGTGGGGGGCAGAAGGGGGCAAAGTCTGGGTAGTAGGTAGGGTGCAGAAGCAGGCTGGATGTAGGGTGTCTGGCCAGGGGGAGGGAGCAGGAGCAGATTGGGGGTAGGGTGTCTGGCTACGAGGAGGGTGCAAGGAGGGGACTTGGGTAGGAGTTGATCTGGCACCCTCTGGACCTGATTGGTCCCAGATGAGGGATTTTTGGACCAGGGGAGGTAATTTCAGGGCTCCTGGTTTCCCCAACCCCTCCGCACTAGGCTTCTTTGCACCTCCATCCCCTGCAACCCAACTGAGCTGCCCACCCCCGCTGGTTCCCTGCACCTCCCCCCAAACCATCCCCCACAATCCAAGGGAGCGCAGCACCATTTCCCTGCAGCCCCTCACAGCCCAGCTGAGCTGCCCGTCTGTTCTGTATGCCCTCCCATCCACCTCAGCCCAGCTGAGCCCTGCACTGGTTCCCTGCATGCCTCCCCACAGCACACTGAGCCCCGCTTTCCTGCACCTCCCCAAGCCCCGCAAAACAGCTGAGCCAAGCACGGATTCCCTGCCCCTCCCTCCCCTTGAGTCTAGCCCCGGTTCCCGGCACCTCCCTCCTCCTGCAGCCAAACTGAGCTCTAAGCTCCACACACACACCCCCACCCCGCAGCCCAGCCCAGCCCAGCTCCCCGGACCGCCCCACTCTGCAACCCAGCTGAGCTCAATTTCCCTGCACCTTCCCCCAAACCATGAAGACATGCTGAGCCAGCACTGATTCCCTGCCCCTGCCTCCCTCCCTCCCTCCCCTTGGCTGTGTCTACACTAGCGCGATCTTGCGCCAAAGCAGCCGCTCTTGTGCAAAAACTTGCTGCCTGTCTACACTGGCCGTGTGTTCTTGCGCAAGTAAACTGACGTTCTCATGTATGAAATCAGGGCTTCTTGCACAAGAACTATGATACTCCAGCTCAGGAATAAGCCCTTTTGCACAACTGTTCTTGCGCAAGAGGCCAGTGTAGACAGGCAACATGAATTTCTTGCGCAAGAAAGCCCTATGGCTAAAATGGCCATTGGCACTTTCTTGGGCAAGAGAGCGTCCACACTGCCATAGATGCTCTTGTGCAAAGCACAGCTCGCACATGGCAGTGTGGACATGTTCTTGCACAAGAACTCTTGCGCAAGATGTTCTTGCGCAAGAAACCGCCAGTGTAGACATAGCCTAAGAGTTTCCTCATGAGCAAAATGAATTTTGTGTTGTGCACCAGTACTGAGTTCATGGGGCTTGTTTGGATGCGCCACTGTGGCACCCAAGTTATTAATAAATATTTTTAAACCTTTACCTTTTCTCTCTGCTGCCATGTCTCCTCCCCTTGTTCCATCAGCTCCCCTGGTGCCTGCTGCCCCCCCAACTCCTCACCCTCCTCTGCTGTCCTGACTCCTGCCCTCAGCCCTCCTGCAATTTGTCCCCCCTCCACCAGCCCTTCTCTCCTCCCTGTGCCCACTTCTCCAGTAGCCCCACTCTGATCATGTGAGCTACCCTCCTCATCCCCTCTTCTAACACCTCCTCTACAAACCTGCCCTGCATCTCTCCTCTGGTGGTGGTCCTCCTGCAGGTGTCTGCCCTTCTGCTTCACCCCAGAATCCCCAGGCATTTGCACCTTCTCTTACTCCTGCACCCTCCTGTTGCATCCCCCTTCCCTCACTACTCCTACCCCCTTTGCCCTCTTTTTCCTGATGCCCACCCCTCACCACCCTCTGCCCCCATTCCCCTCATGCCCCTGTGCCCTCACACATGACTTGCTCCATCCTGGCCTTCTTCATGCCCACCCCTTCTTTCAAGCCTTCTCCCAGCACCTCCTCCCCTTTAGCCCCCAATGCCCTTACCCTCTCCTCCCAGCATCACGCTGTCCCCTCCCACTGACACCTCCTCCTGCCTTTTTCCTCATTGTCTGCACTTGGCCCCTGGCATTTGTCTCTCCACGCTGTCCTTTGGTGCCTTCCCCTCACTTCCCCTCTCCCCTCCCCTCCGCACAAGCCCCTTCCTCTCCCAGCCCTTCCCCTTCCCCTACCTTCTGCCTTCCACTTTGCGGGGCTGGAGTCTGCGCTCCGTCCCCGGACTCCAAACCCGCAACTCAGCCGCGCAGCGCAACGCAGCATCCAGCAGTTTTAAAATCCTGGGCCGTGACGCTACGTCACGCCCAGGCATCTCCCCGCCCACCGGTTTGAGCACGCCGCACAGGGCAGCAGCAGCCAGCAAGGGGGAGCTCAGTGAAGGTTGCGCACGGCAGGGACGGGATGGGGCTGGGGGAGAGACGCTCTGGGGCCAGGGTGGGAGGACGCACGGGGGGCCAGCGCCTGCTCCAGTTCCAAATATTGGTGGAGCATGGGCACCACGAGCCCATACAACTCGCCGCCCATGCCTCTGCTGGCTAGCTGGCTCTCTCTCTCTTTCAGAGAGGGCGGGGGAGTGCAGACTCTTCGCGGAACCCCTAGTTTTGCTTCGCAGAACCCCAGGGTTCCCCGGAGCACCAATTGGGAAACACTGCAATAGAGAATTAGGCTCTTGAACTCAACCTTCCCGGCTATCAGAGTTGACGTGATAAGGCTTGCACCAGGGCAAGAGGAGAATTTTGCCTGCCATCTCCCCCAGGCTCTTTCCCTCACATTGCAGGACCCCCCAGAAAGCATCAGACCCACATTTCCTTCGAGCTGTCAAACCTTTTATGTCCCATTTCAGAAGGGAGCAGTTAGGCTCTGATTTGAACAGGCTGAGGGTCATACCCTTACACTGAGGCAAGCTCCAATCTGGGGCAAAGCTGACACTTCACACTCAGGTGACCACTTGGGACAATTCTCCTTCTGCCTGGCTCTATGTCCTCTTCTTCCTCCTTCTCCATTTGTTTCCCTTTGCTGAAAATCTGCAGATTAACTCTTCTCACCTTACCGCTGTTCCAGCCATCCTGCTCTCACTTGCCATTTCCCCACAGGCTCCTTCTGATGATGAAGAGCTTTATAGTCAATATGTTGCCTGATGTTGAAGCATTTTATTTGACTAAAGTCTTTACTTTATACCCCACTTGCAATCAATACAATGTGAGCAAGAGACTTGCAAAACTGAGCATTGTTGGCTCAGGTTTGCATAGGAATTGTTTCTAGCTTGCGCTATGCTGAGTGGAGAGTTAACCTGTCTGCATCCAGCAAGGCTGATTATTTATCTACTATCCAGATAGCTACAACAACATTGCAAGGGAATGGAAAATGTCAGTGTCCCAAGGGTTAAAGAAAGCCTCTGGGCCCAGCGAGCCCTGCCCTGCTTTACCTGCAACCAATGCCAGGCCTATGGGGAGGAGAAAAGGAAGGAGCCCAGCTCAGTTTGGGGCCCACTAGCAAGGAGGCAAGAGCCTGGTACAGCAGTCTAAGGGCACAGACCAGAGCCTGTCCACTCAGTAGCCATGGGGACAAGTAAGCCCCCACCCTATCCCTCTGTGGAAAAGTCAGAACCTACTGAGAAGCCCCAGTTTAGGGGGCTTAGCTGGGGCTGTGCCCAAAACTTCAGAACTTGAATAGGGAGTGGTTTGGACTTCCTGGGCCAGGAGTACAGGGGACTAGTGCCCCCCTCCGCCCACCTGCTGACTCAGCAACCTAGCCACTAGGTACTCAGCTGCCAGGGACCCAGCCACAGACATGCAGGGTGATGTCCCAGCAAGTTTTGAGATTAAGGGTTGTCTTTTCCTCTGTTGCTTTGAATCTGGAGTAATTCCAGTGAATTAATCTGGAATTCCATCAGTGTGGCATGCTTGGAATCTGGCCAAGAGGTCTGTCCTGTGCAATGAACAATGGCACCTGTTTCGGCAACAACCCTTGTGAGATCTCTTTATGCAGTAAATGGAAATCACGAAACACCCAGAGGTGACGTGTTACCAGGGATTTGCCTATTTAAGTGCTTACAGTAAATCATCAGGGCTACTTCTACACTGCAGGCTTCTTGCGCAAGAACTGTTTTGCGCAAGAGTTCTTGTGCAAAAGGTCTTCCACAAGAGCGCGTCCACACTGCCATGTGCTTTTGTGCAAGAGCATCCATGGCAGTGTGGACGCTCTCTTGCGCAAGAAAACTCTGATGGACATTTTAGCCATAGGGGTTTCTTGCCAAGAAATTCATGTTGCCTGTCTACACTGCCTTCTTGTGGAAGAGCTCTTGCGCAAGAGGGCTTATTCCTCATGGGGAGAGGAATAACTCTTCCAGAAGAAGCCCTGTTTCCAGCGCTGTACTGTAAATTTACTTGCACAAGAATGCGCGTGCAGTGTAGACGCTCTGCAAGTTTTTGCACAAGAACAGTCATTCTTGCACAAAAAGCCTGCAGTGCAGACGTAGCCCAGCTGTTATGCTTTCATCCAAACTGGATCACAAAATAGTTCAGGTATGAAACTGTAGTGTGAGATTGTCAAAAGCACTCAGCCTTGGTCTAACCCTATTTCAACTGAAGCCAGTGGTAAATTGATGTCAGTGGGTGCCATTTTAAGCCAATGCTGAATGTTGTTGAAAAGCCCACCCATAGGACATGATCGTTAATAAGAATAATACAAAAAAGAAGACTCTTCTGGTCTGTTTTTTACGGGGACCTTAACATGTCTAATTTTGCATCAGTAGTCACTTGCAGAGATAACACATATACCCCAAATCAGCAAAGCACTTGAGCGTTGCTTAACTTTAACTGATTAACTTCAATGAAACTGAAGCATGTACTTAAGGTTAAACAGGTGCTGCAACTGCTGTACTAAATCAGGGCCTAACCTGCCATCTGTGAGCAGGCAGTTAGATAGGTAAATGTTGTTATTTGTAAACACATTTTAATTACACCTAAAATTCATTGCAGGTGTAAAAATTAGATCCCTGGGTTAAATACAT
The DNA here is from genome assembly GCA_019425775.1 of Rafetus swinhoei. NCBI lineage: Eukaryota > Metazoa > Chordata > Testudines > Trionychidae > Rafetus > Rafetus swinhoei. Next base: position 40,916,680 of record CM033434.1, on the reverse strand, counting down.
GACCCTTCATTGTGAACTGATTGCAGTTAATAGCAAAAGGCCTATGATTTCTAGACACAGTGTTTTAACACCAGCACACCACTACCAATGTGGCAGAGGAAATAGAGAAGCTCCTCTCTGAAGACAAGGGAAAGCCTATGGGATAGTAGAGAAAGGATGTCTTCTTGACAGCTTATTTCGAAATTTGGCACTGTCTATACCAGGCATGTCAAACCCAAAGCCTACTGAGGGCCGCACAAACAAAAACTGATAGCTTTCAGGGCCACCAAAGAAAATGTACTTCTATCGGAAAGTCATAATTATTAATTATAGATTATGTTTTAGGTATATTTTATAATATTTTTTCATGTCTTGTTTGAATATAATACAATAATTTGATGTGTAAAATTGTTATTTGGATGCATGAAGACTTTGAGTTTAAGGTGCTTCAGTCCCCCTGCTCTAACCCAATGCCCTCCCCCTCCCGCAGAGCCAGGCACCCCCATCTCCCCTGCTGTAACCCAATCCCCCCCTCCGAGCCTGGCACCCCATACCCCGTTCTAACCCAATCACCTCTGCTCCCGAGAGCCAGGCACTCCCGCCGCTCTAACCCAATGCCTCACCCTCCCCAGAGCCAGGAACTCCCGCCCCACCCCCCCTGCTCTAACCCAATCCCCATCCCCTCCCCAGAGCCAGGCAGCCCCAACCCACCCCGCTCTAACCCAATGCCTGTGTCCCGGAGCCGCCGCCACGCACTTCTTCCTCCAGGCGCTGGGGCACGTGCACAGAGCGGCCGGCCGTGAGCAGTCCTGATGTGCAGCTCAGAACCAGCAGGAGCCCCATTTCCTTAATCAAAGAGCCGCATGTGGCTCAAGAGCCATGGGTTGGCCACCCCTGTTATAAGCAACATAACTGGGCAAGCTGCACTTAGATAATTTATAAAGATGTAGTTGCAGACCACAAAAAAATTTGATTGGGCCGCATGTTTGACATGACCAGGCTACACTGCACTTATTTTGAAATAAATCGTTTTCCGCTGACTTCCTTCATCCTCGTACAATGAGGTTTACAGAAAGTCGGAGTCAGAAGCCCATTATTTCAAATTTATTTTGAAATAACGGGCTTCTTGTGTCAACAGCGCATAAGGTTCTTTCGGAATAACGGATGTTATTTCAAAATAACTGCAGTGTAGATGTACCTTTAGTCTGATATTAGCAGTGAGTCCAAGGTGACAACTAGTAAGACCTAATGATTTCCCTTTTGTCTTTTAATCTGTTTGATGTATTATTAATATTTATTTGTCTTCACAAACAGATGAAGACAGCACTGCAAAAACAACAATAGAACCTTCAAAATTGATAGAAGGCGTTATTTTGATTTATAAGATAGATCACTTTATTTGCAAGGTGTTCCTTCACCTTAGCATACCCTCTGTTGGTCTAGACTAAGATAAGGTGTATGTGTCTATGAAGAGTCCAGCCTGGGACCAGGGGGAGTGGAGGTGGAATATTCAATCCTTAATCATCATGTCAGAAAGCCACTTGGGAAGTTGGCAATGAATAGGATTTTCAGAATCACCTAAGTGACTTTCAGTGACACTTTTCAATGTCACATGGGTCTTGAGAGAGAGGTTCTTTTGAAAGTCCCATGCAATTTGTTTCTGAATGCTGTTCTTATACATTAATTACTTTTGCAGGAAAGTCTTTTTATTGCTCCCAGAATAGTCAGCAAAAGTACAGCAGGTTGATAATGTGTTCATGCAGACAGTGCCTGAAGAGAAGAGGTTAGGAACTGACTTGATTCTCATATTGCCCTGGCTCTGATTAAAAGGAAAAAGACATAGTTGTTAACTTTGCTCGCCACCCTCCACATAGCATGCCGTCACTGCAAAGATCTGTGGCAAGATCCAAAAAGGCAAACAATATATACGGTCAGATCATTTCCACAGCTACCACAGTGTCAAGTTTTCAACTGTCCCCCTAGCTTCTATGGTTGGAGCAACAGGCCTTGCTGAAAATTCCCTTCCCCTTTTCCGGTTGGCCTATCAGAATTAAGCTTTCAATAAACCTCACTCCTTGGGAGCCATAGAGCCTAGCAATGAGGCCATTGATGTAATAGTGGTATGTTCCTCTTATCCCTGCCAGAATCCTACTTTCCTTTATTCAGCTTTTCCAGAAGCAAGGGGCCAGTACTGCCAAGTGATCCCTCAGCTACCAGGAGAAAAGCAACTAATCAAATGGACCAAAGAGCTTGAGAGACAGAGCACTTGTGCCAGTCTGGAATCCCAGCACTAAGAATGGAGACACCCAGCTTGATACTCACGCATTATGACAGCGCAAGTGAATCTGCTTCACACCCACTCTCCCTCAGAAAGAGCAGAGAGCTCTGATCAGAGAGGAGAGGTTTGATTTTTGCCATTTACTGTAGATCTTTTTGCTGCCTCAATTAGCTTGCATCAAAAAGTCTCTGTGGATCTCCTTAAAGGCACAGCATGGCCAGTATTTGTTAGTTCCCTTCCCCCCCCCCTTTAGCAAGGCTCAGCTTCCTGTCTTTCCAAATGACCCCTTCTCCCCCATTTCCCACAACAAGGAGAAGAAAAACCCCATGCTGTTCCTTTCATTTCCTCAGAAATGTCAGTGGGCAACATGATTAAAGTCAGATTTCTTGCCTCAGTTTTAAACTCTGTACCAAAATTAAAGAAGAATCACTGTTGATTTTCAGTTTAAATATTTAAAAGAGCACACTGATAGCTCTTCAATGTTGTTCAATTGTAGACACTCTGGATACTCTAGGCTGGTGTAAATTGGCCTTGCTCCACAGAATGTATTCACACAGTTGAGCATCTGGCCCCTTGTCTTCAGTTGCATTCCAATCCCTTTTCTCTAGGCCATCCTCCCAGCTCTTCATTTTTAGAACTGACATTAAACATTTAGAGCACAAAAATGACTAATTTGTCTCTCTGCAGCCACTGCATATTGAGATGGGTTGGAAATTTCTCAAGTTACTTGTCACTCACAGGATTGGAAGTTTCAAAAATATCTTACGTTTATGTAGTGAATCCCAAATAGCTTTATAAGAGGCTAATATACCGCAGAGGAATCACTTTGCCCACTGTTGAAATGCAGCCACCTCCAAAATGCAATGCAGAGTCAGTTTTAAACTACCCAGTAACAGGTTTACAACGGTTTAGGATGGGAAGTAAAAACGACTAGTGTGCCAAATTCTCCTCTTATTAACACCAATGTAGCTCCATTGTCTGGTGCTGCTCGCTTGCTTTTGGCCTTACTATAGCTAATAGAAACTGCACAAGACATGTTGGGAGGCAGATTGTAATTACACACTTTGGAATTTGGCCAAGGCACTGTTGTAGACTCCACTCCATTCTTACAAAAAGTCCCACAGGCTCGCTGAAGACCACAATTGATCAAGATCTGAGTTTTACTTCTATTTACAGATGTGGTCTCCTCACCTCAAAAAAGATATTTTGGCCTTGGAAAGGGTTCAGAAAAGGGCAACTAAAATGATTAGGGGTTTGGAACGGGTCCCATATGAGGAGAGGTTAAAGCGACTGGGACTTTTCAGTTTAGAAAAGAGGAGACTGAGGGGATATGATAGAGGTGTATAAAATCATGAGTGGTGTGGAGAGGGCCGATAAAGAAAATTATTTATTAGTTCCTAAATAGAAGAACTAGAGGACACCAAATGAAATTAATGGGTAGCAGGTTTAAAACTAATAAAAGAAAGTTCTTCTTCACACAGCGTGTAGTCAGCATGTGGAACTCCTTGCCAGAGGAGGCTGTGAAGGCTAGGAATATAACAGAGTTTAAAGAGAAGCTAGATAATTTCATGGAGGTTAGGTCCATAAAAGGCTATTAGCCAGGGGATAAAATGGTGTCCTTGGCCTCTGTTTGACAGAGGCTGGAGAGGGATGGCAGGAGACAAATCGCTTGATCATTGTCTTCGGTCCACCCCCTCTGGGGCACCTGGTGCTGGCCACTGTCGGCAGACAGGATACTGGGCTGGATGGACCTTTGGTCTGACCCAGTACGGCCGTTCTTATGTTCTTATTTTCCAAGACAAGACCTTCAGTGGCTAAATTCTGAAGGGAGGTTCCAAAGAGGATGGAGAGAGGCTGTTCTCAGTAGTGACAGATGGCAGAACAAGGAGCAATAGTCTCAAGTTGCAGTGGGGGAGGTCTAGATTGGATATTAGGAAAAACTATTTCCCTAGGAGGGTGGGGAAGCACTGGAATGGGTTACCTAGGGAGGTGGTGGAATCTCCATCCCTAGAGGTTTTTAAGTCTCGGCTTGACAAAGCCCTGGCTGGGTTGATTTAGTTGGGATTGGTCCTGCTTTGGGCAGGGGGCTGGACTTGGTGACCTCCTGAGGTCTCTTCCAGCCCTATGATTCTATGCCTCCTATCACCACATAAGACTTCAGTTCAATATAGACTTGCAAAGGTGCTACATGTGAATTGTCTTAAACTGCATCCTAAAACCTCATTTTTTTTCTTGAAATGTTTTCCTTTGGAGGTCCCCCTTCCAAGTACTGGTACTGATTTAGCTTGTGACATCTGAAGAGGAACAGCCCTAGATGGTACAAGCTAAAATGATTCCAATCACTGGTTAATTGAATGTGCTAAATTTCTAATTTTCATGAGGTTGGGATGCATGCTTAACACACAAGTGAGGGAGCAATGCCAAGCCACCAGTAAGTAGTGACAGCTCCCACTAGCTGGGAGAAATAAAATGTGTACTGTGTTGACCTGTACCAGGGGAGGGTCATATCATACCAGAGACGGTAGCTCCAAAGCCATGCTAGATGTATAAACTTCTCCTTATACCTACAGCTGTCCACTTTAAGCCAGTTCTGGAAATAATGGGCCTGGTGTTCAGTTAGTCTAAGACAGGCATATCAAACTAGAAGCCTACTGAGAGCCGCACAAATGAAAACTGATAGCTTTCAGGGCCACCTAAGGTTCCCAGATGATTTGTCGAGGAAAAAAAACAAACCAAAACATTTTAGGTGCCAGGCAGAAGGCACCAATACCAGACACCTGGCTTTTAGATATGTTTTATAATATTACAATAATTTGATGTATAAAATTGTTATTTGCTCATATTAAATAATTTTAAAATTAATTTTACATAATTTTTAATTTAAATATAGATTTCAGGTACTTTTAAATTTTGTATATGATACATAACTTGTTTTGTTGAAATGAAAACAAGTATAGACTATGGTTAACCAAATAGAACAGGCTTCTGTGAAAATTTCAGATACTTTGTAAGTTTGAGATTTTGCATACAGATATAATTATTCATGCAATTGCAAAAAAAAGTGTCATATTTATTGATATAAAATTTAATATACATTTTGTGATTTTTATTTGGGAATAAATAAATAAAAAACAAAATATTAACAAAATAACCCCTTCCTCTCCCCCAGAGCCAGGCACTCCCATACCCCTGTTCTAACCCAATCCCTCTCCACTCCCCCAGAGCCAGGCCCCCCCCAACCTAATGCCTCTCCCCTCCCCCAGAGCCAGGCACTCCCAAGCCACCCTAACCTAATGCCTCTCCCCTGCCCCAGGGCCAGGCACTCCCAGCCCTCCCAACCTAATGCCTCCCCCCCCACCAGAGCCAGGCTTTCCCAGCCCCCCCCAACCTAATACCTGGGTCCCGGAGTCGATGTTGCTGCCTGAGGCGCTGGGGCGGCGTGAGCATAGTGGCCAGCTGTGAGCACCTACTGGAGCACCCAGCACAGAGCGCCCAGCCGGCCGTAAGCGCGTGCACAGAGTGGCCCGGCTGGCTGTGAACACCTGCTGGAGAGCCAGCACAGAGCGCCCAGCTGCCTGTGAGCGTGTGTGCAGAGCATCCCAGCCGGCCGTGAGCAGTTGCTGCAGTGCAGAGCAGCCCGGTTGGCAATGAGCAGGCACTTGGCCACATGCTGCGAGTGGCTAGCAGGCCGCACTTCATTATTTAAAAAAATGTACTGGTGGGCCGCAAAAAATTTTGATTGGTCCGCATGCGGCCCTCCAAACACCAGTTTGACATGCCTGGTCTAAGACCTCTTCATGCTACTTTGCAGCATAAAGGGATCTAACAGCTCATCAAAAATGCCCCAAGGGAAAAGGGAGCCCTTCAGCTACTGCAGAAATGGTAAAATGACTATACCCAGCACCTGACATTAGAGGTGAATGGAAGATATGTCAGCTGGATTCCTGGGTTTGCTTGTTGTGTACTGCAGTACAGCTATTCTCTGCTTCTCAGAGGCTGTGGAAAATAGAATGCCAGATGGAGACACCCTGAAGATGCTCTATCTTAAATTGGGTGGACCTCACAAGGAACCCAAAGGAGACTGAAAGTTAAGACTGGTCTTGAAATTTTGGACAAAAGTTTTAAAATCAGAAATGCAAATTTGTCACAACTGATGATGTTCATGGGAAGGGTCAATTTCAACAAATGTCTCATTTCAAAACTTTTTGGAAAAAAATCATTGTAATGCCATTTTTTGACATTTTCAAATCAATTTGTTCCATTTTATAGTAAAAAGCAAAGTTTAAATAAAAAAAGTCAGATTCAAAACAAAACATTTAGCTTGACCTGATCAAAATGTTCTTTCATGTTTTGGTTAGCGATTTTTTTTTTGAGACTTTGACTTTTTCTCCCAGTTCGGCAAGGGGAATTTTTTTTTCAAAATCTCAGCCTCATGGGACTAAAAAACTTTTCCTATCTAGTTCTTCTCAAAACCATGATAACCATCCTTTCATCCTTCAAATGTGGGAACATAGTAACTAGGAATCAGGTCAAATATTACTGACTGACTATTATTTCTCACGCCTGTAATACAAAACACCTAACCATACAGGATACGATGCAGGTAAAGCAGATGTGATATGTATAAGACTACTTGAGTATTAAAGGTTTCTGATATAATACACTGGAAAAATGCCATTAAGAAAGCTAATGTTGGCTTTCTTGTCTCCCTTGATGTAGAAAATCATTTTAAAGCTGCACACATTCGTGCAGGTAGTTGGATTCTTACTCTCATCTCAGTGAGAGGAAAGCTTCCAGCCCGGGATGTGATACCACAACTGATTTAGTGACTTTTTATCACAACTGCACACTAACAAAAATCACAGTGGTATGGAACTACTGTACTACATTAAACAACTGAAGCAACTTGTTCATTAGCTGCTCTTTGCTCTGCAACATGAACAGCTGTATAATAAGAGTGCACAAAAGGATGAAATTCACTTCTGGGCAGCAGGCTAGCCAAAGGCTTGTATATCCCATTCTGCATATAAATTAAGGTGTCTCAGTGTGGGGTTAGAATGGAACTCTACTTATGGACTATTAAGACTATACTGGATAGTCATTGGAAAAAACAACTTCCCCTTGGTTAGCTCTAAAACCCTGGGGACAAATATAAAAGGTATGTCCATGTAGGCATGCTGGAGATGACAAAAGTATCCAAATGAATGAAATGCCTAACTTTCATTGACTTTCAATAGGCATCAGGGCCCAGATCCTCAAAGGCATTTAGGAGTTAGGGGCCCGCCTTGAGGATCTTGGTTTACATGCTGAACCTACTTAGCTGCTTCTGTAAATCCCACTAGGCATCTGAACAATCTGGCCCTTAGTATGATACGGCCTAGATGATATACAGCTCTGCAACTGTATTTGTTTATTCCATGCATCTATGTAGAGTTATTTAAATTATGCCCATACAGAGGTCTGGGTATATGTACAACATGTATTTGCTTCAATGCAGAATGGAACCCCAGCGTGTTGCACAAACACTACCCTGAAGATCTTGCAATCTATACAGACAACACAGACACAGTGTGGGAGGGGAAACAGAGGCATAGAGATGAATTGACTTGTGTAGTCATGTGAGAAGTGAGCAGGCATTTAACCCAAATCTCCTTACTTTCAACCTGAAGTACTCTGAATTGAACAACGCCTCTCACAAAGTGGAATTCATTAATGGAGAGGATGCATTGTTTAGTCAACAGTGCTGTGAGTAGTACAGCTAAAAAAAATCACCAACACCACCAATAAAAACAACTAAAAAAGAGGAACATAATTTTACTCTCCTTAATTATGCGGTCTGTATATAGAATCCTATGTGCACTGTGAGTGAAACACAGACACAGAGTAAAGGAGTACAATTACATTCATTGTCTCACCTCAGATTTGGCTCTGTGAGGATCCTAGGGCAGCACTACAGTAATTCCCTGGCAAGCAGTTTTTGCTGCTGTTCTGACTTATCAACACTCCACAAATACTTAAGGAGGGAGGAAAGCCATCTAAAGGAGACTGGCCCTTACAGAACTGATTTTACTTTCATTAACCCCTCAGTGCAGGGGAAAGGATGCTTATCCATTATGTATGAGTGTCCATTATATTCTGACTTGATGGATTGTCTATGTTTTTCCCCCACACCAACTGTCTCAATGGAAGACATACCATTGGTGCAGGGGATGAGAAGGATTACACAGGCTGTAGGTTAAGTTATAACCCATCTACCAGATACTGATTGTAGGGATGTAAAATCCCATTTAACTAGTTAACCAGCTTAACATTAAGTTTAACCGGTTAACTGATTAAACGGGAGCAGGCAGGGGGTCCCTGTGCCATGAGCAGGGGATTCTCCAGCCAGCCTGCTTTGGGCCCTGTGCTGGGCTGCCGGCTTGGCAGCCTGGCACGGAGCCAGAAGTAGCATGGGGGGCCTGCCAGTTCCCAGCCCATGTGGCGCAGGGCTGGAATTGTCAGCTGGGGCAGCAGTCCTGCAGGGCTGGGGCAGTTCTCTGTCTGCATTGGGCCTGGGTGAGGGGCTGTTCCTGGATAATGGTGAATTGTTAACCGGTAAGCATCACTTGTTAAGGTTACCTGGGTTTCCGTTCCCATCCCTAACTGATTATTGCAAGTGCAAATGCAGACAGTCTCACGAGTAGTAAAATAGTGATAGAGATGCAGCCGTGTTAGTCTGGTCTAGCTGAAACAAAAGACAGGACTATGTAGCACTTTAAAGACTAACAAGATGGTTTATTAGGTGATGAGCTTTCGTGGGCCAGACCCACTTCCTCAGATCAATATGTGGAAGAAAATTGGCACAACCATATATACCAAAGTGTATTACTTTGGTATATATGGTTGTGCCAATTTTCTTCCACATATTGATCTGAGGAAGTGGGTCTGGCCCACGAAAGCTCATCACCTAATAAACCATCTTGTTAGTCTTTAAAGTGCTGCATAGTCCTGTCTTTTGTTCCACAAGTAGTAAAGAATTCATGTTCCTGAGAAGTCACTGTTGCATTTCCATGTGCTGAGGTTTAACTCTTTTTAACACCTTCAAACATTTCCGTAGCTCCATGGTATTTTTGTGCAGTTCTGCCCAATTATAACTCATCAAAGTACCCAAACCCTCATCTTCAAATCTGTGCTCTTGTAAAAGACATGTCTGAAAAAGAGATCTTGCAGCAACATCTACTTAGCAAATTTGTAAAACAGCAGCAGTAGGATTCTGAACCTGCTTTTAGTTTTGCTCAGTAGTTTACCTCCAGATGCTGTCACATGTATCCATTTTGTATTCCATTCTCTGCTGAGTCACTATGGATTCTACAATACGTTCGTATTTTGGTTCAGATTTTTAAAACATAGCTTTCATTTTGCACCTGTGAGTTGTTGAAACAAATAAACTGCATGTGCAAGTGATGTCAGTTAGATGTCTAAATACTTGTTGTGTGGGTGCAATTAGACAGATGTCTACATGACATCAATTAAGTATGGGATGCTGTGCTAAGGTTGGGATGAAAATCAAGCCCTTTCCCTTCTTCAGAAGCTCTTCAAGAAACCAGCGTGAAACATGTTTCATAAAATAGATGCTTCCTGCCAATCCCGCGTGTGTATAATTCTGCTATTGCCTTTTGATTAAGATTTAGGTCCAAGTTGAGCCCATCTGATGGCTGTACAGGGCGTATGTGAGGTCTCAGTGCAGTAGATGCTGGATTGTTGTCAAGATCACAAAAACTGCTATTGCAGTGGGCACTAAATGATAGGCCAAGGAGTCAATAGACATGGAAACCCCTCTCTGTCATAAGAGGCCCTTCCAGAATTGGCTTGAAGCCCCATGCATAGTGTAATGGAGCAATGTACTGCTGCTGGTTAGAGATGGGCCTCGACTGTGAAGTTCAATTTCAAACTTTTCCGAAGATAAGCGGTGTCACTTTCCATGGATTTGTTTTGGGCCCAGCACAGCTGGATTCAGTGATGTTCACTTAAATAATAAGGAAGAATGATTATATACATTTTAGGAATCACTGAGTGGAATTCTATACCGGCAGAGGTACACCACAAGCATTAGATACATTTATAAAATGGCATTTATTATTCCAGGGGACTGGGAGCCAGGATTCCTGGGTTCTATTCCTAGCTCTGCCACTGATCTGCTGTGCTCCTTTGGTCAAGATTTTTAAGTTCTTTGTCATCACAATGGTCACCTTATTGGCAATCTCAGCGGAGACACAAGAATGAATAAACCATAAATACCTGACTTTACCCTCCCCACCTCAGAAGTCTTCCTTTTATGTCAAAGGGAAAGCACCTAGGAGTGGCACTGCCTTTGCCTAGGCTGGTTCTGGAGTGAAACAGAGATGCTCAGATGAGCTCACTGCGGAGCATGGTGTAAAGAAATCTATGGAAATAGGCAGGTAGATGATTTGAGTCTAAACTGTAATGTACCCAGAGCCTTTGCAGGGCCTACATTCATTTAAAAAAAGAAATAAACAGCAGGTGGCACAGTGAAGAATGACCCTAAGACTAGGCTTCTGGAGTTCCTTACTTTACCTTTTCAGCACATTGGGCTACCCACATCCTCCAGGCTTTCTTATCAGCTGCCGCGGGAAGGATCAGCAAAGCGAACACAACTTAGGAACATTTGGAAATTGAATAGTGTATCCTTACATACAGACCGCAGTGTCTACTCAGCCATTGTTGTAGCCATCACAACCTATGGCAGTGAAAGCTGGTAACTTCAGAAAAGAGATGCTCTGAAGTTAGATATGTTCCACCAATAGCGCTTGTGGAGAATATTAGGAGTAAGCTACAAGGAAAGAAAAGTGAACGATGAGGTAAAAAATGGCTAAAGCAAGGTCTCTATTGCAAATAATTTGTAAGAGAAGATATCAGTGGCTAGAGCATGTGTTACAAATGGATCATAAATGACCACTTATTATGGCTCTCGGAAGCCAGAAAATCCAACAAGAAAGAAGGGTAGACCTAGGATTACTTGAAAAGGCTTTTCACTGAGGATGTGATACATGATCCTTACCCGGGGCAAGAAAAGGAAGCCTGTTATGCTAGTGATCTTTCATCTCCACAGCACCCCAGCCTTTGGACACAGCAAGTAAATAAATGTTGTCTTCTGCCAAAGGAAGGCTGGTTCCACAAAGTGGGTAGGTAAAAAGGTTTGGGACAGGTTTCTATGGACTGTTTCAGCCCTGAAACCTCAATGAAATAAATGCCCTTTTACTTGTTACTTTTTAGCTTGTGACTGATTTGATGAGTCTGACCTCAGGCCTGCACAAATCTGCCACTGATGTGAGGGGGTGTTCTGGGGTGCTAGATATGCAGGACTGGAGCAAATATGACACAGCAAAGGGTGGGTGTCTGTATTCTGTGTGACAACATCACACACAATATCAGGGTTATTGTCTATCTGAGCTATGCATTCATCCCAGTCTCATCCCAGTGTTATCCAGCCACTTATTCCTCTCCTCTCCTCTTGGAGTGGCTTTCCCTGGGAAACAGGTCATAATGGGGGACACTGTAGTGGCAGATTCAGGACCGACTCAGTCTTGCTTTGCAGGGCAATATGAACCAAAGCTGGGCCAGAGCCACAAAATTGGGATCGGAGCCTCCTCCAGTTTTCTGAGTTGTTCAAGTCCTCTATTAAAGTAACAGCCACATACCTGCCAACACCCACATTCAATTTGCAAACATTTGCATTGGTTGTCCATGCGGGTATCTTAAACTATTTTAATCCTCTGCCAAGATCCTGTGCCTTCACCTCTGTTGGGTCTTGCATCTCCATGATGGATGAACAATCCAGGGAATGATGAATAAGAGAGGGATAGTTAAGAATAGATGCTAGAATCTAGCTGTGATCATGCTAGTATTTTCCCCATGGGAAAGGTTTAGGCCTTTTGCAGGTTTGGGACCCATAGACCAGTTGGAGGATTTAAATACCAGTCCTCTGTTGTGAAACTCCACAGACTTGTGAAGTCTATAGCTGGATCTGAATATAAACTCACCCACAATCATGGGTTATTTGCTTTCAGCATTTTCCTGTGGGCCGTCTCTGATGTGAAGTGGCTATTTATAATCAGAACTTTGCTTCTTCACATATGTATTGAAAGGGCACTACGGATCCTGCAGCGCTTTCACGCCATGCCTGTTAATGTTTATTTTTAAAATGACTGAAATAGTTTGTCTCATTGATCAGGATCCAGGATTTTCTTTTTCTATTGACAGATTTGCAGGTAAGACACCTCTCAGGTACTTATGGCAAAGTTATTAAAAAAAATGCAACTTCCTTTTGGCTTCCCTGTTGATCAAGTGGGAATTCTAACAATCAAAGTCTAATGTCTTCCCTGTAAATCTCACAAAATAAGTAATTGGTTTTGTAATTGAATTTTCAGATCACGTATCAAAGGAATAATGCTGTGCACAAGATAAGTGATGGTCTGCCTCTGAAAGGACAAAGGTCTGACATGAAAAATTCTACAGAAGTTAGATAAAGATTTTAATATACTACTGTAGTACTAAGACTAGAACATGTTATTTATATTGTCAAAGGAAGTGGCTGAAATCACAGCAGTCTTCAGGGCATAAAGCTCCACAGTCCATTATGCCGAAGGATCATGTTCATGAAGCAGAAACTGAAAGCTTACCTAGATGCATGGATCATAACCGATAAAAGCCTTGTTCTGGGCTCTGTCCTGCAACCCCAAGTGTCTTATGGAGAGTACACTTCTTCTGCAGATAGGGAACATTACCCTTTACCATCAATATAGTAGGGGATTCTCCAGGAGGGAAAGGATAATGTACACAATGGTATCCCTCATTTAGAGAGGGCCATAAGCTAGCTGCCAACTGCAGAAACAAAGGAAGGTTGGGCCTGTTGAGGACACAGAACCAGAGGATCTGGCTTCCTACAAATCTGTGTATACCCTGGGGGGATCTGCAGGATTCAATGATTTCCAGGCTATTAGATACCTTCTCCAGATTTTTCCATAGGAGGGAGGATCCACATTTTTTTACCCCTGCCCCCGGTATTCAGGTAAACACCTACTGAAGTTGTGCAAGTTTTAACCTCTCAAGATTTAGTTCAGTGGACATTAACATAAGCAAGGGGCTGGTCAATGTAGCAGCTAAGCATCTGCCTCAAGAGTAGCTGGAAGAACCACCAAATGCATTTGACTAAACATATGCAAGATTAAATTATAAACAAACCCACGACTAGGCTGTGTTATACCACCAGAAGAAGGTGGAGCTACAGGAAGTGAATTGAGAGGCAACTGACACCAGCTTCATCTTGAAATATCATGCTCTCTGCAGCTTCTCCCAATACTCAGGAGTTGTCATCTAAATCACAGATAAAAATGTAGCACTCCAGAATATTATGGGCCATTGATTCATCATTCCTGATTGGGACAAAAGAGGGGTGTACCCTGAATTTCTAGTAATGCTTCCCAGATGATCCTGAAGACCAGATTCAAAGCTCATTTAGGCAGATGTAGAGTCAGTCATAGCCTTTAAGGCCAAGAAGGGAACATTATCTCATCTGACTTTCTGCACATCAAAGGCCACAGAACTGCACACACCTACTCTTATAATAGACCCATAATCTCTCACTGAAACTGTGTCTAGACTACACAGTTCTTTTGTGTAGCTTTGGGTAGCTTTTTCCGCTTCTTTTTTTGGAAGAGGCTTTTCCGATATTTGGCCCATCTACACTGAGCCAAATGTCAGAAAAAAAACCTTTTCCGGAACATCCCTTCTTCCTCGTAAAATGAAGTTTACAGGGATGCTGAAAAAACACGTCCGCTCTTCCGAAAAGAATTTCAGAAGAGGGGACGCATTCCTTGGACCTCTGGTATCCCAGAAAAACTGCAGTCTAGATGTACCCCGAGTTACTGAAGTCCTCAAAACTTGGGCTATGTCCACATTGTGCATTCTTGCGCAAGAAGATATGCAAATGAGGCGCAGCAATGACTATTGCCATGCCTCATTTGCATACCATTTTTGTGCAAGAGGCTTTTGCATAAGAGTCGTTCTGCTGCTTATTTTCAGGCAGAACGGCTCTTGCACAAGAGAGGGTTTTTGCACAAGAAGGAGCAGTGTAGACTGCTCCTTCTTGCGCAAAAGCCCCTTGTGCAAAATGGCGGCTCTTTAGGTATGCAAATGAAGCATGACGATATTCATTGCCACGCCTCATTTGCATATCTTCTTGCACAAGAATGCGCAATGTAGACGTAGCCTTGATGTAAACACTTTGATTTAGGGAGAATCCCCTGTTTACAGCAGTTCAAACCAGGAAGTGACCCATGTTCCATGTTGGTACAAATGAGATCAGAGTTTGGCTCAGGGGTTTTGTTGGCTATTTCCAGGGATCCTAGAATTTTACAAGTTTTGCCTTTTGTTCCAAATCAAGATGAAACCAGCTGTCAAAATATCAATATTGTCTGCAAAATGGAATTACCTTTCTCTATATTGAAGGGTTTTACCAACAGAACATGTGCATAGGAAATAGCTTCTGCACTTGTTAGTTTGTGGAAACAATGACCAGATCCTCTGCTGGTTTAAATCTGCAGAGTCTCACTGAAATCATTTTTATATCAGCTGAAAATGTGGTTCTGCTGGCTGAGGATGCCTTTGGACAACAATCTCTAATGACAGGGATCTCTAATGACAGGGATTTGTTATACATGCATCAAGGATATGTTTGCCCTGCAACTGGAGGTGTGCCCAGCCTATTTTTGACGTAGCCAGCATGAGTACCAACAGCAGTGAAACTGTGATAGCATGGACATCAGTGTGGGCTAGCAACCTGAGTAATACTCCAGAGTCCCAGTTGGCTTGAACAACCTACACTGAAGTTCATGCTGCTGCAGCTTAGCTAAGCTAGCTAGATCAAAGTTAACTTGGATATTGCCTACACATACTGCAATCATGCTTTTCTTTGCAGTACAGACATATCCATAATTAGGCCAAAACTGTTTTATATTTTTCTGCTTGCTGCCCATTGGGATCTGCATTGTGCTGTGAATTAGAGGTGGTTGGGAATTGGAAGTTCTGTTGCATGAAATGAAAAACAGCCATTTCAAAATTTCCAGCACAATGAAATGCCCCAAAATCTTAATTTAGGCCCGTCTAAACACTTTTTTCTGATGTCAAAAGGCTTCAGTTTGAAGTGAAAACAAAACATTTTGTTTTGACTTTATCATTTTGGTTAATTTTGATTTGACTTTTATATTAGTAAAATATTAAATATTAATTTACACACACACACACACACACACACACACACACTGTATTTTACAACTGTATTAGCTTCCTCTGGGTAAAACTTTTATACAGAGTTTGATGGATTTATTGGGGGTTTTGGTCCTTATCTGGGACTGTGCTCGTGGGTGCTGTCAAGTCCCTGTAACTGAGTCCTCCCAGAGTTGACTATCAGTGTCTGTTACACTCTGCTGGGGGGCTGATACCCCAACTGTGTGCCTTGGCTGGGGGAGACCAGAGCTTCTAACACAGCAGGCCAGGTTGGTGGGGTGCCTAGAGGGTGGGCTCAGAGGTGTAATCAGTACATCAGGTGGCAGTCTCAAGGGGATCTCTGTGATCCAATCCATCACAGATACAACTGCGTTTTTCAACAGAAAACTGTTTTGTAAAATTTGTCAAAGAGCAGAAATGTTGGTTCTAATCATCTCCTCCTTTGACATAATAGTGTTAAAAAAGTGGATGTGTGGTGCTAAAAAAAGGCTGTTTTTGCTTAATCTAAATTTTTAAAAAATGGATCGATGCATTACTCGCTGATACTTTCTTCCTGTCATTCAGAATGTGTCCTTATGAAATATCAATAAAGAAAAAGTTTACCCATTATATCAGGAATATAATAATGTGAAACTAGCAAACTGCAGCTGAGAAAGCTATTCACAATAGCTCAGCCTAACTGTATATTTATACATTGGGGCACAATTGATATATGTCTAGATAAACAGGTTCCACAAAGTTGCAGACACATTAATCCTGAGAGACATAAATGCTTTGGTTTGCAGTAGGTAGCTGATATTCATAGTTCCCACAGACAAGAAGCCCAGAAATTATTCAGTAATCAATACAGTTTGCAACTTTTGCTGATAGTATGCATTAAAGCACAAATGATGAACTGGGTATGCAATTTATTTCTTGTGGGGAGGAGGTAAGCAAGTTTAATCCTCAATAAAGATCACATTTTTAACTGTCACACTCCTTAGCACATGTCATGGGAAGTAAAATGTGCTACCGTTTCATCTTCCAGAGTTCAGGACAGCACCAGCTGAAATATGGATAGTAAAGAGTCAAGGCAGCCAGCAGTGTAGAAGGTTATAAAGACGGGTCATCATCTGCTACACACATACATACAAATTAAACACCAGGTGATGCTAATAATTTCGATTTTTTATAACATTGGGTGAACTCGCCTCTTGCTTACATTTTTTTACACCAACATAACTCTCTTGATTTCAGTGGGGTTATTCCTGATTTACACCATGGGAATATGGACAACTAAAAGTGGTTTGGTTAGCAGGACAATTCTTTTCAGGACAATGTGGTGTTTTAATCAGTGCTGTACTTTTGCTGATTTGCTCTTATTAAAGGGAGGGCCAAGATGGCACCTTCTGTTAGATTGGAGTGGGGAACCTTTTTGGGGGGCCAATGACCCACAGAAAACTCAGTCGGAGCTGCACATACACAACCCCCTCCCCCAAAACCCCCTCACTGATGTGGCCCCTGAGTGAGAAGGAGGAAGACACTCCCACGTTCCACTTGCACACCAGAGGCTGGGAGTCTCAGGCTAGTAGATTTTGTATGCTCCAGCTCTGCAGGGGGGCGGTGAGGCCCAGAGCACCAGTGCAGGCTCCCCAGTGCTGGGGGGAGGGAGCCCTGAGCCCCAGGGGCTTGATCCAGGCACGTCGGGCCTTAGGCTCCCCACCCCTGTGTTAGATGCCACTGCTATGAGTTTTTATGCTGCTCCTTTAAGAGAGAAGCCAAGTCTATGCCAGAAGCAGGCAAGATCCAGCTCGCCGGCCTGCCAAGCCTTTTAATTCGGTCAGTGGCTCACCCGTCTGGGACCTTCAGCAGGGGGTAGCCGCATGTCACTCAAAGCAGCTGGCTGCTCCTTGTGCCTCTCTGTACTGCGTGCCAGTGGGGGAGTGGCAGGCAAAATATGGCCAGTGGGCCAGATCCGGCCTGCCAAGCCACTGGATCCAGCCTGCAGTCCCCTCTGCCAGGCTCCCTGCCTGCCCCTGCATGCTGCTCAGAGCTGCTCACTGGTGGGGCTCTTGTACATTTCAAAGGAGGAATGCAGAACTCCGCATGCAGCCCGAGGCCAGCGGGAAGCCCTGCTGACTCCAGCCTGCATGCGGCATGCCAGCTTTGACATGTATAAGAGTCCCCAGCAGGGGCTTTTGTGCATTTCAAAGTGGAAGTGCCCTTGTGGAGCCCGGGGTCAGCAGGAGACTGAGTCCCCTGCTGACCCCAGGCTCCATGTTACGCTGCCGCTTTGAAATGCCACGTGGAGCCTGAGGTCAGCTGGGGACTCCGGGCTCTGCACGGCATTTCCCCAGAACCTGGGATCCGTGGTGTTTCAAAGTGGCAGTGCTGCATAGCTGAGCCCAGGATCAGCTGTGTGGTGCTGCCCCTTTGAAATGCCGCCGCAGCGTTTGCACAGAGCCCGGGGTCAGCTGGGACTCCCCAGCTTATCCCAGGTTTCAGCGCAACGTGCAGTGCCCAGGATCAGCTGGGGAGTCCCGTGCTGACCCCTGGCTCCATGCTGCACTGCCACTTTGAAATGCCACATGGAGCGGGGGATCAGCGGGGGACTCACCAGCTGATCCTGGACTCCATGCGGCATTTCCTGAGAACCTGGGATCAGCTGGAGAGTCCCCAGCTGACCGCGGGCTCCATGCAAACGCTGCGGCGGCATTTCAAAGGGGCAGTGCCGCACAGCTGATCCTGGGATCAGCTATGCAGCACTGCCCGTTTGAAACACCATGGAGCCTACCCCAGGCTCCATGCCGCGCTGCCCCTTTGAAACGCCTCCACGGCGTTGCCACTTTGAAGTACCCCGTCTTCTCCTCCCTTTGCTGCCTCTATCTGATAGAGGCAGCAAGGGGAGAGGGAATCGACTAGTCGACTCGACTATTCGATAAGCATTTGCTTATTGGATAGTTGACTAGTCGACAAGTCCTTAACATCCTTAGTCTGAAGAATTAGCTGAGCTGCTGGCTAGGAGATACCCATGTAAGTGCCTCCTGGCCAGAGCCTTCCACTGGCACCCCAGCCCGACCTTCCACCCAGTCTCTGCACTCTGTTTACCCCTACCCCATGTAACCCAAACCCTTTGCACCCCTGTTCCTTCACCCATACTCCCTTCCAGACCCTGCACCTCCTCCTACAACTCTCTTCCAGGTCACAACCCCCTCCCAGACACTGCACCTCAGTCTACTGTCCTAGGTCACAACCCCCTCCTTCTCCCAAACTCACTTCTACATCCCACACCCCCTCCTTCATCCCAAACCATTACCCCAAGCTCCTTTCTGTACTCAACCTCAATCCCAGACCCTGCATCTGCTACATTAATATCACGGAAGAGTGCATTCCTTGGCCACTTTCCAAATTCTTGGAGTGGCCCCCTCATCAAAAATTATTGCCACCCCTGGCCAAGCCCTAAGATACAAATACATTTGCTTCAATCCCTCAGAGAATCCCTACAGGCATTCTTATTAACTGGAGAAGTGGAGAAACAGATTGGCAGAAATGGTCTGAGGTAAACAGGATGAAGTTTAATAAGGACAAATGCAAAGTACTCTACTTAGGAAGGAACAATCCCTTTCACACATACAGAATGGGAAGCGACTGTCTAGGAAGGAGTCCTGCAGAAAGGGATCTAGGGGTTATAGTGGACCACAAGCTGAATATGAGTCAACAGTGTGACGCTGTTGCAAAAAAAAGCAAACATGATTCTCGGATGCATTAGCAGGAGTGTTGTGAGCAAAACACGTGAAGTCATTCTTCTGCTCTACTCTGCACTGATTAGGCCTCAGTTGGAGTATTGTGTCCAGTTCTGGGCACCACATTTCAAGAAAGATGTGGAGAAATTGGAGAAGGTCCAGAGAAGAGCAACAAGAATGATTAAAGGTCTAGAGAACATGAGTTATGAAGGAAGACTGAAAGAATTGGGCTTGTTTAGTTTGGAAAGGAGAAGACTGAGAGGGGACATGATAGCGGTCTTCAGGTATCTAAAAGGGTGTCACAAGGAGGAGGGAGACAAATTGTTCTCCTTGGCCTCTGAGGATAGGACAAGAAGCAATGGGCTTAAACTGCAGCAAGGGAGGTTTAGGTTGGACATTAGGAAAAACTTCCTAACTGTCAGGGTGGTTAAACACTGGAATAAATTGACTGGGGAGGTTGTGGAATCTCCATCTCTGGAGATATGTATGACCAGGTTAGATAGACATTCATCAGGGATGGTCTAGATGGTGCTTGGTCCTGCTGTGAGGGCAGGGGACTGGACTCGACAACCTCTCAAGGTCCTTTCCAGTTCTAGAGTTCTATGATTCTGTGTAGGTGGAGCTATTTGTCTACAAGCAAGCCACTTGAAGAGAGGATGGGGGATATGGCTAAGAAGAAAACTACTAGCATGCAGAAGCCACACTAGGCATCCTATACACCCATTTATTGAAAACTCAGTCATATGCTAGCAGGATTCTTGGGAGGCTTCTGCAAGCTGCTGTTGTGAATATTTTGCCACTACGTAGTGGGGTGTGTGTGTGACGTTTTGGGCAAATTCCTTGCCTCTGATGCAGCCACCTTCTCTCTAGATGGTATTGAATCATCTTTTCCAGAATACTTTGTCCTGAGGCTCTTACAAATACTCCTTAGAGTCTTTTCTTCAACAGCCCATGGAATGACAGCTACTGTCAACAGGCATCTCAGGGTGGGATCTGCTGCCCCATCCCTACATCGAGGCTTTACACAGACAAGTAGACATTTAATTTTCTTCTTGCTGATGACTGTGTGTGCAAACAGGTTTCCTAGAGTTTCCAGTGTGGCACAAAATAGGCTGACAGCAAGATGTACAAGGGAGACTGTCCCCTTGTAGTCAGTAATTAAATGAGAGGCTCTTCCAAATGCTAATAGAGAAGGAGAAATATTAAGAATTCTGTTATAAGTTTCCTGGAAGCTCTGAGCTGGGACAGAGCTCTCCCAGGAGCAGATCTGCAAGCAGATTTCCTGGTCCTCGTCTATGTGTGGAGGGGAAGCGATCTGCACCAATTATAGGCCCGGTGTGGATTATTTCTCCTGGCTGTGGTTCGGATGAGCTGTTCTTGCACTATTGGGGGAGGTATTTCTGATTAACTATAAGTGCAGAATATGGGTGAAAAATCAAATTGAAACAGCTCTCCCAATTTAAGTCTGCTATATATATCTTATATTGATTATTCATAACAACACTGTAGGGGGTTGTCTAGAACATATAATATAGTAAATTTCCAATTTAGCTGAGCTTTGGATTTCCTATATTTCAAGGCTTGATTTTTGAATATTGATATTACATTATGGCTAGCTTTTTGCCTTTAACTCCCCTGTTCATTTGTTTAGATTTTTTAAAAGAAGAAAAATACTCTTCTCCTCTTGTGATCTATTACAAACTACACTGGCAGACGTGGTAGAGCCTGCATGTTATTTGATGCAAAGCTATTTAGCTCGTTACCTGATTTTAGCCAGAACACAGCCACCCCCAAGACTACAGTGCCCTTATATGAACCTCCACCACAGCAAAAAACAAACAAACAAAATCGCCACTTACAGTCTCTTTGCCTTTATGAGTCTTAAATGGCATAAGCCACTTTTAAGCCCTAGTTTAATGGGAGCTGCCGTTTAGATGGATTCAAAACTATAATGCTTCAAGCCCCTTTAAATGTTCTACATTGTTCTAGATTGGAATCCGTTTAAAACCACGAATCCAAAGTTTCAGATTGGCATTTATACAAGCTTGTAACTTTAAATCCACTAGACTGGTTACCTGCTACTTTGTCTTTTTTATTATTTTTAATGAAAGTTACAGAACAAATTTGAACATTTGTTGCTTTTTCAGTTAGCCATATGCAAAGTTTATAATTGAAACATGGGACCATTTAAAAATCAAAATGTGCTTATTTTCTTTGAATAGCAGATTTATTTCTCAGCCAAAAGCTTCATGGTTGCATAATACTTATACTGACGGGAGAGTTGGTTGGCTTTTAGCAATATGGCCTCATTGCCACAAATGTGCTAATATCTTATTTTAAGGATTTTTTCACTTCAAATTTCACACAGTCTTGCTGTGCAATGATCCTGCTGTGATTTATGCCCTGCCTTTGAGGGTCTGCTTTGTTGTTGCCACGAGCTCTCTAATATTCATGCTCATTTTCAAAAAAATTCCCCTTTCAGTCACTTCTGGAAGCTGTATTAAACAGTGAGCTCTAGTTTGTCTCATGTTACAATCTTTGGGACCTTCTACAACTACATGCTATACACAATGCTGCTTCTTTCACACATTAACTTGGATGGATCATTATTTGAAAGTTTGAACTAGAAAACAGCATTAAATAGACTTCAAGACCCAAATCTAATAACTTTCTCCATTAGTGGGATGGCTATACAAACAAAACTGAGCAGACTAACTGCACTAGATGGTGACATTGGGGACAGTGTTTACTAAATAAGCAGAATTCGTATGTCCCTTGTGTCTCATTGGGGTTCGGGAGTTAGTTGACTGGATAGAATGACATGAAATGTGCTTAGCAGTGTATTAACGTATTAGCTTCTCAGATTCAGTTGTAAATGGAGAACACTGATCTCACAAGGTCAGTCCTGAAGGAATTGTACCACTCTTAAGGGGAAATGTTTTTTGTAAGAGACCTGCTCTAATGAGAATACTTTTCACATCTCTCCCCCACTTATTAAATGAATCAGCCTCAATTAGATGGTTTTACAAGAGGGTTTTTGTAATTTTTAGTAGATAAAAATTCTTTATTCCTGGATCACCCCATTTTGGGGTCTGGTTCTTTTATCATAGTCACATTCCGGGTTCCCTGTAAGCTGTGCACTTGCACAGCTGCTCAGGAGAGATTCAAATGCTGCCCAGCTGTTAGGAGAGCACCCATAGCTTGATTTTGTGTTTCTATTGATGGTGCGCATTCGCACATGCATCAGTGCACATTAACAATGTATTTTGCCCATGAATGGAAAAACTCGTACATGCATGGAAAAGACTAGAGGGAACACTGGCTACTCTCATGGAGTTTCAGGCCAGACAGAACAACCAGATCTTCCACTCTCCTCTCCTGTACATCATAAGCTACCACCATCAACCAAGCACTCAGACATTAAACCCAGCAGTGGAAATAAGACCCACAGGAGATTATACTGCTCTGTGCTACAGACAGAGCTAAAAGTGACCTATGTTCGAGGCGTTTGCAATGGCAGGAAAATGATTAAATGAGACAAACCCAGATAATCCTGGCAAGTGGCCCACAAGTACATACTGCTAAGGAACATGAAACCCCCTAAGGTCACTGCCAGTCTAGCTTAGGGGAAAAATGTCTTCCCAGCCTCACCTATATGATGATCAGACAGACTCTGAGCATGTGAGCAAGAGCCTGCCAACCAGAATGCTCAGTGCCTTCTCACCTCCCTGGCACTCCCTATCCAATGTCCCATCTCCAGCTATGGCTATCCCTAATGCTTCATCTTAACAATGATCCTGCCAGGTAGGCAAGTATTACGCTTCTAGAGCAGATGGAAAAAGGAAGTCAAAGGGAGATTCAAAACCCAGTATTGCAATCTTTTTGCACACAGAACTTCAGCAGAAGTTTCGCTCAGAAGGTTCACAAGACCAAGCCCTACATGAACAACCTTAGGTGACGCACAGACAGCCAGTGGCAGAATCGGCAAGTTGAAATGTCCTCGCAGTTCTGTGTCCTAACCACTAGACAACACTTCCTAACCTTCTCCCTGGCAGTAAGACACAGAATGCTTATTCTGATATATACCTGGAAGTCATAATTCTCTCTATACCCCTCCCTTGACTTGGCATAATTCTAAGCCACTGAAGAATGGGCAATCACATTGCAGAGTACGATGTTCATTTCCATCCCCGTGCCACTTCTGTGTAAAGACATATCTGCTGACTGTTGTTGCTAGAGAAGAGGGGGAGTCTGTGAAATCTATTTGTGACATTTTAATTATGAATAATAAATACATTTGAAAAACAACAAGCCAACATCCTTTAAAGGAACTGTCAAGGTGGTGGATGAAACACTAGCAGTCAAAGCAAAGTGGAGATATGTCTATTCCACTAAAGATAAGGGAGCTGTGCCATTTCACACCTCTTATGATCTGAGTGTGTCTGTCACCTTTTAAGCTTCCATTGCCTTTCTTGCAATCTTTATTGATGTGATGCTGGGACTTCAGAAGGTGGTATATTATTCTTAGGGAAACAGTGTCAGTCTGGTGCAAGGGAGAACAGACAGAAGAGGGTGTTTCTTTAATCAGATGTAAAACTGAGGTCTTGACCACTTTCTATTATGCAGTCATCTTCTCCAAGGATAGCAATATTATTTCAGTGTCTTCACCAAATTCCAATTTGAATAATTACTTTCCTCTTACCTAAATTCACCCTCCAGATTCAATGTGGGGTGCATTTTTAAATATAGGATGCAATCCTGTTCACATCTTCTCCTACTCTGTTCTGTAGTGTTGCTGTGCTGATGTTTCACCCCAGAAGTGGTTGCAATTTCTGGTATACACAGAGATTCTGATGCTCAAAAGGTTCTGTCCCGCTCAGTCTCAAGTCAGTGACAAAATGCTAATTCAGTGGAAGCAAGTGTTAAGCATTTCAGCATGAAAAATGCTACATACATGCAAGACGTTGCAGTCCATTATGGCTTAGAAGATCTCCTTGCTTCAAATCGGTTTTCTATGGATGTATTATATATTTAAAAAATCCTTTTGGGAAACACTGGCAATATTTCCAGGCACTTGCACTATTACAAATCTCTGCCCATCACTGAAAGGAACAAAAATCGAAATTTCGAATAACAAACAAATGCCTTTGATTTCCCTTCTCTGCCGAGGAGCACTGATAGTTTTGACTCTTGGGCATTCTTCAATATACTTCATTAGAACGTTATGAAATGTTGCACTATATGGTCTGTTGTAATGCAGCAAAACAAGCCCTGGGGTCAGACTGATTTCAGTGGAGCTTTCATAACAGTCAAGACCCGGTAGGTCTGCAAGGAATCAAAAGGACCATTTTTTGGAGACATTTGGGACCAGGGTGACTGCAGATAAGGGTGACAAAACTGGCTAGAGGAAAGAATTTCTCTTGAAATTATTCACTGTTAAGCACCTTGCTTCTCACTTTTAGCATTCCAGCTAAGGAGGGTTGTTTTTTTTTATTTTGTTTTGTTTTTTGCTTATTTCAGTAGTAGATTCTAATTTATCTTTTATTCCTTAGATAACTAACAACCCAGGGCACCAATTACAGAAAGTCCAGTGTACCATTATACATCTGCAGGGTTTGAAAGGTTGAATCTCAAGGATGGAGGCAAGGTGTCTGGCAAGGAGGGGAAAAGGCAGGCACAGACATTTAAAATAAGCAGCTATTGTTCAACCTAACCTTCTTGCTAACCAGGTAAGTGCAGCTCCTTGAAAGAAAAACAAGACACAGAATCAGAAGGGGTATGTCTACACTACAGCACTAATTTGAACTAACTTAGTTCGAATTAGTTAATTCAAACTAAGCTAATTCGAATTAGTGTATCTAGACCTAAAAACTAATTCGAATTAGCGTTTTGCTAATTCGAACTAGCATATCCACATTGAGTGGACCCTGAACTGAAGTTAAGGCTGGCCGGAACCAGGACTTAGAGTGTGGAGCTGCTGCCTCAGGCTAGCCGAGGGCTGTGCTTAAAGGGACCCGACCCCCACCCTGGACAGACAGTTCTCAGGGTTCCCTGGTCTACCTCCATGAGGGACAGCAAAACAGTCCTGTCTTGGAGTGCCCTGAGTGCCCTCACTCGGCACATCACAGCACTCGGCCATCAGCCCGGCTGCACTTGCCGCAGGCTGCCATCTGGGGGGGTCAATTGGGGGCTGTCAGGATCCAGGAGGCCCTGCAGGAGAGCTTCCACCCCGAGGAGCCTGCAGAGCCACCCCAGTCCTCCCCATCGGGGCTCAGACCCATTCCTCCTCACCTCCTTCCACTTACCCCTCCTAGCCCCCTTCCTGATGTAAAAATAAAGGACACGTGTGTTCAAAAATAGAAACTCTCTTTATTTAACAAAACTGGGGTGGATTAACCTCTGGGAGACTGGGAAAAGGAGGTGGGAGAGGGGAAGAGAGAGGGTGGGAGAGGGGAGGTGGAAAGCTGGGAGGAGGGAGCTGGAAGGGGAAGCCAGGGAAGAAGGAGGAGGGAAGTATAAAACTATGGTACGCCATATCTTCAGTACTGTGTACAGATGTGGTCTCCTCACCTCAAAAAAGATATTTTGGCCTTGGAAAGGGTTCAAAAAAGGGCAACTAAAATGATTAGGGGTTTGGAACAGGTCCCATATGAAGAGAGGCTAAAGAGACTGGGACTTTTCAGCTTAGAAAAGAGGAGACTGAGGGGGGATATGATAGAGGTCTATAAAAGCATGAGTGGTGTGGAGAGGGTGAATAAAGAAAAGTTCCTCATTAGTTCCCATAATAGAAGGACTAGAGGACACCAAATGAAATGAATGGACAGCAGGTTTAAAACTAATAAGCGAAAGTTCTTCTTCACACACAGCACATAGTCAACCTGTGGAACTCCTTGCCACAGGAGGCTGTGAAGGCTAGGACTATAACAGAGTTTAAAGAGAAGTTAGATAAATTCATGGAGGTTGGATCCATGGAGTGCTATTAGCCCAGGGGGTAGGAACGGTGTCCCTGGCCTCTGTTTGTGGAAGGCTGGAGATGGATGGCACGAGACAAATCGCTTGGTCATTGTCTTGGTCCATCTCTCCGGGTACCTGGTGTTGGCCGCTGTCGGCAGACAGGCTACCGGGCTAGATGGACCTTTGGTCTGACCCAGTACGGCCATTCTTATGTTCTAAGCTCAGGGCTCAGGGTCGGGGGTCTCACTGGACCAACTTGATTTTCATGCAAACCTGCTCCTGGGTTCGCATGTGGCCTTTGGTGGCCAGGCTGGCAGCTATCCTGCCCTAGCTGGCCACATTCCTGTGCCTAGTGCGGAGGTCATGGACGTTGGAGGCCTCCCCCCAAACCTCAATGAGGTCCACGATCTCCGCACTAGAGCAGGCGGGCGCCCACCTCTTGTGGCCCCGGGCAGGCTCCTGGGAGCCGCCAGCCTGGTCCTGGGAAGAGGCAGAGGGCTGGGTGGCAGCGGGTGGCTGGCTTATGCTGTGCCAGGTTCAGGGTCTGCTGGCTGGGTGCTGGCAGGCTTGCACCTGGCACGGGCACCGTAGCCAGACCGTGGCCCTTTAAGGGCTCCGGGGCTGGGAGGGGGGCAGAAGAGTTTCCCTGGCTTGGTCCAGAGTGGCCACCAGGGCAAGCTGGGAAGGGCTAGCCTCCAACTAGTTCGAATTAAGTGGCTACACAGCCCTTAATTCGAACTACTTAATTCGAACTAGGCGTTAGTCCTCGTAGAATGAGGTTTACCTAGTTCGAATTAAGCGCTCCGCTAGTTCAAATTAAGTTCGAACTAGCCGTTTGTATGTGTAGCGCCTATGAAAGTTAATTCGAACTAACGGCTGTTAGTTCGAATTAACTTTGTAGTGTAGACATACCCAAGGAGACTTCCAGGGATCCTATCCTGCTTCTTAAACTCTGCTCTACGAAACAACAAAAGCTTCATGCAGATGTGTTTTACATTAATGGTCAGACTTTCAAGAATGGGAACCTCAGGACATCACAGCATAATGCATGTGCAATTAGGTATGTCATTTGTCTGCAGAAATTAATGTATATATAATTTGCCAGCACATTCAGCACAAACATGGGTGCCACTTTAATATTTTTGCAAGGAAAGGGCCATTTAAATGCACATTTAAATTGGCATTTGCACATCTAATCACAATTAGTGCTTGTACACACAAGATGCACAACTGTGATGTACATGTTGACACCTAATTTGCACACAAAAATGAATGCCCCAAAATATACCTAATTTTCACACCTAGGCTACGTCTACACAGCTTCCCTCTTCCGCAGCAAAAGCCTATGCAAATGAAGCACAGATTAGCATATTGCCGTGCTTCATTTGCATAATTAATTAGGAGCCGTTTTTGCACAAGAGGTTTTTGCGCAAGAGCTGTTCTTCCTGAAAAAATGAGGAAGAACGGCTCTTGTGCAAGAGGGGGTTTTTGTGCAAAAAGGCGCTGTGTAGACAGCGCCTTTTTGCGCAAAAACCTCTTGCGCAAAAACGGTTCCTAATTAATTATGCAAACGAAGCGTGGCAATATGCTAATCCACGCTTCATTTGCATAGGCTTTTGCGGAAGAGGGGAAGCTGTGCAGACGTAGCCATAGTGTCTGCATTGCCACATGCCAATTAAATACACTGAAATTTGACCCTTGTATATATAATGGCTGGTACTGCACAGACCAATAAAGCAGACTGTGTGCTTCAGTAGCAGTTTTCAAGCTTAAGTGAAGGAGCTTTGCTGTTTACCATTAGAGGGAATGTATATTGGGACTAGCCCAAAGTCTGAGAGCATTCACATCTGGGAGTCTTGAAGTTTAGCCCATTAAAAAGGTAAGCTTGCTTTCAGTTTCCCGAGCATGTTGGACCAATCCACTCCTAGTTTTAGCAGGATTCCAACAGTGACAACTCAGAATATCATCCTGGGGTGAATTCCCATTGACTTTAACGAGTCACTGACTTAAATCCCTTTGCAGATTTCTCTTTTCATGACATTTAATTAAACCTTAAAGCCTTTGTTTAGAATAAAACTCCAGTGAAATAGAAAAATGGGTTCTAATCACTACATCTGATTTTAAAACATATTTTTGGAAAAAATAATAAACATCTTAAATATAATGAGAAAAGAATAATGGCTAACCAGGAAGCTGCCTTCTTGATGCAAAGTACGAGTGTAAGACTTGGCTTCCCATCAGAAATCAGAGAATTCCCATGTAATTCAATTTTTTTGTTTTTGTTTAGAAGAGAAGTTTGGGCATATTTTGAATCTGGAGCTTTGATTCAGGTCCATCTCTAATAATAAAAAACAAAAACAAAAATGGGGAGTTAAGATTTAATCTTCTATTAAAGTCACTAATTTGTTCTAGATCAGGGGTCTGCTGATAGGGTTGCCAGGTGTCCGGTTTTGAACCGGACTGTTCAGTATTTGAGCTTTCTGTTCGGGAAACAAATTGAGAAAATATAAATGAGAAAATATAAATGTCTGGTATTTTCTAAACAAGATGTAATGTAGATTGTGATGTAATGTCAAGTGTGTCTGGTATTTTTGTTGAAACCATCTGGCAACCCTATCTGCTGATGGGCCACAGTTTGTTTATGATGAACATCCACAAACATGGCCCCCTACAGCTCCCAGTGTTCTAGATACTGAACATTACAACATCTTTGTCTCTTTGGGTACGTCTAGACTACAAGCTTCTTTCGAAAGAGATCGTCTAGAGAGTCATAACACTTTCGATAAAGCGATCCGCTTTTTCGAAAAAGAGCACCCAGGCAATCTGGATGCTCTCTTTCGAAAAAGCCCTGTTTGCGTTCAAGAGCGCCTTTTTTTCGAAAGAGCTCTTTTGAAAAAAGGCAGTCTTCCTCGTAAAATTAGGTTTACTACTGTCGAAAAAACTGCCGTGTTCTTTCAATTTAATTTAGAACCTGTAGTCTTTCCTTCCACCTGTCTTCCTCTTACCCCTCCATCCTTCTCTCTACAGAAGTCTATTTTTCTTAACTAAAGTAACCGTACTGCTGATGAAAGCCTCACACTACTCCGGGAGATTTACTTTCCTTAACCTGCATACAGGTAATTATAGATAGAAGCGGACATGACTTGAGGGTCCCACTGAGCTGCTGGCTGGGAGCTGCCTAAGTAAGCACCTCCTGGCCTTTGGAATTCCACCCCCTCCCACACCTCAACTCCCTGCCCCACGTCACTCCCTCCTTCCCCAGGTCATAAGAACATAAGATACTTCCCACTTCCTTTCCCTCAGGTCACAACTCCCTCCCAAACCCTGCATCCCCCATACATCCTTCCCCTAGGCCAGAATCCACCTCCTCCCAGATCTCCTGCCTGCTCCTTCACCCAAACTCCCTCTCAGATTCCACCTTCTTCTGCACCCCCAATCTCCTACCTCAAGCTTCCTTCTGCACCTGACCTTGGTCCCAGACGCTGCACCCCCTCCATAGAAAAGTACAGCTCTTGACCATTTACCAAATCTTGGAGTAGCCCCCCATCAAAAATGATTGCCCATTCCTGGACTAGACGTATGTCCTATCCATTGGACCACAGTGCCTCTTAAAGCTTATTATTCAACACAAGCCTAGGGCAGTGAGGCGAACAGGGGTACAGGGCAGCTCAGCATCCCCACCCTAAAAATAGAGTCAGCTCCACTGGCTAGCTGAGTTGTACGGATGGATTTTAACAGTGTAGTGAAGCCCCAGTTCTTATTAACTCACTCAGGGGATGATGCCAATTTCCACTGGAGGAATTGGGAGGTTCACTCAGCTTCTCTCTGGCTGCCATCCACCTAGTCCAAGAGCAGTCAGTTACCAACTGTTTTATCGGCTGGATTAGTCTGATGATGTCTCTCCAGTAAATCACTCAGTCTCCTAAATAAATGGAGTGGAGTCCTAGTATGAGTCCGCTTGCAGTACAAGACTTACTCTCAACTTCAGAAGTGGGGTTAACTGGAAAAAATTTGTAGGAGACTGTTTAACCAGTATTACCTCTGAACTCTGCATAGTAGATAAAGATGAAGTAGATTGTACCCTAAAAGAACGGGAAGTGGTAATTCGATCATCAGATTCTTCATCAGATCAAGAGGTGAAAGGAAATGACTGAGTGATCTGGTAATGAAAACTGGATGAGAGCCCCACCTTGGTAATAAGTGGAGTAAGATTAGACTGGGACCAAGTGGTATTGTGCAAATTGTATCTCATTGCCCAAAACAGCCACAACTAACCTCTTATCCTCACACAAAACACAAGAGCGAGTGGAGAAATGTCAAGAGAATAGTTCAGTTTATCTTGGATTGAATATACAGAAATAATTAATGCAGCTTACTTCTTCCCAGGAAGGTGTTTTTTTCAACATCCCATTGTTTTAGAAAAAAATCTGATTTATTAGTAATAACTTCAGCAACTGGGAAAAATGTTATAGCAAAGATGCAGGCTTCTGACAGCATGGAAACAATCACAAGAGCTGTCAGGAGGTATGGGCTCCATTCAGAGCTACTCAGTCAAAAGGCAATGGTCTTTCAGCTCCATTGCAAATTTTGTTTTAGTGCAAGAGAACAACTTGTATGGCAGTTCTGTGACTCACTGCATCCAGGGTGGAGGGGGGAGGAGAAGAATAAGAAGAGACTGATCACAGCAACGACAAGGGTAACCTCCTGATTCTCAAGGCCAAATGCATTGATATGGTAAGTGTAAGAAAATTGGAAGTGGACCATACAATGCAAAATACCCCTATTTGTTAATACCAAATGAAATTATTCACAGGGTTGGAAATGATAACTGGATGCATAAGTTTGGACATTAGCGAGATAAGGTGAGTGCGGTCTCATCTTTTATTGGCCCAACAACTTCTGTCAGTGAGTAAGACAAACTTCTGAGCTTACACTACGGCCATCTCTACACTTAAATGCACTGATGCAGCTGGGCTCCTGTAGTACTTACGTGAAGATGCTCTTATGGCTATGGGAAAGCTTCTCTCGTCCAAGAAGCAGTAGGTATGTTGACAGGAGAAACATTATATACACCAGAGGTTAGGTCAGTATAACTACTTTACTCAGGAATGTGAA
This sequence comes from Rafetus swinhoei, assembly GCA_019425775.1. Taxonomy (NCBI): domain Eukaryota; kingdom Metazoa; phylum Chordata; order Testudines; family Trionychidae; genus Rafetus; species Rafetus swinhoei. Next base: position 40,885,348 of record CM033434.1, on the reverse strand, counting down.
AAATTCACACCCCTGAGCAACATAGTTGTACTGGTATAAGTCTGTTAAGGTAGATCTGGCATAATTTAGTTTCCCAAAACTGAAGAAAAGCTCCATAAAAACTTGAAAGCTTATGTCTCTCATCAACAGAAGTTGTTGGTCCAGTAAAAGATATGATCACACTCATCTTATCTCCCCTTGTCTAATATCCTGAGACAAACATGGCTACAACAATACTGCATCAGCCAAGAAGTGGAAGAGGCTGTTTTTTTCTATGATGGGCACCAGCATGGCAGCACAATATGCCAAAATCTTTACGGCTGACCTTGAATAACGTTTCTTCAGCTCTCGCCCCCTAACATCCCTACTTTACTTATGCTATATTGATGACATCTTCATCATATGGACCCACAGAAAAGAGAGTCTTGAAGAATTTCACAGGGATTTCAACAACTTCCACTCCACCATCAACCTCAGCCTGGATCAGTCCACACAAGAAATCCACTTCCTTGACACCACAGTACAGTTGGACAAATTTCCACCACCCTATATCAGAAACCTACTGGCCGCTACACTTACCTTCATGCCTCCAGCTTCCATCCCAGACATATTTCTCAATCTATTGTATACAGTCAAGCCCTAAGAGACAATCGGATTTGCTCCGATCCCACAGACAGAGACAAACACCTACAGGATCTATATAGACCATTCCTAAAACTGAAATACCTACCTGGAGAAGTGAAAAAACGGATTGACAGAGCCAAAAAAGTACCCAGACATGAACTACTTCAAGACAGACCCAAAAGAGAAAACAACAGAATTCCACTTGTCATTACCCTCCCTTGTCATTGCCCACAATCTACAATTTATCTTGGAAAATGACCCCTCACTCTCAGAGGCCTTGCAGGAAAGGCCTATTCTCGCTTACAGGCAACCCCCCAACCTGAAACAAATTTTTTCCGGTAACCATGCTACACAGTTACATCATAAGCATCCAGGAACCCAGCCCTGCAATCAGCCTCGGTGCCAATTCTGCTCACATATCTATACAAGCAAATTCATCACTAGACCCAACCACATCAGCCACCAAATCAGAGGCTCATGGAACTGCACATCCAGTAATGTGATCTATGCCATCAAATGCCAGCAATGCCCAACTGCAATATATATTGGACAAACTGGACAGTCCCTACGGGAAAAAATTAATGGACACAAATCAGATATCTGAAAAGAGAACACACAAAAACCTGTTGGGGAACACTTTAACCTCCCTAGACACTCATTAAGGGATCTCCAAGTTGCTGTTTTGTTACAGACCAATTCCACATGCCAAATACACAGAGAAGGATTGGAACTCCACTTCATTCACAAGTTTAATTCTTATGCAGATGGTTTAAACTGAGATATTGGATGGCTGGGACATTATCAACCAACCAACCAATGAAAGTGCCAATGGTTCTTGATGTCTGTATAGAATCTGTTATTAGTACTCTTCCTCTCTAAGTGCAAACTAATGGATCTTATCAGCCTCTTTTAACTATCTAGTCTTTAAGGTGCTAATAGACTATCTGTTGTTTTTCAGTTTTTCCTGTTACAGACTGGCTCTGCTTTCCCTTTGAAACTTATCTACCCACTGCCTCTTTTTTCTCCCATCCCTCCAATTTTTTTCCTTCTCTCCCCCCGACCCCTCTTTCCCCCATTTATTCTTGGTTCTGGACATCCAACACTCCGATCATCTGAAGAAGTGGGCTGTGTCCCTGAAAGCTCATTATATCATCTACATGTTTTGTTAGTCTTTAAAGTGCTACCAGACTATTTGTTGTTTTTTTAAATTAATCTATAGACACTAGTAAAGTAGAACAAGTGACTGTTGTGTTGAGATTATTTGCACAGTACTGTATGTGAAAGTTTTATTGGTTTCCATCCTGCCAAGTCACTTGGTGAAAAGTCTTTTTTAGTACATGAAGAACAATTTGCTATGGTGTGGTATTGGTATATTTAACAGTATTGCCCATACTAATGGTGCCAAAGTTACAAGTGGAACTTTTAATGACATGCAAGTTCTCTTATGGGAAGTAGTACCCTCCTTGTACATTCCCTGTTTCAACCACAGACTCAATGCAATTATTACTGATTTATGCAAAGGAAACAAATGTGCACTGAATTTTTTTCACTATCCTGGAGAAATTGTACACTTTTCTCTCTGGATCAGTGACACATGCTAAATTCGTAGCCATTCAAAAGAAAGCACAGCCCAAAAATAAAGTCTTAGAATTGAAAAAGCTCTGTGCCTCTTGATGGACATGCCAGGTTTCTGCTTGTAATGCAGTGAAAAAGAAAATTCCATCCAATTTTTGTGATACTTATAGTACTGTCTCAAGATATCCCAAGACAGGGCAGTGGGCACACGGCACTTGACTTTATTGTCCTCCTTTCCATGTTCACAAATATTTGACTGCTTAAAGTTATATATAGTAGTCACTTGCAGGCAACCGAGTGTGCCTTGTCTCTGGTATGCTCATCTGTGGACACCCAAATCCAGGGGTGGAGAATCTTTTTTGGGTTAGGGGCCGCTGACCCACAGAGAAATGAGTTGGGGACCACAGAAAATGAGTAGTTAAAAAAAAAAAAACCATCACTGAGGTGGACCGTGACTGAGAAGGAGAAGGACACTCCCCACATTCCCCTAAAATACCAGAGCATAGGGGGGCCCAGGCAATTAGATGTTGTGTGCTCCAGCCCAGCGGTGGGGTGGTGGCGTAGCTGGAGCGCTAGCATAGGCTCTCTAATGCTGGGGGCACCCTGACCCTCAGGGGCCAGATCCAAGCAAGCCAGGGGCCGCATCTAGCCCCTGGGCCTTAGGTTTCCCACCACTGTGGCCTAATCAATGAATTTCTGAACATGAGAGATTTGGAAGAGTAAGTTTGATGGAATATGAAGTGAAATCATTACCATGGTCTCAGAAAATGATTTGAAGCTGCCTGAAGTTCAGGAAATACACAGTTGTGTACAAAAGTTGACTGGACAGTTCAGGAGTACATTTTGACTGAAGAAGTAAGTGTATAGTGAACAACAGCTCCTATTAGATAAAGGAGACTTCAGCATTGGCAAAAAACTGTGATGTGTCAAATAACTGGAGAATGTTAAATAAGATGCTCTGAAAAAAATGTTCTTGCTTGTGTTAGTTGTCATAATACAAAGTATGAGGACTTTCCAAAATTAAAAGTACTCACAGGACACTATGACTATTATCTGGACAGTGTGGAGACAGAGGTAAAACTCTTGCCAAAAGTAACTGAAGAGAAGCTTGGTGTGTCTACATTTTTTTTTATAAATACAAGGATACATTCCATGAGCCACACACATTATGTGTGATTGCTGTGTACATTCCTTCACTAAGCATTGCATGTGAAAGAATGTTCTCATGCCTGGGATGGGTGAAATATTGCCCAAGGAGCCACATGACAAGTGTCATGGCTAGTGAAAAAAGTTATCAAAGTGTCTTGATCTGAAGAGAGTTGAAACAAATTTGCTGCTACTCAGGACAACAGACGTATCCTCTTCAATAAATGTTCACTGACAGTATTGATCCTCATTCTGTAAAGTGAGTGTAGAAAAATCCTTGATTCTCCAGAAATGATCTCTTCCACCTCTTTACTTCTCAACTAACTATTCTAGCATAGTCCTGATAGGGTAGTTTGGGAGGGAGCCTTTTTCTGACCACTCAAATGATTTAGCTCAGAATACTATTTCTAATCGTGAACTGTCCCATCAGCAAAAGTATTCTGAGGAAAAGACATTCACCTTTTATGACTATGCTTAAAGAGGTTTAAATGATTGCGAACAGAAACATACTTTGATGGTATGTTAATAATCAAGAACATTGAAACCTGCACGAGCAACAGACCTTCCTTCTCTTCCACCAGGGGGCAATGCAACATTTGCCAGTTCAGAAGCAGAATGGAACCTGGGATGCAAGTACAGAAGGGGTGGGCAATAATTTTGGAAAGGGGGGGCCACTTCACAAATTTTGGAAGTGGCTGCAGGCTGACCCAGAAGAGGCGGGACCTTGGACGGAAGGGGCGGGGCCTCAGGCAGAAGGAGCGGGGTTGAGAACTACCCTGCTGGGTACGGTGATCTTATTTTCTGATCCAGCTGCAGCTAGTAAGAACAGTTTAATTTAAATTATGAAACAGATTAAGCATTTTAACTTTCTCATGTTAATTGATCAAACTTCATTTTAAATAAAGTAAAATATTATGTCCAACACAAAAGGTTTCAATGTTTTCTTTATTTATGGGAGGGGTGGGGAACCCTTTTTGGGTTTGGGGTCACTGACCCACAAAAAATCAGTTGGGAACCACACAAGTTAGAAGCAAAAAAACTCTTCCAAAATCCCCAATGCTCAACGAAGTGGACCACAACTGAGACACCTCACTTGTCCAGTGCCCCAGCCTCACAGGGTGAGGGGAAGGGAAGGGGGAAACTGAGGTTCAGGGCTTCCCATAGACCAGATTTACTTTTCTGAGGTTCCCGAGTTAGTGGATTTTATGGACCTCCTTAGGCTCTGGGGTAGGGACAAAATGAGGGGTACAGTGTGTGAGATCCCTGCCAGCAAGTAGGATAGGGATGGGGTGCAGGATCTGGGAGGGAGCTGGGATGAAGAAGCAGGCTGGGAGTAGGGTGTCTGGCCAGGTGGCGGGGAGAAGGAATAAGGGAGGCTGTAGTATGTGGCCAGGAGAGAGGGTGCAAGAACAAGGGGTGTCGGAGCAAGCTGGGGGTGCCGAGTCTTGGGGGGAGGGAAGTGAGGGGTTTGGGGTGGGGGTCTGGGCATGAGAGGAAACCTTACCTGACTTTGTGCCCCCTTGCAGCAATAGCTGCCGCCACGCTGTCCTGGCCACCCCAGATGCTGCTGCATCCATGTGGTCCCTGAGGTCGGAGACACCGCTTTCCATGGCCACGTGGCCTGGGGCTGGCCTCTGGGGCTAGTAGCCACAGGCTACCCTGGAGGTGCCACTACTGTGGCTATGTAGTTTAGGACAGGGCCCAGAGGCACCGCGGCCACAGGCCACCCCAGAGGCGCCGCTGCAGCGGCCTGGGGCTGCCCGGGAGGTGGCCACATAGCTTGGGGCTGGCCCCGGAGGCATCGCAGCCATGCGGCCACAAGCCACCCCAGAGGCACCACTGCCATAGCCACAGGCCGCCCTGGAGGTGCCGCTGCCACGGTCACAGGCTGCCCCAGAGGTGCTGCTGTTGCAGCCACAGTCCATCCCAGAGGCGCTGCTACTGCAGCTTGGGCCCAGCCCCAGAGCTACCCCAGCCATGCAGCCCCAGCCACCCTGGAGGCAGTGCTGCCATGGCCACAGGCTGCCCTGGAGGCGCTGCTAATGTGGCCAGGAAACCCATGGCCAGCCCCGGAGGCACCGTTACTGAGGTCAGGCGGCCTGGGGCTGGCCCCGGAGGTGCCGTGGCAGGGGCACCTCCAGTCTCTGGGGCTGGCCCCAGGCCACGTGGCCATGGTAGCAGTGCCTCCGGGGCTGGCCCTGTTGAGGAGCCTCAGCCCCAGTGCTGCATCCTCTCCAGTGGCTGCATGGGGGGTGGAGGGGCAGGGCTGATCTCCTTTCCCCCTGGCATTGGCCTGCTGAGAGGCTTTTGCCCACCCTGAAGTACAGTGTTTGTGACTAGTCTGCCCGGTTGTTTGCTATTTCTGAAGACGCAGGGCAGGTTCTCAGAAAGTTCCAGTCCACCATTGTTGGTGATAAGCCATTTTGCCTGGAACACGACTCGCAGCAGCATTTGTGTCAGCCACCTCTGGCTGGAGGCTGAACATGCAGATGAGAAGAATGGCGTCTGTAGGGAATTGCTGGATAGGAAGAGCATATACAGCCCTGCTCTCTAGCACAATTCCTATCCAGTTGCAGAGACACTGCATTAATGCCCAATTATAAAAAATCTTCCTAGACTTCTCAATGACAGAGCTGGAAAGAACCTCCTAGTCATTTATTCCACAATCCTGTGCATGGAGTGGGATTTCCTTTCCCTCTAACCTTCAAGTGCTATCTTTTAAGGGTGTCTAAACTACATGGCTCCGTCGACGGAGCCATGTAGATTAGGCAGGACGGCAAAGGGAAATGAAGCGGTGACTTAAATAATCGCCGCTTCATTTAAATCAAAATGGCCGCCGCGCTGCGCCGATCAGCTGATTGTTGGCACAGCGCGGCAGTCTAGACGGGGATCTGCCGACCCCAGAACCTTCGTCGGCAGATCCTTTATGCCTCGTGAAACGTAAATCGCCGCTTCATTTCCCTTTTTCGAGTAAACTAACCTACATGGCTCTGTCGACGGAGCCATGTAGTTTAGACGTACCCTTTGATTGCATCTGGCACACCTCTAGCAACAGTGCTTAAAGCACCTTGCCCTGTTGTCTACTGCTGTGGAGATCAGTGTTTCCCCTAGTCCATTTTAGGCCATAATTATTTTTTTTTCAAATTTCCTGGATCTGTAGCTCTTTTCTCGGCATGCAGAGGTTTTGGAAATAAGACTCAATGCCCAATGTGGCCTTAAGATCGGTGCTTTGACTCTAGCACAGGTTGCTAGTGACCAAGAGCTATTCTGTGGGCTCTGTGACAGGAGCAGGTGAGGTCAGTCCATGCAGAGCACGGAATGGAAATGGAAAGTGAATTGTTCTCTTGCTGTTCTGCATTGTTCCTCCAGGCCAGGGGTGGAGTGGGCAGAGTGTGAAGCCTACGCTCGACAGCTTAGCAAGTTGGAAGGAAGGAAGTCTCTGCCAACACGCTTTAGCACTGTTCACAGCTCCCACCTCCCAGGGAGGCTTTGCTGCTGGCACAGGGAAAAGAAGGCTGTTCGACACTTCCTTCCCACAAAGAACCATGGCACCATTTAGGGCTATAGCCCCCTCCACAATTTTCCTACCATAGAAGGATACTGTCTCCTGCCTCCCCTCATTAGCCAGGAGCAAGAGGAAAGCAGGCAGCTTTCTTTGCTTAGTCCTCTCCCTTCACCAGAATGACAGGAACTCACACTCGTCAATGAAAACAAAAGGCCCAGCCCTTTCGGGGGGCTGCATCCCCCCTATATTTTGTACCATATCAGGTGATGTGCGGGGTACACAAAGGGTCACAAGCCCCCCAATACTGTGGGAGAGAGGGGTCAGGAGCCAGCAGCTGCTGGGCAGAGCCCAGTTCAACTGCTCCAGGTCCTGTACTTTGGGGGGGCACAGGGGACTAGCAAAGAGGCCTGACATTGGCAACAGGGGTTGGTCCCCCGACACTCACTGCTGGAGGCAGGAAGTGGAGTGGCCCAGCTGGCTCCCAGCCCTGTCACTCAGCTTTCTGTCCCCAGCCTAATGCAGGGCGTAGTTCCATCCCTTCCACCAGACTCCTTTCCCAGTAATGTGGCCTGGGGGGATAAGTGGGGGAGCCTGGCACAGGCTGCAGGGGTTAGGCTCCCCTGCATTCACTGGCTGTAGAAGTGCAGTGACCTGGCCCCAGCCTCTACTCCTCCCTGCCTGCAATCATGTCACTCCTGGGAGGGGACTGGGGAAGGGGTGGAACTGCCCCTCTGCACTCAGTGGTGGTGGGAAGTGGAGCAATGTGGCAGGGAGCCGGGGGGGGGGGGGGTAGAGCAGGCTGGGGCTGGGTCATTCCATTGCCCACCGCCAGTGAGTGCAGGGGGAGCCTGCCCCCTGCTGCCAGAGAGCAGCATTAGCCCCCTCCCCCCTCAGCTAGTCCCCAGGCTGCACTGCTTGGAGAAGGAGCTTGGGGAAAAAGGTGTGTTGGAGGGGAGAGGAGGGCGGAGTAGGGGCTGTGGTTTGGGGGTAAGGGTGGAATGGCTCTAGTGACAGAGAGGTATTCCGTGGGCTCTGTGACAGGAGGAGGTGAGTAGGTGAGGTCAGTCCATGCAGAGCACTGAATGGAAATGGAAAGTGAATTGTTCTCTTGCTATTCTACATTGTTCTGCATTGTTCCTCCCGGCCAACGGTGGAATGGGCAGAGAATGATGCTTATGTAGGCTCTACTGTCTCATTGAAGAGTATTTGCAGTGCTGCTTTATAAAATCTACATATTCTTATAATATTATTTTGTTTTGATGCGTAAAAGTTATTTTTTCCAGCAGACAATGACAGCTGTTTTACCACTTCAGAGGAATATATTATCATTTTTAAAAGTGGTGATGCCACTGAAAATTGTGACAGTGAAAATGAACTGTGTGATTCCTCAAGGAACCCTGCCCTGCATTCAACACAGAAAATGATCCTTGTGCCGGGATATCAGTGGCCACCAACTACACATCAGAGGATGTCCTCTGTGCTCTGATACCACCAACGGGGGACAGAGGGCTGTGTTAAACCAAAGGGAACTTGTTCATCACAGGAAAAATAACATCTCCACCTCCTCAAATATTTCATTGCACAAAGAGGAACAACCAGAACATCCTCAAAGGCTAAAGAACTATTCCTTTCTTTGAGGCTCTTGGTTTTAGAAAGAACGTTCAAGATTTTGAATAGAGTTTCAGAAATACTACAAAATGAAAAATCGGAATTAGTAGCAATGGCAAAAAGACCTAAAAAAATAACCCGCAGGCTGGCCTTGTACTTTGTTTCTATTACATTGGGTCTGCCATATACACATGATGTTCCCAAGAGTACTCAAGAATCTATAAAATCTGATTTCTGCTATCCTGTTCTGGACAGAAATCTTGCAGAACTTGCTAGATGGTTCACCTCCGACTTCAGTTTGCTTTCTGCATTCATTTCTTGTGACCCAAAAAGTAAAAATGTAGTTGATTATGAGAAACTGAAAATAACTGCAGATCATTATGAATCAATAGGCACCAATTTTAACAATTTGGATACAAAAGTCAAAGAGCCAAGAAGTATACTGCTCAAAAAAACTGACTTCAATTTCTGAATTCCGGAATGTTCTTAATGATTGACCAACAGAGTATTGCTCTTTGCTGTCCATTGTAGATATTGTGCTGAACCTTCCAGTTTCTACAGCATCAAATAAGAGGTACTTCTCTGTGCTCAAGAGTGTGAAGAACTACTGAAGAACTACTTAAGATCCACAATGGGAGGTGGGTATTTAAGTAACTTGGACATTTTAGCTTGTGAAACGTGAAACTTCACAACATCAGAGCAGCAGAGCAACCAGGGGAGCGAAGCGGACAGGAGGCTGCAGACAGGGGAGTTTAAGAGGGAGTTTTACATAGGGGAGGCCTTCTATTGCCAGGAAGACCCGCAACACCTGTGCCAGCACTGCTTTTGTCTCCTCCACCTGCGCCTGTAGCCAGACAGACCATGGATGCTCTACCCAGATCCTGGTGTGGTTTTGCAGGGACTGTGACTTGCAATTCCCACTTACTGAAATCAAGGCTGGGGGGCACCACCCTCTGTGAAAGGTGCCTGCTGGTGGAATCTCTCAGGAAGCAGGTGGGAGAGCTACAGGAGGAGGTGGCTAGGATGAGGATCATCCAAATCCACGAGCAATTCCTGGACAGTATTCATGTGGAGACAGTTGAGGTAGCTGTCCCACTACACGAGACAGCTGACACACCACTGGTGGAGGAAGAGATGGCACGGGGGGGGGGGGGGGGACTGGCAGCTGGTCACTTCTGGCAGCAGGCAGTGCTCTACCCCTGCTCCCAACCCTCCCACCATGGAAATGGGAAACCGTTATGCTCTTCTTGACACAGGAGATAAGGAATCACCCCCTACAGCTGAGGAGGAGAAACCTTGTTCCCCCCAAGGCTGGGAGGTCTGCTGCCACCACTGCGAGGAGGAAACGTAGGGTAGTGGTGGTGAGAGACTCTCTTCTGAGGGGGATGAAGGTGCCCATCTGTCGCCCTGACATGTTATCTTGGGAGGTATGCTGCCTGCCGCAGGCCCGTATCCGAGATGTTACGGAGGCATTGCTGAGGATTATCCAGCCCTCTGATTACTACCCCATGCTACTTATCCATGTGGGCACTAATGATACTGCAAGGTGTGACTCTGAGTGGATCAAGAGTGAGTACAGGGCTCTGGGAGTACGGGTGAAGGAGTTTGGAGCACTGGTGGTGTTCTCTTCAGTCCTTCCTGTCAAAGATAGGGGACCAGGCAGAGACAGGTGCATCCTGGAGGTGAATGCCTGGCTGCGAAGATGGTGTTGCCAGGAGGGCTTTGGCTTCCTCGACCACGAGATGCTATTCCAAGAAGCACTGCTAAGCAAGGATGGGGTTTGCCTTTCGAGGAAGTGGAAGAGAGTATTTGGATGCAGACTGGCTAACCTAATGAGGAGGCTTTAAACTAGGCTCAACGGGGGCAGGTGACCAAAGCGCACAGGTAAGTGAAGAACATGGAGACCTGGGAGATGGGTCGGAAATGGGAGAGAACGTGGGCTGTAATAGCAGAGAAAAAGGAGGGACAAGGCAGAACTGGGAGGCAAGATCAAATCAGTATCTTGGATTCAAGAAGTCTGTGTAAAAAGCAGGAAGAACTTGAAGTGCTAATAAATAAACACAACTATGACATCGTTGGTATCACAGAGTTTTGGTGAGATAAAACACATGATTGGAATATTGGTATAGAAGTGTACAGCATTCTCAGGAAGGATAGGCAGGGAAAAAAGGGAGGAGGTATTGCCTTATATATTAAAAATGTACACACTTGGACTGAGATGGAGATGGACATAAGATATAGACTTGTTGAGAGTCTCTGGGTTAGGTTAAAAGGGTTAAAAAACAAGGGTGATGTGATAATGGGGGTCTACTACAGACCACCTACCCAGGTAGAAGAGGTGGATGAGGCTTTTTTTAAAACAACTAACAAAATCAGCCAAAGCGCAGGTTTTGGTGGTGATGGGGGACTTCAACTAACCAGACATATGTTGGGAAACTAACACAGCAGGGCACAGACTATCCAATAAGGTCTTGGACTGCACTGAAGACAACTTTTGATTTCAGAAAGTTGAAAAAGCTACTAGGGTAGCCTGATTTTAACAAATAGGAAGGAACTGGTTGAGAATATGAAAGTGGAAGGTAGCTTGGGTGAAAGTGATCATGAAATCATAGGAATGGTAGAAGGGAGAACAGCAAACTAGAGACAATGGATTTCAGGAAAGCAGACTATGGTAAGCTCAGAGAACTGGTAGGTAAGGTCCCATGGGAAGCAAGACGTTGGCTACGTCTAGACTGTAAGCTTCTTTTGGAAGAAGTTTTTCCGGAAGTTTTCAAAAGAGAGCGTCTACACAGCAAAAGTGCAACAAAAAGTGTTGTGCTTTTTCAGAAGAGAGTGTCCACATTGATTCGACGCTATCTCGCTTTTCAGTTGTGATTACTGTGGATGGAGTGGCCACCAGGGAACCTATGCTTTTTCCTGGAGGTCTCTTCTTTTGAAAAAACACTCTCTTCCACGTCCACACACGCCTTTTTCAGAAAAAACTTTTTCAGAAAAAGGCTTCTTCATCATAGACAGAGGTTTACCGCTGTCAGAAAACCTCTCCATTCTTTTGACTTTCTGTCGAAAGAACGCAATAGTAGTGTGGATGTAAGTGTAGTTTTTCCAAGTGTAAGTGTAGACATAGCCTAAGAGGAAAAACAACTGAAGAGAGTTGGCAGTTTTTCAAAGGGACATTATTAAGGGCCCAAAAGCAAGCTATTCCACTGCATAGGAAAGATAGAAAGTATGGCAAAAGGCTTAACCAGGAGACCTTGCATGATATAAAAATAAAAAAGGAGTCATATAAAAAGTGGAAACTAGGACAAATTACAAAGGATGAATATAAGCAAACAACACAGGTATGTAGGGGCAAGATTAGAAAGGAAAAGGCACAAAACAAGCTCAAACAAGCTACAGACATAAGGGGAAACAAGAAAACTTTCTATGAATATATTAAAAGCAAGAGGAAGACCAAGGACAGGGTAGGCCCATTGCTCAGTGAGGAGGGAGAAACAGTAACAGGAAACTTGGAAATGGCAGACGTGCTTAACAACTTCATTGTTTCGGTCTTCACCAGGAAGTCTGATGATGAAGGAATGGCTAACATAGTGAATGCTAGTGGAAATGGGGTAGGTTTAGAAGATAAAATAAAAAAAGAACAAGTTAAAAATCACTTAGAAAGTTAGATGTCTGCAAGTCACCAAAGCCTGATGAAATGCATCCTAGAATACTCAAGGAGCTGATAGAGGAGGTATCTGAGCCTTTAGCGATCATCTTTGAAAAGTCATGGAAGACAGGAGAGATTCCAGAAGACTGGAAAAGGGCAAATATAATGCTCATCTATAAAAAGGGAAATAAGAACAACCCAGGAAACTATTTAACCCAGGAAGTCAATTTAACTTCTGTGCCAGGAAAGTAACTAAGGAACTCATCTGCAAACACCTGAAAGATAATAAGGTGATAGGTAACAGCCAGCATGCATTTGTAAAGAACAACTCATGTCAAACCAATCTGATAGCTTTCTTTGATAGGATAACAAGTCTTGTGGATAAGGGAGAAGCAGTGGATGTGGTATACCTAGACTTTAGTAAGGCATTTGATACGGTCTCGCATGATCTTCTTATCAATAAACTAGGCAAATACAACTTAGATAGGGCTACTGTAAGGTGGGTGCATAAGTGGCTGGATAACTGTTCTCAGAGAGTAGTTATTAATGGTTCACAATCCTGCTGGAAGGGCAAAACAAGTGGGGTTCTACAGGGGTCTGCTTTGGGACCAGTTCTGTTCAATATCTTCATCAACTATTTAGAATTTGGCATAGAGAGTACGCTTAGTACTCTCACTACCCCTAAGAGGGACTGAGTCATCCATCTGCCGTCCAGACCTGCAATCTCGAGAAGTGTACTGCTTACCAGGAGCTCGCATTCAGGATGTGACCGAGAGTCTTCTGAAAGTGATTAAACCTTCGGATCGCTACCCCTTCCTGCTTCTCCATGTAGGAACTAACGATATGGCTAAGAATGACCTTGAGCGGGTCACAGCAGGGGTATGTCTACACTAGCCTCAGTTCAACTAGGGAGGCTAATGTAGGCATTGAAGTTGTGAATGAGCCGATTTAAATATCCCGGGCTTCATTTGCATCTTCTGGGCGCAGCCATTTAATCCCTAGTCGAACTCGTGCCAGTTCGCGACGCATCGGAGTAGTTGACCAGGATCTCTAATTCAACTACCGCACACCTCATTCCACGAGAGTAACGGTAGTTCGAATTAGAGATCCAATTGAACCATTTACCCGCCGCGGTAGCCACGGCACAGAGTTCGACTAAGGGGGTTTAAAATGGCTGGCGCTGAAGATGAAATGAAGCCCGGGATATTTAAATCCCGGCTTCATTTGTAACTTCATCGCCTACATTAGCCTCCCTAGTTCGAACTAGGGGGCTAGTGTAGACATACCCCAGATTATGTAGCGCTGGGAAGAAGGATCAAGGAATTTGAAGTGCAAGTGGTGTTCTCGTCCATCCTTCCAGTTGAAGGAAAAGGTCTGGGTAGGGATCGTCGAATTGAGGAAGTAAATGCGTGGTTGTGCAGGTGGTGTCGGAGAGAGGGCTTTGGTTTCTTCGACTATGGGACTCTGTTCCGGGCACAAGGATTGTTAGGAAGAGATGGGATCCACCTAACCAATAGAGGAAAGAGCATCTTTGCGGGCAGCCTTGCAAACCTAGTGAGGAGGGCTTTGAACTAGGTTCATTGGGGGATGGTGACCAAAGCCCTGAGGTAAGTGAGGAAGTCGGACACTGGGAAGAATCACAAGGAGGAACGAGCAACAAAGGAGGACCGCTGATTCGGATGGAGAAGGCAGGGCGATCAACTGGTTATCTAAGGTGTTTGTACACAAATGCGAGAAGCCTGGGAAACAAACAGGAAGAATTAGAAGCCCTGGCCCAGTTAAAGAACTATGATTTGATTGGAATAATGGAGACTTGGTGGGATGACTCACATGACTGGAGCACTGTCATGGAAGGGTATAAACTGTTCAGGAAGAACAGGAAGGGGAGAAAAGGAGGAGGAGTTTAATTATATATAAGAGAGCAATATGATTACTCAGAGCTCCCGTACTTAGAGGGAGAAAAGACTGTTGAGAGTCTATGGGTTAAATTTAGAGGTGAAAGCAACAGGGGTGATATTGAGGTTGGTGTCTGCTATAGACCGCCGGATCACGTGGATAAGGTAGATGAAGCTTTCTTTGGACAACTGAGAGAAGCTTCCAGTTCGCAGGCCCTGGTTCCCATGGGTGACTTTAATCACCATGACATCTGTTGAGAGACCAATACTGCAGTACACAGACAATCCAGGAAGTTTTTGGAGAATGTTGGGGATAACTTCTTGGTACAAGTGCTGAAGGAACCGACCAGGGGTCATGCACAGCTTGACCGGCTGCTCACAAACAGGGAGGACCTAGTAGGGGAAGTAGAGGTGGGTGACAACCTGGGAAGCAGGATGATGAGATGGTAGATTTCAGGATCCTGACCAAAGGAAGAAAGGAGAATAGCAAAATACACACCCTGGACTTCAGAAGAGCAGACTTTGACTCCCTCAGAGACCTGATGGGCAGGATCCCCTGGGATGCTTACATGAAGGGGAAAGGAGTCCAGGAGAACTGGCAGTATTTTAAAGAAGCCTTATTAAAGGCACAGGAAGAAACCATCCCGATCCACAGCAAGAAAAACAAATATAGTAGGCAACCAGATTGGCTTACCGGGGACATCCTTGGTGAGTTTAAACACAAAAAGGAAGTTTAGAAGAAGTGGAAACTTGGACTGATGACTAGGGAGGAGTATAAATGTACTGTTTGAGAATACAGGGGAGTTATCAGGAAGGCGAAAGTGCAATTGGAATTGCAGCTGGCAAGGGATATGAAGGGTAACAAGAAAGGTTTCTACAGGCGTGTTAGCAATAAGAGGGCGATCAGAGAGGGTGTGGGGCCCTTACTGGATGAGGGAGGTAACCTAGTGACAGATGATGTGAGAAAAGCTGAAGTACTCAATGCTTTCTTTGCCTCTGTCTTCACGGTCAAGGTCAGCTCCCAGACAAATGTACAAGGCAATGCAATATGGAAAGGAGGTAGACAGCCCTTGGTGGGTAAAGAACAAGTTAGGAACTATTTAGAAAAGCTAAACATACACAAATCCATGGGCCCAGATGTAATGCATCTGAGGGTACTGAGGGAGTTGGCAAATGTCATTGCGGAGCCTTTGGCCATTATCTTTGAAAACTCATGGAGATCGGGAGAGATCCCAGATTACTGGAAAAAGGCAAACGTAGTGCTCATCTTTAAAAAAGGGAAGAAGGACAATCCAGGGAACTACAGACCAGTCAGCCTCAGTCCCCGGAAAAATCATGGAGGGGATCCTCAAAGAATCCATTTTGAAGCACTTGGAAGAGGGGAAAGTGATCAGGAATAGTCAACATGGATTCACGAAGGGCAAGTCATGCCTGACCAATCTGATTAGCTTCTATGATGAGGTAACTGGCTCTGTGGATATGGGAAAGTCAGTGGATGTGATATACCTTGACTTTAGCAAAGCTTTTGATACAGTCTCCCACAATATTCTTGCCAGCAAGTTAAGGGAGTATGGATTGGATAAATGGACTGTAAGATGGATAGAAAGCTGGCTAGACTGTCGGGCCCAACGGGTAGTGATCAACGGCTCGATGTCAAGTTGGCGGTCAGTTTCTAGCAGAGTGCCCCAAGGTTCAGTTCTTGGACTAGTTTTGTTCAACATCTTTATTAATAACCTGGATGAGGGGATGGATTGCACCCTCAACAAGTTTGCAGATGACACTAAGCTAGGGGGAGAGGTAGATATGATGGAGGGCAGGGATAGGGTCCAGAGTGACCTGGACAGATTAGAGGATTGGGCCAAAAGAAATCTGATGAGGTTCCATAAGGACAAGTGCAGATTCCTGCACTTGGGACGGAAGAATCCCAAGCATTGTTACAGGCTGGGGACTGAATGGCTAAGTAGCAGTTCCACAGAAAAGGACCTGGGGATTACAGTGGATGAGAAGCTGGATATGAGTCAAAAGTGTGCCCTTGTAGACAAGAAGGCTAATGGCATATTAGGTTGCATTAAGAGGAGCACTGCCAGCAGATCCAGAGATGTCATTATTCCCTTTTATTCGGCTTTGGTGAGGCCACATCTGGAGTATTGTGTCCAGTTCTGGGCCCCCCACTATAGAAAGGATGTGGATGCATTGGAGTCCAGCGGAGGGTGACCAAAATGATTAGGGGGCTGGAGCACATGACCTATGAGGAGAGACTGAAGGATTTGGGTTTGTTTAGTCTGCAGAAGAGAAGAGTGAGGGGGGATTTGATAGCAGCCTTCAACTTCCTGAAGGGAGGTTCCAAAGAGGATGGAGAAAAGCTGTTCACAGTAGTGATGGATGGCAGAACAAGGAGCAATGGTCTCAAGTTACAGTGGGGGAGGTCTAGGTTGGATATTAGGAAAAACTATTTCACTAGGAGGGTGGTGAAGCACTGGAATGGGTTCCCTAGGGAGGTGGTGGAATCTCCATCCCTAGAGGTTTTTAAGTCTCGGCTTGACAAAGCCCTGGCTGTGTTGATTTAGTTGGGATAGGTCCTGCCATGGGCAGGGGGCTGGACCTGATGACCTCCTGAGGTCTCTTCCAGCTCTATGATTCTATGATTATTAAGTTTGCAGATGATTCCAAGCTGGGAGGGGTTGCAACTGCTTTGGAGGGTAGGGTCGTAATTCAAAATGATCTGGACAAATTGGAGTAATGGTCTGAGGTAAATAGGATGAAGCTTAATAAGGACAAATGCAAAGTACTCCAATTAGGAAGGAACAATCAGTTTCACACATACAGAATGGGAAGTGACTGTCTAGGAAGGAGTCCTGCAGAAAGGGATCTAGGGGTTATAGTGGACCACAAGCTAAATATGTGTCAACAGTATGACGCTGTTGCAAAAAAAAGCAAACATGATTCTGGGATGTATTAGCAGGAATGTTGTGAGCAAAACACGTGAAGTCATTCTTCCGCTCTACTCTGCACTGAATGGACCTCAATTGGAGTATTGTGTCCAGTTCTGGGCACCACATTTTAAGAAAGATGTGGAGAAATTGGAGAAGGCCCAGAGAAGAGCAACAAAAATGATGAAAGGTCTAGAGAACAAGACCTATGAAGGAAGAATGAAAGAATTGGGCTTGTTTAGTTTGGAAAGGAGAAAACTGAGGGTATGTCTACACTTGCAGGCTAATTCGAAATAGGGCTGCAAATGTAGGCATTCGAAATAGCAAATCAAGCCCGGGATTTAAATATCCCGGCAGTTGCATCTTCCAACCAGGCGCCATTTTTGAAATTGACAAGCCGGAATAACTGCCGCATCTACAGCGGCAGTGAAGCGGGCATTGAAATAAAGCCCTATTTTGAACTACCTGTTATTCCTCCTGCAATGAGGTTTAACAGGTAGTTCGAAATAGGGCTTTATTTCGAACGTCCGTTTCACTGCCACGTGTAGACGCGGGTAGTTATTCCGGGCTTGTCAATTTCAAAAATGGCGCCTGAACGGGAAGATGCAAATCAAGCGCGGGATATTTAAATCCCGGGCTTGATTTGCAATGTCGAATGCCTACATTTGCAGCCCTATTTCGAATTAGGCTGCAAGTGTAGACATACCCTGAGAGGGGACAAGATAGCGGTCTTCAGGTATCTAAAAGGGTGTCACAAGGAGGACGGAGACAAATTGTTCTCCTTGGCCTCTGAGGATAGGACAAGAAGCAATGGGCTTAAACTGCAGCAAGGGAGGTTTAGGTTGGACATTAGGAAAAACTTCCTGACTGTCAGGGTGGTTAAACACGGGAATAAGTTGCCTAGGGAGGTTGTGGAATCTCCATCTCTGGAGATATTTAAGAGCAGGTTAGACAGACATCTATCAGAGATGATCTAGATAGTACTGGGTCCTGCCATGAAGGCAGGGGACTGGACTCAATAACCTCTCGAGGTCCCTTCCAGTTGTAGTGTTTTATGATTCTGTGATTCTAACATCTGGATATCGATAAGGCCACTGGCAATTTTGCCAAGATGAGACTACTATTATCCATTGCGTTAGCTCATATCTGGAGTGTTCTGTGTTTTGTGTTTTTGTTTTTCAGTAATTTATTTGCCTTTATACAGTCCTGGAAGAAATTAACTCTCTCATTCTCTTCTCAATTTGGACGATAAGACATTTTAAAAAATAACAATTTCTGGGGTAAACAGATTTTGTTTCTCTCTCCTAAAGATAGAGTACAATATTCTTGTCACCTAATTTCTAAGTTATTACCTTAAAAAACAGGATTTTTCAGGTGCCAGAGTAGCCTATGGAATGGAATCATGGCAAAATATAAAAACTTAAGAACATAAGAACGGCCATACTGGGTCAGACCAAAGGTCCATTTAGTCCAGTATTCTGTCTTCAGATGGTACCCCAGAGCAAACGAACAGAACAGAGAATCATCAAGTGATTCATCCCCTGTTGCTCATTCCCTTCTGACAACCAGAGGCTAGGGACATCATTCCTGCCAATCCTAGCTAAAAGCTATTGATGGACCTATCCTATGTGGATTTATCTAGGTCTTTTTGAACCCTGTTATAGTCCTGGCCTTCTCAAAATCCTCTGGCAAGGAGTTGCACATGTTGTCTGTGTCTTGTATGAAGAAATACTCCTTTTGTTTGTTTTAAACCTGTTACTCATTAATTTCATTTGATGACCCCTAATTCTTGTGTTATGGGAACAAGCAAATAGCAGTAACATTTTAGAGACATCTATCATATTCCTCCTTAATCATCTCCTTTCCAAGCTGAAAAGTCCCAGTCTTAGGGCTTTTCTTCACTACACTTCATGGTAAGTGATCAATCCATCAGGGGTTAATTTATCATGTCTACTTAGAGGCAAGAATTAGATCTCTGAACACTCTCCCATCAACTCCAGTACTTCATGAGGATGAGAAGAGTAGCTGGAGTCGATGGGAGAGCAGGGCCACTGACCTTACCACATGGAAGACACCATGTTAAGTATGTCAACTTGCATAGGTTAGATCAATTGTGGGGAGAGGAGGTTGGGTAGGCAAGGCCTTATTAATTTCTCCTCATATGGCAGCTGTCCCATACCCCCAACCATTTTTATTGCCCTTTTCTGAACCCTTTCCAATTGCCAGTATATCTTTTTTGAGATGAGATGACCACATCTGCACACAATATTCAAGATGTGGGCGTACCAGGGATTTATACAGAGGCAATAAAATATTCTCAATCCCATTCTCTATCCCTTTCTTAATGATTCCCAAAATTCTGTTTGCTTTTTTGACTTCTGCTGCACATTGACTGGGTGTTTTCAGAGAACTATCCAAGATCTCTCCAAGATCTATCCAATGACTCCAAGATCTCTCTCTTGAGTGGTAACAGCTAATATTATATTTTCCAATGTGCATTACTTTGTATTTATCACGATTAAAATTCATCTGCCATTTTGTTTCTGTCACCTAGTTTTGTGAGAGTCTTATGAAACTCTTCAGTCTGCTTTGGAGCATTTTTGTGTCATCTGCAAATTTTGCCAGCTGTTTACTCCTTTCTCCAGATCATTTGCAATTATGTTGAACAGCACTGCTTGTTGACCCTCCTAGTAGATTGCTGAAGCATGCTTTCCCTTTACAAAAACCATGGTGCCTCTTCCCTAACAAATTATGTTAATCTGTGTGTTTTAAAATTCTGCTCTTTATTATAGAATCATAGAATACTAGGACTGGAAGGGACCTCGAGAGGTCATCGAGTCCAGTCCCCTGCCCTCATGGCAGGACCAAATACTGTCTAGACCATCCCTGATAGACATTTATCTAACCTACTCCTAAATATCTCCAGAGATGGAGATTCCACAACCTCCCTGGGCAATTTATTCCAGTGTCTGACTACCCTGACAATTAGGAACTTTTTCCTAATGTCCAACCTAAACCTCCTTGCTGCAGTTTAAGCCCATTGCTTCTTGTTCTATCCTCAGAGGCCAAGATGAACAAGTTTTCTCCCTCCTCCTTATGACACCCTTTTAGATATCTAAAAACTGCTATCATGTCCCCCCTCAATCTTCTCTTTTCTAAACTAAACAAACCCAATTCCTTCAGTCTTCCCTCATAGGTCATGTTCTCTAGACCTTTAATCATTCTCGTTGCTCTTCTCTGGACCCTCTCCAATTTCTTCACATCTTTCTTGAAATGCGGTGCCCAGAACTGGACACAATACTCCAACTGAGGCCTAACCAGCGCAGAGTAGAGCGGAAGAATGACTTCTCGTGTCTTGCTCACAACACACCTGTTAATGCATCCCAGAATCATGTTTGCTTTCTTTGCAATAGCTTCAACCAGTTTGCTGAGTACTGAAGTTAGATTTATAATCTCTAGAGTAAGGATGTAATAGTGTAGTCAATTAACCGATTAACTGATAAGCAAAAGCTTATAGGTTACTGCTATAGAATACATGCACCCTCCCCCCCCCACCAGTAATTTTTTTAGTAGGCTGGCCAGCAGCCCAGCTCAGTCCCAGCTTGCGACAGGCCTGGGACCTACCCCTTTTGTGACTCTGCATTTAAAGTATATTAGGAGCCAGATGGGCAGGCAGTCCAGCTCGCGTCAGTTCCAGGAGCTCAAATTCCTCCCCTCTCCCCCGCCCTGGATATGGGCTGCTGCCACTCCATGCTGTATCAGAGGCAGCAGCATGGGGTGACAGGCAGCCGGTCTGCAAAGGGAGCTGGTTTTTAAACAGGCTCCCCTCGTGGACCAGCTTTTTCCTGGCACCCCACCTTAGAGGCAGCAGTATGGAGTGGCAGGGGGCTCCTCAGGAGTGGGGCTGGAGTGCCCTGGCTGCCAGCCCCACCCCCAGAGACTACAGAATAGTTGAATAACTGATAAGAATTCATGAGGTTAACTATTAATTAACCGATATTTGACATCCATACTCTACAGCTCTTTTAAAAAATTGGCATCACCTTCGCTGTCCTCCAGTCATTTGGTACAGAAGTTGGGGAACCCTTTTTGGGTTGGGGGCGACTGAAAAACAGTTGGGAGTCCCATGCAAGTGAGGAAAAAGCCTCATGAATGTGGCCCCTGACTGATAAGCAGAGAAAAAGAGAGACATTCACTTCACTCATGCAACTCAGGGCACCAGGATTCCCCTTGCACTCTAGTCCCCCCAGGTCCAGATTATCTCTTGTGGGGGCCTGAACCAAGTACATTTTGTGTGTCTCTGCCCAGCTTCCTTGGTGGGACCCAAAATGAGATGTTCATTGTGTGGGCTGAGGCTGCTAGGGAGTGGGCTGGGGGTGTGGGTGCAGGGTCTGGTCTGGAGGTAGGATGCAGGAATGGGCTAGAGGTGCAGGGTCTGGGAGGGAGGGAAGGAGGACATAGGAGCCGGCTGAGGGGTGGTGGGTCTGGGCATGAGGGAGGATGCAGGAGCAGGGTGGAGGTGCAGGTTCTGGGCAGGTAGTAGAGAGCAGAAGCAGGCTAGGGTAGGGAGTCTGGTCCGGCAAGTGCAGGGGCGCCAACCAGGTGCAGCTTGAGGTGGGGGGGCATAGGTAGCACCTTGCCACCATGAATGTGGCACCTTTGCTGCTCCCATTGATCAAGATTCCGAGCCAATGGGAACAATGCGGGTGCACTGATGTTCTCCAGCTTGCAGGGAGAGGGAAAGGCAGTGCACAAAGCTGCTCCCTCCCCCCTACCAGACTGAGCCTGTGGGTTGGATGCTGTCATGATCATGAGGGTTAGCCAGCAGCCTGGGGACTAAGGAGTTAAATATGTCCCTTACCTAAACCAGGTGGCAGGCAGCCAATAGAAATGTAGGAAGGAATTTCAAACTGGGACAAAGGAATTTTTGGGTTTTTCCCTCCTTTGTCTCGAGGGGAGTTTCTCTCCAGCTATTGAAGGAGATAGGATGTCTCCCTCTAAGAAAATACTCTTCACAGTCTGTAAGTAGGATAAAGTTTAGATAAATCCGTTAGGTTTTATTGTTTTATGGTTTGGTTTTTGCTCTCCTTTGTAACTAAGGGTATGTCTACACTAGCTCATTAGTTCGAGCTAGGTAGGCAAATGAGGGCAACCGGAGTTGCAAATGAAGCCCGGGATTTAAATATCCCGGGCTTCATTTGCAACTCCGGTTGCCCTCATTTGCCTACCTAGCTCGAACTAACGAGCTAGTGTAGACATACCCTAAGTTCCTGGCCCATGGTAAATTTCGCCTCCATGAGGATATTATTTTGTTACTATTCCATCTAGCCATTATGCTTGCAACAGGAATATTGTGGTGATAATAAAAGTTCTTTCTCTTTTCTTTTTATTAACCTGGTATTGGTTAATTTTTGCGTCCTGGTTTGTACTTTAGGGGTGAGATTTCCCAAGTAGTCTCTCTCCTGGTTGCTTTATTAATATTTGGGTGGTGGCAGCGGCGTTTTATTCCCAAAATCTAGGTTGTTAAGATTTTGGGGGGAAGTTTTATACCAAAGCCTGGTAGATAAGGTTTTGGGGTACTTTTGCTGGCCTCCACTTCTGCATTTATCGTGCCAGAGTGGGGAAAGCCATGACAGATGCCAACTGCAGCTTGCCTTGATCTGGCTCGTGAGGCTTGGGGCTTCCTTCCAACAGCAGGAAACCAGCTCGGCGCCCATATACCATCACTGGCAGGCCCCACTGCACAGGGGAGAGCCCCAAGCCTTGTGGCCCAGATCAAGGGAAGCTATTCCCCACCCCTAATTTAAAGACAGGTTACAAACCATAGTTAGTAGTTCTGCATTTTCACATTTCAGTCCTTTCAGAACTCTTGGCTGAATGCCATCTGGTCCTTATTACTGTTTAGTTTATAACTTATACCAAAAGCTCCTCTGATAACACTTCAATCTGGGATAATTCTTCAGATTTGTCACTTAAAAAGAATGGCTCAGACCAATGCAAAGAATTCATTTAGTTTCTCCACAGTGGCCTTATTGTCCTGGAGTGCTCCTTTAGCATCTCGATCGTACAGTGGCCCCACTCGTTGTTTAGCAGACTTCCTGCTTCTAATGTATACATTTAAGTTAAGCTTTTACTATGGTGTCTTTGAAAAGTTTTCATGCATCTTGCAGGGATTTCACTTTTGGCACTGTACCTTTTAATTTCTGTTTAATTAATTGTGACGGGGTATACCAGCCCCGCACTGTGAAAGCTGAGCCTAATCAGGCTCACCTGATTGAAGAAGCCCTGCCCCCGCAACCCTGCTGGGCATGCTCGGACTGCAGCCCAGATATAAAAGCCTGGAGGGAGGCTCAGTCTGGGCTGGCAGGCGAAGAAGGACCTCAGGTGGGAGTTCCTGAGCAGCAGCCGCCAGCCACCTGAGAGGAGATCAGCAGAGGCTCTGATGCCGGGCGGGACGTAACCATGGCAGATCACCAAGGAAGTGCGGCTCCCAAAGAGTCAGAAGCCCCAGCTATCACGTGGGAAGTCGGCCCATCGGATCAGGTAGGAAGTGGCCCAGGGTGGGTGCAGGAGTGGCCTCTCCCACCCAGAGATCCTCAGTGTGTTTCGGTTGGATTCCACACCGAGGGAGTGGTGGACCGTTCTGCTACTCACAGGGCCCTGGGCTGGCGCCCAGTGGAGTAGAGTGGGCCCAGGTCCCCCGTGCCTCTCGCCATTGGGCTGTCCAGCCCTATTTTAAATAACTTTGGGTTATTGACACTGGCCATTAGGCCATCCCCCCTGCCTTAAAGGGCCAGTGATTGACTTTGTTTTATTGCCTCTTGCGATCAGGCCATCCAGCCCCAAAGGGAGGGGCCAGACTACCAGTGGTTTACCGGTTATGCGTGGCATGCTGCAGGGTCAGCTAGGGGTCCGGTTGCGCAGGACCCTACCCCCCATGGTAGGGGAAAGGAAGGATCGTCTCACGACACTAATCTTCTCATTTTCTGAAATTAATGCCACAGTGCTGGTCTACTGTGGTGTTTCTTTTGCCACAAGGATGTTATATTTTATCATATTATGGTCACTATTTCCAAATGGTCTAGCTATAGTCACCTCTTGGACCAGATTCTGTGCTCCAATTAGGACTAAATCAAGAATTGCCTCTCCCCTTGTGGGTTCCAGAACCAGCTGTTCCAAGAAGCAGTCATGTAAGGTGTCAAACTTTATCTCTGCATCCCATCCTGATGTGATGTGTACCCAGTCAATATGGGGATAATTGAATCCCTCATTATTACTGAGTTTTTGAGCTGCCCTGCCAAATCTGAAATGGCACTCCCTGGTGCTCACAGTGGGGAAGGTATGGAGGGTATAAGCATTTGGGCCTCCAAAGATTATCCCATCCCCTGAAGACTAAAGGAAACCACAAACGCCAGCCAGTCAGGTTGAATGGCAAATTAGGGAGAGGCATTGTCTAGGCTATCTGAAAGTTTGGGTAAGCCACTGAGCAAGCTTCCCTGCACTGCCTGTCAAAGTGTTTCCAGATCTAGAAGCCAAAAGAGCAGAGTCTCCTTAGCCCATTAAATCTTCAGCTTTTGCTGAAACTGCCAAGGAAGGAGCCAAGTGCAATTTATCCACTAGGAACATCACTGACACTGTTAAACTTCATTCCCAGTGATCAGAGTAGCCAGCTGATAGTTATAGCTTCTGGCTCCTCATAAGCAGTGGAGGATGTGAACTAGTAATAATACATTTGCTTAAAAGGAAATCTATCTTCCCAGACTGAGGACTGGCACATGCATTTTCAAGCTAGAACTCATTTTTTCCCAATGAGGCACTAACCTGATGCCCTTGTAAATGAGGATTTATAATGGACATGCTGGCACCAGCTGCATCTATCGCACAACTAGTGAGGGCTTGTGGGGATAATAGTTGTTGACATCAAGCTGGAATTTGGCTGGCAGAAGGCAAGAGTTTCTACTGGATTCAGGGCTGACCTTGGTTTGGGTCCTTGTCACTAAATACTCATCAAAGTCAGAATAAATTCCTGGGAACAGCTTGAGTTTCAAGAAAAGCCAAACGAGCAAGGTGAAGAAGCTGTCCCCTCATTCTGCCCCATTAGACCTCCTCCTTATATTGTGGGTGAAGAGAAAGGAGAAGGAAGGACAATAAAGAGGATATGGCAGGAGGGGCTTGTCCATTTCCTTAATTCTCAGGATCCTCAGATGGGTTTAGACAAATATATTTGGGGGCTGGAGCTAAGCACTGACAAGCAGCTTAAACTTCATAAAACAGCAAAGCAGAACATTTCCTGCCCCTGCGAAGTGGCCCTGACGATCAAGGATGAAAATGAGGCTAGTGATGGAGACTTTTGGACTACATGAATTATTTTTATGAGCAGATGTGCCCTACTAGCCCCCCTCTCATGTACGTTTTGGGTTGATCCTATTCATTTTGAACACATGAATGCACAGTTCACTTCTTGGGTTCTGTTGATGGGATCAGGTTGAAGTCCAGGTGACATAGTCCCCTGGGGAATGTGTAGCAGCACAAATAGCCTGAAATCCCTGCTCTGCTGGAAAGTGTTAGATATTGATACAGCAGAGGTCTACTGTAGGCTGGCATGGCTGACAAAATGAATTTGAATCTTGTGGCTAGGTCTTATAGCAGCTTTGCCAGTGGAAATGCCTTGGTAAATGCACTGAATCAACATATATCCTTGGCATCCTGCAATTCCTGCCCCTCTCCATGTGCAGCAGAAATGATGGTGTTAGTGCCACCTATCCTCAGTGAGGTGAGAATGTTGTCTTACGTTGCAGCTGCCATCATGAATACTTTTGGGGTGCAAATGGAGATGACTCAACCCTGCTTAGATCAATCTATTGCCCTTAGTGGCAAGAGAAGAACAAGGAAAAGAGTGTCTGGCATGGAAAAAGAAAGACAGCATGTGGAATGAAAAAGTGGCTTGTTGACACAAGTTTGAAGCCATCAGGTAAAGCATTGGACAGAAATGTCCCACCAACATGCCTCAACTGGATTCCTAGACCAGTGGTCTCCAACCTTTTTATACCCAAGATCACTTTTTAAATGTCAGAACAAGCCAGATCTACCCCATCCTTCCCCCAAAGCCCCACCCCTTCATTGAAGCCCCACCCTCTCTGTTCTCCTCCTCTCCATCACTTGCTATCCCCAACCCTTCTACACTCTCAGGGTACGGCTACACTGCCGCTTTTTTATCGATTCTTCTGTAGGAAGAGGTTTTTCCAACATTTGGCCTGTCTAGACTGGGCCAAATGTCAGAAAAACCCCTTCTTTCGGAAGCCCCCTTATTCCTCGTGGAATGAGGAATACGGGGTTGCCAAAAGAGCATGTTTGCTCTTCCGCTAAAAAAAGTGAAAGAACAAATGCGTCCCTGGACGCGGAAGAGTTTTTCCGGGAAAAATTCTTGTAGTCTAGCCGTACCCTCACTGGGTTGAGACAGGAGGTGAGGGCTCTGGGGTGGGAATGAGGGATTTGGGTGTGGGAAAGGGTGAGAGGTGCAAGCTCTGGGAGGGAATTTAGATGCAGGAGGAGGTGGAGAAGGGGATGCTGACTCGGAGAGGGGGCTCCAGGCTGGGGAGTGTTGGGGTCAGATGGAGGGTTGGGGTGTTGAGCAAGCCACAGGCTTGTGGATGTGAGGGTGCAGGAGTTTGGGTTGGATATGTGAGGGGCTCAGGGCATAGAGGTTGGGAATATGATGGGCTCAGGACACAGATTTGCAGTGTGTGGATGGTGCAGGAGTGTTGTGGCAGAAGACTGAGGATGTGGGGGTGCAGGAGTTTGGGGAAATGAGAGGCTCAGGACAGGGGGTTCCAGTGTATGACAGGCTCAGATTTGGGGTCGGGGGCTGTACAGGAGTGGTATGATGCTGCAGCCAGATGGGGGCCTGGCCCCAATTGGGAGTTTGTTGGCCAGGCTTCATTTTTAAATAAAATATTATGTCAAACACAAAAAGTGTCAGCATTGTCTTTATTTATGAGAGGGGTGAGGAACCTGTTTTGAGTCAGGGGTCACTGACCCACAGAAAAGTCAGTTGGGGCCACACAAGTGAGATTAAAAAAAAAAAAAACCCTCCTCCAAAACCCCCCAAGCCTCCCTAATGTGGCCCCAACTGTGCCGGTGGGAGTAGGGGACATGGTACTGGGGAAGGGTGCTAGTGGGTGCTGGGGCAGGGACAGGGTGCCAGTGGGGACAGGATGCTGGAGCAGGAACAGGGTGCCAGTGGGGGTAGGGGACAGGGTGCCAGTGGGTGCTGGGGCAGGAACAGGGTGTTGGTGGGGGCAGGGAACACGGAGTCCCACGTGACTCCTCCTGGGACTCCTACCCCCACCACCCCTCACAAAGGAGGGAAATCCATGCGCGCCTCCTCTGGGGACTCCTAGCCCCTGCCCCCCGCAGGGGAAGGACATCCTGGCGCGTGCCTCCTCTGGGGACTCCTACCCCCACCCTCCCTCGCAGAGGAGGGAAATCCGTGTGCACCTCCTCTGGGGACTCCTACCTCCTCCCCCCCACAGGGGAAGGACATCCCCGGCATGCCACAGACCTGGCTTTTCAGGTACAGCGTTGGCTGTTTGGGGAAGGGGGAGCAGCCAGCGCACGTCCTGAAACCCCGGAAGTGGTGCGCAGCTGTGGGACTTCCGTCCACCCCGTGGGAAGCCGGTGCTACCTTCATTGTTGCTGGAGGTAGGCAGTGGGGCTTCTTGGGGGTAGGGGGAAATGGGGGAGCCCCAAATGCCTCGTGATCAACTGGTCGGGCCTCATGATCGACCAGTTGATCGCAATCGACAGGTTGGTGACCACTGTCCTAGAGGTTCCCTAAGTCCTTGGTACTTCTGCTGGAATTGCCGATGAAGACCACATTTGTGATGTACATACCTTCCCACTAGAAAATGACCTCACTTTGCTTGGGTCAACAGATGATAGTGACTTACAGTTGCTGGGATACATTTAAGCTACAGACCTTAGAAGTAAGAGGCTTTGTAGCTCCTTACTAATTGCTCAACATACCTGTTTCCCAAGATTTTGTTTCTTTAATTTGTTTTCTGGAAACTTATTTTTGCCTTTTCAGTCCATACACAACTCCAGCCTGCAGTTGGCTTTTAATCCACTGTAATTCTTAAAACAATCTTTCCAGTAATCATGCGTTGGAATAAAATGAAAAACCTTTGAATAGCACCATCCTCCAATAACAAACGCTGCATGTCAGATGTTACAGTAACTGAAGTTGATAAGACTGGCCTTTCAACTGCTAAGGCTAACTTAACACTTTAAAAGTCTAGCGAGAGAGCCGTGTTACTCTGGAACTTAATCAACGTGCAGTCCTGTGGCACCTTAGAGACTAAGAAAACCCCATCCCTTCAGATGAACTTGACTTCAGATGAGCTGCACCCTCAACTAATTCTAATAGAGTGGTATCGACAAGCATGGGACAACAGTGATCCTGTCGATATAGTGTATTTAGACTTTCAGAAAGCCTTTTACATGGTTCCAAACCAAATTAGCTAAGTTTATAAAAGATAGCGCCATGAATGGTCATTAGTCAAGGTTTTCAGGGATGCAACCCCATGCTCTAGATGTCCCTAAATCACCGTCAGAATCTGGAACTGAATAACAGAACTTGATAATTGCCCTGTTCTATTCAATCCCTCAGATGTATCTTGCACTGACCATTGTCAGAACACAGGAAACTGGGCTAGACAGACCATTAGCCTCACCCATTGTGGACATTCTTATGTACATACAGGGAAGATACCAAACAGAGGAAAAGGGAGAAGGTCGGATTCGCATTTACCCTGCTAGAGTAAGGTTTGCTATTTTCTCTACTTTGCTACTTGAATGTGTGGAGTGCAGGGCCGGTCCTAACCAATTGGTGGCCCTAGGTGACCACCCAGCTTGCCCGTAGGGTTGTCAGATGGTTAAAAAAAAATACCGGACCAAAAAAAAATGCTGTGGAAAATTTGTCAAAAGGGTCAGGGAGTAACCAGGGAAACCTGGGGGGAAGATTTGGGAGATCGGGCCGAAATGTGGTCGCGGCCCACCCCTAACAGCAGCTCTGTCAGCGGCCCCTTAAAAATGGCAGCCCGGGTGACCACCCAGCTCGCCCACCCCTAAGACCAGCTCTGGTGGAGTGAAATCAGCCTTCCCAGACAGTGGCTCCAAGAACCAGTGTCTTTTTTGAAGACTGGGTACTGCATTTGTGTGCCCTAAACTTCTGCTACTTCTGTAGCTCCCCATGAATTTTCAAAACTAAATAAACTAGTTTCACAAGTGAATCCCCTTTGGGTGCTTTATCAGTGGGGCTGCCTGATTTGTAGAAGCTGATGATTTTTCCAACTATTTCCTTCCTTGCTTTCTATCAATCTCTCTTTTCACAAAAGACAGGACTATGCAGCACTTTAAAGAGTAACAGGATGGTTTATTAGGTGATGAGCTTTCGTGGGCCAGACCCACTTGATCTGAGGAAGTGGGTCTGGCCCACGAAAGCTCATCACCTAATAAACTATCCTGTTAGTCTTTAAAGTGCTGCATAGTCCTGTCTTTTGTTTCAGCAAGACCAGACTAACACGGCTACATCTCTATCTCTTTTCACAAGGATATGATAGTACCATTAGGCACCATCCAGCAGAGGATGCTCACTCCCACGGGGTGCACTGGGATGTAGCATGCCTTCGGGGTTCACAGCCTCTGTAATAGCCATGTTTCATTCTGGGGAGCTGTAATTTTCTACCCCAGAACTAGAACATTGTAAAGGGCAGAGCAAGTATCCCCGATTGTTCACCAGTGTAAGCACAAAGAAGAGTATGGCCTAAATTGTCCAAATCTCTTTCATTTCCCCAGTGCCCAACTACGTTAGAATCAGCTTTGGTTCCAGCCCTCATCTTATTTATTAATGGGCTTATTTTCTCTCTCCTATTCATTTGTTCCTGTAATTTGTAAATTCCTTTTTTATTCCGCATGAGAGCATTCCCTCATTCTCTTTTGCTGTGCCCACACTTAACATCTTGTCTTGCGCGTATGTTTGTAGAACACATTAAGTTCAATACATTGCACTGGATACATTGAACTATAATACTGTATATGCATTAAAAAAAACCCGACATGTAAAAATTTTAAAACCCCCATCAACTTATATGTACTGCCCTGTGATAGCGACAAGCCACAATTGGCGGGGCGGTTCTCGCAGGATGGAACACACGTTATTTAAAACAAGATTTCCCCTCCCTGATCTGACATATGCACATGGCCAGATTCTCCTCTCACCAACATGGGAATAATTCCACTGAGTTAATGCAGAGTCAGACTGGTGTAAGACCAAAGTGAATGGGATAAGACTTTGTGCTCCTTCCACTGAAGAATGTGCTATTACTTATAAATGGCTGACTGCTGCTTTTTAAGGAATAGTACCCTCCAACAGCCTTCATGTCACCAAATAAAAAATGCCTGCAAGCCAAAGACTCTTGCCGACCTAAAACATAAAGATCACAGCAAAAAGGAGGAATTTGTGCTCGTCTGGAACACAGTATTTAGCCCCTGTGGATGAGATTCACTCTGGCTGTAACAAGCTCTCAGTGTCAGCTACCGAGTAGGTTTTGACAGCTTGGAAGAATGTGCTACATTGCCTAGAGTGATTCTAGAGAGAAGAGCTGAAGTTGCAGATCTCCAGTATGAAAGAATGAGGCACCTCAGAGCCTGGAGAGACTGGTCTATTAATTAAACTAAACCAGACACGCAGACAGATTGTATCTCCTATTTTTCTGCTATTCCTGTATCTATCTTAACCACAAGGTTAAATATCACCATCCTGCAAAATGATACCATTTCCAAGTAGATCTTTGGGATTTGTATACATGACTGAAGAATCTGTGTCATTATTCCTTCCTTGGGAAAATAGCCAATGACATTTGGAATTTCACTCTGGAAACTGATTGCCTTCCACCCTCTCCCATCTCTAGGATTCCATTGAAGTGAACAGCAAAACTTAGACTAACCTTCATGAGGCCAGAATTTCACCCACAATCTCCAGTCAGTAACCAAGCCCTTAGCACTAAGTGGGTATGTCCCTCTATCTGAATTCCTCCATCACCTTCCTCAAAGCAAAAATATCTCCACTTAAGCACATGATCACAGTTGTTTATTTGGGTTTCTACGCTGCTTGGCAATTATGGGCACAGGTAATTCAATGTCTCCGTGCCGCAATCATTTCTAAGCACGTCTTTCCCATCGGGAGTGTTGAGAGGCTCCTACGGGTGTGGGGATGTGCTTTAATAATGTCTGGATCTGTCACTAGCAAGGTGTAGTTATACTACAGATAAGAAGTTATTTACTTGTTCCCATAATATAAGAACTAGGGGCCACCAAATGAAACTAATGGGCAGCAGGTTTAAAACAAATAAAAGGACGTTCTTCTTCACACAGTGCATAGTCAATCTGTGGAACTCCTTGCCTGAGGAGGCTGTGAAGGCTAGGACTATAACAGGGTTTAAAAGAGAACTAGATAAATTCATGGAGGTTAAGTCCATTAATGGCTATTAGCCAGTATGGGTAAAGAATGGTGTCCCTAGCTTCTGTTTGTCAGAGGGTGGAGATGGATGGCAGGAGAGAGATCCAGTACCTGTTCAGTTCACTCCCTCTGAGACACCTGGCTTTGGCCACTGTCGGCAGACAGGGTACTGGCCTGGATGGACCTTTGGTCTGACCCAGTATGGCCGTTCTTATGCTCTAAGAGGTATTTCCCCTGGCTAGCCGAGGAGAGGGCAAGAAAGAACAGCCCTTTCCTAAGAGTTGGTCAGCCAGACTGAGGGTCCCATAGGAGGAGTTGGGTTTGCTAAGGAAAGTACAGTAAGTTGGTTATAGTCTGTTCCTGTTACTGAACTTGTAGCTTGTGCTGAAGCATATGATTAGATGAGACTAAATGTGCGTGTAGGTTTTCATCTGCTGCTTTGTTCCCAAAACTGAATAAAAATACTTAGTTTTAAGAAGTCTGGTAACCAATATCATGAGTTGCAGATTGCCAAAGGGAGTATCAAGCAGGTGCCAAAAAGGAGATGGATCTGTTCAGTAAGACACAGTTGATATACAGGCAGTAGTATATGCAGGTCCCAATGGAAGGAATGAGACATCCCACCAGGAAAATTGAAAACACCCAAGGCATAAAGAGCTGAGACCTCAGAGACCAGAAAGGAGACAATTTTGTAATCCTGACAGAGGTTTAATTCACTGAATCAAAAGCAATTCAGCAGCCTCTGCTGAAGGCGCTATATAAGTAAGTGCAAGGCATCATTTCTTCAATTCATGAGTCAGAATAATAAATCTTTATCTTTTTTGTATTAGATGCTGTGACGGGGCGAGGGACCCCGCACTGAATTCACAGGGTTTAGCCAGGTTACCCTGTCTAAAGGAGCCCTGCCCCCACGACTCTGCTGGGCATGCTCAGTTTGTAGCCCAGCAATAAAAGCCTGTGGAGAAGCTCAATCTCGGCTGACTGCTGGAGGAGAAGGACCTCAGAGGGGAGCTCCTGCCCAGCACCAGCCAGCCGCCCGGAGGGGAGACAGCAGAGCCGCTCGTGTGAGTTGGGACGTCTCCACTGCTGCCTACATGGGAGGAACAGCCCCTGGGGAATTAGAGGACCCTGCGGGGACGTGGGAAGATACCCCGTCGGACCAGGTAGGAAGTGCAGCCTCTCCTGCCCCGGGAACCTCGGCGCGTTTCGAACGGATTCCCCGCCGAGGGAGTGGTGGGCCGTCCTGCCACTCACAGGGCCCTGAGCCAGGATGCAGTGGAGTAGGGTGGGCCCGGTTCCCCCTACCAGGGGTGCTGCCCCCCAGCGACTTGCCATCGCAGGCCCGTCAGCCCAACCAGTGTCTGGGCCAACCAGTGTCTGGGAACAGAGACTCGAGCTGGTGAGCCCTGCGTTAAAGGACCAAACACCAGCTTTGTGTAGAGACTTAAAGGGCTGACCAGTGACTATAAAGGTTTGGGCCAGTGGGGCCTGTGTTAAAGGGACAGTTGCCAGCTGTGTATAGCGACTTGGGTCAGTGGGCCCTGGGTTAAAGGGCCAACCTGTGACTATACGTAGAGACACGGGGTCCTATCCCCATCCTCTGGAGGGGGCAGGCAAGGTCACCGCATGACAGATGCCTTGAGTTTGACTCATCTAGCTTCATGTGCCAGGACACCTTGAGGTCACCTTCTCTACAAGATCCTAAATAAATAATTTTAAAAAGAGTTGCTGTTGGTTCTTTGTTCTCTCCAAATGTTTGACCATCACTGACTTCCTGCAAATGTACAGTATCTTCCAGGCTGGAAACTCATTGCCACAAGATCTGAAAGAGGAACAATTAGCGTGATGTGTTTAAAACCTGATCAGACATATCTGAATAAGAATAGCATTTATTACAAGGGCTAGAAAGCCGCATGATTTGGGACAAGAAACTGGGCAGCAGAGGAGGTGTCTCACTGTGATATCTCACAGAGGAGGTATCTCTGTGGTATCTCACTGACCTGTATTACAGTATGGTGCCTTATGTTATGTATTCCCCCTGAGGTGTCCAATACATATAGATACAACCTGAGTCATTCTGCATCTCCTTTCCACTGAGAGGGTGGCTTGATAGCAAGTGAGGAAAATCATGATGGGGTGGGGGCTAATAGGCACCTGTACAAGCTCCCAGTATTGGGACTGCCCATATAAAATCAGGACATCTGGTCATGCAAGCAAGAGAGCACATTCCTTAACAGGGTGCAAAAAGTCTGTACTGTGGGTCAGGGATTTGAGCTCTAAGGTGTGTAAGCTCTCAGCTGGATGGAGGGAGCATGTAGCGAGCAGCTGCTATTTCTTTGACAGAGCAGCAGGGCAGAATGATGCTTGGCTGTAGTGTGTGCAATGGCATGATTTCTGAATGCTGAAGGACAGAGTATTGGCTGGAAATACAAGCCCATTTTTGCAGTCTCCTGGTTCATCAACTCTGCAGAATCTCATCTATGGAAGGCTGAGTCTTCTCGTCCACAGGCCACAAAAGAACATTTTCATTTCAGCCTCTTTACCCTGTCTGGGCTCATCTCAAACTTATAGTGGAATCAGCCAACATTCAGATTTCCAGGCAAGGCCCAACAGGAGTAAGCAGGCAGCAAGCACACTAATTAATGAATCTAATCTCACCGAGTCAGAGATTCACTCTGACCCATGTGTCACTCTGACCCTGCTGTGGTGAAAGAGAGCCTTTCGCTGGGTGACTCGAGCAGGGATGTAGTACAAGACCACAGATGCTTGAAATGCAGCATGGCATTCATTACTGTAACTTGTACAGTGCTGGCATTTTCCAGACAGGGTTTAAGGAAGGCTGCTGAGTATGTATGAGCTTAGGAAGGAGAGAGGTATTACAGCCTGGAAACAGTTAACATCAGTATCATTACCCGGTATCTTTAGTTTGGTGATCTAGTATTTTCTATATCAAATAATGAGTAACAAAAATGGGGTAAGAACAGGTTTATGGGGGATAAAAATAACATAAGGCAGTGGTGGGCAATCTGCAGCCCATGGGCTGCATGGCTCAGGGTTCTATATGTGGCCCATAACACATTTTGTTCACTGTTGCCCACAAGCAGCATTGCCAGATTCTGCTGATTTCCATCTGTGTAGTTTTTTTCCTACCAGCATTACTAAAGTGACACACACCTAGAGCGAGGGCACACAACATTGACTGTGAGAGCCATGTGCTCCCTCTGCATTCATTCAAAGTGGTGCTACAGTTCAATTGGCACACCCCACAAATGCTAGGTATGCACACACAGCAAAACTACCCTATCCTAGGAGACAGTCTTGGTTATGACAGTCTTGCAGCCCACTGAGAGCACATCTACCCAGCAGGGCGAAAGCTGAAATGAGGTATGCAACTTGAGCTATGTCAATCGCATAGCTGAAGTTGAAATTAATTCAGCTTTAGGTGCTGTCTACACAGCAGGAAGTCTGAGAAAGAACACTCTTCCTTTGACTTCCCTTACTTCTCATGAAATGAGGGTTACAGGAGTTGGAGTAAGAAGTCCTTCAGCTCGACATTTTGACATTATGTTGAAATAACTGTTTGTAGTGTAGATGCAGACTATAACACTGCTGTGTAGACATACCCTGAAATGGAGGGCCGCTAATGCAGCCCACTCACTGGCCTAGATTGCCCAATAATTGAGGAAGGAAAAGCCAGCAGAGAAGGGTGGCAATAGGACTAGAATCTGGATCTAGGCAGGGATTCTGGTCAAGACAAAGGATTTGGTACAATAGCAAATGAGGATGATGAAAAAGGAAAAAGAATGAAGTCCTAGCACCTCCCAGAGTGCGCGGCAGGGATCTGACTTCCACTAGTCCCCACTGCTTCTCAGAAAGAGGCAGCAAGGTGGGGGGTTAAGGCGGGGGTGCTTCAAAGCGGCAGGACCACGTGGAGCCTGGGGCCAGCCCCTCAGCTCCATTCGGCGCTGCTGCTTTGAAACGCCACGTGCAGCCCAGGGTCAGCTGGAGACTCCCCAGCTGGCCTGGCCTGCACACGGTGTTTCAAAGCGGCAGTGCCGCATAGAGCCTGGGGGTCTGCTGCTTTGAAGCCGTGTGCAGCCCAGGTCCCCAGCTGGCTCCATGCTGCACAGAGTGTTTCAAAGTGGCAGCACCGTTTGGAGCTGTTGCTACACTTCAGGTGTGGAGGCGCCCTTATCAACTAATTGAATAGTTGATTCAAATTGCATCAACTATTTGATTGGCCCATTAATCTAAATTTAACATCTAGCATCCTGTTGCTGTTAGGCTGTATGCATTCTGTGATGGCTAGGGTTTGGGTTGAGCAATTCAGGCATTTTTCTGTTCATCAAATATTTGGGGATCTAGGGTCAAATCCTGAATTGGTGTCAATCAACCTAGCTCCATTGACTTCAGTGCAGCAACTGTCCCCTGATATTACTAAGCATCTCACCATGGAGATGGCTGCAATCAGGACACATTGCTACCACCAGACTTCATGACCTAGAATTGGACCCTGACACTTACAGCAAAAAATCCAGGGTCACAGAATGACAGGGCCTCTTTACAGATTGCCTATAATTCTTTGCAGAATCTTAGAAATGCTATGGGAAGGGGTGGAAACCTGCAATTTGGTGGCCATTTCTATTCCTTATATTTCTGAATCTTGGCTGAAATTCCTAGACTCTGCCCTATGATTCACCCCTCCTGCTGCACAAATTCCTTAGGCCGGGCATGGCAATGAAGTGTTTTGAGAAACATACCCATGAAGTCCCTCCTTCCTTCTTTTTAGATTACAAAGCCTCTGATGCAGGGTCCATGTCTATTACTAGTTGCAACAAGCCAAACTAGGTTCGTTGGGGGACGGTGACCAAAACCCTGAGGGGGGTGGGAAAGTCTGATACCGGGAAGAAATGCTAAGAGGAACGAGCAAGAAAAGAGGACCCCTGATTCGAATGGAGAAGATAGGGCGATCAACTGATTATCTGAGGTGTTAGTACACCAATGCGAGAAACCTGGGCAACAAACATGAAGAACTGGAGGCCCTGGTCCAGTCCAAGAAATATGATTTAATTGGGATAACAGACACTTGGTGGGATGACTCGCATGACTGGAGCGCTGTCATGGAAGGGTATAGACTGTTCAGGAAGAACAGACAGGGGAGAAAAGGAGGAGGAGTTGCACTATATGTAAGAGAGTACTATGATTGCTCAGAACTCCAGTATATAGAGGGAGAAAAACCTGTTGAGAGTCTATGGGTTAAGTTTAGAGGTGCAAACAACAGCAGTGATGTTGTGGTTGGTGTCTACTACAGGCCACCAAATCAGGTGGATGAGGCAGATGAGGCAATTGAGAGAAGCTTTCAGATTGCAGGCCCTGGTTCTCGTGGGGGACTTCAATCACCCTGACATCTGTTGGGAGACCAATACGGCAGTACACAGGCAATCCAGGAAGTTTTTGGAAAATGTTGGGGATAAGTTCTTGGTACAAGTGCTGAAGGATCTGATTAGGGGCCATGTGCAACTTGACCTGCTGCTCACAAACAGGGAGGATCTAATAGGGGAAGTAGCGGTAGGTGACAACCTGGGAAGCAGTGATCATGAGATGGTAGATTTCAGGATCCTGACCAAAGGAAGAAAAGAGAGTAGTAAAATACACACCTTGGACTTTAGAAAATCAGACTTTGACTCCCTCAGAGACCTGATGGGCAGAATCCCCTGGGATGCTAACATGAAGGGGAAAGGAGTCCAGGAGAGCTGGCAGTATTTTAAAGAAGCCTTATTGAAGGCACAGAAAGAAACCATCTCGATGCGTAGCAAGAGAGGCAAACATGGTAGGAGACCAGATTGGCTTACAGGGGAAAACCTTGGTGAACTTAAGCACAAAAAGGAAGCTTACAAAAAGTGGAAACTTGGACAAATGACCAGGGAGGGGTATTAATGTATAGCTCGAAAATGCCGGGGGGTTATCAGGAAGGCGAAAGCGCAATTGGAATTGCGACTGGCAAAGGATGTGAAGGATAACAAGAAAGGTTTCTACAGGCATGTTAACAAGAAGAAGGTGATCAGAGAGGGTGTGGGGCCCCTACTGGATGAAGGAGGTAACCTAGTGACAGATGATGTGGGGAAAGCTGAAGTACTCAATGCCTTCTTTGCCTCTGTATTCACGGACAAGGTCGGATCCCGGACTAATGTGCGAAGTGACGCAAGATGGGATGAAGATGGACAGCCCTTGGTGGGTAAAGAACAAGTTAGGAACTATTTAGAAAAGCTAAACGTACACAAATCCATGGGTCCGGACTTAATGCATCTGAGGGTACTGAGGGAGTTGGCAAATGTCATTTTGCAAAGGCAAATGCCTTTGGCCATTATCTTTGAGAAGTCGTGGAGATTGGGAGAGATCCCGGATGATTGGAAAAAGGCAAATGTAGTGCCCATCTTCAAAAAAGGGAAGAAGGATGATCCAGGGAACTATAGGCCAGTCAGTCTTACCTCGGTTCCTGGAAAAATCATGGAAGGGATCCTTAAGGAATCCATTTTGAGGCACTTGGAAAAGAGGAAAGTGATCAGGAATAGTCAGCATGGATTCACAAAGGGCAAGTCGTGCCTGACCAATCTGATTAGCTTCTATGATGGGGTAACTGGCTCTGTGGACATAGGAAAGTCAGTGGATGTGATATACCTTGACTTTAGCAAGGCTTTTGATACGGTCTCCCACAATATTCTTGCCCGCAAGTTAAGGGAATGTGGATTGGATAAATGGACAGTAAGATGGATAGAAAGCTGGCTAGAAGGCCGGGCCCAGCGGGTAGTGATCAACGGCTCAGTGTCAGGATGGCGGTCGGTTTCTAACGGAGTGCCCCAAGGTTCGGTTCTAGGACCGGTTTTGTTTAATATCTTTATTAATGACCTGGATGAGGGGATGGATTGCATCCTCAGGAAGTTTGCGGATGAAACTAAGCTAGGGGGGAGAGGTAGATATGCTTGAGGGCAGAGATAGGGTCCAGAGTGACTTAGACAAATTGGAGGATTGGGCCACAAGAAATCTGAGGAGGTTCAACAAGGACAAGTGCAGAGTCCTGCACTTGGGACGGAAGAATCCCAAGCATTGTTACAGGCTGGGGACCAACCAGCTAAGTAGTAGTTCTGCAGAAAAGGACCTGGGGGTTACAGTGGATGAGAAGCTGGATATGAGTCAACAGTGTGCCCTTGTAGCCAAGAAGGCTAATGGCATATTAGGTTGCATTAAGAGGAGCATTGCCAGGCGATGCAGAGATGTAATTATTCCCCTTTATTCGGCTCTGGTGAGGCCACATCTGGAGTATTGTGTCCAGTTCTGGCCCCCCACTACAAAAAGGATGTGGATGCATTGGAGAGGGTCCAGAGGAGGGCAACCAAAATGATTAGAGGGCTGAAGCATATGACCTACGAGGAGAGGCTGATGGAGTTGGGTCTGTTTAGTCTGCAGAAGCGAAGAGTGAGGGGGGATTTGATAGCAGCCTTCAGCTTCCTGAAAGGAGGTTGCAAAGAGGATGGAGAAAGGCTGTTCTCAGTGGTGACAGATGGCAGAACAAGGAGCAATGGTCTCAAGTTACAGTGGGAGAGGTCCAGGTTGTATATTAGGAAAAACTATTTCACTAGGAGAGTGGTAAAGCACTGGAGTCTCCACCCCTAGAGGTGTTTAAGTCTCGGCTTGAGAAAGCCCTGGCTGGGTTGATTTAATTGGGACTGGTCCTGCCTTGGGCAGGGGGCTGGAGTTGATGACCTCCTGAGATGTCTTCCAGCTCTATGGTTCTATGATTCTATAAACACTCTGGCTGCGTCTAGACTGGCAAGTTTTTCCGCAAAGCGGGCGCTTTTGCGGAAAAACTTGCTAGCTGTCTACACTGGCCGCTTGAATTTGCGCAAGAACACTGACGATATAATGTATGATTGTCAGTGTTCTTGCGCAAATACTATGCTGCTCCCGTTCGGGAAAAAGCCCTCTTGCACAAATGCTTTTGCGCAAGAGGGCCAGTGTAGACAACGCGGTATTGTTTTGCGCAAAAAAGCCCCGATCGCGAAAATGGCGATCGGGCTTTCAAGAAACCACGTTTAGTTAGACGGACGCTTTTCCGCAAAAAGTGCTTTTGCGCAAAAGCGCCCGTGCTAATCTAGAACTCTTTTCATCAAATGCTTTTAACGGAAAAACTTTTCCGTTAAAAGCATTTGCAGAAAATCATGCCAGTCTAGACGTAGCCTCTAAGTGCCAAATAAATGTTAAATAATATTAAATGAGGTCCCTCCCCATAAAACCTCTAAATTTTAGGCTTTTATGAAAGTTATTCATGAGATAACTAGTAAAGACCAGGGTTGCTTCACTAAATATTTTCTGGAGACATTAAAATAATATGCATGTTATTTAGGGCATTTAAAAAATGAATATTGTCACTCTTAAAATGACTAAACAGAGTGAGTCAGCTGTATTTGGAAATGTTTGAAAACGCCAATGAAAATAAATTCAATTAATAACAGATATGTATTTACAAATTACAGAGCAGTTTGTAATGATCTGAAATAGCTATTGGACGAATTGACTCACAGAGCGTATGGAGCAGTACCAAAATGTTCAGAACAAGGATAAAGGATAAATCTATGCTGGAGAATTCTGAACCCAGTCACTTTGGGTATGTCTACACTACAAAGTTAATTCGAACTAACAGCCGTTAGTTCGAATTAACTTTAATAGGGGCTACACATACAAACCGCTAGTTCGAATTTAAATCGAACTAGCGGAGCGCTTAATTCGAACTAGGTAAGCCTCATTCTATGAGGAGTAACACCTAGTTCGAATTAAGTAGTTCGAATTAAGGGCTGTGTAGCCACTTAATTCGAACTAGTTGGAGGCTAGCCCTTCCCAGCTTGCCCTGTTTCTGGGCCAAACCAGGGAAACTTTTCTGCCCCCCTCCCGGCCCCGGACCCCTTAAAGGGGCACGGTCTGGCTACAGTGCTTGTGCCAGTTGCAAGCCTGCCAGCACCCAGCCAGCAGACCCTGCACCTGGCACAGCATGAGCGAGCCACCCGCTGCCACCCAGCCCTCCGCCTCTTCCCAGGACCAGGCTGGCGGCTCCCAGGAGCCTGCCCGGGGCTGCAAGTGCGAAGATTGTGCGCCTGGTCTAGTGCGAAGATCGTGGACCTCATAGAGGTTTGGGGGGAGGCCTCCAACGCTCACGATCTCCGCACTAGGCACAGGAATGCAGCCGTCTAGGGCAGGATAGCTGCCAGCCTGGCCACCAAAGGCTACATGCGAACCCAGGAGCAGGTCTGCATGAAAATCAAGTTGGTCCAGTGAGACCCCCGACCCTGAGCCCTGAGCTTAGAACATAAGAACATAAGAATGGCCGTACTGGGTCAGACCAAAGGTCCATCTAGCCCAGTAACCTGTCTGCCGACAGCGGCGAGCACCAGGTACCCCGGAGGGGATGGACCGAAGACAATGACCAAGCTATTTGTCTCATGCCATCCATCTCCAGCCTTCCACAAACAGAGGCCAGGGACACCATTCCTACTCCATGGACCCAACCTCCATAAATTTATCTAACTTCTCTTTAA
This sequence comes from Rafetus swinhoei, assembly GCA_019425775.1. Lineage (NCBI taxonomy): Eukaryota > Metazoa > Chordata > Testudines > Trionychidae > Rafetus > Rafetus swinhoei. Next base: position 40,844,335 of record CM033434.1, on the reverse strand, counting down.
ACTCTGTTATAGTTCTAGCCTTCACAGCCTCCTGTGGCAAGGAGTTCCACAGGTTGACTATGTGCTGTGTGTGAAGAAGAACTTTCGCTTATTAGTTTTAAACCTGCTGTCCATTCATTTCATTTGGTGTCCTCTAGTCCTTATATTATGGGAACTAATGAAGAACTTTTCTTTATTCACCCTCTCCATACCACTCATGATTTTATATACCTCTATCATATCCCCCCTCAGTCTCCTCTTTTCTAAGCTGAAAAGTCCGAGTCTCTTTAGCCTCTCTTCATATGGGACCTGTTCCAAACCCCTAATCATTTTAGTTGCCCTTTCTGAACCCTTTCCAAGGCCAAAATATCTTTTTGAGGTGAGGAGACCACATCTGTACACAGTACTGAAGATATGGCGCACCATAGTTTTATACTTCCTCCTCCTTCTTCCCTGGCTTCCCTCTTCCAGCTCCCTCCTCCCAGGACTCCACCTCCCCTCTCCCACCCTCTCTCTTCCCCTCTCCCACCCTCTCTCTTCCCCTCTCCCACCTCCTTTTCCCAGTCTCCCCAGAGGTTAATCCCCCCCCCAAGTTTTGTTAAATAAAGAGAGTTTCTATTTTTGAACACACGTGTCCTTTATTTTTTACATCAGGAATGGGGGCTAGGGAGGGATAAGTGGAAGGAGGTGAGGGAGGAATGGGGCACGAGCCCCCGACAGGGAGGACTGGGGTGGCTCTGCAGGCTCCTCAGGGTGGAAGCTCTCTTGCAGGGCCTCCTGGATCCTGACAGCCCCCCGATTGACCCCCCTCCGGGATGGCAGCCTGCAACAAGTGCAGCCGGGCTGATGGCCGAGTGCTGTGATGTGCCGAGTGTGGGCACTCAGGGCACTCTAAGACAGGACTGCTTTGCTGTCCCTCATCGAGTTAGACAAGCAAGCGGGAAACCCTGAGAACTGTCTGTCCAGGGTGGGGGTCGGGTCCCTTTAAGCACAGCCCTCGGCTAGCCTGAGGCAGCAGCTCCACACTCTAAGTCCTAACCTGATGCCCTGCCGGCACTGGTTCTGGCCAGCCTTAACTTCGGTTCAGGGTCTACTCAGTGTGGACATGCTATTTCGAATTAGCAAAACGCTAATTCGAATTAGTTTTTAGGTCTAGATGCACTAGTTCGAATTAACTAATTCGAATTAAGTTAGTTCGAATTAGTGCGGTAGTGTAGACATACCCATACTGAGTAAGACCTGTTTCTTGATAGAGTTTATTGAGATGTGAACTCCTATTAATGCTGAAACAAAAGACAGGACTATGCAGCACTTTAAAGACTAACAAGATGGTTTATGAGGTGATGAGCTTTTGTGGGCCAGACCCTGCATAGTCCTGTCTTTTGTTTCAGCTAGACCAGACTAACATGGCTACATCTCTATTACTATCCTATTAATGCTGTCGTTGATGCTGGGAATTTGAATGACACCCCACTTCCTCGTCAATCACCAGTCTATCAGATTTCAGGTCACAAGATTATCTCTCACCAGTTTCCAGCAGCTGAGAATGAAATTATGCCCACTTGGTGTGAAATAAGTGTACCAAAGAAAGTATCCAGAAGGAAGCAAGGAAGTGGAGTGTCATTGGGACATAAAACATCTGCATGGCAGTGGAAAGAAGGGTGCTAGGGTCCAGAGTCACTGTGGGGACTGAAGGAGGCATGAAGAAAGAGTCCCTGAAGGAGGAGGAGAGGGAGAACCTGAAAGAAAAGAGAGCTACTCAGGAAGCTGCAAACAAAGAACGAAGAGAGAGGAGCACAAACCCATGAAAGGCATGAGAGTCCTCTGGAAGGAGAGAGTGAGTACTTGAAAACTATCTAAAAGAAGAAATGGAGGTCTCTTAGGGGAATTTGCTCTGAAGGGTGACTAGGTTAGGACTAATATTTACTTCACAGGAGTCTTTGGCTCTCATGTGCAGAATGGTAGTTATTATTTATATTCAGATTTTCCAAAGAGCCTGGCTGACTTACAAGCCCAAGTCCCATTGGCTTCCAATGGAGCTTGCATTCCTCAATCACACAGGTGCTTTTGAAAACCCCATTTTACATGGTAACTTCTGATTCACTCAAGCAGGATGTGTGCTTCATTTCTCAGTGGTGTGAAATGCACGGGACCAGTGTGGACATTCATGGAGCTGGGGGAAAGGCCCAAGGCTTCTAATACGGATAGGTCCCTTTTGTTGAATCCCAACAATATTTCTAAGTCTCACTTTCTGTGCTGTGGCCATTTATTGAACTGACTGAAGCAGACTGAAGGGCCAAAAATGGATTCAACAACTGGGGAGTGGGAGATGGGGAGTTAGTGCTGATGACTGTAGATTTCCACATCTGGTTTGATGGAAAGGAAGACAAAGCAGAGCTAGTGCGAGTGAATCAGAAGTTACCACGTAAAGCCATTGTAGCAGAGCACATTCCTTGATGATTTCCCAGCAGTACATCTTGCGCTCTATTTGATTCTCAGTTCCCTCTCATCATCTTTCCATGTGACCATCAGACTTCTCTCTGCTTTCACGTGGCCCTGAGTATAACCAGGGGCTCGGGCCGGGGGAGCTTTTGAGTTGCATACAGTGCACTGTGTGGCAGAGAATTTACAAGCCAACCCCCTGCTTACTCTCATAAATGATGAGAAGGAAATTCCCTTGGATATTTTCTTCCCAAAGTCAGTGGGTTTGCATTGTTGCCTTCTTGGGGCTCTGGAAAGAAACCTCATTCAAATGGGTAACAGAATAAATAAATCTAAGAGACAGCACACACTGCAATCTGGGGATGGGGAGGGGAGGGAAAGCAGAACACAATTATCCTAATGGCTTCTGACTGGTGGATTGTGTATCGGGTGAAAGCTTTTAAGCTCTTTGCTATCAAGAGCTTGTAACAACCAAATGGCTGATAAACAGACTGTTTGTAGGTACGTGTTTCAAAGGCAAGCACTTAGATCCATTGGTATCAGCCTCTCTCAACATTTCAGAGGGGTAGCCGAGTTAGTCTGTAACCTAAAAAAACTTCCAAAACAATGAATAGTCTAGCCTTAAAGACTAACAAAACATGTTAGTCATGTATGTCATGATGGTATCATGAGCTTTCATGGGTACAACCCACTTCTTCAGATGACTGGATTATTAAAAGCCCAGATCCAAGAATAAATAAGGGAAGGCGGGGGAAAAAGAAGGGGGGGAAAGAAAAAAAAAAAGAGAAAAAAATTTCAACTTGAACATCTAATCACTACTTCTCCCCCTCTTTCCCCCCTGCCTTCCCTTATTTATACCAATGAAAGCTCATACCACCATCGACATGTTTTGTTAGTCTTTAAGGTGCTGCTGGACTATTTGTTGTTTTTAAGTCTCTCGGCACTGATAGCCCTGGAGAGCCAAGTCCTGTATTTCTCTGCACAGCTGGTACAATCTTGGGCTGACAGGGTAAGTTTTCTCTCCATTGCTCTGCCCTCATAACTATGGGCCCCCCTGCTGACTCTGCCCATCGGGTCACCAATTTGGATTGTTTCTGATGGTTCTGTGATGAGCATCCTCATCCCCCAGGAAACAGATTGAATCCCAGGCTTATTTCTCACAGGTTGCTGCACTGTCATCAAAAGGGCACTCGTAATCATCCAGCAGTAACAATGCTCCGATGCTACTGGCCTGGACTGGGTTCAAACCGGCTGCCTAGAGGCAAAAGGCTCAGCATTTCTTTATCAAGCTTCTGCATCATATAGAGCCAGAAGTTCCTGTAGTAAACCAGGGAACTGTGACGCAGGCATTTAAAAAGCACTGACACATCCGCCTGGTGTGTTTCTCTAGGGCTAGGTGTTAGAAATATGGACTGACTCAGGACTGCTGGGGCTAATGAGCAGAGCACGGAACTGAGCACATCCTTGATTATAAATTGTTTATATTACAGTAGCTCCCCAGGACCTCAGTCAGGGATCAGGCTCCTATTGTGCTTGGAGTTGTAAAAACACAGACCTGCCCAACTTTTCAAGTGCCTCTATTTGGGGCACTTCACTGCTCAGTACCTCAGGTTCCCTGATTTGTCAAATAGCTAGAATACTTCTTCACTCAGGTTTTGTGAAAGGCCCTGCTGAAGTGTAAATATTTGTTTATTGTGCAGCAGGTGGCTTTCTGGATACCATCTGTGGGAGGCATGCAGTACATTCACTGGGCAGCAATGCATGGTTCTGCTGGATTCTGCAAGCTCTGTGAAATCCCAGGCAATGGTGAGCTGCAATGTGGAGGCCGTGAGGCATTAGGGAAAGCATAGTGCTTTTCTATTCAAAAGACAGCAATGCCCAGAATGCATGTTGTGCTCCGAGGCAATGAATGGCCACAGAATGATCCACGGAGTCAGTGTTTGTGACATAATTTCTGTCACAAAGTAGACTGTCACCTTTCAGAGCTCTCCCTGGCGTTAAGGCAGTATAGAGCTGCTCCCCAGTATGAGCCAGTGCCCACCATGAGCAGGAGCCCACAGAAGGAAGGACCACATGATGTCATGCTAAGCACACCTGCATTTCCCGCTTGCCTTGCGAGGCTGACCCATCCCTGGTTTTTATCACTCTGTGCCCATATATATGGCTTTTCACTTCCATTTGCTATTGCAGCCCAACTTCATTATTTTCCATCAGATTCCAGGATGAGTCATAGGTTACCACTATCACTAACACAGCAGCTTTCTCATCATTATTCCCGTGTTTAACGACACAAGCAACAGTCTTTTTTAGCCCCCTTTTGTTGTGCCTTTGCCTCTCTTTTACAGTCCCACAGCGGCAGCTCTGACATGACGGGTATATTTTAAGAATAAATCTCGGAGTAAAACAGTCAGCTGTTCTGCAATTCAGAGAAGAGCCCTGAGAATGATTAAAGGATTAGAAAACAGGCCTTATAATGATAGGCTCAAGGAATTCAAGCCATGTTAATCAAGAGAAAGTGACGGGGAGACTTGGTTATAGGCTTACAAGTGCCTAAGTGGGAACGCATATTTGATAATGGGTTCTTCAATCTAGCAGACACAGGTATAATGCAATCCAATGGTTAGAAGATGATGCTAGACAAATTCAGACTGGAAATAAGGCAGACGTTTTCAGAGTGAGTCAGGATGGATTCTCTCAGTCACTGACAATTTTTTGTCACTGAGAAATCCTCTCCAAGTCATTTAAAAAACAAACACATGAACCCTGCTCTCCCCAACATTTGCCAAATGAGAAAGAACAAGGAGATAATCATATCCCTGCCTGTTTTAAAGCGGAGTAAGGAACTTGGGAATGTTAATTTTCAGGTGCCCAACTTCAGATAGCTTAGAAGGGCATGATGATTTTCAGAGGGTGAGTGCTCTGTGCTGTCTGAAAACCAGACCCTCTAAAGGTGTCTGACACTGAGCATTGAAATATTGGGATGCCCCACATTGCTTTGGAAATGTAGGTCATATGCCTAGCCTGTGTTTTCATGACATGGGATTTGAGAGCTGGCCTGAAAACAGTTTTAAAGAAGGATACAATCCTGATACAGGGGTAAGTAGGAAGATTCATGAAACTTTAAACCTGAAGAAACTCCTCAGTCAAATGGATTCCTGAAAATAGCAGAACTTTTCTGCTATACTTTTTTAAATGCAACTTTAGCAAAATAGAAACCAGTTTATTCAAAAGCCTCAGATCCAAACTCTTCTCTCTGTTACAGTGACGTCAATCTACACGGGGCCGAGGACTCGGGCCTCAATCTAGCAAGGAAATGAAGCCCTGCATGGATTTATATGCTTAATTTTAAGCTTGTATTTCACGTGCTTAAGTACTTTGCCAGAGTGAGGTCTATGGCAGGTATATGACAATATACATTATATTGGAAGGCTGGAAGCATCATAGAAGAAGAGCAACTATTTAGCATAATGAAATAGAATTTCGAGGGTGAGATGAAGAAGGGAAAATGGATACACCCTGTGGCAATGAGTTTCCAGTAAAGTGGTTAAAGCTTTTCTATGTAGCACATTGCCAATGACACTGGGTGTAGCACTTGAAAATCCAGAGTAGGAAACAATCCTGCATTGGCAAGAGGATGGGCTAGTACTGACCAGACCTTTTTCCATCTCTAACCTCTCGGATTCCATGATTCTTAAACTTCAGCAACTTGGCTATGTAATATGCTTGATATATGTGGCTGCATTTAGGTTGCACATCACACCTCAGCAAGCCTCTGCTGCCTCCTGCATGGAACCAGTACAGCTGCTACTAAGTGATGTCAAGGACTAGGTAATCACCATCGGCTCCTACCATTCCAATGTGCATCGCAGTATTTGGAAATCAAGGTTTTGATTCAAAACCCATGTAAGTCAATTGGAATCTTTTCATTGGCTTTGATTTGATCAGACCTTAGACACATTGCTCTCATGAGTGATAAGTGGAGTGGGATGTTTATTTCTCTGTGAAACGTGCTGGAAAGTTACCTCTCTGCATTATGATTACTTGGGGAAGGGGGAGCTAGCCTCCCTAATGTCTCATTTCAGTTTCTATCGATAGTGACATCATTTAACTTGAACTATTCAAGTTCACACATACACATTCCAAACTTAGCAATGAAGCAATTTAAGTCCAGTCCTGCAAGTAAGAGCCATGGTGCTTCTTTCACTCTTACAGTTGTACCAAATCATAAATATTCCAGAGGCTCAAGTGCAGAGATGGATGAATACTGTAAATAATCATTTTTGAATAATTGCTTGTATTTATACAGGAATTTGCTTTGATCATACTCAGGTCCCATCTGCATTCACTTTCTGTCAATACTTGTGCCAGCAAACCACAATGATATCGATGTTTGTGGAAAGCAAGTTTCAGTGCCATACCTGTACTAACCCTGGAAATTGAAATTTACAGGTCAGTCCTCATGTGTTTGCACCTGATGTGCCTATACTTTTCTTCAGGCATTGAAGATTAGAATCAATATTTTAGAATTGTATTTGATTTCTCTTGGGATTACCCAGAGCTGAAGGCAATTCCTAAAATTTAAGTCATGTTGGAAAATATCAATACCTTGAGTCATCCCTATGACACATTTGTCAGTGGATCCTCCCAGAAAAAAACTTAGTCTCACCAATTGAGCCAGTTCATGCCATAAAATTCCACGTAAATCAACCTTCAGTCTCTAGACCCTTCATCTAATAACTCCCATATCCACTGGGGTCCCTGCCCCAAAATCCACTGAGGTCAATAGGAGTCCTTCCATTGGCTTCTGTGAGCCTCAAATGCATGCAAGAAAAGTTAGGTGTTACCACATGCCCACCAGATTAGCAAATCCAGCTCTCACAGACCAACAAGGGAAATGAACTCCAGAACCAAGGACATTCACAGCAGCTCCCTATTGCTGTATCAAAGGAGCTCCATGTTAAGTTTCTTGCTGACGGCAAATTGTGGCACGCCAGTTCCAGAAAAAAGGTGGTCCCACAAGTGAGCAGGTTTCAAACATTAAAGGCTTTATAAAGGAAAACCACTACCTTTTACTCCACCAGGAAACTAATCCCAAGCCAGTGCAGATCTGAGTAATATTCATGATGTCCCATTCCACAAATGGGCAATGCCAGTCACCACTCGCTTGAGCTTCCAAGTGCCCAGCCCCAGCCACAGCCCCACACAGAGCACTTGCAGCAATCTAATCTTCAAAGGGGTTTCTGATGGCCCACATCTGAGAAATAAGATCATGTTCTTCTAGCCAGATGTCAATTTCAACCCTCCTCTCATGTCTGGCGTTTCAGAAGATGGTGAACATGAGTCACACATGGTAGCTGAAACTTCAGACTGGGGTGCAGCTATCACCCTTGCCCTCTCCACCCCTATTGTCCCCTTCCCCCCAGTCTAATAGCTCTTTGGCTTTAGCTTCCATCCACGAATGGATACAGAGCTACTGTGACAGGAACCTAAACTTGGATGGAAACAACAGAACATTTCTCCCTCTTCCCCATGCGCCTGGCTGTATGCTCAGCATCCTGGTATGTATCAATAGGATCAAAGACAACCAACATGTTTACCTTTAAGTGAGGATATAAAATGTTGCTATGACAACACAACTGACATCACAATGTAGAACAGGCTTCAGAGATATCATGCTGGCACTTCAAATGCTTTAATAAGATGGCATTTTCCAGAAAGCAACATTGCACACTTCTGTCTTCTCTCTTCGATCTCATTCAACGTTGCCTTGCCTTCCCACATGGAATTTAACAGTCGTCCCCCCCCCACCTGGGATTTTTTGGGGGGGATCACAATATGACATTTCAAAGAGGACTAAGCTCTGCTTTAAAACATTGTAAGATGGTTCAAAACTCCTACAGAACATATCCTAAGCTCTATTCAGTACTACAGCTTGGAGGGGACATTTCTGTAGAGCTTTGGATCCATCCCTGTGAAATGTTATACAATGTTTCTATTTGGGTTCCTCCTCCCATTCCCTAGCATTGATGTTTTTCTCTCTCCATCACAAATAATTACAGAGGATTTCTTCTATAAGACACATATTTCCCTAAACAAGCACAGGTACATTTTCTAAAAGACTTAGATCCAAAGTCTGCCCAATTATTATTGCACTGTGGAAAAATAGATCTTCGCAATTAATATGCTCTTATAGGAGCAAATTTTTGGCCTGATGCTACATGCCAGTTTCTTTCCTGATTATCCATGCAAAGTGAGACAAGTAGGCTAACTCAGATCCATTTGAGCTTCTAATAGTTACACGGTGCTAAGGCCATCTCTAGACTATTTAACTGGCTGACTCTTTGGGCTAAAATCAGTTCCCACGCTGTGATCCAGGCTGGCAGCTATGACATGCTGATATAATTTGTTTCCACTGTAAAATTAACATGGCCTTATTAGTAGAATGACCAATTAGTAGAAGTGGGGCCTTGTATGATAATGAGCTTTTCACTATGTGAAGATCATCCTCTATTCTTGATTTACTGACCAAAATCTAAGCATTGTCAGAAATACAAGACCAATATACTACAGATGAAGAGAAGCAAACTCGTGCATTAGCCTTGTGCATCATCAACTACATGGCTAGCTAAATTCTGATTCTGGAATCTCTGTTGGTGGCAGTGAGTAATTGATTTGTTCTAAGAAGCAAAGAGAACACACACGGCTGTGTGACAGGCCCTTATGCCCAGCTCTAGAGTCTATAATAAACCATCATTTTCAAGACCATAACTTTCAAAAAGTGCCATTTTAGGGCAATGATGGGTTGAACTGTTTGAAACAGCAGTGTTGTTTCAGTCTCAGCATTACTGGTAGAACTTGGCCCTATCCCAGCTCTAGCCATTTGGGCTGACACAGAATAACCTGACTGGTATTTTAGAGGCCTATGTGAACCACCATTGTTATCACCTCAAATTCAGATCTTGTCTATCTCACTCTGCTCTTCCCTGATCAAACTTCTGTACAGTGTTCCTTCCTTGGTGTGCCATTTGTCAGTATCCCATGCACTCACTTCTGTGCCTTCTTCCAAACTTCATGGTCTCAGCTCTATATTTAAATCCTTCTCAAAGACCCACTGTTGCCATGCTGCTTATGTTGAGTCTAGTTGGTGTGGCCATTACTGCTAACCTGAGTGTGTTTGTCCTTGTCAGCTCCTTGGGGCAGTGGCTGTTCCTTCTTCCCTGTCTGGATGCCACGTAACCTACTGTCACTGTTACTGTGAACAAATGGATAACAACCTCAAAAGACTCCATTTTCATATACAGGCGACCTCTGACTTACGACTGCCCGACTTACGACCCCCTGCATTTATGACCGCCTTGCTCCAGCTGCCATTTCCACCCAGCACAGCCTCCAGCCAGCTCTGGGAGCAGCTCGTGCCTTGCCGCCTTCCCCCAGCACAACCCCCAGCTGGCTCTGGGAGCAGCTCGTGCCACGCCATCTTCCCCCGGCAAGCCCCAACTGGTTCTGGGAGCAGCTCGTACCTTGCTGACTTTCCCCATGCACAGCTTTCACCTACTTTGCTCCATTGAGGCTTTGGCTCACACTTTCTCACTTCAGGACTGCTCCATCTCACACAGGGATCAGAAGAAGCCCTTCTATTAACTTAATGGGAATTGGATCAGGCCCAAATCCCCTGGTAGAGGGCCCAGGGACTGTATTTGGGGTTTTATCCTTAGGAATCTTAGTGCCTGATCTTGAGGGGTGCTGGGCTCCTGCCATAGCACTCACTTAGGTCTTAATCCTGCAATAGGATGTTGTAGCATGAACCATTACCCCTGTGCAGAATCCAGATGAAGGTAGTTATTGTGTTAGTAACTCTTGTGTGAGTCTTGGAACTGTAGATTTTGATCTGTGGTGCACATCTGTATGTCAGTGAAGTGCCTAATGCGAGTGATCAGCAACATTATGCTCCCATCTTGAACTACTGAGTGCAATGAGGGCTTTGTAACTCATTTTTATGGGGCTCAGGTTAAGGTTTTATGTAAAAATAATGGACTGGTTTTGGCTCTCTCACACCCCAGTGGAAAACTGAAATAACTCTCTTGACTGCACTGAAATCACACTGGTGTAAATCAGGAGTAGCTGAATCTGGTCCATTTCGAATTTTAATTTTAGTATGAGTATGTAGTTGACTCAATAATTTGCATTGCCTTGGAAAAACCACTGTTTGATTGCTTAGTCCAGAGAGCTGCCTTTCATCAATAAATGCCAAAACTTTATTCCATCCCTTGGTGACATTTATGTAATCTAGTGCATTGCTATGATTAATTCATGTATTACTGTGCACGGTGCACATGCTAGCTAATAGCCCCTAAATCTAATGTTCTCTTTCATTTACCCAGATGAAATGTGCTATACCCTGGATATTCCCGAGAAAATTCCAATACTGAGTCCCAGATAAAATATGCTATACTCTGGATATTGCTGCTGCCTGTGCTATAGAATTTGGGTTTGGGTTCTACAGACTTGACACACCCACATGGGACACCTACTCACCTGTCTCTCTCGCTCTCCTACAGATGTTCTCTCATGCTCGCTTGGAGGTGGCTTGAGGGCTTGTCCTCTCTCTGCAGAGCTCCTATCTTCAGAGGAATACTGTATGATCACTCCCCATTTCCTCTCCAGGGCCTGTAATCTGCCTACTCAGAGGAAGTGCAGGGATCAGGCTGTGTGAACCCAAGGCCTGCAGAGCTTTGAGAGGCCAAGGTTCATCATTTGGATCTCAGATGAAGTTGGAATCCTGTGCAAACAGTTCATGGAGTCCTAACTGTACCCATTTTATTCAATCACGGCAAAATCTGAATAAAATAAACTCCAGAGCTATTACTCATATACAAATCCAGATTCACATGTGCACTACACTTTCCATTTATCTATTTCAGCGCCAATAGTGCCAACAGTTCTAAGTGTGCTTAGTGCCAGCCAATTAACTGTAAATATTTGTTGATGTGAAATGTGTCTATATTGGCTGGGCAGAGCCTTTTTCCCTTGTGTTGGAGCCAATACCATTTTATGTCCCTCCTGCCCATATAAACAGTCATGACTGAACCACTGAGGACATGTCCTCTGATGTGAATCAGCAATAGCTCCACTCAAGTCACTGTGACTATATACTAGCTGAGGATATGGTCCAGAGACTTTCCCATATTGAAATGGCTATTTCTCTTCAGCTCCATCGTGGTTCTTGAAGTCCGCACCCACTCTAACTATGAGAGCAGCTTCCACTGTAATTCTAAAAGGACAGTCCCCTTACCCTTTATTCAGTGAAAGGATGACGTCTTCTCTTGCTGGCAGATATCACTATGCGTTAACCTGAGCTAGAATCAACCCCTACTTCATTGAGGGACCTTTTCCCCCCACCAGGTCTCTTCATTTCCACATCAACTGCTGTGAATGAGCCACTTGATTAGCCTCATTTACATAAGTTCCTTCTTTCTTTTGTTGTCCTTCTATATACCCAGGACTCTGTAAACTCCACTCCAGCTGATGGATTTTATCCACAAAAACTTATGCCCTAATAAATGTTAGTCTCAGAGCCCTGGTCTACACTAGAGAGTTATTTCAAAACTAGCTGGATTTACCCGGCATTGCCCGGGAAACTGGAGGAACAAAATTTAGAAAATTTAGGAGAGGAGGGGACCCTGAGGCAGGGGAGCCCCAGAGCCACAGACCCTGGGGGCTGATGGCTCCTGGCCCACACCTGACCCTGTGAGAGCAGCAGGACCCTTCTCCACCCAGGACCAAGCAGCCAGCCCCCAGGAGAACAGTACGCAGTCATGCGGCCAGTAGCAAGGGGACTTCTCTTTGCAAGGTTGGCTCAGGGATCCACTTGCCCTGCCTTGGCAAGCAAAAGCTCAGAGCTCACATCTAACCCCGATGGCTGCAACCAGACACAGAAGAGCCCCACTCACAGTACAAACAGCAGCCGGCTGGCTTCACAGCAGTGTCACGCATCGAGGGTTTAACCCGGCCCCTCCGCCCTGCGCTGCAGCAGGCACACGGATTCCTTCTGCTCGGATAAGCCCAGCGAGCTGAGCAGAAAGGCTGGCTGCTGGCTTTGGTTTTGGTTTCCAGAGGGGGGGGTTGCATGTGGGGAGTGACCCGTGGAGGGGAAGTTACACGTGGGAGGGGCGCCCCAGCTCGCGCCCAGGGCTGCAGGTTCCGCGGGGGGCAGGGCGGGTGCCTGAGCCATTGTGCGCATGGGGGTGGGGGCACTGCGTGCCAGCCGAGGGCAGGGAGGAAGAAGGTCGGTTATGTAACCTCGCAGGCGGGAGGAGGCGAGTCCCGGGAGGCTACATGCAGGAGGGGCGCCCCAGCTCGCGCCTGGGGCCGCAGGTGCTGCAGGGGGCAGGGCGGGACCCTGATCGGGTCCAAAAGTACCTTAAAACCTTCCCCCTGGATGAAAGGTTATCCCATGCAAAGTTTGGTTGCGGTAGCTCTTATAGTGTCCAAGTTATTAGCGCAGAAACTTACAGACATTCTCCTTTATATATTAGATAGGGTGGTACTTGGACAGATGTGGTGGAAGAAAATCAGATTCTCTGTCCACGTGGGGACAGTTAGGGAGGTGGCTGGCAGTTAGGGAGGTGGCGGGGGAGGGGTGGGGAGGAGCGGGGCGCTGTCTGTGTGGGGCACAGGCCGGCAGTTTGGGAGGTGGCGGGAAAGGGGGATGGCAGCATGCAAAAGAGCCGACCCCGCTCCCCCTTCCTCCTTCTCTCTCTCCCCCTCTTATGTCTGGGCTGGTGCTAGTTTTAACCGTCAGCGCCCTTTTCCGCGCCGGCGTCCGTGCTGGCGCCACCTGCCCACCGGTTTGCACGCCGGCTGAGGCGCGCCTGCGCCATGAGGGCGGTGCTCCGCGCGCCGCCTCTGCACAAGCGCCACAGGCCCAGAACAGCGGCGGCCTGGGAGCACATTGCCGCCGGCGGAGCTAGTGCGGGGGAAGGGGGGGCGGGGAGGGGAGAGTGGGGCCACACCCTCCCACAGTACCTTAAAACCTTCTCCTGGAGGAAAGGTTACCCCCATGGAAAGTTTGGTTGCGGTAGGTCTTATAGTGTCCAAGTTATTAGAGCACAAACATACAAACATTCTCCTTTATATATTAGATTAACCCCCTCATTTCGAAATAGTAAGTGGAGTGTCCACACTACCAAACCCGTTATTTCGAAATAACAGGCTGGCTATTTCAAAATCTGTACTCCTTCTTTCCTTGGCGAATAAACTTATTTTGAAATAGTTATTTCAAGATTCATTATTTCAAATGTAGTTATTTTGAAATAGTTTCCTAGTGTACACATGCCCTAGGGTGCCACAGGACTCCTTATGGTTTTTGCAGATACAGACTAACAGAGTCAGTTCTCTTCAGACACCCTCCAGCCCTCTGGACTTTCATGCTTTCTTTCCTCTGCAAATATCTCACTGAGCCTCTCTCATATGGTCCTCCTTTAGAAACAGGGCCAGGCATACACAATCAGTGTGTGAATAAGCTGACTGTAGACTGAACATAGTTATTTTAGCACATTAAGGATGGCAATGACCTTCCGTGTGCATGCTCGGGTGGCTGCTTTGAATTCATTCCTCTTAGAATTTATGATGCAGACCCACAGAAGTGCTCTGGGGCAAAGATGCTGGAAGAAGATAGACTGATAAATCAATAATGGAGCAATCATGTATTTCAGAAAGCTGTGGATTTAGGTTTGTCTGTGCAAGAGGCTTTTGAGATCCTAAGGAAACTCAGCAGCTTTTGAGGGACAGCTGGATAGTGGAGGTAAAGGGAAAGAATAAAGGTATATATCAAGAAAATACTTCAGTGAGAATGAGCTTGGTCTGCAGCGGTGCAGAGCAGGAAAGACAAGGAGAACCTGTGTTCCTCACCAACGAAACTGCCATGAAGATCCTCTGAGATGAGCTGGAATAACCACTGATGGCATGCAGCCCTATGGCCCTCACTCTCATTAGCTACTGAAAACCCGACCTCACACTTTACAGAACTGTTTGGAGGGGGCAAGTTCCTATGCCTAGTATTCTGAGTTCTCTTTTTACAGGAGCACTTTTACACAGTACGAATGGAGCTTTAAATATGCTTTTCCTGTGCATGGCATGGATCTGATCCCTGTTTTGTTCTTCTTTTCCTCTGAGAGAGATTTCCTTCAGTATCAACATTTTGCAGAGGACTGACGGAGGGAAACATGGGGGAGGATAGAAGAAGAAAAAGCATAAACTAAATGTGTATCAGTCAGCTTTTTCACTTCTTGTTGCATTTATAATGGGGCATACATTGTACATGCAGAACATATTTCCCTTCTCTAGCATTCATCACCAGTTCTCTCTAAATTGCTCTCTCTCTCACTCTCTTTTTTTGTTAGTTAAAACCAAATGGATTGGACATCTCAGCCAAGGACAAAAAAAAAAAAAAAAAAAAAAAAAATCAGTCCCTGAATGAGCCAACATCTCCCATAGCAACAAGACAGACTGTGAAAATAACAAGTGCCTTTTTCTTTTTCCCTGAGAAACTCACTGCATTTTTTTATTTCCCTCTGCTGCTCAAAAATATGAATGATGGTTGCTGAAACATACCTCATCAGATCAGATATTCAAGGAAGAGGGGGCAGGATACTGAAAAAGGGAGACATGACTTAGCCATGGACATAAGACCCATCAGTCTATTTATTATGGGGCACCTGTTCCTAAAATTTCTGAGTGCCAGATGCATCAATGGCTCGATGTCTGGTTGGTGGTCAGTTTCAAGCAGAATTCCTGAAGGAGTGAGTGTCGGTTCTAGGGCCGGTTTTGTTCAACATCTTTATTAATGACCTGGATGACGGGATGGATTGCACCCTCAGCAAGCTTGCAGATGACACTAAGGCTATGCCTAGACTGCAAGCCTCTTCTGAAAGAGGCTTTTTCGAAAGATACTTTCGAAAAAGCCTCTTTTGAAAAAGAGCATCTAGACTACAACCAGTACTTTTGAAAAAGCAAGCCGCTTTTTCAAAAGAGAGCACCCAGGCAGTCTGGATGCTCTCTTTCGAAAACACACAGTTTACATTACATAGCGCCTTTTTTCAAAAGAGCACTTTTGAAAAAAGGCGTTCTTCCTCGCAAAACGAGGTTTACTTTTGAAAGAATGCGGCAGCAGTCTAGATGCAGGGGAAGTTTTTTCAAAAAAAGTCTAGACACACCCTAAGCTAGCGGGAGAGGTAGATACGTTGGAGGGCAGGGATAGGTTCCCGAGTGACCTAGACAAATTGGAGGATTGGGCCAAAAGAAAGCTGATAAGGTTCAACAAGGACAAGTACAGAGTCCTACACTTGGGACGGAAAAATCAAAAGCACTGTTACAGGCTAGGGACCGACTGGCTAAGTTGCAGTTCAGCAGAAAAAGACCTGGGGATTACAGTGGATGAGAAGCTGGATATGAGTCAACAGTGTGCCCTTGTAGCCCAGAAGGCTAATGGCTTATTAGGGTGCATTAGGAGGAGCATTGCCAGAAGATCTAGAGACGTTATTATTCCCCCTTTACTCGGCACTGGTGAGGCCACACCTGGAGTATTACATCCAGTTCTAGGCCCCCACTATAGAAAGGATGTGCACGCATTGGAGAGGGTCCAGAGGTGGGCAATCAAAATGATTAGGGGGCTGGAGCACATGACCGACGAGGAGAAGCTGAGGGATTTGGGCTTTTTAGTCTGCAGAAGAGAAGAGTGGGGGGGGGGGGGGGGGGAGATTTGATAGCAGCCTTCAACTACCTGAAGGGAGGTTCCAAAGAGGATGGAGAGAGGCTGTTCTCAGTAGTGACAGTTGGCAGAACGAGGAGCAATGGTCTCAAGTTACAGTTGGGGAGGTCTAGGTTGGATATTAGGAAAAATTATTTCACTAGGAGGGTGGTGAAGAACTGGAATGGGTTACCTAGGGAGGTGGTGGAATCTCCATTTATAGAGGTTAAGTCCTGTCTTGACAAAGCCCTGGCTGGGATGATTTAGTTGGATTGGTCCTGCTTTGTGCAGGGGGCTGGACTCAATGACCTCCTGAGGCCTCTTCCAGCCCCAGGATTCTATGATTCATATAATGGGACAGCAGCCCTAGGTAATGTGTCACCCTGGCACTTACCATGGTGGAAATTCCTTTTAGTTTCAACAAAATATAATTGTTGATGTTATGATAAATCTACTTATAAGGTGTGGCAGGTACTGTCTGTGTTCTCCACTACATTGAGGTCTGAGTTCCACTTCTCATTCAACTGAATAAGTATTGACAAGAGAAGGTGTTATGGTTGTCTATGGTTAACTTGAAAGTCACATGATTTTGCAGACTAGCTTCATGTCTATCAGCTCTAGATTTTGTCCCAATTTACTGAGTCTTTTTAATACAGTAAGCCCTCATAATAAAATAAAGAGCAACTGGATACACTGAGGCTGAGTGCTCAGTTGGAAATTAAATAACATCCCCAAATGTCCTGAGCCAAAAATCAAGTTCCATGTACAATTTAGGATGGATTATTTCAATGATTGTCTCTTCTATGGTTTCTATAAAGGCCTGCTACGGAACAAGAAGCAGCTTCTTCCCAAAACATTACACATAAAGTAAGAGGTTATAACAGTGCTGTCTGGGCCTTGAAATAGTTGAGTTTTAAATAAAATCTTTGGGTTTATGCGATTTCACTTCTTAAAGTTTAAATTTCCCACCCAGTAAAACTGTGCTGCATGCTTATAGCACCAAACTAAGTAAGACGTGTAAGGTGCTGTAAGACTTTCAGTGAAACCCTGTGCGTGTGTTTCTCTGATTTGGAAATAATGGGGAAATGCGCTTGCTGAGGAGACAGAAAAGGTGCAAGGAAGGTCTGCATTAAAACCATGGGTGACTTTAACACATTCTTTCATCTTTGTCAGTTGCTTTTCTTGTGACATTCCTGTCTGGTAGCTCCTATGTGTATTAGGTGAACTAAAGTAGATTTCTTTATATTGTCAGATTTAAAGGTGATTTCATGAGGGACTGTCCAAGTTGCACCTAAACAGGTTAGGGGTGACTGCATGGAAGCCTAAGTGCGTGTTTTGTAGAAATGTCACTTGGTGTAACACACATGCTGAGGAGAAGGGGAGAAATGTAGACTCAAGCTCCCTTTCTGGCACACCGAGGAGTGTCCACAAGTACATGAACTCATCAGTATCTGGCTCTCTGTTTATCTACCTCACACAGCTGTTTTTGCAACCATTTCAGTGCTTTAAAATGAACATTTCAGCCTCTTGCTATTTTTCAATTATAGCTGACTATCCCATTTACCTGGTGTTGCTCGGGTCCTAAGGAGGGGCTCAGAGCAGGGGGCTGGAGGTGTGGGGAGGGTGCAGGAGTCAGGGGTGGGGGATAAGCAGAAGCTCTGGGCAGAGGACTGGGTATGTGTATAGGGGGTGAGTGGGGAGTCAAATGCCCGCCCTCCCCCAATATTCGTACCAGGGTTACTTGCTCTTCCCCCTCCTGTCCCTATCAGGGAGCAAGAGCTAAGTGCACAGCTTGTCTGCCCTGAGTTCCCCAGGTAGATTGAGGAATGCAGAAAACTGTGCACTTTCCCCTCATGCCTTGACAAAGGAGATCAGCCAGTAATGTCCCCATACAAAGCTGGGGGGAATTCAGCCCCCAACCCTCCCCTACATGAAAGCATTTCATGTCACATGTAGTAGGCATGCCCCACTGCCAATACTCTGTATATCTTGCTCCAAAATGTAGACACACAGTATATATACCCCAGGTTTTAGGGACGATGAAACACACGTAGGTATTGTTATGGTGTGACAAAAAAAAAAAAAAAAAAAAGAAAACCTATTGTTCTGGCATTTCACACTTCATCCAGAGCTCCTTGTATTGACCCCCAATGTGTTGTCAATCAGGCACATTGCTCTCTACACTGAATGCCTTGGAGAGCTGCTACCCTCCTTCTTTGTGTTAGATCATACCAACTATTGTTCACTAAGTTCCTGTTCACCTCCAAGATAAGTAAAGCCTTTACCCAATGCTTCCAGACATAACTAGATACACACAAAAGGAGAGCTTTACAGTTCAGAAGGCACAGAATGTTCTCTCTGCAACTGAGCATTAACAAGCTCATGAGCAAAACAATGCCCCAATCAATGTGGACAGTGGAACTGCTGGAGAAATAGAAAGGCAAGGGGACCAGAAGCAGCCAGATTGACAGGAGAGTCTGAAGCCACAACAGAGAAAGGAGTCAGTAGATGAAGGTCTAACAGAGAACAGAGCAGGTGAAAGGTGTCCAGACTTTTCTGACTGGCTTGTCAAGGCACCTATTGAGGTCATAGAAGACATGAGGAACCTCTTCTCAGAAAAAAGTGTAGACTGAGTGAAACTGGACAACAAAGACATTTGTGGGGCCTCTGTGATGGTCACTTTTAGGGACACTGAGAAGACTGAGCAGCAGAAGTATGCTATGTTTGTAACAGAGAGATCGCAAGACAAAACCATGCCAGGAACAGAGCTTATCAAGTGAAATAAAATTCCCTGGTTTAGCAGACCTCCTGTGGAGAAGACATCCAAGTCAAAATTTCAGCCCTCTTCCTGGGAAAAATGGTGATAGAATGAGATGTTTCAATAAAGACTGTGAAAAATCCTTATTTCTTCCTTTGTTTTGGGCTGAATGTTTATGAAAGCTGCTTTCTTCCATCTTTTTGAGACAGCAATATCCTGTTATGCCTCAATCTGAATGATCATTATAAGCAGAGAGAAATGTAACTTTTTGTTCAAAAATAAGTGCTTGCAAACTCATTTTTCTGTATAATCAATTTTTAGCAACTACTCTGGCAACACACAAGACAGCATGTTAATTCTTACTATTTTTATATAACCTCAAACCATCACGCTTCATTGCTTTAGTTTTTGGGACTCCTAAGACAATAGGAATCTTAATGTGCAAAGAAAAAAACCTACTCGGACAGCTTAATATTATAAATAATCAGTACAAGAACAACATCAATAGAGAAAATGCATTCAGAATGTGTTACAGCTAACACTGCATGAGTTGGCCAAGACCCCATATCTGAACATCTTGATTAGGTCATGCCCTAAGACTCTGGCAAGTTTCTTGTTTTTAATCATAAAATCCACAATTCTTCCACAAACCTGAGCAGCTATTATGGCTGTGACAAGCAGAGTCCAGAGCTCACTGGTATTAGACTGACCTAGAAAATGATTCTCCTCCCAACCGGGAATATTAACACAGCTCCTACTATTCTGAGGCTGGAGAGATTTAACAAAATATAATCCAGCTTGCAAGTGGTAGCTGCTAATGTTTTTTCTGGAAACCACCAGCCAGAAGACTTTCTTACTGAGATTTCTAACATACTTTCTCTCAATTGCATAGCTCAAATGACTAGAACATAAAAAATAAAAAGTGATCAGATCATCTGTGTTGTGATCCGGGCTACATAGCCTATGCTGGTATAGCTATGCCAGCACAGCCTCTTGTAGATGCAGCATGTGCCAACAGGAGTTCTTCTCTCAGCATAGACATGCCATCTCCTCAATAATGTTAGCTAAGTCGACAGAAGCGTTGTTCTGTTTGCACAGTTGTTTCTATACTGAGGGGTTTGCTGGTGTAGCTGTGTCAGTTTGGGAGCATGAATTTTTGTTTGATCACACTCAAACAGGTGTGTGTGTGTGTATGAGACAGAAGACACATTTACACTGCAGGGGTTAACTCGAAATAAGCTACGCAAATTGAGCTACATCCATTGCGTATCTTATTTAGAAATAGCTTATTTCGAAATAGGGATCATCTACACAGCGCTTATTTCGAAATAGAGCACTCTTCCTCCAAATTCCCTTATTCCTTGTACAATGAGGTTACAGGAGTTGGAGTAAGAAATCCTTCAGCTTGACAGTATTTCAACACTATTTCAAAATAACTGCCTGCTGGGTAGATGCGGACTAAGTTATTTCGGACTAGTGCTAGTTATTTCGAAATAGTGTTGCAGTGTACATGTACCCAGAGAGAGAGAATGAATAAGGGCTTTCAACTTGGAAACTTGTCTGTGCCACATGGACAGCAATGACCTTACCAAGGGAAGTTCGATACAGGAAGTACCGAACTTACAAACGAGTTGTGTTCCAAAAGTTCCTTTGTAAGTTGGTTGTTTGGAACTCAGAACACATTTTCCTATAGAAACAAGTGTTCTCAATGGTGATTAGATTCCTAGGCTAGCTCACAAGACTTTTTAACCCATAATGTAGCTGCAATAGTGTCTATTTGTCATGAAAAATAGTAGAAAATAATACTGCTGTAATACTAGTAATTAAACAACATTTAAAAAAATATAAAATTGACTAAGAAATAGTTTTTTATTTAACCTTGAATGCTGGTTGGTGCTTGAGGAAAGGCAGCTTTAATTAGAGGAATATGAGACTGTAGGTGGAGAATCTAAAGGGGACATCTGAGCATCCCCCATCCACAGGGCTAGATTACCTCTTCTGGGTTCCCAGGGCTATTACATTTTTTGGGACCCCCTAGGCTCTGGAGTGGGGACAAGAGTGAGGGATTCAAAATGCTGGAGGGGGCTGTGAGTGGAGGCAGGGGGGTTGCGAGCTCTGATTGGAGTGTGGGCTTTGAGACAGGGCTCCAGGCTGAGTCCCAAGTGTTTGGAGTGTGGGAAGGGACTCAGGACAGGAAGTGGGGGTGGGGTGCAGAGTTAGGGTGTGGGGGGGGCTCAGAACTGGGGAAGAGGGTTCGGGGGCAGGGCATTTACCTGGGGCAGCTCCCCTTCAGTGGTGTAGGTCAGGGGCTGAGGTGGGGGCAGGTGGCTGTGTGCTGCTCTGCACTCACCTGCAGGAACCAGCCTGTGCAGCTGCCATTATCCATGGGAGCTGCATGGGCCTGAGCCTGCAGATGAAGGAAGCAGGGGAGCTTCCTGGCGCTTGCAGCTCAAGCCCTGGGAAGAGGAGGAAGGACGGAGCATAGAGCTGCAGCCCCCGCGTAAGCAGGGCTGGAACACAGTCACTTTAGTGGTTAAGGGGATTGTGCAAAAGTATCTGCACTTTTGGTGTCCCAGAGATTTTTTTGCAGGGCCCCTTTAGTCCAGGGTCCCGCTTAGCCCAAGGCCATGGGCTGCAGCCCCTGAAGCCCCTTTCTTAATTTGGCCCTGTCTAGACATGTCCCCCCCACCTCGCCTGCATTGGCTCTGCATTGGCTTCTATGGCCAGCCCCAGCTCAGGCAGCCCCCATCCCCCAGCAGCCACCTCCCATCCACAAACTCAACAGGGATCTGGCAGCCCCCAAAACCAGTGCACCCAGCCCCCACTCACCAGGCAGTGACAACCAGCACTCGCTGTGTCCTGATGAGTGGGAGCTGGGTGCAGTGCCCATGGCAGTGCAGCTGGGGGCTCCCAAAGCCTGTGCTGAGCCCACAGGCGGGGGGAGGGCAGCCAGGGGATGGAGTCCTCCAGCCCTCACTCATGCTGCTCACTGCTAACTGTGCCTCTTGCCTGCTCCCCTGAGGTGGCAGATGAGCGTTCATATGTGCTGACACTCGGACCTCGGGAGTGCTGGACAGACGGCTTCACGGTCATTAAAAACACTTGCTTAAACAGCCTCTTAAGAATTCAGAGAAGCCAAAGCTAGTTGGGCAATAGCAAGCACCTGAAGAATGTTTAAACAGGTCTTGACACATCAGACTGTAGCACCTCCAGATATATGGTCAATAACCTTCCTTGTAAAACAGTCATTCAGGCTTTGTCTACACTTAACAGCTTCACGTGCAGCAGCAGCGCTTTCAACTGAAAGTGTGGCCACAGCATGAGAACCGTTAAAGAGTTCTCCCAGCACTCTATGTAAACCACCTCTGTGAGGGGAGTAGCTAACAGCACTGCTGTAGCCTGGTTCACACTGGCACTTTACAAGCGCTTTAACTTGCTCCACTTGGGGGTGGGAGGGTGAGGTTCACACCACTTAGCCAGAAAATTACAGCACTATCAAGTGCCAATGTAGATTTGGCCTTAGTGTAAAAACATTAAGAATGGCCATACTGGGTCAGACCAAAGGTCCATCTAGTCCAGTATCCTGCCTTCCAACAGTGACCAATGCCAGATGGCCCAGAGGGAGTGTACAGAACAAGTAATCACCATGTGATCTCTCTCTGGTCATCTATTTCCAGCTTCGGAAAAACAGAGGCTAGGGACAACATTCCTACCCATCCTGGCTAATAGCCATTGATGGACCTAACCTCCACCAATTTATCTAGCTCTTTTCTGAACCCAGTTAAAGTCCTAGTCTTCACAATATCCTCTGGCAAGGAGTTCCACAGGTTATCTGTATACTGTGTGAAGAAAACATTCCTTTTGTTGGTTTTAAACCTGCTGCCTATTAATTTCATTTGGTGACCCCTAGTTCTTATATTATGGGAACAAGTAAATTTTCCATTATTCACTTTTTCCACACTTATGATTTTATAGACCTCTATCATATCCCCCCTTAGTCTCCTCTTTTCTAAATTGAAAAGACCCAGACTTTTTAATCTCTCTTTATATAGGACCCATTCCAAACCCCTAATAATTTTTGTTGCCCTTTTCTGAACCTTTTCCAATGTCAATATATCTTTTTCAAGATGAGGCAACCACATCTGTAGGCAGTATTCAAGATGTGGGCGTATCATGGTTTTATATAGAGGCAATAAGATATTCTCTATTCCTTTTTTAATAATTCCTAACTGTTTGCTTTTTTGACTGCCACTGCACAATGAGTGGATGTTCTCAGAAAACAATCCACAATGACTCCAAGATCTCTCTCTCAAGTAGATATAGCTAAATTAGTCCCCATCACCTTGTATATATAGTTGGGACTATTTTTTCCAATGTGCATTACTATACCAACATTATTTATCAACATTAAATTTCATTTGGGGGACACCGCTAGTTACCTCTCTCCATTCTGAAAACTTACCTTTTATTCCTACCCTTTGTTTCCTGTCTTTTAACCAGTTATCAGTTCATAAGAGGACCTTCCCTCTTATCCCATAACTACTTGCTTTATTTAAGAGCTTTTGGTAAGGGACCTTGTCAAAGGCTTTCTGGAAATCTAAATACCCTACATCCACTAGATCCCCCTTGTCCACATGTTTGTTGACCCCCTCAAAGAACTCTAGAAGATTAGTAAGGCATGATTTCCCTCTATAGAAACCATGTTGACTTTTCTCCCAACAAATTATGTTCATCTATATGTATAACAATTTTATTCTTTACTATAGTTTCAACTATTGTGCCCGGTACTGACGTTAGACTTACTGGTCTGTAATTGCCGGGATCACCTCTAGAGCCTTTTTAAAATATTGGCATCACATTAGCTATCTTCCAGTCATTAGGTACAGAAGCTGATTTAAAGGATAGGTTACAAACCACATTTAACAGTGCTACAATTTCATATATGAGTTCTGTCAGAACTCTTGGGTGAATGCCATTTAGTCCTGGTGACCTGTTACTGTTAAATTTATCGATTTGTTCCAAAACCTCCTCTAATGACACCTCAATCTGGTACAATTCTTCAGACCGTTGCCTAAAAAGAATAGCTCGGGTTTGGGAATCTCCCTAACATCCTCAGCTGTTAGTTAACACAGAAGCAAATAATTCATTTATTTGCTCTGAAATGTCTTTATCATCTTTGAGTGCTCCTTTAGCATTTCGATCATCCAGGGGCCCCACTGGTTGATTAGCAGGCTTCCTGCTTCTGATTTACTTAAATATTTTGCCATTCCTTTCTGAGTTTTTGGCTAGCTGTTCTTCAAACTCCTTTTTGGCTTTTCTTATTATATTTTTACACTTAATGTGACAGAGTTTATGCTCCTTTCTATTTACTCACTAGAATTTAACTTCCACTGCTTCTTTTACTTCATTGTTAAGCCACGGTAGCACTCTTTTGGTTCTCTTACTGTGTTTTTTAATGTGGGGTATAAATTTAAGTTGGGCCTCTATTTATGATGTCTTTGAAAAGTCTCCATGCAGCTTGCAGGGTTTTTACTTTTGTCACTGTAATTTTTAACATCTGTTTAGCTAGCCACCTCATTTTTATGTAGTTTCCCTTTCTGAAATTAAATACCACAGTGCTGGGCTGATGAGGTATTTTTCCTCACTACAGGGATGTTAAATTTTATTACATTATGGTCACTATTTCCAAGCAGTCCAGTTATACCTCTTGGACCAGATCCTGTGCTCCACTTAGGATTAAATCAAGAATTGTCTCTCCCCTTGTGGGTTTCAGAACCAAGAAACAGTCAATTAAGGTATCAATAAATTTTTATCTCTGCATCCCGTCCTGAGGTGACATGTACCTAGGTAATATGGGAATAGTTGAAATCTCCCACTATTATCGAGGTTTTTTATTTTGATAGCCTCTCTACTCTCTAATCTCCTTTAGCATTTCACAATCACTATCACTATTCTGATCAGGTGGTGGGTAATATATACCTACTGCTATATTCTTATTATTGGAGCATGGACTTACTACCCATAGAGAGTCTATGGAACATTTTGGTTCATTTAAGATTTTTACTTCATTTGATTGTACATTTTCTTTCATGAATAGTGCCACTCCCCCACTAGCACAACCTGTTCTGTCCTTCCAATATATTTTGTACCCTGGTATAACTGTGTCCCATGGATTGTCATTCGACCAAGTTTCTGTGATGGCTATTGTATCAATATTCTCCTTGAGAATTAAAGTGCCTAGACTTCTAGGCTGTGTCTACACTGGCACCCTTTTGCGGAAAAGGGATGCTAATGAGACACAGCGCAATTGCAAATCCGCGGGGGATTTAAATATCCCCCGCGGCATTTGCATGAACATGGCTGCCGCTTTTTTCCGGCTCGGGGTTTTGCCGGAGAAAAGCGCCAGTCTAGACGCGATCTTGCGGAAAATAAACCCTTGAAAAGTAGGAATAAGAGATCTTGCGGAAAAGGGTTTATTTTCCGCAAGATCGCGTTTAGACTGGCGCTTTCTCCGCAAAACCCCGAGCCGGAAAAAAGCGGCAGTTATGTTCATAGAAATGCCGCTGGGGATATTTAAATCCTCGCGATTTAGAATTGCGCTGTGTCTCATTAGCATCCCTTTTCCGCAAAAGGGTGCCAGTGTAGACACAGCCCTAGTGTTTGTGTATAAGCACTTTAAAAATGTATCCCTATTTATCTGTCTGCCATTTCCTGATGTGTTAGACTCTCATTTGATTGTTTCTCATCTGGTCTTGTTCATACTTTATCATCTTCCATACTCTCCTCCTGACTAGAGCACCGAGAATCTCTATTAATAAAACCTCCCCTAATAGATGTCTGTCCGAGCCGCATGCTCCTCCGCACCCATTGGCTTTCCCCCAGCCCTTAGTTTAAAGCTGCTCTACAACCTTTTTCATGTTGTTAAGTGCCAGCAATCTGGTTCCATTTTGGTTTAGGTGGAGCCCATCCCTCCTGTATAGGCTGCCCCTTTCCCAAGTGTTTCCCCAGTTCCTAATAAATCTAAACCCTTCCTCTCTACACCATTGTCTCATCCACACATTGAGACTCTGAAGTTCTGCCTGCCCACCTGGCCCTGCGCGTGAAACTGGAAGCATTTCCACTACCATAGAGGTCCTGGATTTCAATCTCTTTCCTAACAGCCTATATTTGGCCACCAGAACCTCTCCTACCCTTTCCCATGTCATTGGTATCTACATGTACCATGACCACCGGCTCCTCCCCAGCATTACACATAAGTCTATCTAGATGTCTCAAGAGATCCGCAACCTTCACACTAGGCAGGCAACTAACCATATGTTTCTCTTGGTCATTGCAAACCCAGCTGTCTGTATTTCTAATGATCGAATCCCCATTATTAACACCTGCCTTTTCCTAATGCCTAGAGTGGCCTCCTCCAGAGAGGTATCCTCAGTGTGAGAGGATACCACAACATCATCTGGAAGGAGGATCCCAACTATGGGATGGTTTCCCTCTGTTCCAGCTGAATGTTTTCCTTCCCTGAGCCTTTCACCCTCCTGAACACACAGAGGCTATCTGACTGAACGTGGGACAGTTCTACAGTGTCCTGGAAAGCCTCATCTATGTATCACTCTGCCTCCCTCAGCTCCTCCAGTTCAACCACCCTCGCCTCAAAGCCGGTACATGGTCTCTGAGGGCCAGGAGCTCCTTGCATCGAATGCACACATATACCACCTGTCCATAGGGCAGGTAATCATACATGCTACATTGGGTGCAATAAACAGGATAGCCCCCACTCTGTTGCTTATAGGCACAGACAGCGAGCTACGTAACTCTACACTATCCTATAAAAGACTCATAAGATTAACAGTCCACTGTGCAAATACAAACCTATTCAATGAGGCTATTCTACCCTGCACACCTTTTCGTGAAAATACCAATAAGGAAGAGGAAATCACACACAAAGCATTCCCTCAACCTTGTGAGAGTGCATATATGGCCATTCATGCCTGTCAGTGTGGCTTACTAAAATTTATAAACTCATCCAGGTTCTCTCAGCTTAGCTACTACAAATGTAGAGTTTCTACATTGAGTGTGTGCATACTGCAAATATGTTCTAAGGGTAACACTGTCCTGTACTGCAAGGTATTATTCATGACTAATAGCACAGATTCTTAACCTGATATTTCACCCCATTATTTTCAGCTTTGGGAAAGAATCTGCCAATAAGTATAATTGATCTATAGAGCCCTGCATGGATACAAAATTTGTATCTGCATCTGCAAAAATGATCCGTGGATATCTGCTTCCACATCCGTGGATGCAGAAACCTGCAGCTATTAGGCAGATATCCACACATTTGCAGGATTCTAGAAATAAAATCTGTATCCACATCTGCATCTGTAAAAATAAGCTATGGATATCTGCATTCACATCTGCAGATGCAGATATTCATAGATATAAAGCAGATATCCACAGATTTGCAGAGCTCTATTGATCTAAATACTTGCATTGATTTGTTCACTGGTTTTGGGGTCTGGTCCCGACCAATTTTTAAACTCTCAACTATTTGACATTACAAATTACTCCTGTGTGACAGCATGGCTCCCAGCTAAAGTAAAGGATGTAGGACTGGTTGAGTCTAGGACTGTTGACACAATCACCACCCTTACTCTACAGCTAATTTGCATGTAACATTCTCTTGGTTGTATGAGGGAGATTGATGGTGAATTAGTTCAATCATCACTGGAATTCACAGTTGTATAAATCAAATTTTTAAGTTCAGTCATTTTGGCTATTTTTTAAACACACACACGACTATGACAGCACACACTTCCAGATATTAGTAGGAATAATAATGACTTATTGACAAGGAGCATTTGGAGAATCTCTGGACTCTTCTGTTGGGCCTCTAGTACCTTTTAAAATAAATTAGATGCATATAAATAAGAGTAGCATCTGCGGCTATGCTAATTAAAACAACATCACAAGAGCCATTCATCCTCATGCTTCAGGGCAAACACTGATCACCAGCTGGGGTCAGGATGAAATTTCCCTAGTAAATATAGTACATAATTAGAATACCTTATGCTGTTGGCATCTTTTCCACTGAAGCATCTGGCATTGGCCTTTGTCAGAGATAGATTACTAATAAGTTGATCTCTCTTCTGATATAGCATTGACTACATTCATCTTATGGTTTTTTACTTACAAAAGCTAAGGGACTCAATTAGGATTTTTCCTTTAGGCTTAATATTTAGCCTAATGAAAGCAGGAGGAATGAATATGAACAAGTGTTCTTTTCTCTCTGGGTATGTCTAGACTGCATCCCTCTGTCGGCAGAGGGATGCACATTAGGCAGGTCGACATTGCAAATGAAGTGGGGATTTAAATATCCTGCACTTAATTTGCATAAAAATGGCCTCCGTTTTTGCGGATTCAGCACTTTGTCGGCAAAAAGCAGCAGTCTAGAGGGGGATCTGTCGAGAAAGAAAGACTTTTTCGACAGATCCTGTAAACCTCCTTGCAGGAGGCATAAGGGATCTGTTGAAAAAGGCTTTCTTTCTCGACAGACCCCCCTCTAGACTGCCGCTTTTTTGCCGACAAAGTGCTGAGTCGGCAAAAACGGTAGCCATTTTTATGCAAATTAAGCGCGGGATATTTAAACCCCCACTTCATTTGCAATGTCGACCCGCCTAATCTGCATCCCTCTGCTGACAGAGGGATGCAGTCTAGACATACCCTCTAAAACCACCAATGTGCCATTATTTAGAGGTAGAGGGGAGCAACAGCACTGAATTCCTACAGATCATTCATCTCAGTCACACTTTATAAATGAAGCAAATTCATTCAGGCTGAAAAATTGTATGTATCAAGATTCCATCTCTAAAGAGCTTTAGGTGAAATTCACATTGGTGCAGACGGCCAGCACAAGGTAGGTCACAAGAAGCTGTGGATATATCTGGAGGGTCTAGCTCCTGCATGTCGTAGTGAACACCCTCAAAGAACTGCATTCCTACGTGTCCTGCTATGGAATGATTAAAATGGAAAAGCATTGCTTTAAGGGGATGAATTGTGCAACTATAACACTGGTCAAACTGCTTGTTTAATAGCACGAAACTTCCTGTCTACAGAACCTGAGCACTAAGCTAGGGGGAGAGGTAGATATGCTGTAAGGCAGAAATAAGCTCCAGAGTGACCTAGACAGAGGATTGGGCCAAAAGAAATCTGATGAGGTTCAACAAGGACAAGTGCAGAGTCCTGCACTTGGGACGGAAGAATCCAAAGCATTATTACATGGTGGGGGACCGACTGGCTAGGTAGCAGTTGAACAGAAAAAGACCTGGGGATTATACTAGATGGGAAGCTGGATATGAGCCAACTGTGTGCCCTTGTTGCCAAGAAGGCTAATGGCATATTAGGGTGCATTAGGAGGAGCATTGCCAACAGATCTAGAGAAGTGATTATTCCCCTTTATTCAGCACTGGTGAGGCCACATCTGGAATATTGTGTTCGGTTCTGGCCCTCCACTATAGAAAGGATGTGGACGTATTG
This sequence comes from Rafetus swinhoei, assembly GCA_019425775.1. NCBI lineage: Eukaryota > Metazoa > Chordata > Testudines > Trionychidae > Rafetus > Rafetus swinhoei. The sequence continues at coordinate 40,814,876 of CM033434.1, read as the reverse complement.
GAGAGGGTCCAGCGGAGGGCAACCAAAATGATTCGGGGGCTGGAGCATTTGACCTATGAGGAGAGGCTGGGGGATTTGGGTTTATTTAATCTGCAGAAGAGAAGAGTGAGGGGGGATTTCATAGCAGCCTTCAACTTCCTGAAGGAAGGTTCCAAAGAGAATGGACAGAAGCTGTTCTCAGTAGTGACGGATGGCGGAACAAGGAGCAATGGTCTCAAGTTACAGTGGGGGAGGTCTAGGTTGGATATTAAGAAAAAACTATTTCACGAGGAAGGTGGTGAAGCACTGGAATGGGTTACCTAGGGAGGTGGTGGAATCTCCATCCCTGGAGGTTTTTAAGTCTTGGCTTGACAAAGCTCTGGCTGGGATGATTTAGTTGGGGTTTGGTCCTGCTTTGGGCAGGGGGCTGGACTCGATGACCTCCTGAGGTCTCTTCCAGAATTATATTTCTCTGTTTCTTTGAAGATCAAAATAAATACTATTCTACACATTAAACCCAATAATGTTTGCAAGAGGAAGCTAAGAGAAAACCAATGGTAAGTAAAGACCCTGGAGAACTGGCATATCTGGCTCTGCTCCCAGCCGCTTGCAACCTCTGTGCTGGGGCTCTCTAGTTCAGCAACACCCATGGATGTTGCCGGACCAGAGTCCCGGACCCCTTAGGTTCAACCTGTACAATAGCCAGATCAGGAAGAATGAAGAAATATGAAAATTAGCTAAGAGAAAGTTTAAGGATCTGTTATGAAATATCCCAGACCATGTTTCTCCTTCATCTGGTGCTTTTTATGAACCAACTCATAAGCTGCTGTCTGAATACAAGGGCCTTATTCTGATCTTACAATTATGTAAATCAGAAGTAATTTAAGAGAAGTCAATCCAGCCAGCCCAAGTGAACAATATTAGTGAGAATTGACTCAATCTGATTATTTGATCTTAAAAAGAAGATATCAATATCCTCTGTTTACACTAAGGCTATGTCTACACTCTACAGTTGCTTCGTCAATTTTCAGAAGGCATTTGACAGTATAGATCAGAAAGTGACTTGGGCGGTGCTGGAGTCATATGGAGTGGATAGGAGACTAATACGGTTGTTGAACGATATCAACGATAATGTGGAGGCAGCAGTGAGAACGTGTGAAGAGTTGGGAAGGTGGTTTGGAACGAGTAGCGGTATGAGACAAGGAGATCCAATATCGCCAAGTATTTTCATCACACACCTAGGGAGAGCGATGGACAAGATCAGTGAAGAGGTAGAAGGGATATCGGTGCACGGGATGAGAATTAACAACTTGAGGTTCGCAGATGATATAGTTATCATCAAGGAAGATGAAAAGAAGTTAGTGAGAATGGTGCAGGTGCTAAATGAGCAAGGTAAGCGGTATGGACTGATTATGAATATCTATAAAATGAAGACAATGGTATTTGGAGATAAGGAAATAGGAAGGATGATCAGTGTAGATGGGACTGAACTAGAGAACGTAGAGAAGTTCATGTATTTGGGGAGCAACATGACGTATGAACTAGACTGTAAGAAAGAAATAGCGACTAGAATAGCGAAAGCAAGAGCGAGTTTGAAGGCGATAGATAAGATCTGGAAAAGTAAAGCAATTAGCTTAGCAATGAAGCTAATCATCTTGAAAACGTGTGTATTTAGCAGCATGTTGTACGGATGTGAGACATGGGTGATAACGAAAGATTCGAAAAGAAGGATATTGGCATTCAAGAGGAGTTGTTATAGAAAGATCCCGAGAATAGGATGGATGAAGAAGGTTACCAACGAGGAATTATATAGGAAGATACAGCCGAAAGAGAACTTACTGCAGAAGGTTATACAACGGAAGTTTACTGCTATTCGGGCATATCTGCACAATGAATGATGAGCGAAAAATTAAGACCCTGGTATTCGGCATAATGGATAGTCTGAATAGGAGAGGCAGACCCCACAGAGAACGGGTAGATTATATAGCAGATTGGTGTGGAGCTAATCTACAGAAACTAAGCCGCTCCGTACTGGACAGGGAAAGATAGAAAGAAATAGTGAGGGAGGCATCGGATACCAACTGGCATTGAGCCCATGGTTGTTGATGATGATGATATGGCTACACTGCAGAGAAGTTGGAAAAAGATAAGCAAATTGAGGTTCGCAATTTGCATATCATTTTCCGTTTTTCCCAAAAAGAGGCTTTTCTGAAATTTGGCCCGTCTACACGGGGCCAAGTTTTGGAAGAAACTCCTCTTTTGGAACATCCCTTATTCCTCTCACCGAAAGGAATACAGGGATGCCAAAAGAACACATCTGCTTTTTTGGAAACTGTTCCAAAAAAGTGGACGCATTTGTTGGACATGACACAGCTTTTTCAGGATACCTCTAGTATCCCGGAAAACCTCTGCAGTCTAACATAGCCTAAAACTAAGCTTGAGTCCTCTCTCTTGGGGCTATTCAAAGAATTCACACCAAAACCACAACACCTGAGAAAGGAATCAGAAAAACCTGAAGGCCTAAAAGTTTCTTGGTAGTTTCTTCACATAAAATACCTTCACCTTTCTTCTGCGCTTCACAAATAGTGGACTCCTGAAAACCTATCCTTGGGATTCTGCCATTTGACTAAAAATGTCTCAATTTTATTAAATTAGAATTTTGTTATTCTAATTCTATACACATTCAATTCTGGGATGGAGATAGGTTTTTTTATGATTATTATGAAAATAATTGAAGGGAGAAAGAAACATGATACATGCGAAAGTATCTCTGGAAGAGATAGTCAAGATAAAAATCAAGGGTCAAAAGTTTCACCACTTAGTGCAGGGAGTGGAACAAACATTGATTTGTAACACCTATTCCGCACATGGGCTAATTTTCACCTTCTTCTGGGGTCTGGGGCAAAGGACACATTCTAACATGAACTAAAGTAAATGGTGGGTTCTCTGTAACTTCAAGTTTTGAAATCACGATCTGTGGGCTTCAGTAACATAGCTACAGTGCATCTACACAGCAGTGCTAGTTCGAAATAAGCTACACAGCACCAAATTTTGAAATAGACCACTATTCCACCAAGTCCCTTAATCCTCGTGGAATGAGGTTTACTGGGATGTCAGAATAGCAAGCCCATTATTTCGATTGCATTTTGAAATAACAAGTGTGCTGTTAAGGCGCAGAAAATGCTATTTCAGGATATTGGACATATCCTAAAATAGCGTCACTATCTAGTTGTACTCACAGAATCTATGGGTCTATTACAGGAGTGGGTTATGTGGTCTGTGATGTATGTGTCTCTGAGCCTAATTGGCTTAAGAATGAGATTTTCTCTGAGCTGGATCCAGGAGCTGGTATTATGCCTTTGCAGTAATCCACTGCTTCTCAGCATTGTGAAGCCAGCTGCCCGACTGCTTCTTTCCAAACTCTGTCACACTCTGCATGCCAGAGGCATTGTTTTTTTTTAAAAAAAGTCAGTTCATGGAATTGTATATAGAGAAGATACCATACTAGCAAAACTACATCGGGTGTCACTGATAAGTGGTGAGGTGTTCTCATGTTCAAAGAATTTCATTATGTATGGGCCTGATCTAAATTCTCAGTGACCTCAGTGGGAGCCTTTCCAGTTGCCTTAAGGTTAGAGAGGGGGGACATTGGTCAAACCCTGTTTCTATAATCCTGATCCTTAGAAGTCAAAGGACATTTTGGGTGAGTAAAGGCTGCCAAGATTTGGCTGTTAGTACAATGGGAGTGGGGCATGCGTTGAAAACTTAAAGAATCCCAAGCCCTAGGTTTCACACCTGCCTCTACATTTCTGTGCACACACCATATAGATTGTGCATTCACACTCTGAGTCTGTGTGTGTGGAGCTGAGACGATGCAGTTCACAGGCTGCCATTAAAAATTTAGCCCAGAATGGCAAGGGAAGGGGAGTTCGCACCAATCCAAGCAAACCTTCGCATCTCATCATCATGACACTGTTTCCTGGAAGCAGGAAGAACATGAGGGGTGGTCCATATGTAGACAGACTTTGATAATGTAATAATGTCTTGTGCAATGTAGCTTAATGATAGATTAAACAGATGTAGTGTAATGGCTAAAGTTAGAATAAATGTTAAGCAACAATCATTCTGCCGGCCGCCCTTGGTTAGCAGGGAGGAACAGTCTTTTAGGCCATTGGTAAAAATGCATCAGATGTCAAGGCAGAAAGAGATCAGAAGGGTCCTTGTGACCCAGCATGATCACAATTGTGCTCTTAGAAGTAATTATAGTACAGGTGGTGGTAAAGAAAATATGAAAATGAAATTTGGTACTAATAGAAGCTTTGTATTACAATCCCTTTGCCTATGTAAAACAATTATGTAGTTGCTGTGGAAGGAGTGAATGAGTGTGGAATGTGAGTGATTGAAGATAGATAACAACTTGAAGGCTCAGCGGTTCAGCATCCAGATGGTCAAACAAGGGGGAGAAAAAGCCAGAAGACTCAAGGGCGCTAAGGCACTATCAAATGGGCCCATTGTAAGGCAGATGTAGATGGCCTTGGAGTTAGATCCAACAACTGCCTTGGAATGACACCGAGCAAGAGGCACCAACATACTGATGTCAGATGACAAAAAAAAAACAACTTCCAGATAAGCAGGTGTTACATAAACTGATTAAAACTGATTAAAAGTTGACAGAGCAAGATGTATAGATCTGAATGGGAGAGAAGGCCTATAAAAGATGGTGTGTCTTGCATGACTTTTTGGGTCTCAGCTGATCAAAGCTTGGAGCAAAAGAAGCCCCACTCCTCGCTCCTCCTTACATTTAACTTACCTGGCCAGTGAATAAATGAGAGCAACAGATTACTAACTATAAACAAGACTCTGTGTGTGTGTAAGTACAGTATGTGGGCATAGTATACTATATGCATATTCCAGAATAATGTTACGTTATCACAGTGTGGTGCTTTGCCTTATCCCCCATGTGATTCAGGGGAAGAGATGGGATTTTATTTTTTTTAAACCCTACACAAGTGCTTCTAGATCTGAAATTAGGAGCTGGGCCTTGTGTTTGGTTTTCTAGGAGAGGAGGAGGAAAACCAACATGTTTTAAAACATCCAATCAAAGTCTCCTTGTTGTAACAGGAATTCTCCATGTTGGCATCTTCTTTGCAGGAATAGGAGCTGACATAACCTTTAATGCTATTCAAAGGTTTCAGGCAGCAATTTTTCATTAATCATAGTCCTGATTACTGAGATCCTCCATTAGTTGGCAAAGCCTGAATCTAAGTGGGATGGGTTTAACTTCAGAGAATTAGGATTTCATGTATAAAATATTAAATTTTATATTTAAAGCCATCTGTCACAGACTATCATCAGCCATGGAGAATGATTTTTCCCCCCTGTGCAAAGAAGCTATTTATATAGGTTGTAACGGATTCACCAAATAAAGAGATTAAACTTTTCAGTGCAAAGTTATTGTGTTGGTTCTCACACTGCTCACGAGAATTCCATTAGTATACAGTCTCTCTGCTGTAAGTCGTAGTAGAAAATATCACCAGGGTTTAGTTTTCTTCTGGAAAAGTCAGCAACATTCGGACCTCCTTTCAGGGCAGTGTCTTTGGAGCCAAATGACTCCAGAGCAGTAGGGTACGCACAGGTAAAGAAACATGCCAATCCAAGCGAGAAGTTAAGCAGTGCAGGACAGCAGCAGGAAGACTGCTGGAAGTGGAATAGTTAATCTGAAATATAGCTGCCATATGCCTCTGCACAAACCTTATTCTGAAAAAAAAAAAACCCACCCTCATTCCAAAAATGATTTCACTTCCAAAGTGGATTGTTAATGCATCATCATCAACATAGACAGAAAGAAATTTTGTGTGTGGCTACAGGGCCATTTATCCTAAAAAACAAAAACTATAATTATTCCGAAAAAAGTTTTCCATGGAGACAAGGCTCAACGAACATACCTGAACATTAGCAGAAATTTCTCTGGGATATATTTGGAATTTTGCCTGAAGCAAACTCCTGATGGATAGAAAATATCCACTTTACTGTTACCATGACTTTGTTTACTAATGTAGGAACCTATTTGTGATCTGTAAAAAAGACACCAGATACTGCCATGTCCATAAACAGCTGATTTTTGTAATATGGAAGCACCTTTGGCCTGATTTTCACATTCTTTCAATAGGCAGTTGTGCTCATGATTACCACAAATGCACGTGCATGTTAACTGCATGTGCAAATCTATTTCATTTGCCATTTGAACATGCAATGTGCACAAACGAATCAAAGCAGTTACACAATGGTACAACTCGTGTTTGAAAACCTTCTCCTACATGTGTTTGGATTGTGCAACTATGCCTCTTCTCATACTATATAATCTCTAGGGCTGTGTCTACACTGGCACCCTTTTCCATAAAAGGGATGCTAATGAGACACTTCGGAATTGCAAATGCCGCGGGGGATTTAAATATCCCTCGGCATTTCTATGAACTGCCACTTTTTCGGCTGGTTTTGCCGAGAAAGCGCCAGTCTAGACGGATCTTGCGGAAAATAAACCCTTTTCCGGAAGATCCCTTATTCCTACTTTCAAGGATTCCTTTCAAGTAGGAATAAGGGATCTTCCGGAAAAGGGTTTATTTTCCGCAAGATCGCGTCTGACTGGCGCTTTCTCCGGCAAAACCCGAGCCGGAAAAAAGCGCAGTTATGTTCATGCAAATGCCGCTGGGGATATTTAAATCCCACGCGGATTTGCAATTGCGCTGTGTCTCATTAGCATCCCTTTTACGGAAAAGGGTGCCAGTGTAGACACAGCCTAGTTGTTCCTCCAAATCAGCTCATTCAAAATCTTGCAGTCTTATCATTGCACTTGGATATTGACCTACCCGTCGCTCCTTATCACCATATTCAATGCCCAAGGTATCCATGGCACGGACAATTGCTGCCAGTGACTGAATAGTGTTGCTATAGACCACAGGCTTGTACTGCTTCACGTCTTCTCCAGAGAAACCATCTTCATGAATAATCCTAAATAAAAAGAAATGATAAAGACCTGATATAAATGCCCATTTGCATTGCAGGTTAGAACAAAGTTGATTAAAAATTTATTTAACAACTTGACCGGCCTCATTTATTTGTCATATCTTTTACTACACCAGTCTGTCCCATTAGTTGTATGTCAGACTTTTAAGAGGGACGTTAGTTTTCCTATTGTTAGCTTCACTATGAGCTCTCACACAGGGACCCAATTTACTGCTGTTGTCTGCTTCCTATTTAACTGTACATACTTGAACCTGGAGTGAAGCTTGAATGGTTTCCCATTCCCACTGATTGCAGTAGCAGTCATTGGTAGTCAGGATGAAGTTTCAAGTCCCAGGTCCCAATCGACCTCACGCGGAAGCCTATGGAAATGTTTCCCTTGATTCCAATGGGAATTGGGTCAGGCCAGTAGACAGCCACAATTGCTTAATATAGTACTTACAATCCACTGGAGTCACTTGCTCAATATGCAAGTTTACCATTAGTAGCTCTGCCGCCGACACACTCTAAACACGGCTAATAAATTTGTGGCACAACTCAAGTTCTTTACCCAAGACTGTGGAGAAATCCTGCTTCCTGCAACGCACTAGAAACCATTCATATAGCACTGAATGCACTGTGTTCTCTAGTCTCTATTCATGTCGCACAGAGAATGTACCAGAATTCTACATATTCCAACTCAAATCAGAAAACAGGGTCACCAAACTGGGGGAGGGAGAGCAAAGAGGCAGCTGCCCCAGAACCTAGTGATTTAGAAGGGCCCAGGACTCCAGGCTGGTACCGCAGCAGCCTTTACATGTCTGCCAGAGCCCAATGCAGTCCAGTCTGCATGGCACTGAGGGTTGGTTAGCCCCTAGTTGTGCCCCGTCCATTCAAGGCCATTCCACATTGCCCAGAGTGCAGTAAAGTTTTTCAGCAGTCCTGCCAAAAATATGACTTTATAGAAGTTTATATAAAGCCACCTGTAAGATTTCTCTCATTAGCCTTAAACTAGTGTAGCTTTATTTGTGCTCCTCCTGAGCCAGTGTTGGAAGATTATCAGGTCTATAGATCTTACACTTGGATTTAGACCAACTGTTTAGTGTACACCCATCTTCCTTTAGGCCTTAGTAATAATTCACTTCTCACTCGATTTGTGTCCCCTCAGGCGTAGGGTTGCCAGGTGTCGGGTTTTTTTTTTGCCTGGACAGTCTGTTATTTCTGGCCCCTGCCCAGTAAAAAAACCCACAGAAAATACCGGACATTTAAAATATCTGGTATTTTCTGTTTTTTTCGGATGGAAGGCCAGAAGGGGGGTGGGGGAGGGGGGGAGAGAGAAACGAGGAGCATGGGAATTCTTAAAGGTGCAGTGACTTTTTTTTTTTTTTTGCTTTACAACTTTTGTCTCCTGGTTTGTTTGTTTTTCCCTCAACCAAGTTTTTCCTGCCATGTTCGGGATTTTTGGTGAAAGCATCTGGCAAGCCTACTCAGGCATTAGTCAAGTTGCTAAAACAGGCCATAATCCTGGGGGAGCTACAGAGGTGTAGCAGTGGCTGGGGACTACCAATGGACCATGGGCCATGTTCAGTTCTACTATAATAATTAAAAGGAAAAGTAACAAACACACCCATTATGAATTGCCATTTGTGAGATGATGTAAATATACTGCAGGAGCCAAGGGGATGTTCCTGCAAATGACAGGTGATGTCTGGACCTGCTACAACACCAAGGGAATAAGACCAAAACAAAAAAAAAAAGTGTTCACATACAGCTCTAGCGATAAGAAAAGAGAAAAACAACCCCCAAACCAATCAACACAGCCATTCATGTAAGAAATTATGTCACCCTCCAGACGGTGAAATGCTGCTAACTATGGCATTGGGGACAATAGATGCTTTGGACAATAGATGCTTTGGACAATAGATTGCTCTCAGTCTGGATGGCTTGTCACCAAGAATGTGTGCTGTACCAATGTTCTTTAATGGCAATAAGCTTGACTCTTGGAGAAAGGATGGACTTTGTTCTCCACATGGAGTGGGCAGAAAACAGGTGGATGGAGCACTGAGGAGGGGTGGGATTGAGGACTGAGCCTGCCCTACATTTTTCACAAACTTAAACAGACAACTTTTCAATGGAGTCAGATGCACTTATCACTCTGCACAGCCCAAATTCTATATTCATGCATGCCAGCCAAGGAATTTCATACCGAGGCAAACCATGCCCTTGTACCGCTCTGGCACAGCTAGGGACCTTCAAGTCAGCTTGCCCATCTTGCTGAGGGATTCCCTAGGTGGTGGTGTAGAGCTGTATAAAGTGACTCTGTTTTTACCACCTGCATGCTGGGGCAAGCAGCATGTCAAGACAAGGCTACAGCTTGGTGACCCTAGACTACCAGAATAATCAAAGCAGGGATGAGGCTGCTGTGCTAGTGCTAGTGACAGAACCAGCTCTTGGAGAGGCTCAATATTGGTAAGCAGTGGTGCTGGCTGATGAAAACTCTGAGTCTTTGTAAACCATATGGCTGTAAAGTCATGTGTTTTAATGACAATGCAACACATGTTGCAATGTGTGTAAGATGCTGGGAAGATCTTGCTAGATGTATTCTGTAAACCATACAAATCTACGGAGAAGCTGTTTTTTAAACCAAGAAAAGGATAAGGAGCAATAGGGAATGACAGCTTCAAATGCTTTATTTTAATGGCTTTTCAATTCTATTGTCATGACTTTCTTGAGTGAACACTGCAACTCACACAACCTGGTTTTATTTGAGGAGAAGTTTCTTTTCCCTCCCCCAAGGGAGATGGCTATGCTGTAGGAATTGAAATGTTAGACTCACCATGAATTTAGCTCTTACTTCAGCAAGTTGCCAAAAAGGTTGGTGAATCTTTGACCCTTCCCTTGCACTGGAAGTGAGATTCACTTGGGTCCTAGCTTGATTTACAGTAGTTGAATCATTCCTTAGAAGGGATGTGGGAAATTCAGAACCCTGTGGGTGATGTCTAGCAAATAGTACCACATTTGGCATGAGTCAAGTGAAAGGGGACACAAATTAAGGATTCACGTCCCTAAAAGGTCTCCGCTCTTATTGTGGTGCAACTGACATGCAGAGCTTTTACTACACCCTGTGGAGGGATAACAGGCCCTCAGAGGCTCCTCGACTTTATTCTCTTGGTTGAGTGACCTCGCAATCACCGAGACTATTTACAGCACGGCCCAACAGCTTCAATCAATATAAACTTGCCTTTACTCAGGGTGTTATGGTCCAGCAGCCTCAATCAGTAAGTCCAACCCTGCAGTCAGGGTATTATAGCCCAGTGGCCTCAGACTATATACTCATCCCTGCATGCAGGGTATTATGGCCCAGCATCTCAGCCAAGATACATGCCCTTGTATTAAGGGTATTACAGCCCAGTGGCCTCTGTCAATATACATGCTTCTGTATTCAGGGTATTAGGACCCAGCAGCCTCAGTCAATATACACAAGTCCCCCTCCATACAGTAATACAGTCCAGTGGCCTTAGTCCATGTATAAGCCCCTCTAGTCAGGGTATTACAGCCTGGCAGCCAAAGTCCATTCAGCTGTGGTAAAGCTCCCCCCATGTGGGGGTATGTACAGAGGAGGTAGGCCCTCCCTCTCCACCGGGTCCCAGTCCAGGGCCCTGTTGGCAGTGGCATGGTCCACTACTCGCTCAGCGGGGAATCCTGCTGCAACGCACTGAGCACTCAGGGAACAATTCCCCCCGTCCCAGGCTACTTCCTACTGGTACCTGGCAGATACCTTCTCTATAGGCTCACTTTCATTCTGCAGCTTCTCTGGGAGCAGCTCTCAGCCCAGCTGCTGCTGCTTGGTCCAACTGCGCTTCTTTCCCTGGAGTTCCCCCAGCACCTCCTTCCCCTTAAGCTGTCAGCCCTCGCTGAGCTGCTCCAGAAGCCTTTATAGTCAGTCTCCAGTTGGAGCATGCCCAGCAGGGCTGTGGAGGTGGGGCTCTCTCTGCCAGCTGGGCCAATGTAACTCCATCAGCTTCAGTGCAGGGTTGATACACCCGTGATAAACACCTTTAAGCAAGTTCTTCCCTTCTAAAGTTTAGGCTGAGGGCACTGGAAATATGCAAACACAGAGGTGGCATTTGCTTGGATGAGTAAGGCAGTTAAGGTTTTTCACTTGTTCAGATGCCTTAATGGCACATAAGCTCAAACCGCTGTATGTAGAATTTCTGTTATGCCAATTGCTACACTAATAAGGGGATCAGAATTACAGCAGTGTCTATAATAATTGCTTCCTGACGAATGTGTGTTTCCCCTCTTAGAAGCAGCCTCAAGCAGGATTTAAAATGAGAGTCCCTTAGGTGCACCACAAAAAGCAAGTGCAACCTTACCTGTTTAATGTGTTAATTCAGAGATTGGCTTTAGATTTCAGTATTTCACCTTATAACTTGAATTAATAAATAAAATAAATAATAATAATAATAATAATAATAATAAATCACGGCTTAACAATGAAGAGAATAAACAGAGCACCTGATTCCAATCTCATACTATGGTACCTGAGTAAATCCACTGAAAGCAGTGAGAGACATGAATTCAGTCTCCATGCTCAACTAGTCCTTCATCTCTTCAAAAACTGCTACCGCTGCTGATGTAATTAATACTCTTTTGGATGTATATAGCAATGTTTCTGAACCAGTGGTACAAGTACCCTTAGAGGTACTTGAGAGAAGTCTGGGGGGGTACGTCAACACAACTGAAATTTGGAAAAAACTGAATTTTTGTTTTAAGTTTTACAGCGCTTTATTATTTTTGTACTTTTTACACCCAAAAATTTCATCGCCCAGCCGGCTACGATTAAGTTGTTTAAGCAAATGTGTTGCAATGGTAGAAAAAAATGTTGTGTGTCTGAAAACTGTAGGTACTGGGGGTACTTTATATATATAGATAGATATAGATATATAGATATAGATATATTTAAAAGGAGTACTTGATAAAAAAGGTTGGTATATAGGACCTTTAATCCAAGGCTTTTCAAGCCTTGCACAAGTATTAATCACTAAACCTTGCAAAACTCTTGGGGGAAAGAGCAGAAGCTGAAGTGCCTCACAAGAGAGTCAGGGTCTTGTACCGCTTTTCATGATGTTGATAGGCATCTGCCAGAGACTAGATTTACACTAATCAGCAACATAGCCAAGAAACATAACTCAAGATATTGCTCTATGCCTCAGAATCAGATTGGGGTTGTACCACCTTAGTTAAGAACAGCATCTAAATGAATGCAAACAAATTGCACATCACTACTTTGCTTCTGCATTAGTTACTGGTGGAATAGTTACTGAGTACCACCAGCTTTCATCAATGACATTCACAAGAATCTAAGATCTCACCTGTTCTGTCAGCAAAATAGCGGAGTCATATTTGTGGCAGTGTAGTGTTGGGGATGAGAGAGTCAGAGCTCAACAATACAGTTGAGAAGCTATTATTGCTTTTTTAACACATTTTAATGCATTCTAATCTGACTCACTGATTTATACTGGTGCATCTCCTTTTACTTCAATGGAGTTACCCCTTGTTTACACCAGCATGAGAGGAAAATCAAACTCACTTGGGCTATGTCTAGACTGCATCCCTCTGTCGACAGAGAGATGTAGATTAGGCACGTTGAAATTGCTAATGAAGCGGGGATTTAAATATCCCACGCTTCATTAGCATAAACATGGCCACCACTTTTTTTCAAAACGGAGCTTTTTGGGAAAAAACCTGGCAGTCTAGACGTGGATCTGTCGAAAAATAAACCCTTTTTCAACAGATCCTGTAAACCTCAAAAAATGAGGGTTTTTTGAGGTTTACAGGCTCTGTTGAAAAAGGGTTTATTTTTCGACAGATCCGTGTCTAGACTGCCGGGTTTTTTTTGAAAAAGCTCCGTTTCGAAAAAAAGCGGCAGCCATGTTTATTCTAATGAAGCGCGGGATATTTAAATCCCTGCTTCATTAGCAATTTTGACGGGCTTGATTTGCATCCCTCTGTCAACAGAGGGATGCAGTCTAGACGTAGCCTTGGATTCAAGTGGTAAAAAGTCCCACTTGAAGGTGGCAAGAAATTAGTGTCATCCACAATGGATGGTGGAAGGCTAGATCACTGATGTCCCACAATGCAGTTCCTGTAGACAGGCTTCCTTCCAGAGTGGGAGGATGTTATAGGAAAATTACAGTTTGACAAGTACACAATGGAAGCTAGGAAAACAGTTTAGGCTCAAAATTTACAAGGGGACTCAATCTGGCATCCAATTTTCACCTACCAATTGCAGACACAATAACTGTGGTCACAAACATGAGGCGATTAGATGTCTGTCTACCTGAGTTGTGGTTGCAATTAGAAAGCTAGATGTTTTGTTCCTTTTATTTATGCCCACAAAACTGTACCCACAATTGATCTGGGGGGCAAAATTGGAGGCTGTTTAAAAAAATTGGCCCCTAGTCTCATTCACCAGATAGCAGTTTCAGAGACTATGTCTAGACTGCAAGCCTCTTTCGAAAAAGAGCGTCTAGACTACAAGCAGTTCTTTCGAAAAAGCAAGCTGCTTTTCCAAAAGAGAGCACCCAGGCAGTCTGGATGCTCTCTTTCGAAAAAGCACAGTTTGCATTACATAGCGCCTTTTTGCGAAAGAGCACTTTCGAAAAAAGGCGTTATTCCTCGTAAAATGAGGTTTACCGCGGTCGAAAAAACTGCCGCGTTCTTTTGATTTATTGTCGACAGAACGCATCGGTACTCTAGATGCAAGTAAAGATTTTTCGAAAAAATGCCACTTTTTTCGAAAAATCCCTGTAGTCTAGACACACCCACAGTGAATTACAGTACACACCACAAACTTTAGGTAAACCAAGCATTATTTCAAGCCCACTTTCCCGTGGGCTCTGAAGCATAAAGTTTATTTAAGCTTTATACTGCAGAGCCCGCAGCACGCATAACCACTATGGTTTTTATAGGTTACACAGTTACATTTTAAAATGAATTATTACATCCCTAGTCATAACCTGCTCTCTGTGCTGACAAAATCCCAGGCCCACTGAGGGAGGCAGTAAAGGGAGCAATTGCCCCACAGTCCAGTGACTGAAAAGGGCTCGGTGCTCCTAGCCACCAAGAGCAGCGGGGGCCAAAGCCCCAGGCCCTTTAAATCGCTAAGGGAGCACTGCATGGCTCACTCTGGCTCTGAGGGCTGGGGGCACATGGTACAGTGCACTCCAGGCAGCACTGAGGGCTGCCTGCCCCTGACTCTCTCCTTCCAGAAGCGCAGACCCCCCACTTTGCCCTGGGGCCCAGCAAGTCCATCAGCCTCCCTGCAAAATCCCTAGTTATGATTTCAGTTAGCACTGCAAAATCAGTACAGTTATAGAGACAAGTCTCAGAGCACTAGCCATGTTATTTTGTATCTGCAAAACCAACAAGGAGTCATATGGCAACTTAAAGACTAAGGCTATGTCTACATTGGCATGATCTTGCGCAAATACTCTTTAACGCAAGAGTTCTTGCGTTAAAGTATTTGCGCAAGAGAGCGTCTACACTGGCATGTGCCTTTGCGCAAGAGATGTGCTTTTGCGCAAGAGCATCTGTGCCAGTGTAGACGCTCTCTTGAGCAAGAAAGCTCCGATGGCCATTTTAACCATCAGGCTTTCTTGTGCAAGAAATTCATGTTGTCTGTCTACACTGGCCTCTTGCGCAAGAACAGTTGTGCAAGAGGGCTTATTCCTGAGTGGGAGCATCATAGTTCTTGTGCAAGAAGCACTGATTTCACACATTAGAACGTCAGTGTTCTTGCGCAAGAACTCCCCGCCAGTGTAGACAGGCAGCATGTTTTTGTGCAAAAGCGGCCGCTTTGGCACAAGATCGCGCCAATGTAGACACAGCCTAACATATTTATTTGGACATAAGCTTTCATGGGCTAAAACCACTTCATCAGATGTATGGAGTGGAAATTGCAGAGGTAGGATGTATATATCTATTAGCATATCAAAGAAAGGGATTTACTTATCAAGTGTAGGGCCAGTGTGAACAAGGCAAATTCAGTCAGGGTGGATGTGCAGTTGATGGGGAGGTGTGAATATTAAGAGAGAGAAAATAACCATTCTAAGTCCTTTTTCAGTCCTAATTTGATTGTATTACATTTATAAATGACTTGCAGCTCTGCTGTTTTTCTTTGTAGTCTGGTTCTGAAGTTTCTTTGTAAAAGGATGGCTACTTTTAAATCTGTTGCTGAGTGTTCAGAGTGGTTAAAGTGTTCTGGGTTTTGACTCTATGAGCAATGAGAGAGTGAGCTGGAGTCTGTTCCCATCTGTGCACAATCAGGAAAAGGAACAGCCCAGTTCTAATTAGTGGTGATGATATAGATCCAGCTGGGCCCTGTCTCTTCCAGGTGCTAGGCTGAGTTTGCTGTGTTGGACACCAAGTAATTTTAATCTCTACATCCGCTGGAGTTTACAAAGTATCTGACAATGCCCCTTAAGCAATGAAGCTCAGAATTGGGTAAGTGCATATTCACCATGTAATTTGTATAATTAGTCACTGAATGTAGGCAGACATGACTAGAAAATTAATATCTAGGAGCTTTACATTGTCTTCTTTTCAAGACCTGTAGCCAATCTTTATGATAAAATGGATCATTAGTCCCTTCTATAGTAACACATGGATGCTGCATGGGAAGATGACCTCCCCAAAATCTCTCTATGTATCTCAAGAATTAAGCTCTGGGTGTGTCTAGACCATATCTACAATGTGCAGAACTAATTCTGTTAAGAATTCCTCAAAATGAAGATGTGTAAATGATCACATCTGACAGGTCTCCAAAACCCAGCTTTGGGATGATCTACTTAGTGAAAAAAGTTGCTTATATACCATTTTCTGGATCTCAATGGACAATTGATAGTGTCCACAGATGGTTTTAATTTCAATCTTATTCTTAAACTCACCCACTCTGTTTATGTTGTCCCTTAAACAAATGGTATTCTATCTATATGGCCTGTTCCAAGTCAGACACACAATCTCCTGACCAACTTTTGCACATCTGATGGCATGGCCTGTGCTTTGAGTGCTGGCATTGCTACAGGCAGGGAGGCTAGCAAAAGAGATAAATCCTTGCAATATGATAGAGTGGCCAGAAGGCAATGGAATTTGGGGCTGAACGCCAGCTGTTTGTTATCAACAGATGAGCAGGAAAGTAAAAAGAGGCTGATCTCAAATATCAGTAACAAGAGACACAAATCTTCTTTCGTTCAAATGAAGCTCCTGGAAAGTATCCCCATGCTACAGCACAAGTGCCCAACTCACTTCTTTCCCTTCCTTAATGTTGAACCAGAATTGATTTAAACAAGAGAAAGTGTTGTAACAGGGTCAATTGGCCCGGGAAAGCGGAGGGCCAATTCTAGGAGTTCTGCCTAGACAAAGCAGACAAAGACCTAGGGAACACACAGATAGCTGCTGAGGGAGATTAAATAATTCCAGAGGATCAGTTAGTGTCTGGAAAATCCTCAGGTTACTGATCTTTTTAGGATCCAGGATCTGAACCTGTGTAGGGTAGGGTAGAGCAGGGCTCTCTTCTGAGTCCCTCCTTACTAGACCTCAGGACACATTTTGGGAAGGAGAGCAGCCTATATCCTGCCTTTTCCCTCTTTGTTGGGAGACACTAGAACAGGGGTGGGCAATAATTTTTGTCTGGGGACCACTGGAAGGGGTGGGGCCTAATCTAGAAGGGGCGGGGCCAGAATGCTTCAGGGCTTCCCCACCCCCAGACCATAATTGGTCTGGGGTTGGGGGACCCTCTTGGCCCCCCCTTCCCACTAGCCACCCATGCCCCTGGCAGGGCGGGAAGAGCTTCACACACTCCCCCGCCCGCAAGCCAGTAGATATAGTATACTTAGATTTTCAGAAAGCGTTTGACAAGGTCCCTCACCAAAGGCTCTTGTGTAAATTACATGGCCATGGGATAAGAGGGAAGGTCCTTTCTTGGATTGAGAACTGGTTAAAAGACAGGAAACAAAGGGTAGGAATAAACGGTAAATTTTCAGAATGGAGAGGGGTAACTAGTGGTGTCCCCAAGGGTCAGTCCTGGGACCAATCCTGTTCAACTTATTCATAAATGATCTGGAGAAAGGGGTAAGCAGTGAGGTGGTAAAGTTTGCAGATGATACCAAACTGTTTAGGATAGTCAAGACAGAAGCAGACTGTGAGGACTCCAAGAAAATCTCACCAAACTGAGTGATTGGGCAACAAAATGGCAAATGAAATTTAATGTGGATAAGTGTAAAGTAATGCACATCGGGAAAAATAACCCCAACTATACGTACAGTATGATGGGAGCTAATTTGGCTATGACAAATCAGGAAAGAGATCTTGGAGTTATCGTGGACAGTTCTCTGAAAACTTCCACACAGTGTGCAAGTCAAAAGGCAAATAGGATGCTAGGAATTATTAAGAAAGGGATAGAAAATAAGACCCAGAATATCTTACTGCCCCTGTATAAAACTATGGTATGCCCACATCTTGAATACTGTGTACAGATGTGGTCTCCTCACCTCAAAAAAGATATTTTGGCCTTGGAAAGGGTTCAGAAAGGGCAACTAAAATGATTAGGGGTTTGGAACGGGTCCCATATGAGGAGAGGTTAAAGCGACTGGGACTTTTCAGTTTAGAAAAGAGGAGACTGAGGGGGGATATGATAGAGGTATATAAAATCATGAGTAGGCAGATAAAGAAAGGAGAGGGCGGATAAAGAAAAGTTATTTATTAGTTCCCTAAATAGAAGAACTAGAGGACACCAAATGAAATTAATGGGTAGCAGGTTTAAAACTAATAAAAGAAAGTTCTTCTTCACATAGCATGTAGTCAACCTGTGGAACTCCTTGCCAGAGGAGGCTGTGAAGGCTAGGACTATAACAGAGTTTAAAGAGAAGCTAGATAATTTCATGGAGGTTAGGTCCATAAAAGGCTATTAGCCAGGGGATAAAATGGTGTCCTTGGCCTCTGTTTGTCAGAGGCTGGAGAGGGATGGCAGGAGACAAATCACTTGATCACTGTCTTCGGTCCACCCTCTCTGGGGCACCTGGTGCTGGCCACTGTCGGCAGACAGGATACTGGGCTAGATGGACCTTTGGTCTGACCCAGTACGGCCGTTCTTATGTTCTTATGTAAGCCCTGATTGGCCTGTGGGTGGGGGGAGCGTGCAAAGCCTCCTCCCCCCCACCCCTGCCCTGCGAGATGCACGCTAGGGTTGCCAGATGGTTTAACCAAAAATACCGAACACCCAACCTCCCCCTTCCCCCCCCAAAAAAACAGAGAAAAAATGCTGCTGAGGGAAAAAAAGGGGGAAACCAAAGTTGTTGAGCAAAAAAAATATTATTTTTTTTTAAACAGCATGGCCCCTTTAAGGAAGGCCTTTGAGGCTTTTTGCCAGCAGCCATCTTGTTTCCCTGCTCTGAGCCAGAAGACAGCTCCCCTGCGGAACCAACTAAGGGAGTCCGGGGGCTGGGCCCAGTTGCTGAGTGTGTGGTGTGTGTAGGGTTGCCAGGGAAAAAAAATCAGAAAATACCGGACATTTTAGGTTGCTAGGTGTCCAGTATTTTATGAATTTTTTTACCAGACAGGAGGCAAAAATACCAGACGGTCTGGGTCAATACCAGACATCTGGCAACCCTAAAGCACGCAGCACTTCAAAATGCCACGCGCTGCTCACAGGGTGGGAGGAGACGTCACGTGCTTCCCCACACCCAAGCCCTGACTGGCCTGGGGCCGGGGGGAGCTTTGCCGTGCACTCCTTGCAGGGCGGGGGGGAGGGCGGAGGAAACTTTGCGCGCTCCTCCTGCTCCCAGGCCAATCAAAGCACTGCATGCTGCTCACTGGGCAGGAGGAAGCTTCGCGCGCTCCCATGCCCCCAGACCCTAATTGGCCTGGGGCCGGGGGAGCGGCAGGGCTTCCGCAGGCTGGAAGATCCGGCAGGGCTTGGCAGGCCAGATCCGGCCCATGGTGGCCCTTTTGCCCACCCCTGCACTAGAAGGAAAAAGAATGGCCTGCTAACCTCTCCTAGGCCAGGAAAAACTGTGCTGAATTGTTTTGACTCTGCCTCCAAACTGTGGAGGCAATGGAGATTAAACAGAGGATACAGAGGCAGAGATTAAACATACAAACATTTGAAAGGTTAAGTTTAGTGTAGTCAATTAACCAATTAACTGATAAGCAAAAGCGTATAGGTTAATGCTATAGACTACACGCATTCCTTCTTCCCGCCCCCACTTGCCAGTAAATTTTCTAGCAGGCTGGCCAGAAGCCTGGCTCAGTCCTGGTTTGCACTGGGTTCAGGGCCTACCCCTGCTGCAGCTCTGCATTTAAAGTGTATTAGAGCCGGGCGGACAGGCAGCCCGGCTCAGTTCAGGCTCTCAACGGGTCCGGGAGCTCAAACCCACCTTAGTCAGGGACTGCTGCTACCCCGCACTGCTGCCTTTGTATCAAAGGCAGCAGCACAGTGCAACAAGCAGCTGGTCCACGAGTCGGGGCAGCATATGGAGGCAGCAATGCGGAGTGGCAGGGGGCTCCTCAGGAGTGAGGCCTGAGCACACTGGCTGCTGGCCCCTCCCCTGGGGACTATAGAATAGTCGACCAACAGATAGAATTCTTGAGGTTATTTGTCTATTCACTTAATTTATATTTAACATCCTTAGTCCATGGACCATTTAATGTTACATCAGATTTATGATGCAATATCAACAAATGATCAGTTGTTTTGGCTACTAAGCATGCTTTTCAACTTCAAAAACTGTCTCATCTGCTCATATTTTGAAACTGTCTTATTAGACTTGAGCTGGTCAGATTTTTCAATTCTCAAATTACTGATGCTGAGTCACAAGCAGTAGCATTTTCAGTTTTGTCAAGCTGGAAAAAAAGCGAAATATTTAATGTTTTCCAAATATTCACTCTGACCACTCTCCAACATTCAGGGAAATTTGGATTTTGCCAAAAGCCACAATAAAATCTGAACAGCCATATCTGGCAGAACACAGTACATCAATGCTCACCCCAACTAAGCAAAAAGTGTGTCCTGCAATAGCTTTTGCCATTTACAAGCAAGGAGGTAATCAGTGATGCAGACCAAGACTGTATTTATTTTGGAAGGTTCTGATCATGATTTTTTTTTAAAGATGTTTCTGAAGCAGGGAGAGAAGGAAATTGAAGGCATAATTTGAAGGAATTTGATATGGGCAACAAGAAGTTGCCTTATTCATGAACAAGTACAAAGGGCGATTTAATGCTTGCAAGAGAAAAGAAACTCCAAGTTAAATGCCTCGTTCAGACACATGATCACGCATACAACATACACAGCGAGCCAGTTATGCCACACAGAGCTTGCCGTGAGTCCTGGTTCCTGAAGAGGGAAAGAAAGAATGTTAAGGATTGCCTGACACCATTATATTCAAGAATGTTGGATGAGTACTGAACAAGTTTAGTTCTCTTGAATTTACCTCTCTGATAAATGACTATATATATAAATCCTTGCTGTGCCGAGAGAATTGTAAGACTGTTTGGAAAAGAAGATGAGCCTTGTTCTTGCATAGAGCTGAAAGTCTTTATCCACATCTCGGTATAATATAATCTACAGACAAAATTCTGAGATGTGTCACAAAGGGATCAGGCACCACATCACACCAGATAGTTAAATAACTATTTCTTAAATTTTCTGGATACAGATAAACTCTTTGCTTAACAATCAGTGGTTTCACCTACGTTAACCTGTGAATTGCAAACACCTTGAAATCTAGATTATGGAAGATTTGCTAACATCGTTGATGTTATGTCACTCTAGTTTTCAGAAGTTTTATTGTAACTGCCACTGAATTGCTCTATGGTGGCCAACCTCTTTACTGAATACTAGAAGATTTACCTAGTGTTACCTAGTGTTGCTCAGGTCCTTAACTCAATTATTAAAAAAAAAAGAAAAAGAAAATGTAAATTGTTGCTCTGGGGTGGGTTCAGCAGGCTGCTCCAGGGACAGAGGACTACCCCAGCCCTCTCTCACTGCCATAGCTTGGGGCCAGGTGAGAAGTGTCTCTCCATGGCTGTTGCAGCTCCAGCAGGCACAGCCAGGGGAGGGGTGCATGTCCCCTGGCTGGGGCAGATCCAGGTTTTTCTGTCCCCTGCGCTGCCCAGCCAGAGTGAGGCATGGAGCAAACTGTGCACTTCCCCTCACTCCCTGATGAAGGGAAATAGCCAGCAATGTTCCCATACAAATTGTGGGGGCAGAGATTCAGGCCCCCTGCCCTTCCTGGGGGTGGGAGGCTGGGGCAGTCCTGGATGGGGGTGAGGTGTCCCCAGCCATCCCCTTTCACCTGCCTAGTGATTCTGTCTCTTTTCTGTTTGGTTTTATGAGAAGCAATCCCACTTCAGGCACATCCCATGTTCTTGGCAAAACCAAACCCTGACGTGGCTTTAAGAATTTGGTGGTCCTAGCTTGTACCGTTTAGGAGGAGTTTTTGAACAAACAGAAAAACAGACAGACAGACATACACAGAGAGAGACAAACAGATAAACTCTCTCAAATATATAGTAGATCAATGGTCCCTATATGTTACAGATGCAGAATTAAATGATGGAGCCTCTTTTGACTCTCTTTGGGTGTGTCTACACAGCACCCTTACCTCAAAATGCAATGAGGTTCAGAGACGTTGGAATAGCGAGCCGGTTATATTTCTATATAATGAGCTTGCTCTTAAGATGTGGAATAGCTATTTTGGGATATTTTGGGAGGTATCCCAAAATAGCTCTGCAGTGTAGACATAGCCTCTCTCATTCAGTGATGATATTGTTGACTGGTCAACACAGTGATACTATAAGGTCCTCTGTCTGAAGTATAAACATAAAAGTTATTACTATTTAATAAAAGCAATTCTAGTTATTCCTATGAGGATTTCAAAGCTGTGAAGGTACTCCTTCCCAGCACAACAATGCTAGGAGTACTACAAATGATCATAGATTTGCTTTAGGATATACCTGCTAATTCATAGTATAGCAGTCGTGCATATAAAATGTTTCCATTTACTATCTAATACTTGGGTGGTGACACTCCTAGAAAACATCCTCTATTTAATATGTGGATAATCACATCTAAGTCTCTACCATTTTATTTTACTATATGGCTGAACAATTCATCCTCTTCACTTGTTGACATATATTTGATCATTGAAAATTTCTTGCAGCTTTATCATGATTCTGTAACACATTCATTCAGCCACTTATATATTTGGAATACACGTTGTCATTTAAAGATATATTTCTATTATTTACATAATTTTCAAGAAAATAGGTCATCTTCATGTTTTGCCAGTTTCCCTAAAAGTGTTTTTCTATCCCCTTCTGATTCTATCCAGCCTGTGCATGTGAGGGCACAAGAAACAGCATCTTAAGTATTGCTGCAACCTACAATCATTAAAACAGGAAAGTATGCCCAAGGCTAGTGAAAACAAGTAGTGTGAGGATGCAAACAAAAAAGCAATTCTTAAAAGTTTCTGAAAATTAGATCATGATAAGGGGTGGCCTTGAAGATAACCACAGTCTGACCCACAAAATATTTTGAAAAAGTTATTTAATCAGACCCATGCGCCTACCAGCTGTCAGGGGGGAGATAAGAGGTGAGCAGTGCGCAGGGACTCACCTATGCATACGACTCCCAGCAGTATGCAGGCCCCCAGCACGTGGCCACAGAGGGCACCGCACTGGCTGCCTCTGCTGTGATGCGAATGGTGTTGGCCACTGAGCTACTCAAGCTAATGTGCTTCTGCAGCCATTGGGGCAGGACTGGTGGGTTTTGCTTTCAGTTACCTGGGGCGGGGGATCCCAGCACAAGGACGTAGACCAGGGGTGGGCAATAATTGTTAATGGGGGGGCCACTCCATGATTTTGGTAAATGGTCATGGGCCGCACTTCTGTAGAGGGGATGCGGAGTCTGGGATGGTGGGTGGGATGCAGAAGGGAGCTTGGGATAGAAGCTTGGGGTGCAGGAGAAGGTGTGGGGTCTGAGAAGGAGTTTGGATTAAGGAAGGGGTTATAATCTGAGGCAAAGATTTGGGGTCCAGGGTCCAGGAGGGGTTATGGGTGCAGGAGAGGATTCTGGACTGGGGAGGGGCATAGGAGGAGGTGCAGAGTTGGGAGGGAGTTGTGACCTGGAGGAGGTGAGAAGAGGGGATACAGAGGGTTTGGGTGGTGGCCTGGTGCAGGTAGTTAAGGGAAGAGAGGGGGTGGGGTGCCAGAGCCAGCCTCTGGCTGGGAGGCACTTCCCTAAGCAGCTCCACGGCCTCCATTCCTATGGACTGATCCACGTGGTCTGCTCCAGCACAGAAAGGGAGGGAGGGGGAAGGAGGAGTGAGGAGGTTTCATTCACTGTGCCTGCCGTCTGCAAAATTTCTCAGCTCCTATTGGCTGGAAACTGGCCAATGGGAGCTTGGGGATTTTGCTAGGGGGTGGGGACAGTGCGTGAAGCTTTCTCCTCCCTGCCCAGCTTGCAGAGCATTTAGCAGCCTGCTGTTTAAAGCGGATGTGCCTGCTTTGCAGTAAGGGTGTTAGCGAGGCGGCCACAGGCCAGATCCAGCAGCTCGGCGGGCCAGATTTGGTCTGCTAGCCGCCTCTTATCCACCCTGATCTAGACGTTAGCAGCGGGATCCCGGACATTACCAGGGGTGTCAGGGTAAGGACTCAGTTTCATGTCTTTTGTAGGATCCTGGTCTCTATCTGGGCTCCCGGACACAGGAGGAGTGGAGACACTGTTAACTTGCATGTATTGTATTGCCAACCCCAAGAGTTCAAAACACATGAATCTGCTCCTCCCATTCCCCCAAAAGACAATGGGTTCTTGAAATCACTGTCTGGCAAACCCTAGAAACTCTCTAGGAGGTGAGGAGTTCTATAAAGTTGTATGACAGCGTTTTTATTTCTAAAAAGTTAGAAATAAAAACCAAAAGAAATTGCCCCCCCTCCCCCAACACCATCTTCAGTGACATTATTGGCCCACCTGAGGATTTGAGGACTGGTACTGGTGCTCAGGTAAAATTAGTTTAAGACCCCTGCTCTACAGTAAAGATGTAAAAAGAATGTAGGAATGTGATTGAAAAAGCCATTTTAATTATAAGACTTCTGAGCAATTGAGAAAAAGCCTTTCACTCACAAATTGATTAACACAGTACACTATGTGCTGAGTGGAATGTTGAGGAGGTGACTGAAACAACCTGGTTGATTAATGCACATTAGTCGTGTCTACTGCATATCAGTCACCCAGTATCAACAAAATCTTTATGCTGCGAATTATGTTATTTTCATTTTACAATGGCAATAGCAACAACTATGAAAGATGTTTTTGGGGGGATAAATGGCTCAACTGCACATCAGATTTACTATCTCAACAAGTCACAAAATTCAGAAGAAACACTCAGTGTGTTAATTATTGCTGACTTACAAAATGCACTGAATACTCAGCAACAGTGGACAAAAATTGATTGGCTTTGGCCCCAGTTTCGGTGCTTAAAATTAAAAAGCACAAACTTTTATGCTTTGCTGAACTTGGGCCTGAATAAGTATTTAACACAAAGTCTGTCATACAATGTTTTAAAAATACGCCCATTTTATTCAGGCTGATGACATAAAGCATGCATAAGAAATGATGGGGTTTCCTGTAGTGCTTGGGAGAGCGGGTATTTGTAAAGATCTAGACAAAGAGCATTTCATGAGACTCATAACTGACCTTGCATTACCTGTGGTCATCACTTCTTCATAAACAGCTATATAAAACCATGGTACACCCACATCTTGAATACTGCATACAGATGTGGTTGCCTCATCTCAAAAAAAGATATGTTGGCATTGAAAAGGGTTCAGAAAGAGGCAACAAAAATTATTAGGGGTTTGAAACGGGGTCCCATATGAAGAGAGATTAAAAAGACTGGGACTTTTCAGCTTAGAAAAGAGGAGACTAAGGGGAAATGTGATAGAGGTCTATAAAATCATGACTGGTATGGAAAAAGTGAATAAAGAAAAGCTATTTACTTGTTCACATAATATAAGAACTAGGGGTCACCAAATGAAATTAATAGGTAGCAGGTTTAAAACAAACAAAAGGAAGTTTTTCTTCACGCAGTGCACAGTCAACCTGTGGAACTCCTTGCCAGAGGATGGTGTGAAGACTAGGACTTGAACAGGGTTCAAAGAAGAGCTAGATTAATGGAGGTTAGGTCTATCAATGGCTATTAGCCACAATGGGTAGGAATGGTGTCCCTAGCCTCTGTTTGTCTGGAAATGGATGACAGGAGAGGAATCACATGAGGATTACCTGTTGTGTTCCTTGCCTCTGGGACATCTGGCATTGGCCACTGTCGGCAGACAGGATACTGGGCTAGATGGACCTTTGGTCTGACCCAGTAGGAATGTTCTTATTAATCCTTGGTTAATGCCCTGGGCCTTAGCTGTTAATGATTAAGTACACCTTTTACGTTTTTGGTTTTTTTTGTTTTTTTGCTAATGAAAGTGAGGGATGGCTTGAAGTGACTGGAGTTAGGGATCATTCAATATTGCAATTTGTGAGACAAACTACATTTTCATAGATCAGTCACAGACATTTAAAGGGTCCCAAAGAGAAGCATGAGTTCAAAGCCCAGTTCTGATCATTGCTAAACTTTCAAAAAGTTCAGAGTGGGTCCTAAGCTAGATGGAACATCAGGCTGGGATGATTTCATGTAATCACATTACAATGGAATGTCTCAATGCTTTGTCAATGCAATGAAAAAACCAAAATGAGGAACGGGAAGGGGGAAATCATAGCTTTGTCAAAGCCAAAGAAGGGTCTATTGTGGCACACAGTTTTTAATAAGTTGTAAGTTGTTTGTCAAGAAAATTTAGGTAAAAATTCTTTATGATATAGTAAAATGTGTTTAAATAATTTAATTATATTTAACTCATCATATAAAACTGTTAAATAAACCCCCTCATTACACTGCTATACAGAGTGTTAAAATTAGAGGGATCTTCTTCAGGAGTGACTGACTGAGAGATCACTGGCTTTATTCTGTTCATACTTACTCCCTTTTTCAGCAAAGCACCATAAACCTCTGTTTAATTTAATCACATGCCAAACGGAAGGCATGAGAGTAATCTTATTCCTATTTAGGAAATCACTTCAGAACATTAAGGCCCATTTGCTTCAATGGAACTTAAGCACATGCTCTGCTGAATACGGATGGACATAAACACTTGTTTAAAGTAAATACTGATTTAGGGGGTGATCCCAAGCCATTTGATACTAACATTAGGCTTTCTATTGAGTTCAGTGGACTTCGGATTAGACCTGTACAGCAGTTCAAGTGAGATTAGTATCAAACCCTATGGCTTTTCAAACAAGCAAAGCAAAACACACCTATAAAATCAGTGTTTGCCACACACTTCAGAAATGGCACAAACATACAATCTTAGTCATGACACAAGGATGGCTAACCCTACAAAGCCACGTAAAATGTTGCCAGCAGCTGCATTAGCACAGATCTACCAATGCATCTAGAACTATAGTGCCCAGATAGTTCTGAACTAGCCCCACTCAACCAGCCAACTAGCCATATAGCCAACTGGCCACACTCAATCAGCCAAATAGCCACATGTGGCTGGCTAGTGGCTAGCAGCTAGTGTATTGTACACCATGGATCCAAAGCACAGTCTGTGCCCTCCAGTTCTGATATGGACAAATGAAATGTCCAAATGACTCTTGGAATAATGACTTCTGGAAAGTTTGTCTTCTCATGATGCAGAGTGTTTTGTAAATGCTATCTATTTAAGATTTCACATAATCCACTAAAGAAAAGCACTGGGTCAATTTTTAAAATTACTGAGGGTGCTTAATTATGAAAGGTCACAGGGCAAACCCAGTATCAGAACTATGAACAAAAACCCAATAGTCCAATTTCCTGCTCTGACT
Source organism: Rafetus swinhoei (assembly GCA_019425775.1). Lineage (NCBI taxonomy): Eukaryota > Metazoa > Chordata > Testudines > Trionychidae > Rafetus > Rafetus swinhoei. The sequence goes on along the minus strand of CM033434.1, from coordinate 40,787,926 downwards.
ACTAGATAATGCTCCCCCTCAGACTGAGTCATGCATTGCAGTATATTAATGTGAGTGCATAGAACCTCCACTCTAGCCATGCTCTCAGGTCTTTTTAATACAAACTTTATCCCTCTTACAATCCTACTGAACTAATCTGGACTAGGCCAAACATCAGTCAAACTTCAGGGGGCCAGATCCTCAGAGGATCTGGCTTATGAATCGATTTATACTTGTCCAAAGATTTTCAAGTCGTGGTGTTCAGCTGACAGGAGCAACAGGCCATGTAAATCTCCTACAAGAAAGGCATTTCATTTATCACATCCAACTCTAATGCACAAAGTGTTTCCTTAGCTAAAGTGAAAGATGGCCTGTGCAGTAAGTGGAGACTGATGTTGAGCCTTTTATTTCAAGCTCTTGCTTTTGACAGAAACAAGTGGAATTTAATTTCCCCTCAATTTTCATGGCTTTTCTTGTGACATTTTTCTCCACCACTGACACAACCCTCCCTCATCTCTGTGATCTTTGCATCAGGAAATTAATGCTGCTGATGTCATTGTCATGAAGCCCAATACCAAAATTACACACACTTTCTGCAGAGGTGCAAAATAACTGCAATTGGCACAAGATTTATTGAGTGACTCTCATATGCTGGACCCCCAGCTAGTTTCTGCTGAAAACAATGTCAGTATGAGAGAGGGATTTATTGTCACTATTTGAAAAGGATGGCAGAGTCTTGATATCTGCAGCTATATTATGTAATATGTACTGACTGTCCCCCCTTCTTCCCCACCCCAATACTGTAAGTATTTCTCAATGGCTGGTCCGTAGACTGGCCCTATCCCAGAGATATTCTTGACATGGTTTAGGTATCAGTTTAGGTCCCTGGTATCAAAAAGGTTGAGAAACACTATAGGACCTGATCCTGAAAAATCATTGTTCCCTGTGCTGAAGTCCACCACGAAGCCTCAGCACTTCTTAAGTCCTCAAATTCTACTGATTTCAACAAGGCTTGGGACCCTCCTAGAAGATTATGCCCTAGCATTGTTTTATCCCAAAGCATTCCAAGCTTTCCTCACACAAAGGTCTATATTCTGAAAAGAAACACTGCAATACCCTGTATGTGATTCCTTTTGTATCCCTGAGTGCGCCAGACATCACTGCCCTTCTCCAGTGTCTAAAGAAATCCCCACTTCCACTGCAGTACTGGAGACCCAGAGTTTAGTCTGTTAGGAATTTCAGCAAGGATTGCCCAGTGTTAGCCTCCCTACATTCAAGTTCCAAAAGAAACTAACATAAGTAAAGAGAAAACTAGAAGTGAACTGTGAACAGTTCAGTCCACACAAACATAGTAGGAAAAGACTGAGAGGTTCCAAGAGTTTAGATTTAGTTCACCAAAGTCTCAGTGTGTCTCTGATATCAACTCTGCACCATGTGCTGAGTCTGAAGTCTCTCTCTCTCTACTTGCTTGTAGGGAATCCTCCGCTGGAGTCCAGGCAGATTCTTCCTCTGCTATGGTCACTGCTAGGCAGGCAGCTCACTGATTTAACTAGTCAGTTAGCTCACAGATGAACAGACTTAAAGAAACCCTATTACAAGAAAATACAAAAAAACCTGAGAACAACAAAATAGAAATGACTCTTTTCCCCATTGCTACATTTACAGAGGAGCTGGAAAAATCACATGGACTGAGAAAGTGAACTAGAACAGTCTGACTAAAATCAAAACAGCATTTAAAGCAAACAATTAACACAGAAGTTATTTCCCCTCCCAGGTTCTCCTAGCTCTAAGTAGCATTGCGCGTGATCCCCAGTAGAAGGTTAACACCAACACCACCACTACCTGCTGCTAAGTGCTGCAGAGTGAGGAACAGCAGCCAGTTCTCTGCTCCTGGCTTAGCTTTCTCCAGCTCACGCAGGCCTTAGAAAAGGATCTGCCCTGCCTGCTTGCTCAAGAAGTCTGATCCCAACTATTGGACCCACCTCCAAAAGCTTCTGGATGGAGTGCTAAATCTGCCCAGCAACAGTAACACTCAACTCACTCCTACCTCCCCCACAGGGGTCTCTTAAAGGGACAGCTCCCTATTAAGTGCATGGGTTACACTTTCATTCATCCTCCTTGAAAAATGGGACAGAGCACATCTTCAGCTGCTGTCTTTCAAAGTCAGTGGGGCCATGAGAAATTACCCCTGAGAGCCTGGCTTTACAGTTAAGGCCTACAAACAGGTATATTTCCCTCTCTAATAGAGCTGGAAGGGACCTTGAAGGGTCATTGAGTCCACTCCCTCTACCCTCATGGCAGGACCAAGTACCATCCCTGACAGATTGTACCACATCCCTAAATGGCCCCCTCAAGAACTGAACTCACAACCCTGCATTTAGCAGGCCAATGCTCAAACCACTGAACTATCTGTCCCCCCATAGAAATGGTCTTCGAAGTGAGTTCACAAAAATGACAATATTACTAGCGAGCTCCTGTGGAATGTTAGCATGCAGCAGGAAGTGCTCAGCACTTGAGAGCCTTTATATTTCTTAAGTTCACATTTCCCACTTTCTAGTAGGTTTGTTTTTTTAAGATATTTTGCATAACTTCAACCTCCCAAAAAGATTTTGAAGCACAGCATCTGCCACAGCTTCCAAATGCCTAACTTTTTAAAAAGCAAACAAGGAAAAACAATTATTCTCAAATAATTCTCAAACAATTATTGCTTCTCTTACCTAGGGTGATTCACTTTTCAATTGACTAGATGTTTCCTATTGAACTGGGCTGTGCACACATCTAGATACATATTGAAAACAATGTTTTCTTTAATACACTTACCAAGAAACTAACAGTAGAATATTAAGTTCGAAGTGTATCACATTTAGATAAAAAGCCTATTAAAAGGCCCATCTCCCACGTGAGCACTCCTTATTCATATGAGGTGAGATCTGAGACCCATCTCTGAGGGTACGTCTACACTGCACCACTATTTTGAAATAACTAGCGCTATTCCAAAATAACTTAGTCCGCCTCTACACAGCAGGCAGTTATTTCAAAATAGTTTCAAAATACTGTCAAGCTGGAGGACTTCTTACTCCGACTCCTGTAACCCTCATTGTACAAGGAATAAGGGAAGTCAGAGGAAGAGTGCTCTATTTCGAAATAAGTGCTGTGTAGATGCTCCCTATTTCAAAATAAGATATGCAATTGGCATAGCTCAATTTGCATAGCTTATTTCAAGTTAAACCCTGCAGTGTAGATGCACCCTAAAGGTCATCACACAGTCAAAACCATTAAATTAGGACCTCAGTGGTGCACCAACATTCACTCTTGGTGTGGTGACTTTCACTCTTGGGGTCTACCAGTACTGTGTATATCAGGATCCCGGTACGCAGGACTAGTGGCAGAGGCTTGGGAATTAGGAACTGAAGTAAGGAGTCAAGCTGAGAGTTAGAGTCTGTGCCTGACTCAGGAATCAGACCAACAGGTCAATACCAGGTTATCAGGGTCACTTCTGTAGTCCCAAGGGTCAGTTGGGAATCAGAATCCAAGCTGGAGCCAAGGTCAATATTGAGAGTTCAGAAGCAGGAAAGACATGGAAGCTAGCAAGGGATCAAACTCTTTTGCCTGGACATTTCCTGGTATGCCCTAGGGCCTTACACAGGATCAAGGATTGCTAAGGCAACTGTCCATCATTTCACTCCATGCAGAACTTCCAATGGCAATCTCTGCAGAATGCGGGCTGCAGGGTATACCCAAAGTACAGCAACTGCTCTGTGGCAGTGTGCAGAGGTTGTTGACTGATAGCCCTACAAGCCCACATTAAAGTTCTGCTGATCCTTGCATCATATAACATGAATGTCAGGTCACAAAGGAGCCAGTTAAATAGACAATATTTTTTCTTGTATGAAAAATTTTCCACCAGATCTCGTGAGACTATTTGTTTTATATAGGTTATAAAAGTGCAATCAGGAGAGCTCTGAAGCTACAGTGCTCTCCATAAACTAAAAATTCAGATGCTCCATTCCCACTCATTCATTAATCTGAAATAGGTTTTAAAGATCTTGGCTTATGTGTTGTGAAACCAACACATGGGACCAGATGCTCATGACCTGGGGATTAATGACCACAAGGATACAGTTGTATTTCCTTCCACCTTTCTAGTTCTGCATCTGAAACTGATAGAAAAGTGCCTAAACTCCTATATTTCAAAAGGAAAAAAATCTTAATTGCTGTCAGTTTTAAAAGTCTTAAAACCTAAAACACAACTAGAAAAAAACCCAAAGTTTTGAGGGACTTTTTTGGTTTTGATTTTATTAAGTAGATTGCTTGCTTTCCTCACTTCCGATCAAGATTGGACCCCAGACAGTGCTGATAGTACCATATTGTACTGAGATGCCCAGATCCTCAGGTGGTAAAAACTGGCAAAAAACCCAAAAACCAAAACAAAAAACTGCTACAAACTTATTTTGGGTTTGTCTTAAAACAGATCAGCAGGGCCATTCAAAATTATTCTTAACACTCATTTATTTCTAGGGTGCAAGGAACTCAGAGTAATTGACATGCCTCTTCACATTAAATATCAATCAAAAAGGTGAAATATATTTGTTCAAAAGTGCCAGTGCCAACATCCAGTGTTTGCTCCTGATTTCAGTGAAGATAACTGCAAATCTTCTGCTCATCTCCATGGAAGCTGTTCAACAAGCACAGTATTTCAGCATATGCTTGTCTACACACAGACTCCTGTTCAAAACTGACAACATCAAGCACATTTGGGAAGTGATAGATGTAGCATCTAGATGGACACTTGCGGTATGTCTACACTACAGAGTTTTGTTGGAAAAATGGCCGTTTTTCCGACAACCTAAGTTTCATCCACACTGCAAGTGTGTTGTTTTGAAAGTAAATCAAAAGAACAGAAGGGTTTTTCTGGCATTGGTACTCCTCTTTCTACGAGGAAGAAGCCTTTTTTCGAAAGAGCTCTTTTGGAAAAAGATGTGTGTGGATGGGGAGGAGGGTTTTCTTTTGAAAGAAGAGGCCTCCAGGAAATAGCATAGGTGCCCTGGTGGACACTCTGTCCATACTAATCGCAACTCTATAGTTCCTGTCTCCTGCCAGCTCTTAAAGCTGCAGACACCCTGGACAAGCCTTGTGGCCAGAAGCTGGCCTGAGAGCAGCACCCTGACAGCGCGGCTCTCCCTGCCACAGGGAGCCCCAACCCAACGCGACCCTACTGGCCCTCGCAGGGACCAGCCCCAGGGGTCCCAGGACCGACCCTGGGGGACCAAGAGGCAGAAACCCTCCTGGTCTGGAGTGGAGATCCTGTCCCTCCTCGAGCTGTGGGGCACGGAGGAGACATTGCAGGATCTCCACTCCAAGCATCGCAACGCAGACATCTTAGAGCGCATGGCTGAGTCCCTGGTGGACACCCACCCCGGACCTTGGAACAGGTCCGGATTAAGCTGAAAGAGCTCCATCAGGGATACGTGAGGGCCAGAGAGCACAGCTCCTGCTCAGGGTCAGGAACCCACACCTGCCCCTATTACCAGGAGCTGCACCAACTCCTGGGAAGTGGGGAAACATCTTCCCCACCTGTTGTTGTGGACTCTGGCCTTGAGACTCCCATCATTGCCCAGCCGGAGGTCACGGCGGAGAAGGAGAAGGACCAGGAACAGCAGGAGAAGGAGGAGGAGACGGACACCATCACCCTGTCCCTGGAGCCGGTGCCTGTCAGCCAGGATGTCTCTCAGGCCTCGTTTGACACCGGCGAGGTATCTTCACGATAGTGCTCTCAGTTTGTCACACACACAGGGCGGGGGAGGTGGGTGCAGATGGGGCGGGGGGCGAGCGTCGCTCGGGCTACTCAGACTGGACATCGTGCTGCAGTCCGTGCACGTGGAACCATGTGCAGCGTTAGTGTGTGGCATGCGGACTCAGCAGGCATCCCCAGAGCATGGGTGGGATCCTGCTGCTAGGTTCAGGAGAGGCCACACACACGTCTGGTCCCAGGGGGCCCTCCCAGCACCTGCCACGGCTGGAAGCAGGAAAGCCAGAAGGGCACAGGCACGACCTCAGACACCCTGAGGAGTGCCGCACACAGCACGCGGGCATGCCTCCACATGCGAGGCACCACCCACTCCCGCGGGCAGCGCTGCGAGCCACAGGTGTGTGTGTGTGGACTCCAAGGAGGGCCAGGCTGCTCCCGGCTCCTCTGCCGGCCATGAGATCCCACTGTGGTCCACCGCATCCCTTGCCTGCTTGTCCGTGGGCCGGGGAAGAGTGGGCAGCATGGTCCCCTGGATACTTCGGGGCTCCTGTGACTCAGGGCCTGCTGTGCAGGCCACACATGGCCTTGCTCCCTCTGGCCCGAGGACTGTTGGTCACTGCTCACAGAGGAGGGCATGGCCTGAGGGACAGTGTCTACATGGAAGACTGACCGCCTCTCCCTCTTTGGGTTCTCCACTGCCAGACCAGTCAGGACTGAGGGGCGAGCCACGCCACCCGTGCCAGCTGCCACAGCCCAGGGGACCCAAAAGTGCACCAGGGTCCAGGAAGACCTCATGCGACAGCATGTCAGCATCCTGCGTGACATGCAGCAGACCCTGGTACAGAAGATTCGCGAGGACACTGAGTGGTGGAACCATGCCTGGGACCAGCTCATGCAGCGGTGCAATAGCATGTGTGCCGTCATGAGAGAAATGATGGCACACCCTCCTGCTGTCACTACTCCTGCCTACCACCCTCCTGCCCTGCTGCTATGCCCATTCCCCTTCCCCTTGCCCCACATGCAATGCCCAGCCCCCTCCCCACGTGATGCCTATGCCCCTTCTCCTGCCCCCTGCCATCCCCGACCCCTCCAGCCCCCTCCTGTCCACCCTCCTGTGGTCCCCGGGCCCACCCAACCCAAACTCTGCTGAGGTCCCCGCACCCAAGGTGGCACATCTAGCCGCCCCACATGCCACTCCGAGCCCCCCTTTCCTTCCAGGTTATGAGCTCCCCTCCCCCTGCCCACCTTTTTTTAATGTAAGATAAATACAGACTTCATTTTGTTGGAAACCAAACAGGTGTTTTTATTGAGAGGTCAGGGAAGGGGTAAAGGGAGGGGTTGTATTGGGAAAGGGATGGGGCAGCAAGCCAGAGGCCCCTGTTGGGGAGGCCCTGGGGATAGTTACTGGGGTCCTTGAGAGAACCTGTCCCTCAGGTCTCCCGGATGCACCCCCCAACCTGATGGGCCTGGCGGATGGCAGCTGTCCGCGGCTGCTCAAAGGCTCACCCCTTGCGGCTGGCATCTGCTCCCCACCCCGGGAGGAAGGCCTCCCCCTTCCTCTCCACAATGTTGTGGGGAACACAACATGCCGACACCACCTCAGGGATGTTATGGTCTCCCATGTCGAGGTGGGTCAGCAGGCACCTGAAATGTGCCTTGAGGCGGCCGAAGGCACACACGACCTGGATCCTGGCCTGGTTCAGGTGGGCATTAAATTTGTCCCTGCTGGGATCCAGGTGTCCGGTATAAGGCTTTATAAGCCATGGCATCAGGGGGTAGGCTGCATCCCCCACAATGCACAATGGCATCTGCACATCCCCAACTGCTAGTTCATGGTGGGGGGAAGAATGTGCCCGCCTCCAGCTTTCCGTACAAGCTAGAGTTCAGAAACACACGGGTATCATGTGCCCTGCCTGACCACCCGACAAAAATGTCCATGAAGTGTCCATGGTGGTTAATCAGGACCTGCAGCACCATTGAGAAGTAGCCCTTCCTATTAATATACTGGGCTGCTCAGTGTTCTGGTGCGCGGATCAGTATGTGGGTCTCATCTACAGCTCCAGAGCAGCTTGGGAACCCCAAGGCAGCAAATCTGGCCATGATCGGGTCCAGGTCTCCCAGGCAGATGACCCTCCACAGCAGGATGGAGCTGATGGCCCTCACAACCTTCAGAAACACACAGAGAATGAGAGAGGGTGTGCCTGAGCCCTTGGAAAGTGCCCACCCCCCTCTACTCCCTTTCCTTCCCCCAAACACCCCAGAAGCCACCCCCTATGAGGCCACCCCCCCAGCAGCAGGGCTGTGTGAGGGCAGGACAGCACAACCCCCCGGGGATGGGGCTTCCCCCCCACTCCACCCCTCACAGCCTCCACCCCCCCCCTTTCCCAAGGGTCCCCCTTTTCCAGGACTCCTTCCCCCACACAGGGACTGCAGCCCAAGAGTAGCTTACCTCCATGAGGAGGGCCCCGACAGTGGACTTTCCCATGCCAAACTGGTTGCCCACCGACTGGTACCTGTCTGCGGTAGCAAGCTTCCAGATGGCGATTGCAACCCGCTTCTCCAGGGGGATGGTGAGCTGCAGGTGGGTGTCACGTTTCTGGAGGGTGGGCACATAGCTCCAAAAAGGACAGTCAGGCACATAGCTCCAAAAAGGTGGCCTTCTGCATGCAGAAGTTTTGGAGCTACTGCTGGTCGTCCCACGGCTCCATGACCAGCTGGTCCCACCAGTCCGAATTGGTGTTGAGCCTTCAAAAACACCTCTCTACTGTGGAGCGTGATTGCCAAAGTGTAGCTCCCGCACCCAGGGAGAGGGTTCCAAAAATGAGCTTGTGGTCGACCTCGTACAGGACCAGGAAGGCAGCTGGCACAAAGTGCTGTAAAAACTGCAGCATGGCCGTGTGGGGCCATTGCATGCCCAGGAGCAGCTCCGGCCCAAAGGCACCAAGAGAAAAGCTGTGGCGTCCAAAAAAGCAGGGCAGCCACAGCAGGCACTGCGAAAGCTTTGCTGTCCCTCCAAAAGGTAGGCAAGCACGCAGCAGAAGCAGAGAAATGGCTGCCCAGGGGGTTCCCTTTAAGTGAATGTCTCTGCAAGGCTCTGGCACCAGCACTCGGAAGCAGCTGGTGACCTAAAGCCCTGGCTGAAGTGGTTCCGGGTGGCCTTTTATGTGAGAGAGCGTCCTATCAGTCCGGACACTCTCTTTGGAAAAAGCAGATGGCTTTTTCAATGCGCTTTTGTGTGTGGACGCTCTCTTGCGGAAGAAGTTTTTAGCTTGTTACTGACTAGTTGTCCATGTAGACAAGCCCTCATCATGTGCTGAAACATCTAGGCATGCTTAAAAGTCTCAGGTTAGCCAGGTTAGTCTGTAACTAAAAAAACCTTAAAAAACAATGACTGGTCCTATAGCACCTTAGGGTATGTCTACACAGCAAAGTTATTTTGGGATACCAGAGTTATCCCAAAATAGCTACCCTGTGTCTTTTGAACACGTCTGCTATTTCAAAATATAGTGGATGCGCTATTTCACCATCACTGTAAACCTCATTGTACGAGGAGTAAGGGATGGCTCGAAATAGTGCTGTATTTCGAAATTTGGCAGTGTGTAGACAGTGCCAAATGATGAAATAAACTATTTTGAAATAGACTCGAAATAAGCTATGCAATTTGCATAGTGCAAATTGCGTTTCTTATTTCGAGTTTCGGGTGCTGTGTAGACACATCCTTAGAGACTAACCAAAAAATATAGATAATATCATGAGCTTTTGTGGGCACAACTCATAATCCACCACATCAGAGGCTCATACAACTGCACATCCACTAATGTGATATGTACCATCAAATGCCAGCAATGTGCTTCTGCCATATATACTGGCTAAACTGGACCATCTCTATGACAAAGGATTAATGGACACAAATCAGATATTTGAAATGGTAACACACAGAAACCTGTTGGGGAACATTTTAACTTCCCCAGAAACTCATTAATGGATATAAAAGTGGCTATCTTACAAAGTAATTTCAGGAACCAGCTAGAGAGAGAATCTGCAGAACTGGCCTTCATATGCAAATTTGACACATTCACCCAAAGATTGAACAAAGAATGTCTTGGATGGGCCGTTATATTCAACACCCAAATAACATCAAAAGCAAAGTATTAGGCACTTACAGCCCATTCTATTAGCTTCATTTAACATGGACACTTTAATTGACAGTTTTGGGGGTTTTTTTCTTCCTCCTCTGCTCTCCTTTTCTGCTATTTTTATACCCTGGATCCCTTGCTTCATATTTGTCATCTGAAGAAGTGGGTTGTGCCCACAAAAGCTGATGATACTATCTATATTTTCTGTTTAGTCTCTAAGGTAGCACAGGACCATTTGTTGCTTTTTAAGTTTTTCTAGGCATGCATTCAAGTCCCATGCTGCATGGGGGCCTAAACACATCTCAAGAAACTTTCTTTGGATGTTCTTAATAATAAGACTCTTGGGTAAAGTATATGTAGCCCACAAGCATTAACCACGCTCTGAGAGGAGGAGCAGCCCAGGCACTGATGCATCCTTTAAAAATTAATGTTTTGAAACATAAGGCCTGGTACCCAAATTTCACAGTGGTACCCAAAGAAACAGGGCTTGATCCTGCCAAGTGCTGAGCACTCTGGATCTGGTCTAGTACAGCACGTCAGTCAAGAGGATGATACACATCCTGGAGCTCATGTATACATGTTTTATTGATTTGGAGCCAGAGTGCTGAGGACTAAGCATGTGCATAAGTGCTTTGCTAGATAGGAGCAAAAGTGTTTCAAAGGGTCCCTTTTTGGGCAATTATTTACTGCTCCTGTAAAACATGTCCCATTGTCAATCTGTTTGTCCACTCCTCCTCAAGGAGAAATGAGATTCCTGGGGGGGAAAATCCGCTGGCTAGAAATAACCCAGGAGAGAATTTTCATTAATTCCTTATTAATGTTACATAATGTCATTTTGCTGAATTAAACTTGTTTGAATTAATCCTCTTAATGATCTCTTAGATGCATGAAAAGCCAACTGCAGTTGAATCATCCAACATCCAGTTCTTGAAAGTCAAAACGATACTTGAAAATCCTAATGGTTTAGTTAAATTTATCCATCAAACTGGAAAGATACAAACCAGCTTTTATGGCTTTTTTAGATCATTTACAACAGGTGTAGGGAACCTTTTTGGGTCAGGGGCTGCTGATCCATGGAAAAATCAGTTGGGGGCCACACAAAAATGAGAAGCAAAACAAAAAAAATTGCCCACCTCACTGACATTCCCCTCACAAACTAGAGCATAGAGGGGCTCGGACTCGTAGATTTGTGAGCCCTAAGCCTTTGGGGTGGGGCTTCCCAATGCTGGGGGGAGCCCCGAGACTTAGGGGGCAGATTTAGGCAAGCCTGGGGCTGAATTAGGCCCTGAAGCCATAGGTTCCTCATCCCTGATTTACAACTTCTAAGCTGTCATTAACTATCATCAAAGGTAGAAAGTCAGGTAAAGGAGGTTGGTATTGATTTTACCTCCCAATCCTGCTCTTATAACCAAGTTAGTGATGACATTCTGTATATAATACAGAAAATAAAAGAACAGACATAGCTTGTTTAACAAGCTGCATTTTATTGAGAGGTTTATAGATATCATAAGACCGTGATAACTAAAAATAAACAAACAATAAAACCCAGCCTTTAAATGGGTAAAATCTCCCCAGGTGCCAAAGGCCAGTGTGCACCTTATTAGTCGCACTTAAGATCTCAAAATCTGGTTTACGTGGGACTTGAGTGGTAGGTAAGAGTTGGGATGAGGCTTCAAAAGGGCTGAAACTCAAGGGCAGCCAGATGCCTGAGTCCCATGGACTCCTGTGAGCCTTTCTACAATACACAGGCATTCATTTCTCACCAACTATCCAGCTGTAATGTCATGTATTAATAATGATCCACTGCCAGGGGAAAAAAAAAGAGTCTCAGGGCTTGGCAACAATACCAGGTGGAGGGGAGCATAGTAGTGCACAGCAAAGTGCTGTGATGTAACTTCCCTGTGTGGACACCGCAGGCATGAACTAAAAGGTTCCTAGTTTGCATTCATGTATTCCTTAGACACAATTATATGAATGTGAACTAGGAAATTTTTAGGCCAGATCTACACTAAGGGTGTGGTCTAGACTACATGGCTCCGTCGACGGAGCCATGTAGATTAGGCAGGATGACAAAGGGAAATGAAGCTGCGATTTAAATAATCGCCGCTTCATTTAAATCAAAATGGACGACACGCTGTGCCGATCAGCTGTTTGTCGGCACAGCGCGGCAGTCTAGACGGGGATCTGCCGACCCCAGAACCCTTTGTTGGCAGATCCTTTATGCCATGTAATCTAGACACACCCTAAGGGAGAAAGTCAACCTAAGATATGCAAGTCCAGCTACGTGAATAGCATATCTGGTATCAATGTACCTTAGGTCAAGTTTCTGCAGCATCCACACAGGAGAGTTACATCACCTCACTTTGCTGCACACTACTATTCCCCCCTCCTCCTGGTAGTCCAAGCATGTGGGACTGTGGGAGGTCATGGAAGAAACTCTCCCCTCGATTTCCTTTACTCTTCGTGACCTAGTGGAGTACTGGAGCTGACAGGGGTGCCATCAGCAGTCCTTATTAGACCTGCTAAATCAAACCATGGGAGATTGATCTCTGCAGCGTCGATCTCCCCATAATTTGAGACAAACCGTTTGTTTGCATCCACACAGGGAAGTTACAGAGCATCACTTCAGTGTACACTGCTATTTACACCCCTGGAGTGTTAAGTGTCGGACAGTTTAGATATAGCTTCAAAACAGACTTTTGATTTGGGATCCAAAACTTTGTTACAGCACTAACTGTCTTTGATAAATATTTGAACAACTATCACTGTTTCTCTTGGCTGTGCTCTGATAGTAAATCTGATCTTTTTTAAAACGTTACACTTTTACTAAATTTTGACACACTAAACAGAAGGAGGAAATAGTTTGAGATTGTAGAAATAGTGTTCAAATACATTGTGGAAATAGTGACTTTCTACAGCTCTGAGTATACTCCATATCCCCTCATAACACTTATTCAATTACCATGAAGGCTACCAATTGCCTTCCTGAGAAAAACACTCACTACAAAGAAATGAAAACACCAGCTGAGCCAACATTTACATCTATACTATTTTCCGGCTTTAACACCCAGTACCCCAATACACTACCTTTTATTAGCATCCAGTGCATACATCCAGTTCCCCACAATCACTGTCAAACACACTGTGAGTTCCCTCCTGAGCTAGTTGAAGATAAGTTACCTATAAACAGAGATGCAGTGCAAAAGCCTATAATGTGTTTTTTGTAGAGAGGAAATCCAGAGAAGTCCACTTCCAATGCACTGCAGCACTGACACTTGAACTGTGCCTGGCACTACTGGTTGCTGTGCTGTGGAGCCAAAGCACAATGCTACAGAGAACACAGGCTTTTTGGTAGGCCATTAGCACTTCCCATTACAATGCCACTGCTGTGGCCTGTCACACCACACAGCCATGTCTCCAACCACCAATGCCTCAAAGATATACAGATAGGTCTCCATCCAGCCCCTTACTCAGACTTGCTTTCCCCCACTCCCCGCCTCCACAACCTAGCATCACACCATGGTTTTTACCACCAGCACGTCCTTCTAGCCTGGCTCAGCCATTACACAGCAGTGTGAAGCTGGGGGGGAGGGGGAGGGGGGGGGCCATGGGCAGACTCAGGGAGCTGAACAGCACTGAAATATGTTAATAACTAGGCAACTCCCTTAGCTTGTCTTTGCAGAACTACCTTTGGTTCTGAAGAACATTTGAGATGCTCAGAAAGTGTATTGATGTGAAACCAGGAGCTTCTAGTGACAGTGTTTGTGCAGCCAGAAAATAAAAAATTTAAGGTGTCAGGGTAAATTTTTAAAAGGGATTTGGCAGAAGAAATGTTTACAGTTGGAAAGCTTGGGCCAAATTGAAATATCAAGTTGTCCCCGGAAAGTAAGCATCTTTAATATGGCAAATGAACTTCATTTATTGCAGTATGAAATGGAGTTTAGTCCAGTTTAAGTGCACTGCTAAACAGCTTTAATAGTGAAACTGCTAAGGGTGCCTCCATATGAAGATTTAGCTATATTGTATAGGACGCATGCCTCTGAGACTTCATGCTATGGGGATTAGAATATTAGGAACATGTAGACTGCTAGAGAAATGTTTGTGTATGTTTAGTTTTGGGATTGTGTTCCCTATAATTCAGCAAAAGGCATCGTCATGATTTTGGTTCCAATTGAATAGATTATTCCTCAAAACCTGTCCTCACATGATCTGTAAGTATTGATGCACACAGTTAAAGAGCTGAATGTTTCACTCCAGAGGTGGCTGTATTACTATGGTGGGTAAAGTGACTATTGGTTCTCATAGTGGGTGGTCATGGCTTCTTAGGGGTTTGCAAAGTAGTTAAATGGGGGTTGTGAGCTGTCAGCTTAATGTGGCTGACAGGCTTGAGCCCCCATTTAATCAGTCCCTACATTTTTAATATATAATGGGGAAGAGTCACAGTCAGAGGCTTGCTGTGTGAAAGAAGTCAGCAATATGAAAAGTTTGAAAAGCACCGATACAGTGTTTGACATGGTTTAGGATCATCTGAGATAATATATGCTATATTACTGTAGGGTATTATAATACCAAAGCTGAGTTCAAATTGATCCAAATCTACAAGTATCTACCTAGGGAAGTGCCTTCTGATAATGGATGAATCTTTAATCTAGCAGAAAATGGCTGGATGAGATCTAATGGCTGGAAGCTGAAGCTAGATAAATTCAGGATAGAAATATGGAACAATTTACTTTGGGATATGATGGAGTCTCAGTTACTTGCAGTCTTTAAAAGAATTCAGGCTGGATGACTGGATGACTTCTTAAAGAACTGCTCTAGTTCAAACAGATGTGATGGGCTTGATGCAGAGATCACTGTGTGAGATTATATGGTTTGTATTATGGAGAAGGTCAGACTTGATGATCATTATGGTCCTTCCAGGATAGAAAATCTAGGAAATCATGATATGTCTTGTGAGTCAGATCCTCTGTTGGTGTGATCAGTATATCTCCAATGAAGCCACTGAACAACTATGACTTACCGGTACTAAAGCTAAGACACTATTCCAGTACGTTTTATAGCTAGGGAGACTGCAATAACCTCTTTAACTACAAGACTATAAAATCTTGCTTCAAACATGGCTGTATTATACAAATGCCTGTCTATCGCAAAGGTCATTATTTGGCCTCTTACAATCTTGCTTAATTTTTTTGAATGCAGTGGCACTTTCTGAGGCTGTGCATTTGAACTGGAATGTGTCAGGCAGGGGTAAGTTTCCTCCCACTCACTTTATGATTAACTACACTGATTTGGTTATATTGAATTTGTCATTTGTAAACTTGCACTGATAAAGTCAGTCATTGTATGCTAAGACCAAAGAAGAGCTTCTCACTAATTCAATCAAATCATTCAATCCTTTTAAGATCACTATAATATTTCATGAAAGGAAGATCTAGCCCACTTGGCACTGAATCTTTATTTGAATTCAATCAGTGTTGAAGTCACTGGGGCTACCCCAATTGAGGGCTTTGCCTATGAACTCAAGCGGCCTTCTTGAAGGTCTGCCCAAGAACTTTGGATATCAAATTTCATCAATCTCCCGCCAAGAAGCTAAGTTCAAGGGACTGGTTCTCTCTTTTGCACATGGGACAAATATTGAACACCAGTGGTCATCACAGAACAATCTTTGATCAATTGTCCTACCTGTGTGCTACAACCCTTACCACTTCTAGGGCATGTCCAAACTACATCCCTCTTTTGAAAGAGAGATGTAAATTAGGCAGATTGAAAGTGCAAATGAAGCAGGGATTTAAATATCCTGTGCTTCATTTGCATAGTCGCATCACAGCATTCTTTTGAAAAAGGGTATTTTAAAAGTGAAACCACCATCTAGACACGGTTCTTTCAGGAAAAAAAAAACCTTTTTTGAAAGATCCTGTACTCCTCATTTTCTGAGTACAGGATCTTTTGAGAAAGGGTTTTTTTGAGGAGTACAGGATCTTTAGAAAAAGGGTTTTTTTTTTTCGAAAGAACCGTGTCTAGATGGCAATTTCACTTTCAAAATACCCTTTTTTGAAAGAATGCTGCTACGCGATTATACAAATGAAGCATGGGATATTTAAATCCCCGCTTCATTTGTGCTTTCGATCTGCCTAATTTACATCCCTCTTTCGAAAGAGGGATGTAGTTTAGACATAGCCCTAGTGATTAGCTGCAGTTTAATCACAATGGCAATTTCAGTCCATGTCCTCACTACTGAGACTGCCAGACTGGATAGACTTTGTGACATGGACATTTACCTATTAAATAAGAAAATAGGATCAGACGAATGGTCCATATAGCTTAGTTGTCTGTCCTGATAATGACCAATGCCAGATGCTTCAGAAGGAATGAATGGGCAATTTCAAGTGTGCAGCCCCAGTTTTCTGACTATTGAAGGTTTAAGGACACCTGGAGCTCTGGGTTGCCTCCCTGATCATTTTGGCTAATAGCCAATGATGGACTTATCCTCCATTAACTTATCTGAGTTCTTTTTTTAACCCAGTTATACATTTTGCCTTCACAATATCTTTGAAAACATGTTCCACGGTTTGACTATAAATAGTGTGAAAGAAATACTTCCTTTTGTTTGTTTTAAACATGCTGCCTCTTAATTTCATTGGGGGATCTCTTATGAAGGGTAAATAACACTTTCTTATTCACTTGCTTCACACCATTCATGATTTTGTAAACTTCTATCACATCCCCACTGCAGTCATCTTTTTCTAAAATGAACAGTCACAAGCTCTTTAATCCTTACCTTGTATGGGGGCTGTTCCATACCCTTAATCATTTTTGTTGTTCTTCTCTGCATCTTTTCCAATTCCAATATTTCTTTACTGAGAAGGGTTGACCAGAACTACACACAGTATTCAAGATGTGGGGGGCACCATGTATTATATAGTGGCATTATGAACTTTTTGGTATTATTATCTATCCCCTTCCTAATGGTTCCTAACATTCTGATAGCTTTTTTTGAGTACTACTGCATAATGAGTGGATGTTTTCAGAAAACTATGGATGATGAATTCAAGATCTTTCTTCAGTGGTGGCAGCTAACCCTATCGTTAGACACCATCATTTTATATGATTATATTTTCTAATGCCCATCACTTAGCACTTATCAGCATTGAATTTTACCTTCCATTTTCTCACCCAGTCACCCAGATTAGTCAGATCTCTTTGTAACTCTTCCCAGTCAGCTTTGGACTTAATTATCTTGAGTAATTTTGTATCATCTGCAGACTTTGCTACCTCACTGTTCACACCTTCTCCAAATCATTTATGAACATGTTCAGTAACACAGGAGTCCAGTACAGATCTTTGGGGAACTCTGCTATTTACCTCTCTTCACTGTGAAAACTGACCATTCATTCCTAGCTGTTGCTTTCTGTCTTTTAATCAGTTACTGATCTATGATCTCAGTACATGAGATGAGTTTACTTTCCTCTCATCCAACAATTGCTTAGTTTGTTTACGAGCCTTTGGTGTAGGACCTTGTCAAAGGCTTTCAGAAAAGTCCTAGCACAGTATATTGACTGTATCACCCTACTCCAAAGGCTTGCTGTCAACCTCAAAGATTCTAACAGATTAGTAAGGCATGATATCCCTTTATAAAAGCTGTGTTGATGCTTCTCCAACATATTGTATTCATCTATGTATCTGAGCATTCTGTTTAAACAATTTGCCTGGTACCAAAGGCTTATTGGCCTGTAATTACCAGGATCAACTCTGGATACTTTTTTTTTTTAATGGGCATTCCATTAGCTACCTTCTGGCCATCTAGTACAGAAGCTGATTTAAACATTATGGTGTGTACTATGTTTAGTAGTGTTGCTATTTTATATTTGTGTAAGGACCTGGATTTACTTCTCCAGGATAAACATTTTTATAAATATGGAGACCAGTCTCATCCCTGACTAAAACACCAAGGTGTTGCCCTGTCTGACTTCATGGCCATACAGCTTCCTGTGGATCTTTCACAAATGCACATACCTCCCCTCAAAGGGAAAACAATGTAGAATTTACATGATCTCCTTATGTTAGACCCCTCCCAACCCGGTCCATGCTGAAGTATTCGGACATGGTACCCTCTCAGCTCTTTAAGGTGGATGGGAGACAGTTAATCACCTGACCAGATCAACTAATGCCTGAGTGGAGAGCTCTGAGCAGAATGTGGAGAGCTTGGGAAAGGTCACCCCAGAGACCCCTAAAATCCACACAGGTATCCAGTGTATATTGGAAAGCTCTGATTAGCTCCCAACAGCTGCTCTGCTTCTAACAGCACCCCAGAGTTACATTAAATTCCTTGAGTTCTGTGGGCGTGGGAGGGCTGGGCCTCTGATGACTAGGACATGGACAAGGCACAGCCATCACTTATGTTATGTGAAGAAGGATATTAGAGTGGAAGGAACTAACAAGCACCTTAGTCTTAACCCTGGATCAGGTTTAGGCTCATAGAAATTAGGAAACTAGGCTAGAATAGTCCCTCCCAATGTGAATTCATGAAAATGACAAGTACAGCTACTACCTCATTACTCCTTAGATTAATTTAGGCCAATGACTCAACAGTACATGTCTATATATAATCCAGTAATCTTAGAGTTTATCCATATTGTGTATTGGGGTTGTAGCTATAGATCTTGTTGTTATAGTAACTGAGTTAGGTAACTAGGGGTCAGCCCAGCCGGTTTGGGCTGGTTCTAGTTAGTTCTGTGTTCTGAAATAAATGGACACTTGCAACTGCTCAAGCTCTCTATTTCCAGTGATTTCTTCTAAACTGTGGAACTCCAAGTGATATAACAATCCATTTTAGTTTAGCTTGAGAAATGAACCAAAGACTATAGTATCCAAAGCTTTGTTTATTTTCCTGACATCTATGATATCAAACCCAATAGCCTTCCAGTGTTTTTTCCCCCAATTTGGTTGTTTAGAAAGTTGGGCTGTTTGTCCATGAACTTTCATGCAGGAAGCACAATCCTTCTGGAGTTCCCTGTACAAGAAGCATGTGTTACCTCAGCAGAGCTTGGGATCACATGACAATGTGTCACAAAAATATATCTCCCTATAAAGGCACAGTGAGGTTGTTCTGTTTTCAGTAATACACTTTTTAACTACTGAAGAATACAAGCATGTGCCACGATACATGCATGTACTGCTGAACGACTACAAATAATTACTTCCACCAGGCTCGAGGGTATGTCATAAATAGATTCTTCTGCTCCACCCGAGAATGAAGAATGCAGCTCCGCTTGTCTTTCAGAGGCACACTCAGTGTTCCTATCCCAAAGCCAATTACCTTTCCCTTTTAGAAATTCTTAGCAGCATACACTGTCATCACCCTCTCCCTCTCTCTCCCCTTGTTGCTAGATCTGCCACATAATGTAGTGCAGAAACACAGCAAATGCCTTTCAAAGGCTAACAAACAAGGTTGTTTTCTTCCTACACAGCCTGCCACATGATAACTAGAGATTAGCAAATAAGACTGTGCTTCAAACGGAACACTTTCAAAATGGGAAGGAACAGTCCCCAGATTCATGTTCCATACTCCTTTAAGACAGAGAAAGCCAAATTCTGGGCCTTGGAAGTAAGCACGACTCCACTGAAGACAACAGGGAGCTGCACCCACTTCCACCAACTGGGAATTTGGCCCATCAAGTTAATATTTTAGACAGATCTTGAAATACTGGGGATTGTCCACATTGGAATGGACTATTAGACCATTTTTTTCCTTTGTGAAATTACAGGCGTGTAAATGCCCTGACTCAGTCCTGGGGCTTGGGCTTGTGCTTGGGCCCAGTAAACAAACCCCTATGTGACCTCTTTAATTCCAGGTCCGGAGTACAGGGCAAGGCAGGCTAACAAAACACAGTTCAACAGTAAAGGGGCTCAAGCCTGATAGCAGGTCAAGCCGCAGTTTATAGGGCCAGGCCCAGGGTCCGGGCGGGGCAACAAACAAATAGTTTACAAACAGCAATCTTAAGCAGTTGAGGGTTATGGACGCTCTGCAGGTGGAGCTAATAGTTTATAGGGCCCAGCTCTTGATCTCGCAGGGCAACAAGCACACAGTTACAGGTAAGGGCTCAGCCCTGGCTGTAGGTCGAGTAGCAGTTTACAAGGCCCAGCTCTTGGTCAGGGCGCAGCAACAACCAATACCAAGGGTTAAACAGTTTACAGCTCAGACCTGGATGCAGGATGAGCAGGGGTCAGGTCTCCTCGATGGCGGAGTGCCAACAAGACAGGGGTTTTATCCCCACAGGAGGAAACCTACCACCCAAGGGGAGTGGTGGCCGGGGAGACTCAGGCCCACCCGCTCCACTGCGTCCCAGAACAGAACCCTAACAGTGGCAGCACAGGTCACCACTGGGTCAGCGGGGATCCTGGCCGCAACACGCCGACCAGGTCACTAGGGATCCTGGCTGCAATATGCTGCCCAGTTGACTTCCATTTCCTCAGCCGGCCCTTGGTCAGCTTCCCCTGGGCTCCTTCCCAGTTTCCCCCGGGGGCCTACCTGGCTCCACTTCCGCTCTGTGGGGTCTGCCAGGGATGAAGGTGCTGGTAACGTGTCCGTGGGCTCTGGGTCAGGATCCAGCAGTGGTGCAGGTGGTGCAGCCCAATCTCCTGAGCCCGGCAGGGGTCCTGGATGGCCCTGCCAATCGTCTGGGCCTGGCGGTGGTCGTGGTGGCTCTGGCCCATCTTCTGGGGCTGGCAGCAGCCCAGGCGGCCCAATCCAGTCTCCATTCCTGGGGTGGGACAGCCGCGCCTTCTTCCTCAGGAGCACGGGGAAAGTGTGTGATTTGCTCACCTGCCGGGCTCCAACTAAGCTCTCTGCCCTTGCTCTTATAGTCCCAGCCCCACCTTTCTGCTTCTTATGAGTGGGGGTGGAATGCTCGGGCACTGCCCACCAAGGGGTTTTAGGGAGTGCTTCCCCTTCCGGGTCAGCAGGAGGCCAAGATGACTTATTACACGTATTCCTTTCATTTCAATGAGACCTTTGCCTCAGCAAGGCCTGATTTTTCCAGGGTTTTTTGTTGTTGTTGTTGTTGTTTTTTAATGTTCTTCGGTATGAAAGGAAGTTTTACTGCATTCTGTCTGACAGGAGCCTCGAGGACAAGTTACCGCTGAATAGCCCATCATTACAGAATGCCCACATTTGGCAACAGCTAGAATGTTGGGATGAAAAATGCATCTTTTTAATTCAAGTAGAAATTAGCTTTTCCCTTGTTCTTGGTTGCATTGTCCTGGCAATAAGACCTTCAGCCAGTGAATAGTGGCAAAGATTTGCATTCATCCTTGAATGTCTTCATACCACTATCTCCTGCCACTAATCATGCTTCTGTCTGTCTATTCCTATACCATGCTCCTCACCATGGAATCTGAGTGCCTAGGCAGTGACATGTCACCAATGTGTCTCATTTAACTTTAACTTTTCCGCATTTGGAAATAAGGGAAGGTTACTCACCTGGTGCAGTAACTGGAGTTTTTCGAGATGGGGTGTGCTAGCACCGCTGAGCCGCTAGTTGGAGGCTTTTGATAGCAGTGCCCCCCCCGGTCAGCTGTGCACACAGAACGCTGGTGTGTGACATTTGAAACAGCTATCCCGTGCGCACAGCCAACCGCCTCCTCAGTTCCTTCTCTGACCCAGATGTAGTGGGATCTGAAGCAGAGGGGAGAAGGGTGGGTGGTGGAGCACATATGAGGACAACCATCTCAAAGAACTCCCGTTACTGCACCAGGTGAGTAACCTTCCCTTCTTCTTTGAGGAGTGTCCCAGTGGGTGCTCCACCTTGAGGTGGCTATGAAGCAGTATTCCTATGCGATGGTGGGTGCTTCAGTAAATTTGACTTGGGAACTGCAAGTAATGTTCAGCCAAAATGCGTACCAGCATCCGCAAATGACTGGATGGCATAGTGCTACATGAAGGTGAGCGTTGAACCCCATGTGGCAACTTTGCAGATTTCTTCTGTATGCCCCTGTGGAAAGCTGTTGCTGCCATTGCTCTCGTGGAGTGAGCCCATATGGTTTGTTTTAGAATACATTGCTGGGAGCTCCTTTTAGAATGTGTTGTAAGCTAGATGTATGCAGCCTGATCCATTTAGACAGTCTTTGTTTGGATATGGGTAACCCTTTTGACCTCTCTGTAGAGGACACAAGGAGTCACGGAGATTTGCGAAAGGGTTCTGTACGTTGTAAGTAGAAGGCCACTGCCCTGCACACACTGAGGGTGTGTAGAGCTCTTTCTCTGTAGTCCTTGTGAGGCTCAGGAAAGACGACAGGTAAGTATATGGGTTCATTACAGTGGAATGAGGTAAGTACTTTTGGGAGAAATCTGGGGTGAGTACCGAGGGCCACTTTGTCCTTATGAAATACTGTGTATGGAGGATCTGACATTAGTGCTAGCTCAACTACTCTTCTTGCAGAGATAATTGCAACTAAAAAGGCGACCTTCATTGATAGATGTAGAAGGGAACAGGTAGCTTGTCAAAGGGCTTGTCCATGAGAGTGCTGAGGACAAGGTTGAGGTCCTCTTGATGGATGGATGAGTGAAGACAGAATCAGAGGAATCTCTTGATGGATGGATGAGTGAAGACAGAATAGCCCTGTATTGGTGGAGTGGTGAGATGTACTTTAATTGAACTTACTGATAGTCCTGATTTGTGTAGTTCTAGCAGGTAGTTAAGTACTTTTGAACCCCCAGACTCGGTTGGAGTGCAGTTGATTGATATAATACATTGTTGTGACACTATCCATTAATATCTGGACTGTTTTGTTCTGGATCGGTGGTAGAAAATGAATGCACACATTGCACACTGCCCTGAGTTCAAGTAGATTTATGTGTTTGTTCACCTCCTCCTTGTCCCATTGGGCTTGGACAATGTGTTTGCCCAAATGGGCTCCTCAGCCCATTAGCAAGGCGTCCCTCATGACTGTTAGTGTTGCAGATGGTGGCCGGAAAGAGACCCTTGTAGTGTAGTGTCCACCACATAAATGTGGACTTTATTTTGTTTGGCATGGAGAAGTTAATGTTTATATGGTGTACGTGTGGCCTGTACACTGTCTTTATCCAGGCCTGCAGTGGTCTCATGTGCAGCCGAGTGTATGGTATCACAAATGTGGCTGCTGCCATGTGTCCCAGTAGTTGTAGGCAGTGACGTGCTGTTACTGATGGGCTGGCTTGTGCCAGGGATACCAGGTCCTTGATAGTTGCAAACCTGTGCTCTGGTAGGGATGCTATCACTTTCCTGCAGTCCAAGTGCGCTCCTATGAATTCTATAGTCTGCGTGGGAGTGAGCACAGATTTATTTGTAGGCCCAGAGTGTCGAACACTCTTCTGGTGGTTGCTACTGCCTTCTGTGTATTGCGTGCCGTGGGGCCTTTTAGCAGGCAGTCGTCAAAGTATGGGAATATGGCGATGTCCCCCTTCCTTAGGTGGGCCGCCATCACCTCCAGTACCTTCGAGAAGACCCTTGGGGCTGCTGAAAGCCTGAAAGGCAACACACTGTATTGGAAATGTAGGTCCCTTATCGTAAAACATAGGAACAAGCTGTGGGCTGGATGTATTGAGATATGAAAATACCCATCCTGAAGGTCGAAGGTGGACAGCCAAGCTCCCTTATCCAAGGTAGGAATGATGGTGGCTAGGGTTATCGTCTTGAACCATTGATAACGGACAAAGCGATTGAGTTTTCGGAGATCTAAAATCGGTCTCCAATCCCCTGACTTATTGGTGGTGAGGAAGTAGTGGGAGTAGAATCCCTTCCCCCGTGTTCTGATGGTACCTCTTCTATAGCCCCTAATTGTAAGAGGTGTTGTGCCTCTTGTATGAGCATGTGCTTGTGAGAGAGATTCCTGAAGAGGGACATGGAGGAGGGTTGGGAGTGGGGGATGGTAGTGAATGGGATTCAGTAACCTGTTTTGATGATCTCCAGCACCCACTTGCCCATGGTGATGGTCCGCCACACAGCAAAAGGAATAACAGCTGAATTATGGCTTGGAGTGCATATTGAACATGGCAGGTGAGAAGTAACAGTTGTGGCATCTGAATCAGCCTAGTGATTGTGCCACTATGTTTTCAGGGGAGCTTGACAGGAGGACTATATTTCCCAAAGGAAAAACAGGACACTGACCAGGGGTGGCCCGAGCCACTTCCCAAGCCCTGCCCTCCATGTGGAGCAGCCAACGCCATCATGTGCCATCTCCTCTTTTCCCCCGCAAACAGGGTTGATCCAAGCTGCTGAACTGAGCCCTACCTCACCCCCGTTCAGGGCTCTAATCTGAGCCCAGCTTGTTCCTCACATGGGGCTGGTGTCTCTGCTCACCTGAGCCCTGCTGCCGCCCCCCCTCCTCCTGTGGCTATCATTGCTCACTCAAACCCTGCCCCCCTCTAAGAGGTTGGCGTCACTGCTTGCCCAAACACCGGCTCTCCCCTATGTGGCTATCGCTGCTCACCAGAACCCTGCCTTGCCCCATCCCCAATCATCATTTGCCACAACCAATCTGAACAAATGCCCATTTTTGCCAAAAGTCAGGATGGCTGGGCCAGGGCTTAAAAAGGGACTATCCTGGCTAAAGTGGGATGTATGGTCACCGTAAGTTTGGGGGCATGCACCTAGTGGCAGTCTTCTTTATAGAAAGGAGTAGCTCTATGTCATCTCCAGTGTTGCATGCAGCTTGCCCCCACACATGTTCTCCATAGGATGGTCTCACTGTGCACAATCCAGTTGTGAAAGGTGATGGCACTATGTGGTGCCCCTGATTGAGAAATGGAGTTATGTGATACGCTTTGTAACCATTGCTGAGAACTTTCTTCTAACCCACTAATGGTCTCCTATCTCCTACTGATTACATCTTAATCCGATAGGACCATGTCTTTGTCTCACTGAAATCAGTGCAAAAACTCCCACTGACATCCGTGGACCAAGATCTGCCCCATAGTAAACAAACAGCTACTGTGCTTAACATTGTGGCATCTTATATAATCACGGCTGAGAATGGTTCAGTACGCTTGTACCAACTGTGTACATTATATAGTATGGGGGAAATGTTCTTAACAGTAGGCATGAGGCACAGGTCCCATTACATTTTAAGAGGTTGATGTGCCCTTTCAGTATGGCAATTACCGCAAGCATGGAAGGCCATGTGGAAGAATTGTATTGGTGGGTCACTTTTACAAATCGTCCTCTTGAAAGAGCTTCTCTGATTAGCACTGGCTCTCTGAACCATCCCAGCATACACTGCTGATTTCCCTGGGACCCCCCACAGATGACACTCACCTTTGCCCTCACATACTCGGATAATCAGTGGTTTATTTACAAAAATGGTTGTAGAAAGTGAAAGCACATACTTGTGCAAATATGTATTCATGTAATGCTGGAAGCACCCATTTTGAAATTTCTTTAATTTACCTCCCCTCTTTTAATAAAAGTTTGTTATCTAATTTCAGCGCAGAAACATGAGCATGTGACTTATGTGGCCAATCAGATACTATGAACAGTCTGACAACATCGAAGTGAATAACTTAGAGGATGCAATAGGTTCACACAGAGTGTCTATAGAACAATTTCAAATACTGAAAAAAATAGTAAAATCCAGGTCTGCTTACTGATAATTCACACACAAAAAAGAGAAAGGGTCATAACCATTATCAGAGGAATGATTCACTATGGATAGTCTCCCAAGATTTCTAATGAAGCTTATTAGTGGTAGCGAGAAACCAAAAATAATAAGGGAAAGTCTTTATAAACAGTAAGGGGTTAGTCTGACCAGAAGGCCTCTCACATCTGACAACTTAGCAGAGAGCCACACCTGCACTTAAATCTTTTTGCCAAGCCCACAGTGCACTAATGTGAGCCATGTGAGATCTGTGCAACCAAGAAACAACCCAGAGAGTTATGGGAAATGAATCTCTTGGAATGGCAAACAAAGAGCCTGCTTAGTTCCCATGTACCATTACGTTATTTGATAGCCATTAGAGCTGCAAGGAAGATGATGGGCTCCGCTGAGGAATCTGTCTTTCTTTATTAGAGGTCTGCACTAGTTCCAATTCTGCTTTGTGTGGATGAGCTTACACAAAACTGGCTTCTGAGGTGGGTTGGTGTAACAGGGCAGAACTCACCGCCACAGTACCTCCTGCTGGTCACTTGGGAATTAGCTTATTTCAGCCCTGGAGCGCCCCCTTTTGGCTGGTGTCTCGCTTGCTGTTACCTTTGTTTTCCTCCACCACTTTTGTGTTAGGACCTGCATCCCACCCAGACTGTGGGGCCATTCCCTCTGGGTACTAATCTGAAGTCCTCCCTTTCAGGGAACTCCGAAGTCCCTAAAACCACCTTGCCTCAGTGGCCCTATTGCCAGTCATCATATAGCCCCTGGCTCAGGGGCAAACTGCAGTCTGAAATGATGACTAATCATTGGCAAGGGGTGTGGACCTGCTGCTTTCTGCTATTCCGGTTGCTTCCCTGCAGCCCTAGTGGGAGTGGGCGTTTGCCTGGCCAGAGCTCCCCAGGGCTCCCCAGGGAGCCCTGGCCAGAGCTCTGTATTGGGAAGCCTCTAGCTTCCCTGGCAGTTAGGTCCCTTCTGCTCCACAGCTGGAGCAAGACTGAGTCTGTCTCTCCTCTCCTCCAGGAGCCTTTATTTATCCTGCCCTCAGCTGGGCCCTAATTGGCTGTACCTGCCTCAGCTGCTTGCTCCACATTCCCAGCCCTCTCCCAGGTCCAAGTGGTTGTGTTAAATTCATTACAAAGGCATTAGACTGGACCCTGGTATACAAGTCTTACGATAACAGTTATATGCTCAGACTGACTGTATTGTATGTGTTGTAAAGCGCATACCAAATACTATGAATCTTCTATTAATGAAACACACACACCACCTTCTAATGTGGTATCTCTTGGGTTTGGTAGGATTTGTACCTGGGATTTAATTAGCTTAGGCTGATTTAAATCTTTCCTCCCTTGTAAATTCAGCATGTCTCAGGCATTCCAAAGATGCAACATTTTGATTTTGCAGTGTAGGCTTTCAACTTTCCAAAGAGTAAATTTGTGAACATAGAGGCTACGTCTACATTGGCATGATCTTGCGCAAATACTCTTTAACGCAAGAGTTCTTGCGTTAAAGTATTTATAAGAAGAGAGCGCCTACACTGGCATGTGCCTTTGCGCAAGAGATGTGCTTTGCGCAAGAGCATCCGTGCAGTGTAGACGCTCTCATGAAGAAAGCTCTGATGGCCATTTTAGCCATCGGGCTTTCTTGCGCAAGAAATTCATGTTGCCTGTCTACACTGGCCTCTTGCGCAAGAACAGTTGCACAAGAGGGCTTATTCCTAAGCGGGAGCATCATATTTCTTGCGCAAGAAGCACTGATTTCACACATTAGAACATCAGTGTTCTTGCGCAAGAACTCCCTGCCAGTGTAGACAGGCAGCATGTTTTTGCGCAAAAGTGGCTGCTTTGGCGCAAGATCGCACCAATGTAGACACAGCCACAGAGTTCTTGCTTTCAAGACACTGGTTAGAGAAACCTTGAAATACAAAAATCCCAGTGACCCACCCTGGTTAAGTAACATGGGGGCTAAGGGAATTGATAGTGGATCATAGAATCATAGAGCTGGAAGAGATCTCAGGAGGTCATCAAGTCCAGCCCCCTGCCCAAGGCAGGACCAATCCCAACTAAATCAACCCAGCCAGGGCTTTGTCAAGCCGAGACTTAAAAACATCTAGGGATGGAGGTTCCACCACCTCCCTAGGTAACCCATTCCAGTGCTTCACCACCCGCCTAGTGAAATAGTTTTTCCTAATGTCCAACCTAGACCTCTCCCACTGTGGGTATGTCTAGATTACATGGCTCCGTGTTGACAGTCTGGACGCTTCGCGGTCGACAACGGAAGCCTTTGTTGACCGTCCGTTATGCCTCGTGGAATGAGGTTTACCGGAGCGGTCGACAAAGGCTTCCATTGTGGACCGCAGAGTGTCCAGACTGCCCCGCTGTGCCACCAAACAGCTGATCGGCACAGTGCGGTGGCCATTTTTATGTAAATGAAGTGGCAATTATTTAAATCACTGCTTCATTTTCCTATGTCTAGTAAACTCATCTACATGGCTCCGTTCATGTAGTCTAGACATACCCTGTAAGTTTAGTTACAGATAAGATTGGATAAGAGTATCTTGTGTTCAGTCACTCCATGTGGTACTAACTAAAGACCATTATCAGCTGAAACCTATTTGGTGGCCCTGCTGAAGAGGAGTTTGCTCTGTGTGTGTGTGTGTGTGTGTGTGTGTGTGTGTGTGTGTGTGAGGGGGGGATGACTCAATTTCAGCTCTTTCTGGATAATGCAGTAGGCAAATGTCAAAACCCCAGTTGATACCAGACTGAATCAGGCTAAATTATCTTCTTACTGCTTGAGTAGAACAGAGTCAAGGCCCATTGTCATGGCAAGCTGTGGGGACCCTTGCACTTACGCTGTACCTCTGTTCTGTTCTCTAAACACACCTGTTTCCCTCTAGCTCACCTGCACATTGGTTATGGTAGGACTGCTTCCCTGTGTGCTTGGGATGGTTACTGTAGGATTCATTATAAGTGCTGAGCTGCTGACAGTAATTTTTTTCCTTTATAGAAAATTGAAATAATTTGTTCCAGAAAAAATCCCCACAATGAATTACTAGGAATTTGCAAACACAGATACAGAAAAGAAGTAGATCAGATTTTGAATTTACTAGAAAGGACAGTGTCCCCTTTAAACAATGACAATTTTAGTTTACTAATATATATATAATGGCTTCAGAGCCCACAAGATATGGGAAAACATGTGAGACCAAAACATAAGAACATAAGAACGGCCATACTGGGTCAGACCAAAGGTCCATCTAGCCCAGTATCCTATCTGCTGACAGTGGCCAGCACCAGTTGCCCCAGAGAGGGTGGACCAAAGATAGTGATCAAGCGATTTGTCTCCTGCCATCCCTCTCCAGCCTCAGACAAACAGAGGCCAAGGACACCATTTTATCCCCTGGCTAATAGCCTTTTTATGGACCTAACCTCCATGAAATTATCTAGCTTCTCTTTAAACTCTGTTATATTCCTAGCCTTCACAGCCTCCTCTGGCAAGGAGTTCCACAGGTTGACTACACGCTGTGTGAAGAAGAACTTTCTTTTATTAGTTTTAAACCTGCTACCCATTAATTTCATTTGGTGTCCTCTAGTTCTTCTATTTAGGGAACTAATAAATAACTTTTCTTTATCCGCCCTCTCCACACCACTCATGATTTTATATACCTCTATCATATCCCCCCTCAGTCTCCTCTTTTCTAAACTGAAAAGTCCCAGTCGCTTTAACCTCTCCTCATACGGGACCCGTTCCAAACCCCTAATCATTTTAGTTGCCCTTTTCTGAACCCTTTCCAAGGCCAAAATATCTTTTTTTGAGGTGAGGAGACCACATCTGTACACAGTATTCAAGATGTGGGCGTACCATAGTTTTATACAATCTATCAACATGGACAATGATGATGAGTAACTCAAGGCAAACAAATGGCTCATTAACCAATCAACTGATAAAACTAAATGGAATAACAAACTAAATGCTAATTAGCTGGTCCAGCAGGGCAACTCTAGATCTGAGTATGCTAGGCTCTAATGCCAGCCCGGGGGAAGAGACTTGGATAGTTAGGAACATTGGTATATGATACCTCTTGGTACTGAATGGAATTTAGTTACAAAGGGCTTATATTGTGACATGTTAATGTTCTTAATGAACATAGATACGTCACGCTCAATTCATACCTGTTGTAACTCCATAATAGTCAACAGAGCTAGACCAAGAAGTAATGTTGGGCATTGCCCTCGCTTTTCAAATTCTTGGCCTAATTCTTCCTCACCCTAAACCTCATTCCTAACCTCAGTAGAGCTGGTCGCACGGGCAACCTTAATTCTGGCATTTCCTAATTTATGAGTACACGACTGCCATCTTAATACTAAATAACTAACTCGCTTTGGGGCAGCATTGAGGAGCACCAGTTGTAGACCAGGATGCTATTTTGCCACTTGCTGTACAAACATAGAAAAAGAGGAGGCTCCCCACTTACTAATTCCCTTTGCTGTCCCTTGTCAGGATAGAGTGAGTGTAAATTCCTACCAGAGCAGATCATTAGAGTACAGTTATCTTGTACTCACTTTGAATTGCTGTAAATGATCACACAAGCAGTGAAGCAACACAGAATGAGGGCATAGGGGGTGTGTTCGGAGCATGTCCTAAGGAGGCAGCATGTCCGAATGCAGCTGCACTGTCAAGCCAGTGTACAGCCTCCCTGGGACCATAACAAGCTGGCACATGTTCAATTGGGGGATCAAATCAGCCCAAGGAAGAAGAGGAATTCCAACCTTTAGCATGTAAACTCAACAGAGCTTCCTAATCTCTCTGATAAAACCATGAAATGTCCCATGTTGCTATGGATTGCGCACTCAGATATTTAGTACAGAAGGAATTAGAATCACAGAACATAAGAACTGAAATTAGAATTTGGTAGTCGGTTTCTAGTGGAGTGCCCCAAGGATCAGTTCTAAGGCCGGTTTTCTTCAACATCTTTATTAATGACCTGGATGAGGGGATGGATTGTACCCTCAGCAAGTTTGCAGATGACACTAAGCTAGGGAAAGGTAGATACATTGGAGGGCAGGGATAGGGTCCAGAATGACCTAGATAGATTAGAGGATTGGGCCAAAAGAAATCTGATGAGGTTCAACAAGGATAAGCATAGAGTCCTGCACTTGGGATGGAAGAATCCCAAGCATTGTTACAGGCTGGGGACCGAATGGCTAAGTAGCAGTTCAGCAGAAAAGGACCTGGGGAAAACAGTGGATAAGCTGGCTATGCCCTGTAGCCAAGAAGGCGAATGGAATATTAGGTTGCATTAGGAGGAGCATTGCCAGCAGATCTAGAGAAGTGATTATTCCCCTTTATTTGGCTTTGGTCAGGCCACATCTGAAGTCCAGTTCTGAGCCCCCCACTATAGAAAGGATGTGGATGCATTGGAGAGGGTCCAGAGGTGGGCAACCAAAATGATTAGGGGGCTGGAGCACATGACCTATGAGGAGAGGCTGAGGGATTTGGGCTTATTTAGTCTGCAGAAGGGAAGAGGGAGGGGGGGATTTAATAGCAGCCTTCAACTTCCTGAAGGGAGGTTCCAAAGAGGATGGAGAGAGGCTGTTCTCAGTAGTGACGGATGGCGGAAGAAGGAGCCAATGGTCTCAAGTTACAGTGGGGGAGGTCTAGGTTGGGTATTAGGAAAAACTATTTCCCTAGGAGGGTGGGGAAGTACTGGAATGGGTTACCTAGGGATGTGGTGGAATCTCTACAGGTTTTTAAGTCTTGGCTTGACAAAGCCCTGGCTGGGTTGATTTAGTTGGGATTGGTCCTGCTTTGGGCAGGGGGCTGGACTTAATGACCTCCTGAAGGTTTTTCCAGTCCTATGATTCTATGATTCTATGGAAGGGACCTCGAGAGGTCATTGAGTACAGTCCCCTGCCCTCACAGCAGGACCAAAAACGGTCAAGATCATCCCTGACAGGTGTCTGTCTCCCCTGCTCTTAAATATCTCCAGTGATGGAGATTCCACAGCCCCCCTAGGCAATTTATTCCGGTGTTTATCCACCCTGACAGGCAGGAAGTTTTTCCTGATGGCCAATCTAAACCTCCCTTGCTGCAATTTAAGCCCATTGCTTCTTGTCCTGTCCTCAGAGGCCAAGGAGAACAATTCTTCTCCCTCCTCCTTGTGACACCATTTTAGATACTTGAAAACCGCTATCATGTCCCCTCTCAGTTGTCTCTTTTCTAAACTAAACAAGCCCAATTCTTTCAATCTTCCCTCATAGCTCATGTTCTCTAGACCTTTAATCATGTCCCTTTCCCACTGAGCATAAACAAAAGCAGGCAGCCTTTTAACCTTGCAGGCTTGGAGTGACTCCTCTGGCCCTTTATGGAGATGTAGTGAAAGGACTCATCCTTCAAATATTTCTCTCCAGAGACAGATAGCAACAGTATCTCTCCAGACACCTGGAGGTCAGCTAGGAGCAGCTCTCCAGCTGCAATCTAATTTGGTGCAAGGCAAGTTATCCAGCCCATGATGAAACAGCAAACTGCCTCTGGAGCAGCCCGCGTCACGCTGCTGTGGTGGAGCTGAGCTGCTGACCTAAACCCATTGTGACTCCAGCAATTTCTGTCAGATAATCTATGACAGCGTGTACCATGTGTATGCCTGATACGACAAGCCTTTGTGCTTTGAGGAAAGACATCATGTATCATTCAGGCTTGGAGTTATTTGCTCTCTGAATTTCTAGCACAACTAACTTGAGCTTTAAATAGAAGAATTACCTTTGCGGTTAAGAGAAAGGGCAAAACTGAAAACTTCACCATGGAATTTACATCCAAATATCCTGTGTCTTAACATGTGTCAATATCACAAATTTTACATGGCTTTCAGTTCAGCCCAGCAGCACTCACTAGCACGGGGGTGGGCAAAAGGGCCTCTGAGGCCTGGATCCAGCCTGCCGAGAGGATTTATCTGGCCCGCAGACACCCTGCTGCTCCCCGGCCCCTAGACCAATCAGGGGCTGGGGCGGGGGAGAGTGTGCAAAGTCTGTTGCTCAGCTGGTGGTTGACTCTAAGTGCGGCGCCCCCTTGCAGGGGAGGAGCAGGGAGCGAGAGACTGATTGACCTAGGGGCGCCCTGACTGACCTAGGGGCAGGGGGAGTGCGCGAAGTCTCCTCCCACTGCCAAGAGCACGGTGTCTAGAGGGAACTGCCAGCTGTTCAGAATATCTGGCAGTTCCCTCTGGAGGGTGTGGGGTCAAAAACTTCACGTACTCCTCCCACCCCCCAGCCAATCAGGGTCTGTGGGTGGGGAAGCACGGAAGTGTCCTGGTCCTGCCCCTTCTGCCCAAGGCCCCACCCCTTCTAGGGCAGCCCAAGGCCACTTCAAAAATTTCTGGAGTGTCTAAAATTATTGCCTACCCCTGCCTTAGCACCATCATCTATTTGTAAGGGACCCTAGGCAATTGATCACATCAGAGAAACTGACTATGGCAAATCCTACTGTGCATCCCTGAAGATGAGGCAAGAGTGTTCCCTACATGCTATCACTGATTTTCTTTTTTTGTCTGACTAGATTGAAAGATCTAAAGCAAATGGGGCTTTGCCTTTCATTTCTTCCACAATTAAGCTAAACTATAATGTAACAGGGCTCTCCATTAAGGGTATTTTCTGCTATCCAGTCTCAATTATGCTTTGATCAGCTAACATTTGGTTCACTATATTGAGCTGAAGTGGTTATTTCTAATAACAGTCTCATTAGTAATAACAGAAATAATGGGTCTGATTTTTGAAATAAGATACTTGAAATTACAGATGCAAAAATGCTTGTGCAATTAATTGCATATATAATTTTTTCCATAAGTAACAGCCGGAATTGTGAATGAAAAGGAAATTGGTATTTCAGCTTCTTTCTCTCTCTCTTCGATAATGTAAAAATTACTTAGACATAAGGAAACAAGCTGAATAATATTCTGGGAGATTTTGTGTGTGCGTGTGTGCCTTTCGATGCTGGAGCTTTTTTAGGAGCAGGGCTCAATGCTCATTCATAGTCATTAATACCTAATGCTCACAATGGCTGTTCATTCTCAGTAATGTGTGGTTTTCCAGGTGTATCATCTAGTGTGCTTTAGGGTTAATTTCCATATACAACATCTCATTACCATCATAGACTACCATCAATAGTCAATGCACATAGACAGCTCTAAATGCAAACTGATCGCCATGCGTCAGTGAGCCACAACCTAAAGTGAGAGTCCTGTATGCATTTATTATGTGAGTGGCTGGAGTGGTGAGAACAAGCTATTTTTCAGTGCTAATGGAAAGATGTCCTACTAAAGTTCTGAAGGATTTAGTTCCCCATCTACAGACCACCTATCACTCAGACAGCACTGGCATAAATTTTCCCATAGTGCCCCTGTCCTAGATACACCACTTCCATTGATGAGAAGGTAGTTCAGACTCCTGGGACAAATCAGCCAATTAAAAATAGTTGTGGCATGGCTTGGTGACATAAAAATGTGGTTTCCTCCTAGAACAGGAGTGGGGAAACTCAGGCCCGGGGGCCGGATGTGGCCCCCAGCTTGCCTGGATCTGGCCCCTGAGTCTCATGCCTCCCCCCATCATTGGGGAGCCCATGCTGGCACTCCAACTTCCCTGCTGCTCCACTGTGGGTCTGGAGCACACAAAATGTACTAGGCTGCCCCCTCCTAGGCTCTGGTGTGCAAGGGGAATGTGGGGAGTGTCTTTCTCCTCAGTCAGGGGCCACATCACTGAGGGTTTTGGGTTTTTTTTGTTTGGTTGGTTTTTTTCTTTTCACTTGTGTGCGACCCCCAATTGATTTTTCTGTGGGTCAGTGGCCCCCCAACCCAAACAAGGTTCCCCACCCCTGCCCTAAAAGGTGATCATAAAATAGCATTGTGGGGTTTTGCATTCATTGTATTGCACTGACAGTCCTGTCAAGCATCCTCAACTTGCAAGTATTTGTTTCTAACCACCAGCCCTCAAAATTTCCCTTGAACTCTGACATTCAAGCTGGGGTCTTCTCAGCTCATGCACCACCAGCAATTATCCAGGTTCTGGAGGCTAAATTAGGTCCTTGGTGACCCAGTGTGCAAACTCATTATCTTCATATTATGGTCTCAATGGCACTTGGGTAAAGCCACTTAAGGCTAATGGGCTGCACAGGAGTCATGGGCAATTTGAAGACATTGGGTGCTACACAGATGTAACTGATGACAGAATTTGACCCTCAAAAAAATTAACTCATAAAACTAGGAAACTCAGAGTTCAGGTTATAAATGTCTCATCCCCGTGTTCTCAGGTAGTGAATGCACATGCAGTAGGCAGCACTGATCAGTCTAGGCTCAGTGCCCCTAGAATAACTTTGGAACTGCCTGGCTTTTCAGAGTGTTCCTGCTCTGATTAGTGCTTCTTCCTGAATGTTCCATGGAAATTCTTGAGAAATACAGGCTCGTCATCTCCACCCTCCTGCTAGTGGCTGCCATGATCCTAAAAGCTCCAACTGCTAGAATTTGTGACTCTGAGCCCTGGTCTACACCTAGGAGTTATTTCGAAATCACTCCCCTTATTTCAAAACAACAAGCAGAGCGTCCACACTACCAAGCCTGTTATTTCGAAATAATGGGCTGGTTATCTCAAAATAATAACTCCTCCTTTTCCTGAGGAATAACGCTTATTTCAAAATTGTTATTTCAAAATAGCGGTAGAGTGGATGCTCCACTGCTGCTAGCTCAAAATAATTGGCCTCCAGAGGCCTCTCGCAGCTGCCCTTGTGGCTTCTGGCCACACACCTGGCAACTCTGATGCCCCCCTCCTCCTGCAGAGTTTAAAGCTGCAGGAAGAAGGGAAAGGGCTTGTGGCACCAGGACAGCCCTGTCAGCCCCATGACATACAGCATGCTTTGTGGGAGCCATGGCTGACCCCAGCACTTCCTCTGTGCCCTCCATGGCTGCCAGAACTCCCACAGTACCCTGTGATGCCCTTGGCCAGGGACGGAAGAGGACACCGGCCTGGACTGGTGCAGAGATCCTGGACCTCATCAAGGTCTGGGAGGAGGAGACCAACCTCCAGGATCTCCACACCAAGAGGAGGAATGCGGATGTGTGTGGCTAGATGGCCACCAGGCTAGTGGAAAAAGGACACATGCGGATCCTTGACCAGGTCCTCATGAAAATCAAAGAACTCCGTCAGGCCTACACTAAGGCCTACACTAAGGACACTGAGTGCACTCTCTACGAGCAGCTGGATGCCTGTCACCTTCCCCCCAGCCCGTTGTTGTCAACTCAGGCCAGGACATGCCCAGTGTCAGCCTCCATGAGGGCATTGTGTAGGAAAACGATAAGAAGGAGGAGGAACAGGCCAACAGGACACCATGCACACCAGCCAGGAGCTGGTCCTCAGCCTGGAGCCAGTCCCCCCTCCCAGGATTTCTCCCAAGGCTTGGACAATGCCGGTGAAGGCACTTCAGATGAGTCCCATAACTTTCCCTATACACACGCGAGGGCAGGCAGTGGGCTGCGAGGAGCTGCATGCTCCTCTCTCGGCCTACTCAACCTGGGGGGCGCACAACAACCTGTGCACATGGGTACACATGGAGCTCCAGTCCAGAGCACTCAGCCCCATCATTCTCTCACACAGGAACCCCTCGGTCCTTCTCACAAGGTTCCTGGAGAGGCCTGCCTTACTCCAGGCTCTGTGGTGGGATACCTTCCCACAGCAAGCCACCACTAAAGAGTATGGGGTCATAGAATCATAGAATCATAGAACCACAGAGCTGGAAGAGACCTCAGAAGGTCATCAAGTCCAGTCTCCTGCTCTAGGCAGGACCAATCCCAACTAAATCAACCCGGCCAGGTCTTTGTCAAGCCGAGACTTAAACATCTCTAGGGATGGAGACTCCACTACTTCCCTAGGTAACATATTCCAGTGCTTCACTACCCTCCTAGTGAAATAGTTTTTCCTAATATCCAACCTGGACCTCTCCCACCACAACTTGAGACCATTGCTTCTTGTTCTGCCATCTGTCACTACTGAGAACAGCCTCTCTCCATCCTCTTTGGAACCTCCCTTCAGGAAGTTGAATGCTGCCATCAAATCCCCCCTCACTCTTCGCTTCTGCAGACTAAACAGACCCAACTCCCTCAGCCTCTCCTCATAAGTCATATGCTCCAGCCCCCTAATCATTTTGGTTGCCCTCCGCTGGACCCTCTCCAATGCGTCCACATCCTTTTTGTAGTGGGGGGCCCAGAACTGGACACAATACTCCAGATGTGGCCTCACCAAAGCTGAATAAAGGGGAATAATGACATCTCTGGATCTGCTGGCAATGCTCCTCTTAATGCAACCTAATATGCCATTAGCCTTCTTGGCTACAAGGGCACACTGTTGACTCATATCCAGCTTCTCATCCACTGTAACCCCCAGGTCCTTTTCTGCAGAACTACTACCTAACTGGTTGGTCCGCAGCTTGTAACTATGCTTGGGATTCTTCCGTCCCAAGTGCAGGACTCTGCACTTGTCCTTGTTGAACTTCATCAGATTTCTTGTGGCCCAATCCTCCAATTTGTCTAAGTCACTCTGGACCCTATCTCTGCCCTCAAGTGTCATCCGCAAACTTCCTGAGGGTGCAATCCATCCCCTCATCCAGGTCATTAATAAAGATATTGAACAAAACCGGTCCTAGAACCAAACCTTGGGGCACTCCGCTAGAAACCGACCGCCATCCTGACATCGAGCCATTGATCACTACCTGCTGGGCCCGGCCTTCTAGCCATCTTTCTATCCATCTTACCGTCCATTTATCCAATCCACATTCCCTTAACTTGCTGGCAAGAATATTGTGGAGACCGTATCAAAAGCCTTGCTAAAGTCAAGGTATGTCACATCCACTGACTTTCCACGTCCACAGAGCCAGTTATCTCATCATAGAAGCTAATCAGATTGGTCAGGCACGACTTGCCTTTGTGAATCCATGCTGACTATTCCTAATCACTTTCCTCTCTTCCAAGTGCCTCAAAATGGATTCCTTAAGGATCCCTTCCATGATTTTTCCAGGAACCGAGGTAAGACTGACCGGCCTATAGTTCCCTGGATCGTCCTTCTTCCCTTTTTGAAGATGGGCACTACATTTGCCTTTTCCAATCATCCGGGATCTCTCGATCTCCACGACTTTTCAAAGATAATGGCCAAAGGCTCCTCAATGACATTTGCCAACTCCTCAGTACCCTCGGATGCATTAAGTCCGGACCCATGGATTTGTGTACGTTTAGCTTTTCTAAATAGTTCCTAACCTGTTCTTTACCCACCAAGGGCTGTCCATCTTCATCCCATCTTGCGTCACTTAGCGCATTAGTCCGGAGCCGACCTTGTCCGTGAATACAGAGGCAAAGAAAGCATTGAGTACTTCAGCTTTCCCCACATCATCTGTCACTAGGTTACCTCCTTCATCCAGTAGGGGCCCCACACCCTCTCTGATCACCTTCTTCTTGTTAACATGCCTGTAGAAACCTTTCTTGTTATCCTTCACATCCTTAGCCAGTCGCAATTCCATTTGCGCTTTTGCCTTCCTGATAACCCCCCGGCATTCTCGAGCTATACATTAATACCCCTCCCTGGTCATCTGTCCAAGTTTCCACTTTTTGTAAGCTTCCTTTTTGTGCTTAAGTTCACCAAGGATTTCCCCTGTAAGCCAATCCGGTCTCCTACCATGTTTGCCTCTCTTGCTACGCATCAGGATGGTTTCTTTCTGTGCCTTCAATAAGGCTTCTTTAAAATACTGCCAGCTCTCCTGGACTCCTTTCCCCTTCATGTTAGCATCCCAGGGATTCTGCCCATCAGGTCTCTGAGGAGTCAAAATCTGCTTTTGAAGTCCAAGGTGTGTATTTTACTACTCTCTTTTCTTCCTTTGGTCAGGATCCTGAAATCTACCATCTCATGATCACTGCTTCCGAGGTTGTCACCCACCTCTACTTCCCCTATTAGTTCCTCCCTGTTTGTGAGCAGAAGGTCAAGCTGCGCACGGCCCCTGGTCGGATCCTTCAGCACTTGTGTCAAGAAGTTATCCCCAACATTCTCCAAAAACTTCCTGGATTGCCTGTGTACTGCCGTATTGGTTTCCCAACACATGTCAGGGTGATTAAAGTCCGCCACGAGAACCAGGGCCTGCGATCTGGAAGCTTCTCTCAGTTGTCCGAAGAAAGCCTCATCTACCTCATCCACCTGATTCATATCAGGTCATGGAAACACACAGTAGGGCTGCACACAGCACAGTGTAATACAGATCTGCTGCTGGGAGAAGCGTGCCTCCCAGTCATGTCAGCTCCCTGCTGGGGCCAGAGAAGTGAATCTGTCCCCTGGTAGCCCTGCTAGAGTCAGGGGAGAGACCCACTCCTCTAGCCCCAGAGGGCAACAGGGATCTACCATGGCTGGGAGAGAGGCGTATCTGCCCTGCCACAGCAGCTCCGTGTATGGGCAGCCTGTGTATTCCCAGCTTAGAGGGAACCGTGGCAGGTATCTAGGAGGTGCCAAACTTACTCTTCACACCATAAACTTACTCCTCAACCACTCACTCAAAAGCCTGCATCACACTGGCTGCTAACTAATGCAATGCCAGAAAACACAGCTGTGTTACTTTCCTCTTGAATTCAAGACAGTGGCTAAATCATATTGGCACAAACTGAGCCCTGTCTCATTCTATTGAATTCAGCCCAGCTCTACCTGGCATGAATTTGGCTTACTGAGTTTATCAATAGCCTGATCTGCTTCTTCTGCCATGTGCTCCATTGTCTTCAGAATTGGAACAAACTAGCAACAACATTTTTCCCCAAGCATCAGTCTGAGTTGAGTTGAGATCCATTAGCCATTTGGAAGGTAGCTGTTTATCAGTGAAAGCAGCAGTGCTGCTGCTAAGAGACAAAGTGGGAGTGTAGTTAAGGTAAAAAATGCAGATGATAGTCCTGGGAGCAGTGATTCCATTAAGGAAAATAAGAAATGCTGAATGTTCCAATTTTCTGAATAGATTTAATTCTATCTCACTAGCTGATAACTGTGAGTGAGGGGCGGGGAAGGGGGAGAATAAAGTTCCAAGTACAAACACTTCTGCATGAAGGATGTTATTAAAATGTCCTACTGAATGCTGGCATGTTGCAATTGAGAATTTCAGCATACAAGCACTCTTCCTGACACACGCTGGGCCAAAGTGCAAACTGTTTGTCAATTATGTTGCAAATGCTAATTGCCTATTATCAGAATTAGGACTGGCTCAGCTCATTCTGCTTCATTTAGAACCCACTTGAACACAGTGGGTTGGTTCAGAAGTCCAGCGTCGATTCAGATGCTTTGAGGTCTGCATTCTGTTTAGGAGTCACTGGAAAAAGCAGTATGTAGGGAAAGCAGAGGGCTAAAAAAATCCAGCTTAATAGGGTGGAAAAGAGACAGGGAGTGGCAGAAAGAATAAATTAAAATGGGGAGGAGGTAGAGAAACGGTGAGAAAAAATACAAAGAAAAATATATACAGTAGCCCAGACCCTCTCTGAGTATAAATCAGCAGATTGGTGTGCTTCAGTGGGGCTTACGCTGGATCTGGCTCTGTGCATACACTAAATACAAAGCCAAATTGCTCCACAATGGAGCTCTGTCAAATTACTCTGGCTCACAGAATACCCATTTGTACTAAGCTTCTATCCCAATACAGTACTGTACGTGGGACAGGTGCCCCAGTAGCTAGGAAGGTAGGAACTCTGATCCTTGGGTATGTTAGAGCTTCGTTCAGTGCATATCTTTAGGGTGATGACAGGAAGGCAAAGGTGCCTTTATCACACATTGTTTGCTGTTCCCTGATGCAGGTGTAGTAAGATGAGGGCCTGAAACAAAAGCCCATGTAGCTGGTGTGAGACCTGAGGCCTAGCTAGCAAGGGTCAAGACTTTGCTAACATAAAGCAAAGCTAAGCTGTGAGCAACACACAGGCCCTTGCACATGGAACTTGGCACAAACAGGGCTGATCATGTAAAACGCTAATTGGTAATAGGCCCAGGTGTGGAACAGTAATTGGTACTAGGTACTGGCTGTAAAATAGTAATTGGTAATAGGCCCAGGTGTGGAACAGTAATTGGTACTAGGTACTGGCTGTAAAATAGTAATTGGTATTAGGCCCAGGTGTGGAACAGTAATTGGTACTAGGTACTGGCTGTAAAATAGTAATTGGTAATAGGCCCAGGTGTGGAACAGTAATTGGTACTAGGTACTGGCTGTAAAATAGTAATTGGTATTAGGCCCAGGTGTGGAACAGTAATTGGTACTAGGTACTGGCTGTAAAATAGTAATTGGTACTGGGCATAAGTTGAAAGCACATTCCAAAACGATGGTAACACCACCTCATTAAAAAGGACCTTGGTACCCCTCTTCCCACAGATAACAAGGGACATACTGACCCAGGTTCAGGAAAGTATCTAAAATGACAGCGTGATAGAGAGGTTCCAATAGATCCACGAGGTGCAGGATGATGGGTGTATCTAAGTAACATCAGCAGGTGGCAACCTGACATGTCAGGAGTGATGTGTAACTTGTTTGTACTTGTATAGCCAGTTAGGCCTCCTGGTGGGGTTCCTTCGCCTCTGGGTCAGTGGACGGCCACTCCACCCCACTTCAGTGGCTCCCAAGTCAGTAGTCCAATACCCCCGTCTTGCTTCAGGGCAGGCGAGAGGCAAACTGTTCAGAGCCTGACCTTGCTGCAGGGCGGGCGAGGGGTGACAAATAAACTCCATTGAAGAGCCCCAGGCCCTAGGTCAGGGCGGGGCAGCAAACAACCACAATTCGTCTATAAGTTCCAGAGCCCAAGCCTAGGTTCAGGCAGGGCAGCAAACTCAGTACAGGGCCTGTGCCTAGGTCAGGGCGGGGCAGCAAGCCACGCAGTTACAATAGTTCAAAAAGCCCTGGCCCTGGTTCAGGGCGGGGCAGCAAACACACAGTACTGAGCCCTGGCGAGGCAGCAAATAAACAGGTAGTCAGAAGTTCAAATGCTTGTAGGCCCAGCAGTCCTAGCCAGTCCTCCGGTATAGCTGATGCCGGCGTTCAGGCCGGCCCTCTGGGTCAGGCACAGCTGAATGCCTAGGCCAGGTCCGGCGGTCTCAGCCAGTCTCCGGGGACAGGCCGGTCCTCTGGGCCAGGCACTGCTAGCGGTCCAGGCCAAACCTCAGCTTCCCAGCACTGGGCCCAGACTGGGCTTTTATAGTCCTAGCCCCGCGTCCTGGCTTTCGGTCAGGTGACTAGGAGGGGTTAGGCTGTGTCCAAAATGGCTGCTGGAAGGGTTCCTCCGCCTCTGGGTCAGTGGGTGGCCTCTCCGCCCCACTACAACCCGTATATAAAGAGGTGTCTTGGAGGGACTCTCTTTGTCTGGCCTAGGGGGCAGTGGGACTTCCCTGTGACTGAGCTGGTCCATTGTCAGGAGGTACATATGTGTAGTGGTTTGGTAGTCCACTGACAACTACTACTGTACTTCATTTGACAATAAGCCTGGCCAAGGGCCTTCGATCCTTATCTGATTTTGTGGTCTTTGGGGGCTGTCTCAGAGTCTGCTGTGGTGGCTATTTGTGCAAACCAACACAACACCTAGGAACATATGCGTGCAGCTGAATGGTTATCATGGAAGGAGCAGGAGACCTGTCAGGACACCTTACCAGTGAATCCTGACTACTACACAAGGGGTGGAGTCTCCATCCCTAGAGGTGTTTAAGTCTCGGCTTGACAAAGCCCTGGCTGGGTTGATTTAGTTGGGATTGGTCCTGCCTAGAGCAGGGGGCTGGACTTGATGACCTTCTGGGGTCTCTTCCAGCTCTATGATTCTATGATTCTATGACTTGTTTGGTGTGAAAGTAAGTTACAGCAACAGATTTGGGTCTGCACAGTTTGACTGAAAAGCACACTGAAAGAGTATCTCCAGTGAGATTTCTGATATATCCTGTTTCTTGCTGAGCCAGAAATGCCATGGGTCAGAGCCCCTCTAGAGTTAAATTGTGCCACTTGTGCATCTGGTCCTGTGTAGAACCCAGAAATGCACAGATGAGCTGAAATAAAACCTGAAGGAAGCACAAACCAATCTTTCTTGAGCTAGACATGGGCCCACACCAAAACCCTGCATCCAAACAATCTTAACTTTTGAGGGGCAGAGGGATTCGTGTGTTGGATTCCAACAGCGGCAGATAGGTCCGGCTGCCCTGGGTCCTGCGCTCAGGGGCGGACTGGCCCGGCGGGATACCGCACTTTAAATTTGCCGGCACCATGCGCCGCATGGTGGAAGAGCGCATGCATGGCATGCTGAAACGCTGCGCAACACAAGTGAGAGAGGAGATGCCCGGTGAGAGGTGAGAGGGGCCCTGCGAAATTGTGCTGCCCTGGGTCCCACAACTCTCATCCGCCCCTGGATTCCAATGTAATAACACATCTAAATGTGGTTAATGGACCAAATGAAAATTTCGTATCATCCCCAGATATTAAAGAATTCCAGTCTCTGGCCTACATGTACATTTTGCAGATCGTCTGTATCTTTATCATGGTCAGAGGAACTGATCGGAATTGTGCAGTTTGAACTCATCTGTATTTCTAACTTTAAAAAAAATTCTGCTTATGCT
Source organism: Rafetus swinhoei (assembly GCA_019425775.1). Lineage (NCBI taxonomy): Eukaryota > Metazoa > Chordata > Testudines > Trionychidae > Rafetus > Rafetus swinhoei. Next base: position 40,744,823 of record CM033434.1, on the reverse strand, counting down.
TATCTTGAATTTTTGATGAGGGTTTTGGTGCACCAGAGCTGTCCTATTTTATCCACTACCACTCTGTATTCTCCATTTCCCTATAGCAAAGAAAAATTTGAGTATGTCCCTCCAGAAATTCCCTTTTATATTTCAATCTGTTCATGGAGTATTCTTAGATATCTGAGACACAATTATACAGTAATATGTGAAAGAAGGGATATCAGCCACTATCAAGTTAAGTTTTGCACCATGTGTTTTCCCCCTTACTATGAGCAGAGACTAAATATTTTAGGGAATTGATTGGCAATGAATATGGAGGTTGGGCTGAAATAAGGGCATCAGTGAATCAATGACAGCTTTGCCATTGGCTTCAACAAGACAAGGATTTCACAATTTGTCATTAGTGTGAGTCCCAGGTAGGTTGGCAGGGACGAAAAACAAATGACTTTTTGGTTGTCTATGTGAAACAAGTTGGTTGTCAAAGACTAGTGTCTCCATCACTAAGGGCATGTCTAGACTGCCTGCGGCTTTCAAAAGAAGATATGCAAATTCGGCACAAATTTGCATATCTTCTTCCAATCCCGTTTTCGGAAGAGTTTTTTCCAAAAAAAAAAAAAAAAAAAAGCAGTCTAGATGTGGTTCTTTCGCAAAAAAACCTCTTTTTCGAAAGAACCCTATATACCTCATTTTTTTAAGAAGAAGGGTTCTTCCGAAAAAGGGTTTTTTTTTGCGAAAGAGCCACGTCGAGATTGCTTTTTTTTTTCTAAAAAACTCTTCTGAAAACGGGATCGGAAGAAGATATGCAAATTCACACTGAATTTGCATATCTTCTTTTGAAAGGCGAGGGCAGTCTAAACATGCCCAAATTGAGCATGTGTCAGCCAAACACTTAGAAACTGATCTCACCTCTTAACCCTAGAGGTGCGACAGTAGCGAGGAAGTGTAATTCTTCCATAGCTAAGCAGTTGACTTTGCTCACCAGACCTGTCAGGAAGGTTCCTTTCATCAGCAGATATGTAGGTATATTGTTGCATTACTGTAGCAGCAAGAAGCACAAGTCAGGGACCAGGACCCTGTGCTAGGTGCTGTACAAACATGCAACAGATGATCCCAGTTCTCAACCCACTTTGGAAAAGGAAGATAGGTTGGGAGGTATGATTGCTAATAAGATTAGGAAGCTGCACAGTGTAGGCTTCAGAGTCTGTAGGGTCTGTTCTCTCACTTATGCATGTGGAGGTTTACATGAGTAACTCCAAAGAAGTCAGGTTTACACAATTTGTAACTCATGTCAGCTGAGCTCATTGCAAACATCCATGCTCCTAGCATTCCTCCATCTCCATGCAAAAAACTATGGTCCATGCCCCTGTGTTCCAGACATGTGACTGCATCATTGGCGGTGCACTCAACACTGGATGGGTTGCTGGAGAATTTTGTCATCAGCCTAACTGCAAAAAGGCCAGTGTGTCTAATGACTAACATAGCCTCATCTGTGTATACATGACAATCATAGCCCAGTGAATTATGACATATAGCCCTGGTCTACAGCTGACACTGCCACACTCCTCGGCACCCATGACACAGACTCAAGCCCCCTGAGAGCCCACTAGCCCTCCCAGGCAACAGGCCCAGGACTCCCAGGAGCCTACCAGGGGCACAAAAAGATAAGCACCATCCTGACCTGGGGCGGAGATCCTGGCCCTTCTGGAGGTCTGGGGTGAAGAGTAGAACCTCCAGGATCTCCGCTCCAGACAAAGGAATGCTGACATCTACGGAGGGATGGCTGAGGCCCTGCCCATGAGAGGCCACCACCCCAGGAGCCTTGAGCAGGTCAGGGCTATGCCCTGGCCAGGGAGCACAGCTCTTGCTCCGGGGCAGAACATCACTCCTGCCCCTACTTCAACAAGCTCCACCACATCCTGGGGGTCAGGGCAGCCCCTTCCCCACCCCTGGTCATGGACCTGAGGCTGGAGAAGCCCATTGTCACCCACCCGGGGGTCCCAGACGAGGAGGAGGACAAGGACCCCTTGTTTCAAAATAACAAGCAAAGCATCCACACTACCGAGCCTGTTATTTCAAAATAAGGGGAAGGTTATTTTGAATTAATAACTCCTGCTTTCCACAAGGAATAACGCTTGTTTTGAAATAGCAGTAATGTGAACACTCCACTGTTGCTATTTCAAAATAACTACTCCCCAGAGTTGTTCAAAGTAATATATATATGGAGATATACCTCTCATAGAACTGGAAAGGACCTTGAGAGGTCATTGAGTCCAATCCCCTGCCCTCACAGCAGGACCAAGTACCATCCCTGACAGATTTGCCCCAGATCCCTAAATGGCTCCCTCAAGGATTGAACATGGGATCCACCTAACAAAGAGAGAAAGGAGCATCTTCGCGGGCAGGCTTGCAAACCTAGTGAGGAGGGCTTTAAACTAGGTTCATTGGGGAACGGTGACCAAAACCCTGAGGGGAGTGGGAAAGTCGGATACCGGGAATAAATGCAAAGAGGAACGAGCAAGAAAGGAGGACCCCTGATTCGAATGGAGAAGATAGGGCGATCAACTGGTTATCCGAGGTGTTTGTACACTAATGCGAGAAGCCTGGGCAACAAACAGGAAGAACTGGAGGCCCTGGCCCAGTCCAAGAAATATGATTTAATTGGGATAACAGAGACTTGGTGGGATGACTCGCATGACTGGAGCGCTGTCATGGAAGGGTATAGACTGTTCAGGAAGAACAGGCAGGGGAGAAAAGGAAGAGGAGTTGCACTATATGTAAGAGATCACTATGATTGCTCAGAACTCCAGTATATAGAGGGAGAAAAACCTGTTGAGAGTCTATGGGTTAAATTTAGAGGTACAAACAACAGCAGTGATGTTGTGGTTGGTGTCTACTACAGGGCACCGAATCAGGTGGATGAGGTAGATGAGGCTTTCTTCGGACAACTGAGAGAAGCTTCCGGATCGCAGGCCCTGGTTCTCGTGGCGGACTTTAATCACCCTGACATGTGTTGGGAAACCAATACGGCAGTACACAGGCAATCCAGGAAGTTTTGGAGAATGTTGGGGATAACTTCTTGACACAAGTGCTGAAGGATCTGACCAGGGGCCGTGCGCAGCTTGACCTGCTGCTCACAAACAGGGAGGAACTAATAGGGGAAGTAGAGGTGGGTGACAACCTCGGAAGCAGTGATCATGAGATGGTAGATTTCAGGATCCTGACCAAAGGAAGAAAAGAGAGTAGTAAAATACACACCTTGGACTTCAAAAGCAGATTTTGACTCCTCAGAGACCTGATGGGCAGAATCCCTGGGATGCTAACATGAAGGGGAAAGGAGTCCAGGAGAGCTGGCAGTATTTTAAAGAAGCCTTATTGAAGGCACAGAAAGAAACCATCCTGATGCGTAGCAGAGAGGCAAACATGGTAGGAGACCGGATTGGCTTACAGGGGAAATCCTTGGTGAACTTAAGCACAAAAAGGAAGCTTACAAAAAGTGGAAACTTGGCCAAATGAGCAGGGAGGGGTTTAAATGTATAGCTCGACAATGCCGGGAGGTTATCAGGAAGGTGAAAGCGCGACTGGCAAAGGATGTGAAGGATAACAAGAAAGGTTTCTACAGGCATGTTAACAAGAAGAAGGTGATCAGAGCGGGTGTGGGGCCCCTACTGGATGAAGGAGGTAACCTAGTGACAGATGATGTGGGGAAAGCTGAAGTACTCAATGCTTTCTTTGCCTCTGTCTTCATGAACAAGGTCGGCTCCTGGACTAATGCGCTAAGTGATGCAAGATGGGTTGAAGATGGACAGCCCTTGGTGGGTAAAGGACAGGTTAGGAACTATTTAGAAAAGCTAAACGTACACAAATCCATGGGCCCGGACTTAATGCATCCGAGGTTACTGAGGGAGTTGGCAAATGTCATTGAGGAGCCTTTGGCCATTATCTTTGAAAAGTCGTGGAGATCGGGAGAGATCCCCGATGATTGGAAAAAGGCAAATGTGCCCATCTTCAAAAAAGAAGGACGATCCAGGGAACTATAGGCCGGTCAGTCTTACCTCGGTTCCTGGAGCATTTGACCTATGAGGAGAGGCTGAGGGAGTTGGGTCTATTTAGTCTGCAGAAGCGAAGAGTGAGGGGGGATTTAATAGCAGCCTTCAACTTCCTGAAGGGAGGTTCCAAAGAGGATGGAGAGAGGCTGTTCTCAGTAGTGACGGATGGCAGAACAAGGAGCAATGGTCTCAAGTTGTGGTGGGAGAGGTCCAGGTTGGATATTAGGAAAAACTATTTCACTAGGAGAGTGGTGAAGCACTGGAATGGGTTACCTAGGGAAGTAGTGGAGTCTCCATCCCTAGAGGTGTTTAAGTCTTAGCTTGACAAAGCCCTGGCTGGGATGATTTATTTGGGATTGGTTCTGCCTAGAGTAGGGGACTGGACTTGATGGCCTTCTAAGGTCTCTTCTAGCTCTATGGTTCTATGGTTGTGGCAGGAAACCTGCCCTGGGAACTGTAGCTCACCATGCAGCTGATGCTACCACACCCCTCGGCACTGATGGCCCAGCCTCAAGCCCCCCCAAGAGCCCATTGGCCCTCTCAGGGCTCCCAGGAGCCTGTCAGGGGCACAAAAAGTCCAATACTGCTCTGGGGTGGAGATCCTGGCCCTCCTGGAAGTCTCCAGGATCTCCACTCCAGACATAGGAACACTGACATCTATGGACAGAAGGCCAAGGCCATGGCCACGAGGGGCCACCACCCCAGGAGCCTTGAGCAGGTGTGGAGTAGGGTGAAGGAGCTCTGGCAGGGCTGTGCCAGGGCCAAGGAGTGCAGCTCTCACTCTGAGGGAGAACCCCATTCCTGCCCCTACTTCAATGAGCTCCATCGTGTCCTGCAGGCCAGGGTAGCCCCTTCCCCATCCCTGGTCATGAACTTGGGGCTGGAGACACCTGTCGTCACCCACCCAGGGGTCCCAGATGAGGAGGATGACAACGACCAGCTGGGGGAGGAGCAAGAGATGGTCAGCACCGTCACTCTCAGCCTGGAGCCAGTACCCAAAGGCCTGGATGTCTCTCAGGCGTCCTCTGAGGCCGGGGAGGGATCATCAGGTGAGTGCTCTTTGTTTTTCACACACACAGGGCAGGGGAAGCAGGCGCTGAGGGCCTGGGGTGCAATCATCGCGCGGCTTTCTCAGCCTGGCCCTCGCCCTGCACTATGTACATGGATGCATGTGCAGTGCCAGTCTGTGCCACACAGCCCCAAGAGGCAGCCCCAGAGCACTCCCGGGCTCCTGCTCACCGGCTCTTGGGAGGCCAGACACACTTCTGACCCCCAGGGGGGACGCCCTCCCACCACCAGCCACCACTGGAAGGAGGCTCAGGACAAGGGCACACGCCTACCCACACAGAAACTGAGGAGTGCCACACACGGCACACAGGCATGCCTGCCCGCTTGAGGTACCACCTGCTCCCGGGGACAGCACTGCCAGGCGCAGGTGTGTGTGTAACCCCAATGGAAGGCCAGGCTGCTCCAGACCCCTCTCCCGCCCATGGGATCCCAGTGTGGCCAGACACTTCCCTTGTCTGCTTGTCTGTGGGATGGGGCGGGGTTGGGGGGGCAGGAAGCATAGTCCCTTCAGCACCTCGAGACCCCTGTAAGGCAGGGCCCACTGTCCAGGCCATACATGGCCTTGCTCCCGGGACATCACCAACCCAAGAAGGGCTAGAGAAATACAGGGGCCGGCCCCAGGGGAACAGTGCATCCCCGGGTCTTACAAAAAGGGGGGCACTCGGGGTGGCCGCCTGACAGGCAGGTATGTGCTGCTTGCTAGGGACAGCTGGTTATGGCTTAGCCATCTCTGGAGTTCTGGCAGCTGTACCAGCACTCCAACAGCCACATGGCCAACACGCTTTCCTCTGGGTGTGTCCCACTGATTAGCGTTCAGACAGGAGGCTGATTCAGAATGGCTGCTGCACTATGCCACCATTTCCACTGCAATTTCTGCATGGCAGAGATATAGGCCCAGGCCAATGAGTGGTCCAATTGCAGGAAGGAGTGGGGTGCATAAATATATTCAGCCTATGACATTCCGGTGGCTATCACAAGCAAGACATATTACAGCAAACAAATTGGAAGTGGCCCCTCTAGAGCCTTTGTACAAATGACTACAAGTTAATTAGAACACTTTCCACCAGTGTGCAGCATAGGGAAATCTCAGCCTGGCTTTTTAATCCCTTTCCCTCCTGCAATAGATTCCATTTTCGTTGCTCTGTACAAGTTTAGCAAACTGAAGACTGTTTGAAAGAGATCACGCCTTAATCTGGCTTCTCGTAAGATCACTAGCAGGGTAGAAAGAGAAGGTCATACACATGTGAGACTGGTACAGAGCTGTAAACATCCTTATTTATCTGAGTTAAACCTTCCTCAACTATAACCCCTTTGTTAAAGTTTGAAATGATCAGATCTATAGTTTTTGATGATGCAAAATACCAAGGGAGGAATTCAGGATCCTGAGATGCTGCCAGTTCTTCTGTAAGTAGAATTACAGCATTCTAGGGTTGGAAGAAACCTCGGGAGGTCATTAAGTCCAACCCCCTGCTAAAAGTACCTCTACTTTGTAGTTAGGGATCAAAGTGTCAGCCTTTTTCTCTAACCTGTTGCACTTCCTTGCTGAGGATGGGCCTGAGTTAAGAATTACACCAGTGCAAAACGGGAGGGGGGGCACTGTGAGACAAGAGCCTGCCTCTAAATAGCCATTATCCCTTTGGGATCCCAGTGAGGAGAATTGCTGCACATTACTGAGCACTGCACCTGATATAGGGGCCACATTCTGAAACCTCTCTGATCCCTTGCACATGTCTGTGAAAAGTGAATGCAGAAAATTAGGGAGACAACCACAGACACAATATTGTCTGCAGCCACAAATAGAGACTCGGTTTAAGGCTGGCTAAAAATGTGGTTTTTCCCTTTAAGGGTTTTTCTGTGTGTACTCACATGGGGCAAATCACTTAAGACCTGCTCTACACTAGGACTTTACATTGAATTCAGTGGCCAGTGGTCGATTTTCTAAGTGATGAGTCCACACTACCAAGCCAGTCCAATTGACCATAAGGGATGATGAAATAAATTTCTGTACTGCTTTTCATGAGGGGTGATGCTATTCCCGTCCTTGCATGGTCGAATTTACAGTAGTGAAGAGGCAACGTTGGGTGAAAGTCAACGCTATTGGCCTCCCACACTTCCCCGCTCTGACCACTCTTGCCACAGCTTGCGCCTCTACTGCTCTCCCGGTGAGCTCAAAATCACAATGGCATTTCCCATGTGGCCAGTGTTGCAAGCCCTTTTCCGACAAATACTATGATGACTTTCAATACTTCTGCTCTCCCAGGGGCCAGTTCCCAAGGGCACAGAAGAGCACCAGCGTAGTGTCCAGAAGATTTTGGACCTCATGGAGGTGTGGGGAGATGGAGCCATCCTCTCAGAGCTCAGAACCAGCAAGAGGAACACCGAAATATACGGCAAGATCACAATAAAGAATATTCCAGGGACGCCTAGCAATGCAGAGTAAAGATCAAAGAGCTCAGGCAGTCCTACCACAAGATGAAGGAGGCAAGCGGATGCTCTGGAACTGTACCTCACATGCGTCACTACTTCAAGCAGATGGATGTGATTTTGGGGTTGGGGCCCAGCCAGCTCTCCCAGGGTGGTCGTAGAGTCCAGCCAAGACACACCAGGCATTAGCATGCAGGAAATCATGGTGGCAGAGGGACAAGAGGAGGAGGAGAGTAGCCAGCTGTTGATCCCTGTGAGCCAGGAGCTGGTCTTGATGATGGAGACAGTACCTTCCTCCCAGGATGTCTCCAAGTCCAGCACCGACCCCGGGAAGGGCACTTCCAGTGAGTTCACAATTTTTTTCTAACTACAAGTGGGGTAAGGCAATGGGGTGTGATATGCAGTGCACTCTCTCTGCCTATACAGCACGAGGCGTGCAGAACAGCTTGCTAATGTGTCTGTAGATGGAGCAGAAGTCTTGCCTGCTTAGCTCCATAAAGTTCTCACATAGGAACTCTTTGATCCTTCTCACAAGGTTCTTGGGGAGGACAGCCTTACTGTGTCCTCCACAATACGACACTTTCTTATGCCAAGACACCAGTAAGTGGTCTGGCATCATTGAGCCACAAAGCATTGCCGCATAAGGCCCAGGTTTCTGGCCACATTGAGTCAGCACACTTCTGGTGAGTTGACATTTTTTATTGCTAAAAGTTGTGATCTGTAGCTGCCACTGTGCTTTAACCATGAGGGTTGAGGGTCGGGTTCCCCAGAACAGCTTGTTAATGTGTCTGGAGATAGAGCAGAAATCCTCCCCACAAATCTCCATAAAGAGGTCCTCAAGGTGTCACAAGGTTTGTGGGGAGGCCTGCCTTATTCCGTTCTCCATGGCAGGACACCTTTCCATGCCAAGCCAGCAGTAGGTGGTCGGTGTCATTGCAGCACAAAGCATTGCAGCATAAGGTCCACGTTTCTGGCCACATTTAGTCACCATCTGAAGACTGATATTTCACACAGCAACCTGGATGAACCAGAGGGAACAATTAGCTGATGCCTCTGCCATAAATCTCTGTTTGCTCCTCTCCAGTGAAGTATGGCTTTAACACCTGCCTTACGCTGTTGCCATTTTTGGATCCCCACCTTGCTCCCACCCACCTGCCCGCTCCTGCGGGAAAGGAAAGTTGCACTCTCCCAGCAAATGGGGGGTGCCAAACACATGGGCGCTGCATGAGCACCTTCCTGCTCTGCAACTATGCCCGGACCCTTCCCTTCTGCAGGCTTGTGCCCCAGTTTTCCCTAACCATGCCTGTCACCAAACTGAGTACAGCTGCTCCTCTAAGAACTCTGAGGTGTACCTGCTTCATAATGGCTGCATAAAAGCATAACTGTGGCCCCATACATAACTCATCCCTATTGACTTTAGACAGATCTTCCTTTTATTCTAACAGATTAGGTTTTACGCTGTACAATGTAGTCTGCACTTCACTTTCTTTTACAGTGAGAACAGAAGTCAGCCTGCTGTGCACTCTCCCAGCCCTGCTAGCTAGCTGGTTGGCACAAATCTGCTGGCGAAAACGGACTAGGGATGACACACTCAAGAACCAAATGCAATTCACCCACTTGGACAGGGAGAATGTAAGCAAGTGGAGGAGTATGCTGCTGGAGGAGATGCGTGCAGAGTGTGAGGACAGGACAGCATGCAGGAAATTGAAAGTGAAGCACTAGGAGAAAGTCTTGTTATCCACAGCAGATGTGATGGATTGCCTGGCAGCTTTCCAGGATGCCTACATGCACCAGGACAGTCTCCCACTCTTGCGAGCCAACATTCCTTCCTCCCCGAGTTTCATAGTCTCCTCTCGCAGGGGCCCTAGAACATGAGGGGGGGTCGAGGGCAACCTCACACTCAACCCCTAGGGATTTGTCACGAAGCAAAAGGCTGTCTTTCTCACAATTGTGATCACACTCACACACACATGGAAGGTCCCACCCTGGACTCCTGTTCTGTCCCTGCTGTGTTCCCATAATAAAAACACATGATTTCTGAACAACAGTCTCTTTATTGCTTGTGTTGTGGAGAGGGGAAGGGGGAGGTTTGCAGGCAGGCAAACATGTTGAGGGCAACATGCATGACTCTGAAATCTGGCCATTCATAAAATTATCTTTTAAAGCCTCTGTGATTTTCAGTGCCCTTGCTGTCCTCTCCCTATTGCCCTTGTGTCTGGCTGCTCAAAATCCATGGCTAGGCGTTCTGCCTCACCTGCATCTCCCGACAACTTTCCCCCTTACTTTCACAAGTACCATGGAGCACACAGCAGGCTGCCACAATGGGAATGTTACATTCACTGAGGTCTAACCTGGTCAGTAAACTGTGGAACCTTCCCTTTAGATACCCAAAAGCACATTCTACCACCATTCTGCACTTGCTCAATAGTTGAACTGCTCCTTACTGCTGTCCAGGCTGACCATGTAAAGGTTTCATGAGCCATGGGAGCAAGGGGTGGGCTGGGTTGCAAGAATCACTATTGGCATTTCAACATATTCAATATTAACTTTCCAGTCTGGGGGAAAAGTTCTAGCTTGCAGTTTGCCAAAGAGGCAGGAGTTCCTGATGATGTGGGCACCATGTTGATGTTGGTGAAATGGTCTTTGTGATCCACCCACCCCTGCAACACCATTGTGTTGCAGTTTATGTACTCTTTGGCAAGGTAGTCAAGTGCTAAGATGGGGCAGCAAAGTCCTCCACTATGTGTGCCGTGTTTCCCAGAATCACAACCCTTTGTAACAAAATTGTATTAATTGTCTTGGCTACTTGGATCACAACAGCCTCCACTGTAGATTTCCCCACTCTGAATTGATTCCCAGCTGACCGGTAGCTGTCTGGTGTTGTAAGCTTCCACAGGGCAATTGCCATGCACTTCTCCACTGTCAGAGCAGGTCTCATTCTGGTATTCTGCTAGGGATGTGAATGACTAGTCAAGTAGTCAACTATCAGATAAGCAAATGCTTATTGGATAGTCAACACACTAGTCAACTAGTCATTCCCCCCCACCACTTGCTGTTTCTATCAGAAAGAGGCAGCAAGGGAGGTGCTTCAAAGCAGCAGCACCACTTGGAGCCTGGGGCCAGATCCCGGGCTTCACGTGGCGCTGCCGCTTTGAAACATCGCGTGCAGCCCGGGGCCAGCTGGGGAGTACCCAGGCTGCATGCAGCATTTCAAAGTGGCAGCACCGCGTGGAGCCCAGGATCAGCTAGTGACTCCCACGCTGACCCTGAGCTCCATGCAGCGCTGCCGCTTTGAAACACCGTGTGGAGTTTGACGCTGAGCTTCCTGCAGCGTTTCAAAGCAGCATCGCTGCATGGAGCCCAGTCCCCAGCTGATCCCAAGCTCCACAGGGGGCTGCTGCTGCTTTGAAATGCTGTGAGGTGCCTGATGCCAGGCTCCCCATGGCATTTCAAAGTGCACGGAGCCCAGGGTCAGTGGAAACGCTGCGGGGAGCATGGGGCCAATGGGGGACTGCCACACTGGCCCATGCTCCCCGCAGCACCTCCACCTTTGAAGTGCAGCTGTTGCTACACTTCAAAGGTGGAGGCGCCCTTATCAAATAATCAAATAGTCTATGCAAATTGCATTGACTATAAACATCCCTAATTCCTGCACTTCAAGGGCAGGGGAAAGCAATTCACAAACTTCAGTGAAAGTGGCCTTACACATATGGAAGTTTTGCAGCCACTGCTGATCATCCTATATCTGCATCACAATGCAGTCCCACAAGTCTGTTCTTGTTTGACGGCATGAGAACTGGCATTCCACTGTGTCCAGAAGACTGAATCCCAGTGGTGTTTGCCAATGGCCCAACTCATTTGCTTTGCAGAAAATTATGTTTGTGACTCCAGAGATTCATCCTCGTTCTGGTGGACCTGGTTATGCCCTGGACTTTAGGCGTGCAATGGTTAATATAATTATCATAATGATTTGATGCTCAATGGGATCCATGATGTGTTCCATGCTTATGCCGCTATGGCATCTGCATGGATAACTAAAGGAAAAAAAGGGTGCAAAGAGACTATTTGCCATTGCTTTCAAGTGGGGAGGGGGAGGGGGGAGAGGAGACAAGTGCATTATGGGATGCTGATAACCTGTATCCAGAACCACCCACTGCACAATTTTGCACTGGGAGCATAATCCAGAATATAAAAAAAAGCAGACACTGTAGGATAGCTACCCACAGTGCATCACTCTCAAAGCTGAAGGAAATGACCCCATTGGAGATGCGCTATGTCAAACTGCATTGAATTCTTGTGCACAGTTATGCACCTTCTACTTTACAAAACTGACAAAAAAAAGTCAATCTTAATACATTCAACCTTATTTCATAGTGTACATATGGCCTAAGTAACTCAGCATAAACCAAGATTTCAATATACAGCCGCTCCCCGAGTTACAACCATCTCCATTTACGACCATCCGCACTTAAGACCAAAGCGGTCGTAAATGCGGATCCGAGTTACGAACGGCGATCCGCGCTTACAAACAGTGCAGTCGCCATGTAACTCTATGGGATCCGAGTTACGAACACTTCGAGTTACGGACCAAGTGTAACTCGGCCACACAAATAATAATGTTTATCTCTGTCTTCACAGGTATGTGATTGTATTTTTCACCATGAAAAAAGTGTTCTCTGTTTTACATGGGGAAAGTGTGAACTAGGGATGTTAAATATCAGTTAACTGAATAGTCGAGTAACCTCATGAATTCTTATTGGATAGCTGACTATTTTATAGTTCCCGGGGGCAGGGCCAGCAGCCAGTGCGCTCCAGCCTCACTCCCGAGGAACCCTCTGCAATTCCATGGGGGTGCCAGGTGTGAGCTGGTCCGTGAGGGGAGCCAGGTTAAAAACAAACTCCCCTTGCGGACTGGCTGCCTGTCGCCCTATACTGCTGCCCGGACCCGAACACGTATACTCTATAGCATTAACCAATAAGGTTTTGATTATCGATTAATCAACTACACTACTACATCCCTGGTGTGAACCTTTCCTCCACCTTGGGGTGGTATCCTCCCCTCCCATTTTTAGTTGAAAATCAGACTGCTTACCATCGGATTGGCCCCCTGGAAACAAAACCATTCACTCCCCCTCTTCTTCCCATGTGTGTGAAAACAGAAGCACAGAAATCCAGGGTGGAATTTAACCATGAAAATCTCACTTAGAATTAGCTTTCGAACTACACTTGCCTTTCTACCAGGGAGAGGCAGCCTCAGGTATGGTATATATCCTTTAGCATTAGCCACTGGAATGACCCTTCTCTTGATCTCACCTCTCTAGGAGCATGGACCTTTTTCCCTACAGCTCAGGCCATCCAGGACAGTCACCCTGTGTGCCTGTGCATCACTGACTATTGAATTGCCAGTTGCAGACATCTCTCCTCTCCTAATTCTTTGGCCACTCTTCTATTGGCCTTACAACTGATCACACGTTCCTTGGCAGCATATCTTTTCCAGAAGTCTTCCCCACACGCGTTTGTATTACCTGATCCTGAAAATTGTTTCTAACAACACTGTTTAACAACACATACCGATAAAGCTGCTGTATTTGATTGCAGCCATTCGGACCAGAGAACCTTAAATTGCACGTGCATACCCATCTGAAATGGCCTCCCCTAGGGACTGTACGGGGAAGCCAGCAGTAGCTGACACACTGAAATTGTTATTTAGGCTGCAGCTTTTTCAAACTATCTCCCATCAAGCTGAAGTAATGCAGTCGACTAACATACTGTATCTCACACAGCCTTTCTCACTGCAACTGAATCTAGGAAATACCAGAGGGCAAAGAACACTGAGAGCATTTCATTAACATGATCAGTGGGCCAGGAGATTAGCTCAGCATAAGCATGAAATTCCTTCTTCTCGTGCTTTAGTTTCTTACCACACACAATATTTATTCTGAAGGCCTTACTGCCTCCATTCCTCATCTGACTGCATTATCTTAAAGCTCTCATGCTGCAAATCCTCCCTGATATGAGTTCTCTGTTCATGAAGCCAGTAGGATTACTCATACAACTAAGGATCATGTACAGGATGATCTGATCTTCTATGCTATGGTGAAGGAAAACAATGAACTGCACAACCGTAAGTTGGATGAGCTTTAGGAAGAGGACTGATCATGCAGCATTTTTCTGGGGTATATGTTTGTTTGCTTATTTCGTTGTCATTGAAATACAGCTGACAACAAAATGCAGATGGACCAAGGGGTTGGTTGTAACAGCAGGACAATTCCTGAGATCTTTCCTTATGCAAAACTCCCACTGAAATCAACGAGAACTGGTCGAAGCGGAGCAACTACAAGTTGCAAAACAATCTTCATGAATATTCCAGGAAGGGTCTGATCATTTTGACTAAATTAGTGACCCCAGGCTGTAGCCTGCAGATAGTCCCTGCATTTATACCAGTCTCAGATCTGAAGAAACAACACTGAAGTCAGAGGGGTTTGGGATTTACATGGTATTAAGGAGAGCAAAATTTGTCTCATGAGGCTTCCCATCACACACACAGGCTATGTCTACACTGACAAGGGCATGCAGAGCACAGGCGCTACACTCTGCAGGGAAAGGAGGGATGCATCCACACTTATCGTTGCATTGTGTAGCGAATCATCACAGTGAAAAGCTCTGTCAGGGGAAGAGGCAACAGGGAAATGCTTCAGCAGCAGGACATTCTATTGTTCAGTAGCAGTGTTGACATGGGAAGCGCTGCTTGGATGCGTAGAGAGCCGTGAATGATAAACACCTTGGGGACTCAGGCACGTCAAGCTCTCCTTTTGCCTCAGCCACCCCCACTATGTACACTACCAGGGATAGCCGCACATGTGGACATGCTCAGGAGCCTGCAGGGACACAGACCAGGCTCCTGCTGTGACAAGAGTGGAAGCAGCTGTTCTCTCATACACTTCCTCCCCTCCTTGGAGAAGTCATTGGCGCCTCACATTCTCTTACTGTTACTGTTATAATTTAAATGACAGAGGTGACTGGAAGCAGTGACACATAATGAGTCTTTCTCTGCTTCAAAGCTCTGACATTCTCAATAGACAAGAGGCACCAATGACAGGAGGGGACACAGGCATAGAGAAGAGAAGTGACTTGCCTAGCGTCACATGGTAAACCAATAACAGAGCCAAGAACTCACTCTACTCCCAGACCAATATCCTCTCTTCTAGCCCATGCTGCCTTTTGACAATCAGCGGGTGCAGGTGGGGGGAGGGTGCAACAATGAAGCTCTCTGAAAGGCTCATAAATCCCACAGGCTTTGCCCTTTACTTTGAAGAGAAGGGTTTTCAGGAAAAAAATTGTACACGACATGCAGTCAAGCTATCTCTTTGAAAAGTCACACGTGAAAGATCACGTGCACAAAATGCTCCTAATTCATAGCCGTTGATAGATGCCACCTTAATCAACAGACAGACCAAAGGCTATAAACACCATTCGGAAAGGTTTAGGAGACTGTGATCACTTCGGTGAGTGAGGTAAGTTGGGAAACAATATGAAAAGATTCTCACCGTGTAAATATTTACATAAATGAAGAATTTACACATTTGCAAAATCTGTTATGCATTAAATACTATGGGCTCTGTCACATGGATAAATTCTGAAAGTGGGTACAAAATTGGGTTTTACCACTTGAAATGTAAAATAATCCTTGTCACGCTGTCCAATGAGACGAAGATTAGCTAGTGAAATTGTTAGATGGATGATCCTCCTTTATAGTGCAACAAAAGCAAGTCACCAGCTATAAATTTCCCAAGTGATATTTTATTGTAAATAGAAGCCGCACAGAATTTAGTAGCAAGAATAGAACTAGGATTTTCCATCTCAAAACTCATGCACCCCATCTGCTTCGCCAAAGGGAAATTTCAATTTATTGGTAACAACTCAAGGTCTATGAGAGACATCTGAGCAAAAACTATCTCCAACAGAAGGCAGCAATACTCACAAATATTAGTCAGTTCACAATGAAATGAATCTACAGGACATCAGATTATCAGTGCTAACTGCTTTTGTGAATTTGGTCATTCTGATTGATCAAAGAAATAAAACAAAGCTTAGTTTCTAATCCTATCATGAGAGAGCACTCCAATAATGCTACAGCAGGCAAATGTTATTGTCATTACTACATCAGAATAGACCCTCTGACTTAAAGAGAACGACATTGCTTAATGACTCACTTTTTTTCACACATTCATTCACTGGAAAATAACACTGTCAAAGCTCAAATGTCTTCTGTTTTCAAAACACCTGTCCCAGCTGCACCCTGGATTTTCTTTTCAATCCCTCTGTTGTCCCATTACCACTATTACCTAGTTAAATTAAGAACATTTTATTTCAGGTTGGCTGCTAACCCTTGCCTGCATTAAGGAAGGCAGAGCCACTCCTCAGAAAGATAGGTTATCACACAGTGGAATTGTAAATCCTGCTGTGGCCTTTTAATGCATATGCTTAGTCAATAGCAAACAGGATCCGTTTGCCTTGCATTGGTTCCCAACATGTTTGGTGATCCTTCAGTGGCATGAAGCAAATGAAAGTTTGTCAGCATGAAAAAGATGATAAGTATCTAGCATTTCTGGTACAACAAGAGAAGTTAGAGCAACTTAGTTATCTAGGGTGTCTAGATGAATGCAAGAAGCCTGGGAAACAAGCAGGAAGAATTGGAAGTCCTGGCACAGTCAAAGAACTATGATCTGATTGTAATAATAGAGACTTGGTGGGATGACTCACATGACTGGAGCACTGTCACGGGACGATATAAACCAGGGGTGGGCAAAAGGGCCTCCACGGGCTGGATCTGGTCCGCCAAGCAAGCTGATCTGGCCTGTGGAGGCCCTGCCACTCCCCCCACCCCCAAGACAGTCAGGGCCTGGAGACAGGGGTAAGCACATGCAAAGTCTCTTCTTGCCCTGCCTCTGCCCTGAAAGGACTGCACGGCACTTAGTGGATGAGAAGCTGGATATGAGTCAACAGTGTGCCCTTGTAGACAAGAAGGCATATTAGGCTGCATTTGGAGGAGCACTGCCAGCAGATCTAGAGAAGTGATTATTCCCCTTCATTCGGCACTGGTGAGGCCACATCTGGAGTATTGCGTCCAATTCTGGGCTCCTCATTACAGAAAGGAAGTGGACGTATTGGCAAGGGTCCAGTGGAGGGCAACAGAAATGATTAGGGCTGGAGCACATGACTTATGAGGAGAGGCTGAGGGATTTGGGCGTATTTAGTCTACACAAGAGAAGAGTGACGGGGGATTTGATAGCCTTCAACTACCTAAAGAGGGTTCGAAAGAGGATGGAGCAAGGCTGTTCTCAGTGGTGACAGATGAAAGAATGAGGAGCAATGGTCTCAAGTTGCAGTGGGGGAGCTGTAGTTTGGATATTAGGAAAAGCTATTTTACTAGGATGGTGGTGAAGCACTGGAATGGGTTACCTAGGGAGGTGGTGGAATCTCCATCCATAGAAGTGTTTAAGTCCCGGCATGACAAAACCTTGGCTGGGATGATTTATTTGGGATTGGTCCTGCTTTGATCAAGGGGTTGAGGTCTCTTCCAACCCTCTGAATCTATGTGACAGAGGCTTTCGCTGTCGTGGACTGACAGACCAAAGTTTAAAAAATGGATGGGTTTGATTTCCAACAGTGCTCAGCACTGTACCTTATTCCTAACCTGCTCTGCATCCTTGGGAGCTACCAGGAATCATAGAATCATAGAGCTGGAAGAGACCTCAGGAGATCATCAAGTCCAGCCCCCTACCCAAAGCAGGACCAATCCCAACTAAATCAACACAGCCAGGGCTTTGTCAAGCCGAGACTTAAACACCTCTAGGGATGGAGATTCCACCACCTCCCTAGGTAACCCATTCCAGTGCTTCACCACCCTCCTAGGGAAATAGTTTTTCCTAATACCCAACCTAGACCTCCCCCATTGTAACTTGAGACCATTGCTCCTTGTTCTGCCATCTGTCACCACTGAGAACAGCCTCCCTCCATCCTCTTTGGAACCTCCCTTCGGGAAGTTGAAGGCTGCTATCAAATCCCCCCCTCACTCTTCTCTTCTGCAGACTAAATAAGCCCAAATCCCTCAGCCTCTCCTCATAGGTCATGTGCTCCAGCCCCCTAATCATTTTGGTTGCCCTCCACTGGAGCATCTCCAATGCATCCACATCCTTTCTATAGTGGGGGGCCCAGAACAGGATGCAATACTCCAGATGTGGCCTCCCCAGAGCCGAATGAAGGGGAATAATCACTTCTCTAGATCTGCTGGCAATGCTCCTCCTAATGCAACCTAATATTCCATTCGCCTTCTTGGCTACAAGGGTAAACTGTTGACTCATATCCAGCTTCTCAGCCACTGTAATCCCCAGGTCCTTTTCTGCTAAACTGCTACTTAGCCAGTCAGTCCCAGCCTGTAACAATGCTTGGGATTCTTCCGGCCCAAGTGCAGGACTCTCCACTTTTCCTTGTTGAATCTCATTAGAGTATTGGGCCCTTTTGGCCCAATCCTCTAACCTGTTTAGGTCACTCTGGACCCTCTCCCTGCCCTCCAATGTATCTACCTCTCCCCCAGCTTAGTGTCATCCGCAAACTTGCTGCGGATGCAATCCATCCGCTCATCCAGGTCATTAATAAAGATGTTGAACAAAACCGGCCCTAGAACCGATCCTTGGGGTACTCCACTAGAAACCGACCGCCAACCTGACAGCAAGCCATTAATCACTACCTGTTAGGCCCGACAGTCTAGCCAGCTTTCTATCCATCTTGCAGTCCACTTATCCAATCCATACTTCCTTAACTTGCTGGCAAAAATATTGTGGGAGACTGTATCAAAAGCTTTGCTAAAGTCAAGGTATATCACATCCACCGACTTTCCCATATCCACAGAGCCAGTTACCTCATCATAGAAGCTAATCAGATTGGTCAGGCATGCCTTGCCCTTGGTGAATCCATGTTGACTATTCCTGATCAGTTTCCCCTCTTCCGAGTGCTTCAAAATGGATTCCTTGTGGATCTCCTCCATGATTTTTCCGGGGACTGAGGTAAGGCTGACTGGTCTGTAGTTCCCTGGATTGTCCTTCTTCCCTTTTTTAAGGATGGGCACTACATTTGCCTTTTTCCAATCATCCGAGATCTCTCCTGATCTCCATGAGTTTTCAAAGATAATGGCCAAAGGTTCTGCAATGACATTTGCCAACTCCCTCAGTACCCTTGGATGCATTAAATCCGGACCCATGGATTTGTGTATGTCCAACTTTTCTAAATAGTTCTTAACCTGTGCTTTCTCCACCAAGGGCTGCCTACCTCCTTCCCATACTGGGAGCTGACCTAGTCTGTGAAGACAGAGGCAAAGAAAGCATTGAGTATTTCAGCTTTTCCCATATCATCTGTTACTAGGTTACCTCCCTCACCCAGTAAGGGCCCCACACTCTCTCTGAGTACCCTCTTATTGCTAACATGCCTGTAGAAACCTTTTTTGTTACCCTTAGGAGCCAAATACTTCTGGAAAGCAGGCCACCCACCATTTTCATAGCTCCTGTTTTTATACCAGTATAGAAGTTCTGAAAGGCTTTCAATGATTTACACACCATGATTCAGCAAGGGGCTTCATTACTTTTTGCCACAGAGTTATACATTTTAAGGCCAGACTCAATGATTAGACCCTCTAGTCTACATTATTTCGAAAAAACTTGTAGTATGGACTCTCCACTTATAAATTCAATCTAAGGGAAGTTTTTTCAAAATAACATCGTAGTATAGACCAGGGACTACATATGGAGAATCCACCACCTCCCTGGGCAGTTTGTTCCAAGGGTTCGGTACACCCACTGTTACAGCCATGAGCCTTATTTCTAATTTGAGTTTGTTTGTCTTTAACTTCCAGCATTGCTTCTTATTATGCCTTTCTCCACTAGATTAGGGTGTCCTGTAGGGCTCATCCTTTCCTCCCAGGAAGTTACTCAGACTGTGATCAAGTTCCCTGCATAATTTAGCAGTCTTATTGACTTTGCAGCCTTAATACTGTTCTGCTAGTGAAGGTTTTCTATGTGTTTTTTATGTATATAAAATACATAATCAAAACAAAATGAGCCTAGCAGCACAGAAATGTACTGCTGCTCAGGCTGTTTCTCTCATTTCCATACGTTTCATTATCATTTGCAATGTTGTTCACATTTGCTTAGATTTGTGGTGATGAATTTTCTTGTCGTATAATCTCAATTCCACTTTCAATTGCTGGATTTGAGTCACTAAACTGAGAAAGCCCCCAAAGTATGGGCTATACTGGGCTAGCTCTGACATGGCTGCCCAGGGAATAGGGACTCCCCTAGCACAGATTAGCCCCTTCCCCTGAGCAGCTGTGTCAGTGCTACCTAGATCTCAGTGCTGACTCCTAGCAGGGGATAGAAGCCAAGTCCCAGATGCTCTCTCCAGGTGAAAAAAATGGCAGCTCTTGCCTTGCCTCGCATGCTGGCAACAGAGCTTCCTAGGTGACCGTGCAGGGTGGGGAAGAGGAATAGACTGCATCCTGAAAAGAGCACCTTACAGTACTCCTCTGTAAGACAGCAGGGGTCCCTGAGAAGCAATTGTGCCTCTGGGTGGTGTGTCTAAGGCATTATGCTCACTGTGTAGCAGTGCAAGTGCATCACTACCTCTTACTCTGGGCTGAGCTTGAAGGCACAATCTAGCCCTAGAACAGCTGTCAAAGGCATGCTTCCTGGGCCTAACGTTTATTACATTATGGTACCTGTTGGATGGCATTACCTACTTCACCTAGAGTTTGAACTAACAGATAAACAAGGGAGAAGCAGATAAATAAAATGGATGAGTAATCCAGCAGCTTCAGTGCCATCAAAGTCCATGTGATCCCACATGGCATTGATCCCACAGGGCATTGATGGCATTGGAGCCGCTGGATTACTCATGGTCCTAAGCCACAAAGTTTGGATAGAGAAGAGAACATCTCTGATTTGGGTTTCCCTGTGTTACCTTTTAAGTACTCACCCCTGGGGATGATGACAGTAGACAAGAAGCTGGATATGAGTCAACAGTGATCCCTTGTTGCCATTGTATTAGGAGGAGCATTGCCTGGTCACCAACCCATCAATCGTGATTGACTGGTCGATCCTGGGGCTCGACCAGTTGATCGCGAGGCTTTTGGGGGCCCCCCTCGCTGCCTCCCACCCCCAAAATGAACGCCGCGCTGATACTACCTCCAGGGACAACGGAGGTAGCATGGGCTTCCTGCGGGGTGGGGCGGAGTTCTGCAGCTGTACGCCAGGTCCCTGAAATGCATGGGCTGCTCTTCCCCTTTCCCCCCCCAAACAGCTGGTGTGGTACCTAAAATGCTGGTCTGTTGTGTGCTGGGGACTTTCTTTCACTGTTGCCTTCCTGCGCACGGGGGAAGGAGGAGGGAGGGAGTGGGAATCCGGGACTGCGCCAGCTCCAGTGCTGTGGGGACCAGAGGAGCAAGGCATGTGCTGCACAAGCAGTTGGAGCTGGTGCGGTCCGGTACTCCCCCTCCCCAGGGCCGGCCCGAGCCATTTGTGCGCCCCGGGCCCCGGGAGCATGGCGCCACCCCCGGGAGTGCGACACATGCGCGGCCTCAGCCCCGGGCGCGCAGTGCCCCCTGTCCCCAGGCACCCAGCACATGCACGGCCCCGCCCCAGGCGTGCGGAGCATGCGTGGCCCTGCCCCTGGGCGCGCGGCGCATATGTGGCGCCGCCCTGGGAGCGCAGAGCATGCATGGTGCTGCCCCCGCCTGGCCCGGCAGCCCCACACGGCGCCCCCTACAATGGGGCGCCCCGGGCAGTAGCCCGGTCAGCCCGTAGCTTGGGCCGGCTCTGCCCCTCCTTCCCTGCCCGTGCAGGAAGGCAGCAGGGGAATAAAGATCCCAGCATGCCAGATCCCAGCATGCCAGCTCCAACTGCTCGGGCAGCGTGCGCTGCCCGAGCAGTTGGAGCTGGCGTGGTTTGGGACTCCTCCTCCCCCCGCACACACACCCCACCCAGAAAGGCAGCGGGTACACGATGGACCAGCGTTTCAAGTACCACGCCGCCGTTTGGAGGACAGGGGAGCAGCCCGCACACTTCCTGGGCCTTGGTACACAGCTGCAGAATCCCCAGGTACCAGTCCCTGTCCCTTCCCCCAGCCCAGACCCCCACAAGTACCCTGTCCTCTGCCCCAGCACCCACCGGCACCCATTGGCAGCCTGCCCCAGCACCCACTGGCACCCTGTCACCCTGCCCCAGCATTCATTGGCACCCTGCCCCAGCACCCTCCAGCACCCTGTCCCCTAGCCCAGCACCCTATCCCCTGCCCCAGCACCCACCGGAACCCTGTCCCCTGCCTCCACCAGCACAGTTGGGGCCACATTAGTGAAGCTGGAGGGGTTTGGAGGGGTTGTGTTTTTGTATCTCACTTGTGTGGCCCCGACTGACTTTTCTGTGGGTCAGTGACCCCTGAATCAAAACAGGTTCCCCACCCCTCTCATAAATAAAGAAAATGCTGAAACCTTTTGAGTATGACATAATATTTTATTTAAAAATGAAGCCTGGCCAACAAGCCCCCAATTGGGGCCAAGCCCTCTTCTGGCCACAGCATCATAACACTCCTCTACCCCCCACCCTGACCCCAAATCTGAGTCTATCATACACCGGAACCCCCTGTCCTGAGCCTCTCACATCCCCAAACTCCTGCACCCCCAAATCCTCAGTCTTCTGCCACAACACTCTTGCATTATTCACACACTGCAAATCTGTGTCCTGAGCCCATCATATTCCTAACCTCCATGCCCTGAGTCCCTCACACACCCCAACCCAAACTCCTGCACCCTCACATCCACAAGTCTGTGGCTTGCTCAGCACCCTAACCCTACACCTGAGCCCAACACTCCCCAGCCTAGAGCCCCTTCCCTGAGCCAGCAGCCCCTTCTCCACATCCTCCTGTATCCAAATTCCCTCCCAGAGCTTGCACACCTCACCCTTTCCCACACCCAAATCCCGCATTCCCACCCCAGAGCCCTCAACTCTTGTCTCAACCCAGTGAGGGTATGGCTAGACTGCAGGAGTTTTTCCGGCAAACATGCTCTTTTGGCAGCCCCTGTATTCCTCGTTCCACGAGGAATAAGGGGGCTTCCAAAAGAAGGAGTTTTTCCGACATTTGGCCCAGTCTAGATGGGCCAAATGTCGGAAAATTCCCTTCCAACAGAAGGATAAAATAAAAGCGGCAGTGTAGCCGTACCCTGAGAGTATATGAGGGCCAGGCATAGCAAGTGATGGAGAGAAGGGGAACAGAGAAGGTGGGGCCTCAAGGAAAGGGTGGGGTTTTGGGGCAGGGATGGGGTAGATCTTGGCTTGTCCTGACATTTAAAAAGTGATCTTGGGTGAAAAAAGATTGGAGACCACTGCCATAGATGAAGGGAAGTGATTATTCCCTTTATTTGGCACTTAAAAAGGTTTTCCACCCCTGTCTTGAAGCCACAGCAGAACATCATGTGTCATCATTCTTTATCTAGGTCTGATCTCACAAATGCGCCTGCACTTCCGTAGGATTCTACAGTGATATAAGGACCAATTATTAAGTCCAATTATTATTAAGAAAAGAACCTGAATTCATCTAAGCACTGAACTATAAGCACCTCAAGACCAAGCAGTGGCTTCAGTGTTTTGCTGGATAGAAATACAGACCTTATCTTAAAATTAAGCATATGCATTAGTGCTTTCCTGAATCAAAGCCTAAATTTACAAACAAGTCAGAACATTCAAACACTGCATTGTATGAAAAGGAGTTGCATGTAGGGGAGTCATCACAGAATAAGGCCAATGCTTACAATATCCTCATGGGCAAGGTTATTAAAGAATGCATAGGTGTATGCCAAGGTGACTGAGTAATCAAAAAAAATATTAAAGAATTTTGCAATTAGCTTGTATGTTTTACTTTCCATCCATTTCCCCTTGGTTCTGTGATTAAAAAAAAATCAGATTATACAGCATTTTTGTCATTAAACTACAAAGGCAAAAAAGACCTTGGGCATTAATAGTTCTGCTGCTTTAGAAAATCAGTAGCTATGTATAATAATCAGGAATACAAATCTAAGCATGTTTAAATTTTATGGTGATGAAATGTCTAAACAAAAGGTGAATCTCTAAATATTGTATGCTATTTTTTGTATGCTAATCTCCTGGAGATCACCTCCAGCAAATAACACCCTTTCTCAAGACACTAGTTTAAAGTGTCCTCATATTTCCTGTAGTGTATCTTTAAGTCAGCAAATAATAAAAAAAGATTGGGGGTGACAGCTTCACTCCTTCATTCTAGACCAGTGTTTCTTAACCTTTTTTTTTTATAAAGTACCTTTTTAAAAAAAAATTATAAGTACCCCCAATACCTACAGTTTTCAGACACACACAATTTTTTTCTTCCATTGCAACACATCTGTTTAAACAACTTAATCGTAGACGGGCGGGCAATGACATTTTTAATGCAAAAAGTACAAAAATAATAAAGTGCTGTAAAACTTAAAACAAAAACTCAGCTTTCTCCAAATTTCAGTTGTGTTGACGTACCCCCCAGACATCTCTCGAGTACCCCTAAGGGTACTCATACCACTGGTTGAGAAACACTGTTCTAGACCCTTCATGTTGGATAAAAGGTTCAGAGTGTCAGAAAGAGACTCTGAAAGCCCTGGTTCCCACGGGGCGAGGATTCCCCAAGTACAGGCATTGTGGAGGACAGACATGAGGCTGCCTATTGAAGACCATTTTCTATATCCTGCTGCAGGGTGCATGACAGGTGCTAAGGTGGAAGTGGGAGCTGTGTTTGGGGTGCGTTGTGGAGATTCTGGACTGGGTTCCTCCCACGGAAACTGTTGTCACTTAAACAGCCCCTCAGCAAAATACCAACAAAAGTGGAATTTTGTGTGTGTGTAAACATGTCACCATTTATGACTGTCTGTTCTAGGATAACAGAATCTGGCTGCTCCTTTATAGTTCTCTCTTAAACCTCTCCAGGAAACCCCTAAACCAGTGGGAAAGTGGAAAGAAGGGACCACTAAAGGTAAATGAACCCTTAACAGTTTGAAAATATCATTAATTCTGATTAAGCCCTTCCGAATATTGATCCTTACTAGATGCTCATGAGAGTTTATTTGAACCTTGTTGGTCTATTTAGATTTAATTACCCAACTTTAGATTTCCAGTAAAAGTAACTTTTTGAAACAGCCCAGAGAGAGAAAATGAGAAGTTTGGATATGATTGGAGCAGGAGCAGACTTCTCTTCAGCATCAGCAATAATGGTACATCCCACCCCCATTCCCTTTCGCCCTACAGATGTCATTCCAGGACCACTACTTTCTGATTATGAATATAACTGATGAAGAGCAGGTGTAACTCCATGTATTTTGTAACTGTGAGTCAGCTATTGAAATAAATTGTGTGCCGTGAAGAAGCCACCTATGTGAAGTGACCCCCAAACATTTACCAGACACTACAGCTAGGTTTGAAAGTTCGCAGCTGAGTCAGTGGCAAACAGACTATAATGCCATGAAACTCCAGATGGGTCTGAGCCACAAGTAAAACAGCCTGTAACTGGGTGGTCACTCACTGCCATGGCACCTCCTGCTGGTCACTCTGGGAATTAGCTTTTCAGCTCTGGAGCACTCCCTTTTGGCTGGTGTCTTGCCCACTGTTACCTGTTTTTTCTGAACCACTGTGTGTTAGGAACCACGTCCCTCCTAGACTGTGGCATCATCCCCTCTGGGTACTACCCTACCACAGTGCCCCCACACTCCGGAGCTCCTCCTCTGGGAACCCCCAATCTCCTATGCCCATCTTGCCTCAGTGACCCACTGCCAGTCTTCATCTAGCACCTGCCACAGGGGCAAACTGTAGTCTGAAATGGCCACTCATCATTGGCAAAGGACCTGCTGCCTTTGCCTACCCTGGCTGCCTCTCTGCAGCTCTAGAACTCTTGCCTCAGGCCCTGCAGCCTGGGAGCTTGCTTGGCTGGAGCTGCCCCAGCCCTGCTCTAAGTCAGGAAGCCTCTCGCTTCCCTGGTAGCTAGGTCCCTCCTGCTCCCCAGCTAGAGCAACAGTGAGTCTGCTTTTCTCCTCTCCAGGAGCCTTTATTTATACCTGGGCCTTAATTGGCTAATTCCTGCCACAGCTGCTGGCTCCACCGCTCTAGCCCTCTCCTAGGGCTGGGCTTTAATCCTTAAAGGGCCAGTGCGGGGCAGATGCCCTGTCATATAGCCCCATTATAGATCTCTTTGTGCTACCTTTTGATTAGTCACCCCTCAGCACTCAAATATGTTCAAGAAATATCTGGTATATCGCTGTGCTCGTCTTGGAACATTAGAGATGTCTAAGTGTACTGCTACTGGTGTCTCTGCTTATTCCTAGCGGAACAACAAGATCTATGCCCAGTATTAAAAATCCCATCATAGCTAAACCAGTGCACTCCCGTGAAAAGATACATAGTGATGTGGCTGTGCCTTCTCATGTCAGTGGTAAAATGTTTGATGTCATTCTTTATCTAAACAAGATCATGTCTGACTTTCATCTGAAGAAGTGGGTTGTGCCCACGAAAGCTCATGACACCATCTCCATGTTTTGTTAGTCTTTAAAGTGCTACTAGACTATTTGTTGCTTTTTAAGTTTTTCCTGTTACAGACTAACTCGGCTACCCCTCTGAAGTTTTTGATGTTCAAGTTATAGAAATTCTGTGTGGGAGAGAATAGCACAGTTCAGCATGTCTTAAGAGACTTTCAAACCCAACATCTACAATGGTCTAACATGCCCATGAAATGTTGGCCTTTTATTCCAAAATCCTGTTGTGAAATTGAGACTTTGACTGTTAGCAATTAGAGTGTTTCTTGGGACAGATCCTCTGATTGGGGCCCTCTGTTTCTATTGTGGCTTCTGCTTTCTTTGACAGAGGGGAGTGTACTTCCATCTTTTTTTTTTTTTTTTAAGGATGAGGCAACTTTCGTTATGAGTCTGAATTGAGAATCTTGTATCTTTGCATCCACCCCACACTACATCAATGTAAATTACGCTCGTTTGTACTCATTTTATACACCCACGGAATGCTAGCGTTGGAAGTTATACTACTGCATTATTCATGCCCACTTGCATCAATTTCCTGACCAGTATATACCTGACATGTAACTTACATCATCTTCTATATCTCTTCTGAATTTGGCTTAAATTGTTGAACACGGTATTCATCATGCACTATTCAAAAGCAATTGAACTTTATTATATGGCATACCTTGTTTGCAGCTGATGCGATTTCAGATAAAATGAGGAAGTGGATAGAACAGGGACTGGGATCCAGGATTTCTAGATTATATTTCCAGTGATTCAACTATCTTGCTGTGCTTGCGGTCACCATGGTAAGAGTGGCGCATCCCTCGCTGCGCAGAGCCTGGCCAGGTGGGGTGGGCTCTCATGGTGTGCAAGCAGCCGGCACCTTCCCCCTTCCCCAGCAGCAGGTTAGGCTGTGCTGCGTTCGGCAGCGGTGGGAGGATGCAGCGCTGGGGTTGAGGAGCCTGCAGGATGCAGGTGGGAGCGTGGGGCCCTTTGGAGCTTTGCACCCACAGGGACTTGGTCTGGGACGAGGGGATGAGCCACCCCAGCACCCACCCCCCAAAGGTGCATTGGACTGGACCCCTACAGGACTCTGCCCCCACCAGGGCTGGATACCCCAGGGTCACCCACTTACCCACTCAGCCTCACTGTGCTGCATCCAGCCTCCCTGCCCCACTTTTCCCTACCCCCTCCCAAGCCACCCTGACCCCAGTCCTACTCCCAGGAGCACCCTGTCCCCCCATCTCCTTGAAGCCCCTCAGCCACTCTGCCCCCGCCCCCAGCTTTATCCCCAGGCACTCACTGCCCCCATCCCCTGCCCTGGCCAGACATCCTATCCCAAACCCCTCCAACACCCTCCCTCCTGACCAGACACCCTCCCTCACACCTGCACCCTCCACCCTGGCTAGACATAGAATCATAGAACATTAGAACTGGAAGGGAACTCAAGACGTCATCAAGTCCAGTCCCCTGACCTCACAGCAGGACCAAGCACCATCTAGATCATCCCTGACAGGTGTCTGTCTAACCTGCTCTTAAATATCTCCAGTGATGGAGATTCCATAACCGCCTCCCTCCCTCGGGCAATTTTTTCCAGTGTTTAACCACCCTGATAGGCAGGACATTTTTCCTGATGTCCAACCTCAACCTCCCTTGCTGCAATTTAACCCATTGCTTCTTCTCCTATCCTCAGAGGCCAAGGAGAATAATTTTTCTCCCTCCTCCTTATAACACCCTTTTAGGTACTTCAAAACCGCTATTATGTCCCCCCTCGGTCTTCTTTTCAAACTAAACAAGCCCAATTCTTTCAGTCTTCCCTCATAGCTCATGTTCTCTAGACTTTTCATCATTTTTGTTGTTCTTCTCTGGACCTTCTCCAATTTTTCCACATCTTTCTTTAAATGTGGTGCCCAGAACTGGACACAATACTCCAACTGAGGCCTAATCAGCACAGAATAGAGCAGAAAAATAACATCACGTGTCTTGCTCACAACACACCTGTTAATGAATCTGAGAAACATGTTTGCCTTTTTTTGCAACAGTGTCATACTGTGGACTCATATTTAGCTTGTGATCCACTATGATCCCTAGATCCCTTTCTGCAGTGCTCCTTCCTACACAGTCACCTCCCATTCTGTATACATGAAACTGATTGTTCCTTCCTAAGTGGAATACTTTGCATTTGTCCTTATTAAACTTCATCTTATTTACCTCATACCATTTCTCCAGTTTGTCCAGATCATTTTGAATTATGACCTATCCTCCAAAGCAGTTGCAACCCCTCCCAGCTTGTATCATCTTCAAACTTAATAAGCGTACTCTCTATGCCATCATCTAAATCGTTGATGAAGATATTGAACAGAACTGGCCCCCAAACAGATCCCTGTGGAAACCCTCTTGTTATGCCCTTCCAGCATGATTGTGAACTGTTAATAACTACTCTTTGAGAATGGTTATCCAGCCAGTTATGCACCCACCTTATAGTAGCTCCATCCAGGTTGTATTTCCCTAGTTTATTGATAAGAAGGTCATGTGAGACCGTGTCAAATGCCTTACTAAAGTATAAGTATACCACATCCACCGCTTCTCCCTTGTCCACAAGACTTCTATACTATCAAAGAAAGCTATCAGATTGCTTTGACATGATTTGTTTTTTACAAATCCATGCTGGCTGTTACCTATCACCTGATTTTCTTCCACGTGTTTGCAGATGAGATCCTTAATTACTTGCTCCATTATCTTTCCTGGCACAGACATTAAATTGACTGGTCTGTAGTTTCCTTGGTTGTTCTTATTCCCCTTTTTATAGATAAGCACTATATTTGCCCTTCTCTAGTCTTCTAGAATCTGTCCTATCTTCCATGATTTTCCAAAAATGACAGCTAAAGGCTCAGACACTTCCTCTATCAGCTCCTTGAGCCTTCTAGGATGCATTTCATCAGGCCCTAGTGACTTGCAGACATCTAACTTTTCTAAGTAATTTTTAACTTGTTCTTTTATTTTAACTTCTAAATCTTCCCCATTTCCACTAGCATTCATATGTTAGGCATCCCACCACCATCCATCTTCTTGACGAAAACCAAAACAAAGAAGTCATTAAGCACCTCTGCCATTTCCAAGTTTCCTGTTACTGTTTCTCTCTCCTCCCTGAGCAATGGGCCTACCCTGTCCTTGGTCTTCCTCTTGCTCCTAATATACTTGTAGAACATCTTCATTACCCTTTATGCCTCTAGCTAGATTTAGCTCTTTTTGTGCCCTTGCCTTTCTAATCTTGCCCCTGTGTACCTGTGTTGTTTGCTTATATTCATCTTTGTAATTTGACCTAGTTTCCACTTTTTATATGACTCCTTTTTGATTTTTAGATCATATAAGATCTCCCGGTTGATCCAAGGTGGTCTCCTGCCATACTTTTTATCTTTCCTACTCAGTGGAATAGTTTGCTTTTGGGCCCTTAATAATGTCCCTTTAAAAAACCTGCCAACTCTCTTCAGTTGTTTTTGCTCCTAGTCTTGCTTCCCATGAGACCTTACCTACCAGCTCTCTGAGTTTACTAAAATCTGCCTTCCTGAAATCCATTATCTCTATTTTGCTGTTCTCCCTTCTACCATTCTTTAGAATCATGAACTCTACGATTTCATGGTCACTTTTTCCCAAGCTGCCTTCCACTGTCAAATTCTCAACCAGTTCTTCCCTATTTGTTAAAATCAA
Source organism: Rafetus swinhoei (assembly GCA_019425775.1). Taxonomy (NCBI): domain Eukaryota; kingdom Metazoa; phylum Chordata; order Testudines; family Trionychidae; genus Rafetus; species Rafetus swinhoei. The sequence goes on along the minus strand of CM033434.1, from coordinate 40,714,985 downwards.
ATCAAGATCAGCTTCCCCCCCAGTAGCTTTCTCAACCTTCTGAAATAAAAAATTGTCTCCAATGCAGTCCAAGAACTTGCTGGACAGTCTGTGTCCTGCTGTGTTAGTTTCCCAACATATGTCTGGATAGTTGAAATCCCCCATCACCACCAAATCCTGTGCTTTGGATGATTTTGTTAGTTGTTTAAAATAGCCTCATCCACTACATCTGCCTGGGTAGGTGGTCTGTAGTACACCCTTAGCATGACATCACCCTTATTTTTTATCCCTTTTAACCTATACCCAGTCCATTTCTGTACCCTCCCGCCTGCCCAGACACGCTATTCCCAGCCTGCTTCTGTATCCTACCTCCCACCCAGACCTTGCAACCTCTCCCCCTTCTGCACCTCACCTCCTTCCCAGATCCTGTACCCTATTCCTATCTCACTCACTGGCAGCCCTGTCCTGCACACCGAACCCCTAATTTTTGTCCCCACCCCAGAGTCTAAGGGGGTCCATAAAATCCACTAAGTCTAGAACCCCAGAAAATAAATCTGGTCTATGGGAAGCCCTGAACCTCAGTCCTCTCTGTCCCTTCCCCTCGCCCTGTGGAGCTGGAGCACCAGAGGAGTGAGATGTCTCAGTTGGGGGGCCACATCAGTGAGGGCTGGGGTTTTTTGGAGGAGTTTTTTTGCTTCTCACTTTCGTGGTCCCCAACTGATTTTTCTGTGGGTCAGTGGCCCCCAACACAAAAAAGGTTCCCAACCCCTGCCATAAAGAAAACATTGAAACCTTTTGTGTTTGACATAAATTAATATTTTACTTTATTTAAAATGAAGTTTGATAAACTAAATGAGAAAGTTAAAACACTTAATCTCTTAATAATTTAAACTATTCTCCCTAGCTGTAGCACTAGTAAAATGGCTTGTGCATAATTATGTAATTAACGGTGAGTTTCCATTAGCAGCTGGTGGCCCATGGAAAGGTTTACACTGAGCCAGGTGGTTGTTGGGCCAAAAAGTTTGAAAACCACTGGTTTAAGGTTTACATCAGACAGCGGGAATCATACCAAATGTAAGCTCATTTTAAGCAGGGGCCATCTTTTTTTGTTCCGTGTTTGTACAGCACCTAGCACAATGGACCGGGGTTTCTATGTGCCATTGGAATATACACCATCAATCAATAATAATAAAGGTGTTAGCTCTCTTTACTAGTTTCCCTATGGAATACAGAGTCCAGTTCAAGGTCTCTGTCCACCATGGGATTCACTCCAGCTACGTGAGAAGACCCTCTTTTCCTCTGCAGCCATGACTTCCCACAATAGCTATAGTCCACTGGAACAATGAAACCATCAACCAGTAAGGGCAAGCTCAGGACTATGAGGAGAAAAAATGTCCACAGCAGCTTGGGCCTCACTCCTACAAGAGATAAGCAAGACAACTAACTTTGTCATGTACAAAACTCTTCTTTACCCTTTGGGGAGGCAAGCAGATGCTTACAGTGCTGGGCATCATGAATAGGGAGATAGAACAATGGCTTAACCCACCTTCCCTTTTGCCCAAAGAGCCATGGAATTTTTAATTCCACAAGTGATCAGGAATTTGGGTTTTTATACTTGTTCTGATTAGGTTTCCTTCAGGAGCACTGTTCCTCCAAACAGTGTGCCAGGGTATTGGCTCAGGACCAAGCCAAAGGTTCATATTGTATCATCCAAGCCAATGTGTGCAGGACACCTGAGTTCTCCCATCCAAGTTAGTGAGTGACCACCATGAAATACTCATGTCCCACAGACCAAGAGATGGTGATGTTTAGTTACAAGGGCCAGATTTGAATTTCAAGCTGTTTACAGGCACCCACATTTAAAATTCAAGCTTATATTAAAAGTAACCCAAGGGACAGGGCAAGTGACACCACTGTTTTAAATATCAATTCACTTGAACAAATGGTGTAACAGACTAGGTAAAGAAATGGCTCTGCTGACAACAGACGTCTTGTAGAGGTGTCCAACATTCTGGTTAAGAATAACAGCAAAAAAGAAAGATCATGCAAAAGAGTGAGTTTGCTTGCATATGAACTGCAGGTGCAATTTGTGTATTTGTGCCTGTGACTTGCTTCAGTGTTGGTGCAAAAATTGAATCTGTAATGGTGCGCGAGTTTCAACTGCAGATTTATTTTGCAGACACAAACCATGCCCACAAAAGAGATGCGTGGCTTTAGTCTGGCCATAAGTATACCTGCCCACCATGCCACATCCTCATGTAGAAGGCTCTCCCATTCAGGGAATTCCCTTATACAGAGCTAAATTGTGCCTGTAGATAGAGCCATAAGCAAGGAGTGCCCCAGGAGTTATTGTTTCTCAGCAACTCCACCTCTAGTCCCACTCTTTCCCATCTTCCTATTTGCTCCACGGAGTGGTACTTCCTGCTGGCCTGTATCAATAGCCAAATTAGGATATTTCCCAATGCCAGCTCAGCTATGACAGATCCCTCAGATGAGTCCTATTTTCCACCTCTCCCTGCCAGGCCTTGGTAGGGGGAGTAAGTGGGTACACAAAGTTCACTAATTCGTGTGCACCTGAATTTGGGTAGCCTGTGTTGGTCTGTACAGGGTGTTATCACCCTTTTCTGCCTGCAGTGGCATGTAGAATTGGCCTCAGTAGACACACCTTTACATTGAGGCTAAATCAGAATTAGCCTCAGTAGACACACCTTCACACTGTAAGTCACAGGGGAGATTTGTTCTGTTTAAAGGAAGATCTTCATATTTTAAAGCTACAGCAAGAATTCATTCATGTGAATAGAAATCACTATTGTAAAACAAAACAAAAATGGCATCTGTAGTAGTGGTTATGCATTTCCATTGGTACCCCGTTCTAATCAGTTATTCAACAATATACCCTTGGTTAGAGTCAAAGTTCAGAAATGACACCACTACTACAAAAGGCTAACATGACATGGAGTAAATTTAGGCCAGGTCTAGACCCAGAAGGTTGACTTAAAGTATAAATAATGTAGCTGGAGTCGACATACATTAAGCTGAGCTTGGCGACAAATCCACAGTGGGAGGTCGACAGGCGCATTTGCTCCTGTAGAATTCCCTTACTCCTTGTGAATCAAGGAGTACCAGCACCAACCAGAGGTGCCCTCAGTGTTCAATTTAGCAGGTCTTAACTAGACCCACTAAATCAAATGCCAGAAGATCGATCTCCAGCCTTAGTTTCTGACAATCTCAGAATAGCTGAACTATGCAAAATAATGCATATTTGTGTTCAAACCCTATTGATGTACATTTAGTAGGATAAATGCAATTGAGGTAATAAGTTGTCAATACTTTTTCTATTTCTACCAAGGAACCAGACATTTGATACTTTTCTGATATCACTTCACAAAGAAAACCATTTTTATTGATTTCACCAGTAATCAATAATGTTCCCTTGTAATATTACAGTGATAATCAAAAAAGAAAGGACAAAAGGTTTAGGATCAAGAATAATATTGTAACCAGTTTCTTTTATGGCCACACAGTAGGAAATGCAGACTGTTTATAGTGGAAAACTAGTTAGTAATAAATAATTAAGACACAAATAATATTAATAATGGAAATAAACAGAATGGTTCTGTTTCTAAACAGAGTGTTTATCAAGCCAGGAAAAACTCACAAGTTTAACTCCCTGAAAGTATCAGGAGCCTTATTGAACATCAGGAATAACAAGAAAAGAAAGTCACTGTTCAAAATAACTAAAACTGGGTTTTGCCCCCAAAAGCTCATACTACTAAACATATTTATGACATTATATATATTTGTTAGTCTCTAAGGTGCCACTCATTTTTAAAGTTACAGACTAACAAAGCTATCCCTCTGAGGCTAGGTCTAGACTACGGGGCTTTATCGGAAAAATCTATGCAAATTGTACTTCGCAATTTGCGTAGCTTTTTCCGATCGCTTTTGTGGAAGAGGCTTTTCAGTCTAGATGGGGCCAAATGGTGGAAAAGCCACCTCTTTCGGCGGAGCCCTTATGTCTCGTGAAACGAGGTATACAGGGCTCCCCGAAAGAGCATGTTTGCTCTTCTGCAAAAAAAACGGAAGAGCAAACGCGTTCCATGGATGTGGCTGGGTTTTTGCAGGATACCTCCGGTATCTCGCAAAAACCCCGTAGTCTAGATGTAGCCTGAGACTTTAAAACTTTGTGAGTAAAGTCTGCCACAGAGATATTATTTACTGTTAAGACTGTTGGGATCAAGATTCCACAGGGCTGAATGTTGTACAAACACATGGTCTCTGCCCCAAAGAATTTAGAAAGATGAAACGTCGGATACAAAATGGTAACTCTTAAAGTAAGCATTAATAAAACTGCAATGTCTTTAATTTAATAATGAGACTATGTGTTCCCAGCTACCTAAATCATGTCAGTTTTCATCATTAAAAAATTAAGATACTAAATTTCCTCACTTTGACAGTGAAATCCCTATATATTGCAGCCCATTAAGCATACTTCCCATTTACTTTTATCCTCCCTCGGTTCATGTAACAAAATATTCTGTACTTTTTTGCTTTATTTCAAATGCAGCTCCAAGAAGGTGAATGCCATAATGGGAAAATTAGCAAAAAATTAAAAAAAAATACTTTGTTTGAACACACAAACATTTATAGTGACTTAGACAAAATGGAGGACTAGGCCAAAAGAAATCTGATGAGGTTCAAAAAGTACAAGTGCCAGCAGCGACTGGTCAGGGCTCCTTCCCATCCCTCCTTACCCTTGCCCCGAGCCAGCTCCACCCTCTCCCTGCTACTAGGCTCCCATGGCCATCACCCTGGGGCATGCAGGAGGGCATGACTGGAAAAGCAAAGCAGCACGACTGTCTTACTCCACTTTTTCAGCCACTGCCGATGAGTGCGGGGTAGGTGTGGTGCATCCCTGCTGTAGATGCCAGCTCCCCCCTGCCCCTTGCTCGTCACCCTGCTGTCCAGTCCCTCCCGTCCATGTGCATGACCCCATCACTCATCACCCCTGACAAGTACAGGGTCCTGCGCGTAAGATGGAAGAATACCAAGCACTGCTACAGGCTGGGGACCAACTGGCTAAGCAGCAGTTCAGCAGAAAAAGATCTGGGGATTGCAGTGGGATAGAAGCTGGATATGACTCAACAGTGCCATGAAGGCTAAATGGCATATTGGGGTGCATTAGGAGGAGCTTTGCCTCATTGAGGTTTACCTGTTAATTCGAACTAAGGGGTTTATCTCGGGAATCGCGCTTCTCTGCTGCATGTAGACGCGGGCAGTTACTTCGGGCTAGTCAGTTTCCAAAATGGCGACCGGCCGGGAATATGCTAATCAAGCACGGGATATTTAAATCCCGTGCTTCATTAGCAATTTTGGTCACCCTCAATAGCCTCCCTAGTTCGAAGTAGGGGGCTAGTGTAGACATACCCATAGTTAAAGTTGCACCTCGCAATCAAAATCTGAAATGGTGCCCCTAAATTGAAGTGGAAGAAATTTCTGTTTGGTGGGCTGGCTTCCTTTTATGCAAAGAAAAGTGGCTTCTATCTTTTCCAAGTTGGAGCAATAGTAAATTTGGAATAAAGATTCTAACGATATCATATCACCTTGCAGGGCATAAATACTTTCTGGTATCTATCCACAATGGGTCACAGGACCATCATACCCAAGCAATTTAGTTTCAGGTGGCATAGTGACCAATACTACTGTGTTAACAGTCTGACACTTTGATGTTATAGAACAAATGAAGTCTCGAGTCTTGGAAAATGTGAGTTCAATGAGATAGCCTTGTCTTTGCAGGCGGTGGGAGTTCTGTCTTAACAGCCTAACTCCACCTTAACCAGTGACAATGGGACTCAGACTTGAAGTCAAGATGAACTTAACAAAGGCTCTTTATGAAAACCCAGTGATGTCAACAAAATCCCCAACACAACAACTTGATTCACCTCCTCCCTCTGCCCCCATCATGAAGGGCTGATTCTTTTCATTTTCTAACACAAATGTGATGGCACCAAAAAATGTGTTACACAAAATAAGAAAAGATTGCACATTAGCAAAGACCAATTTAGTGTTAGGGAATGACAGGCTCTGCTTAGTAGGACAATAACAGTATTGGTAGGCAACCCTTTGCCTTCACTGGCTCCTACCAACACTGCAGTGATCCTGTATGGAATGATATTTCTTCAGTTAATGTAAGTGAAAAGAAGCTGCAAAAAATACAGGCGTGTTAAAGGGCAAATCACAGAAAATGCTCTAATAATAATAATACTAAACAATAATTTCAGGAGTAGACACAAGAGTTATAATGAATGAGCCAAATCCCTCTTCCTTAAAACTCAGCTGCCACACAGTTCCTGATTTGGCTTTTTAGTTATTTAACATATTGTGGCAAAGTCTGGGCCAAGCCCCGTGGGTCCTGCGCTTCCTGGCGGGTTTTTGTGCTCCTCAGAGGCTCGCGGTGTCCCTAATACTGCCACAAAGGCGAGGGTACCCAGCTACCAGAGACCTTTTCATCATTGGCCAGTCTAGTGTCCTTTTTCCATTCCCTACTGGCCTTTCTAGCCAGGGGGAAGGTTGGGGGGCACCCGGTCCCACCCACTAGCTCCGGGTTCCGGTCCAGGGCCCTATGGGAGGGGGCAGACCCAAGCAGGCCGTATAGCTTCGCCCTTGCCCCCTGAGCAGCAGCCCTTCCCTGGGCCACTTCCCCAACCCTTCCTGCGGTACCTCCTCCCTGATACCGTGGAGCAAGCCTTGACGTCAGCTGTCTTGGGTCTGTTCCCTTGTGCTGGGCTGCTCTCCTCTCCTCTCCTTCACTTCACTTCACTTCACTTCTCCTCTAGTCCGTCCCTTTTCTCCTTCCCCCTTAGCTTTGCCTGGGGGAGTGTTTTTATAGTGCACACCTCCTCCCTAAGTGACTGCGGGTGTTCCAATTAGCCTTCCCTTCAGGCTGATGCCAGATAGGCTTCAGGTGTGGCTGGCAGGGCCACAGTCTTTAGCAGCTTACTCAGGGAACATAAAACCACATACCCAGCTCCCCGTGTATCTGCCTTCCATGAGGCCTCAGCAGCCCCCTGCTCTCAGACTGGCACAATATTTAGATTTTTAAAACTCATAATCACACATCACTTAGCTGATACATATACTGTAAAATAGTAACTCAACAATAACGTGCACACATTGACTGAATGCCATAAAGGACATGCCCATTGACACTAGACCTCCACCCCAATTCCCTATCCCCCAGCAATGCCTGGCAAAACAAAGATCCTTTGTGACATGCCCAGCCAGCCATCCAATCCATGTTCCAACAGGCCATCAGATCCAAGCTCTGGTCAGTCATAATCAGCAGCCTCTTGTTCCATTTGTTCTTTATTGCATTTAAAGAGAAAACATTGATTTCCTTTCGCAAAGTGTCCAAAGCAGCAGTTGCAAAACACAAGTGACTCTCCCGGAAACTAAGAGAGAGAATGGGGGGGAGGGGGAGGGGGGGGGTTCATATCTTTTATAGGACCACCTTCTGTTCGTGAGAGAGATGAGCTTAAACAGCTCTTTTTCAGGTCAGAATTGCTCTGTGTGAGCGCAAAACTTTGTTTCTCACACCAACAGAACTTGGTCCAATAAAAGATATGATCTCACCCACCTTGTCTCTATTATACTCGGGCCACCACAGCTACAACAATACTGCCTATCTTGTGGGACATGGTTAGTTATTGATTTTGCCAAGAACAATGACCCTGGAGATACACCAAAAAGCACCTAACTGAACATGCTAATTGCACTAGTGGTTTGTTTTTGAGATGCCTACAAATAACAATACTTTGCTGGTAGGGCTAAAGCCCACTGAAAGCAATGGAAGCCCTTTTGCTAACTTCCCTGAGCTCAGGTCAACTAACAGGAACTAAAAGTAATCATATGAGAGCAAAGGCAGACACCAAGCTAAATGCCCTTTGGATGCTAGATCAGTTATTGACGGTGCTTCTCCATCAATGCAAAGTGGTTGTAAAACTTTACCATTCTTAGCACACCTACTCAGTATTTGCTTTGCACTAGTTGTAAATGACTACTCAGGGTGCAGTGCAATGGAGAATTAGGCTCATTGTGTTTTCCAAGACTCATGTATTAAATGAAATGGACAGTATAAGAAAGGGAAAAAATAAACACTTGCAGGGAGAAAGCTACTGAATGGGTCATAGACTGCACATGCTGCAGATGCAAATCAAACAACTTACCTTGGAGTCATTTAAAGATTTTTATCCATGTGATCATCTGGATGCCTCAGGGAGGCCTTTTGTGTGCTTCGGCATGCCAGTGCTTCCCTCTTTATGTTAGATTTGGATGCTAGATAATACTCGCTCCTGCCGTGAGTGCAGGGGACTGGACTAGAAGACCTCTAGTGACCAATTCCAGTCCTATGATTCTGTGCTCTCTGCTCTCTCTCAAACCGTCAGCAGCTTTAAGCAGGACATCAGTGCTGGTTTGAATTTTCATTGTCTTCTGTTTAATTGAATTTTCATATGTATTTCCTTAACTGTTTTTCCTCCAAGACCTATTTGCCCCCCTCCTCCTCCTACTCTACTCATCCATGCAAATGTTTTCAGCAAGCACCAGCTGCAGAAATTAGGAGTTCTTGGGCATCTTCTACTTTTAGAAAACCACCAACCAGCCAAATGACACCAATGATTGTTCTGTGAGGCTTGAAGCCTGCTACTTGAAAAGACCAGTTTCTTTTTTAACAGAATAACTCTCTCTGAATCTGACTCTTGTGACAAGATTCAGAGGACTCTATTCAGACACACTTCCTGAAGAGATGCAAGTTATGCATTGGCTATTGGGTATAAGTCCAGGAGAGTCTAACTATGATGTAACTTACAGGCTGATAAGATGGGAAAGTGTATAGTTATGTAACCTAACAGACTCCTTATTGGCATGTTAGCACAGCCATGTTGAGTCCCAGGAAGAATGACACTGGCACAAGCTCATTTTAACAATAGAGCCCCATCTATTTATAACTGTAAGAAGCTACAGAGGCAGCTTTCCTCCTGCTCCTACCATTGCTGACACAAGTGTTTTGCTTTGTCCCCAGAACCGTAAGAATATTCTTCAGCTTCCTCTCAGGGTACGTCTACACTGTAAGGCTATGTCTTTTGAATGCGTCCACTATTGTGAAATATAGCGGACCCACTATTTCGGCATCCCTGTAAACCTTGTTCCATGAGGGATAAGGGATGTCTTGAAATAGTGTGCAAATTGCATATCTTATTTCGAGCTAAGAGTGCAGTGTAAATGCACCCTCAGGATATGTCTAGACTACATGCCTCTGTCGGCAGAGACATGTAAAATAGGCTACCCGACATAGTCAATGAAGCGGGGATTTAAATATCCCCGGCTTCATTAAAATAAAAATGGCCGCCACGCTGTGCCGGCTGTGCCAGATCAGCTGATGGTCGGCACAGCACGGCAGTCAAGACGCGGATCGGTCGACAGGGGAAGCCTTTGTCAATCACTCCTGTAAACCTCATTTCACGAGGCATAAGGGAGCAGTTGACAAAGGCTTCCCCTGTCGACCGATCCGCGTCTTGACTGCCACGCTGTGCCGACCATCAGCTGATCCGGCACAGCGCAGCGGCCTTTTTCATTTTAACGAAGCTGGGGATATTTAAATCCCCGCTTCATTGACTATGTCAGGTAGCCTATTTTAGTCTAAGCTCCTCACCTATCTGGTTTCTCCATCGCCATGGTATCATAAATTATCATAATGTCGATTTCCATGCTATGCTTTCACTAAGAAGTCACGTTTCTTCCTACCAGTACTCTGAAACACAGTGAGCAAGCCACTTCTCTCCTATCCCCCATCCCAAAGTAGTACCGCACTCTGCACCGATCTCCTATCATTCTGGGGTCCAACAAGGCTTTGCACAGTGCTCCATCTCCTTTCTGGGCACAGTTCTCCTTCATCACAGACCTTTAGCAAAGCAAGATAAACTTCTCATTGGCTTCACTGGGCCAGAATTTCACCCCTGAACCTTATCACAGGAATGGTGAGCTCTATTAGATGCTCAAATACTACAATGGTAAGTGTGGCATAGTGTTGAAAGCTTATATTTTGGATCATTTAAAACTAGATTGGACAAAACACTGTAGAATATACAATAGAGAACAATCTTGAATTAGCAGGGGGTGGACAAAATGCCTTTAATTGATCTCTTCCATCTCTAACTTGTATGACAGTTTGTAATTCATTCTTTTTAAACTGTTTGCCATTTTGTCAATAGCAAGGGTGACTTTCATCCATTCATGGTTATGGAGGTCCCCACCATGCTCTACAAAAGCTATTGTTTCAAATTTATTTAGAAATAGTGGAATTGCTGTGTACTGTTATTTCAAAATAATGGCCATTATTCCAAAATAACGCTGCTGTGTAGACACTCCCAAAGATACAGATCTGTTTGTTCCTACCACCATTCCTTGCCAAAGAGTGACCACTTGACAAATCATATAGTATCACGAGCTTTTGTGGACAAAACCCACTTCTCCAGATGAGCTTGCAAGTGAGTTTTGCCTACAAAAGCTCATGATTCTCTCTATATTTTTGTTAGTCTCTAAAGTGCCACAGAACTACATTTGACAAGCGATTGCCCATAAACTTTAATGACACTCGGTTAGAGGTGTCAGCTTATCTTTTGAGCAACTGGTTTCCCCAGACTTGTCTGGTAAGTACATTTCAGACCTAATTTTAGCTTGAATGTATCACATTATATATAATGTTGTTATGTGCATTTCATCATATTATTAGTTTTAAAATGATATCTCACCAAGTATATTTTGTATAAAGGTTATCATGGTAGTGTGTAGGGACTGAATACTGAGGTGCATTCTGTCATACCTTCATATTTGCATAACAATAGCCATTGCTGTGACCAGACAATGAACCTGCCAAATCGTGGCAGTATTAAGGGTTTGAAATCCTGACCTCTGTCAAGTGATTAAGACCAGGAAATGAAGACCAGTCTCTTACTGGCACTCACAGAATCAATGAATCATAGAGTTGGAAGAGACCTCAGGATATCATTGAGTCCAAACCCCTGCCCAAAGCAGTGAGTGAGCAGCCTCAAGGTGGCTATGCAAGTGGCACCTTGCTTCAGTTTTCCTTTCGAGTAACTTTATAGAATCAGACAATTAGAGAATTCTAGAACTGGAAGGGACCTTGAGGGGTCATCAAGTCCAGTCCCCTGCCCTCACAGCAGGACCAAGCACCATTTAGATCATCCTTGATAGATGACTGTCTAATCTGCTCTTAAATATCTCCAGTGATGGAGATTCCACAACCTCCTTAGGCAATTTATTCCAGTGTTTAACCACCCTGACAGGCAGGAAGTTTTTCCTAATGTCCAACCTAATCCTCCCTTGCTGCCATTTAAGCCCATTGCTTCTTGTCCTTCTTCTTCATGGAAGCATATACTCAAATAAACATAATTTATTAACAAAACATAGTTCAAAAGTTCCTAGGCATAATTCGTATCTCCACAATGCAAACAGTCCTTAAAATCCTCTTGGCCGCTTACATAATACATGCCACACTCTGGAGTGCTCCCCCATACTCGGATTCTGTCAGGCCTCCTTGTCCCTCTACCAGGTCAGCCTCCTTCCCAGGCCTTCCTTGTGGCCCCCTTTTTCCCAGCAGGAGACTCTCATGTTCCTGTGGGACCCAGTTCTACAGCCAGGAGAAACCAGCCCATCTGCAACTCTCCCTTCTTTTCAGTCTTCTCTCTGGTTCTAGGTCAGAGCTGTCTTGCTCCTCCCCCCACTACTGCAGCTCCTTGCCTTCAGCCCTCTAGCCCAGGGAAGCCAATCAGCAAACCCCTTCCTGCTCTGTTGCCATTAGGCCTCTCCCAGGAACCACCCTCTCTCTGGCAGCCCTTATCTCTTGATCTCCTGGCTAAGGGCTTGACGACACTGAAAACACTGCAGTGGCATAGCTGCACCATGGCTGCAGTGCTTCAGTGTAAACCCTTTGTATGCCAAAGGATTTCCCATAGGTGACCGGAGTGACAGAATCCATCTCTGCGAGAGGCAGTAGCAAGGTCAATGGAAGAATTCTTCTACTGATATACCACTGCTCACATGGGGACTAAGGTCAGTTTAACAACACTAATCAGGGGTGTGGATTTTGTCCAACACAGATAAACTGACCTACTTTTCCAGAGTAGACCAGGTCTCTCTTCATCTGCTTTGATGCACTGAATTGCCCCAGATCCCACTCAGAGCTCCCAAGCTGCTCTCCCACCCTCTTAACGGGACTAACTGAGAGTGCCTGGCCTGGAACAGGAAAGCCACACACAGCTTCATTGAATGGGCCTGCTACCCCATCACGCATGCCTCATTACAATTTGGTTGTGTCACACCATTCTTGTACAATCTCTAAATACCGTGGTGTCCAACCAGTACTATAGTGGCTACTGCTATAGCGAACTTGCCACACTCAACCAGCCAAATAGCCACATGTGGTTAGTAGCTAGCCTGTTGGACACCATGGTCTTAATATCAAGCCTGCCCTCGTACATTCACTACAATGTTCTCTACCGCAGATGAACCACTCTCCATGGGTGTAGGGTTGCCAGATGGTTGAAACAAAAATACCGAACACCTCCCCCCGCAAAAAAAAAAAAAACCCCACCAGGGAAAAAATTCTGTTGAAGGGAAAAAAAAGTGGGGGAGACCAAAGTTGAGACAAAAAAAAAAAAAAAAAAAACGGACTCCAAGGACTTTTGGCCAGCAGCCATTTTGTGCTGGCAGCCTTGGGGAACCAGGTAAGCATGGGGGCTGGGGTAGGGGGGCTGGGAGTGTTGGGAGTCAGGGGGAGCTCGGGGGAGGGGAGGCTGGGCGCTGAGTGTTTGTAGGGTTGCCAGGTGCCCAGCATTTTCACCTCCTGGCCAGGAAAAAATTCAGAGAATACTGGACATCTCAGGTGTCTAGTATTCTCTGAATTTTTTTACTGGACAGGAGGTGAAAATACCGGACTGTCCGGGTGAATACCGGACACCTGGCAACCCTACATGGGTGGCCCTTGTGATTTGCTTAAAGTCACAGGCTAATCTGGACTCTTTCTGATGTGTACTAAAATACTGATGAATCCCATTGTACTTAGTTTCTGCTGGCTTCTTTAGCCAGGGCACTGCTAATCGCTCTAATGCGCAATTATTGCTACGCAGGTTGGTGGTGTATAAGGACTTCCATAGCTACTTTAAAATTATCATTATTATAACTCCAGAGTTTAAACAAAATAATATATTGCCATAGGTTTCCAAGACTGGAAAAGGACAAGATAAAATGTTCTAATCCCCTTGAAAATGATAAGACAGAAATTAGTACACATTATTTCAGAAAACTGAAAAAAAAAACTGCTTCTGAAAGATACTTGTCTTGTGTCTCCCATTGTCATAGAACGTCTTCACCAGACATGATAAGGAGTATGCTGCAGCTCCAAGACAATTCCAGGTAATCTAGTTTTTTAATAATATCTTATTTAAAAGGGTACTGTTAATCTAGAACTTTACAACTCTGACTGAAAATATTTTACCTGCTATAGTTATAAGTAACACCTAAAAATATTCTAAATGAAAAAGATTATAGAGTCAGGGCCTGATTCTCAGTTATGCTAAAACTTTATACTAATCTGGCAATGTAAAGTGAATTCACTTTAAGACACGTGTAGAGGCTGGGGTGCATGACATGTTCTGATTTGAATTCCCTACAATCTATCTGAAACCCAAAGATGTGATAGTTGTATAGAAGTTGGCTGTGCAATGAGACCAGCATGGGGCAATAATAATATAAATAGAGGTAAACCTGGGTTACACCCAGATAAGAACTTCCCCAAAACTGAGGAGTAGCTGGATTCAGAATTTTGATTGAAGCCCATCCATTATAAGGCACAAGTGGATCAGTATTGGTTATAAGAACTGTATTGATGTTTGGGGATTGGCATTTGAGCATTGAGTGAAATGAACAAACATGAGACCGGATCCTACAGAGACTTACACAGGAACCTAACTTTATATGCTATACACTGTTGCACTGAGCTCTGCAAGACTAATTGCACTGATCTCTGTAGGCCCAGCATCTCAGCCTCTCTGAAAACCAATCCAGTAGTGCATAAAGTTAAGCACTGCACACATCTTTGCAGTACCAGGTAGGGTTACCAGGTAGACCCTGCCAAAAAACTGGACACACTTGATCATGGGCGGGGAGGGACCGACCGCAAGGGGGGCGGGGCAGGAAGCAGAGCTGGCAGGGGAGGGTCTGGGGGCTGCGGGGCTAGCCGGGAGGAAAGGGGGCGGGAAGCAGAGTGGGGGCCGTGAGGCTGGCTGGGAGGAACCGGGAGGAAGGAAGAGGGGCTGGGAAGCAGAGCTGGGGAGGGTCGGAGGCTGCGGGGTTGGACGGGAGGAGGGGGCCCGGAGGAAGGGGCGGAAGCGGATCTGGCGGGGGGGTGGTGCAGCCACTGGCCGCAGCCGAGTCCAGGTGCCGCGCCCGGCAGGCAGTACCTCGAGTTGCTCGTAGAAGCCGGGTGGGGCGGGGTGGGGCAGGGGCGGGAGGGGCTGGGAGCCACGGCCGTGATTGGCGCTGGGAGCCTCTGGTTGTGTGCAGAAGCCGGGCGGGGGGAGTGGCTGGGAGTCCCGCCTTTCCCCAGCTTTTGCACGCAACCAGAGACTCCTAGCGCCAATTGCGGCCCCCCTCCCAGGCGCTCCCCCGCCCCCGCCAGGCTTCAGTCCGGGGCCCAGCCGGGAATTCAGAAAATACCGGACATTGCAAATGTCCGGCATTTTCTGAATTTTTCTACCAGACAGACGGTGCAAATATCGGACTGTCCGGTAGAAAACCGGACACCTGGCAACCCTAGTTACCAGGGCTCCAGTTGTTGCTGGTTGTGGAAGATTATGCCGGAGAAGAGCAGAAGAGAACTTGTGGCTGGTTCTGTGTTATGTGGATAATCTTGTTAAGGGCTGGGTTAAAACCTGCTTCTAACTGATGTGGGAACAAGCCTTCATTTAAGATAGTTTAAAAAGATTGCTAAGAGGCTTCAGCTAAAACAAAGCCTAAGAGAGTCTTTCCAGGAACTAGCGCCATGTGAGAGAGGGTTCCACTGCGTACTGTGGCCAGATTGTGGAGGTGGCTTTGAGAGAAAGGCAAACACACAGAAACTGGGGACAGTCAAGAACAGAGAAAGAGGCAGAAGCAAAAAGCAAAAGAAACCCAAGCAGTAGCCACTGAGCACAATGTGACCTTGAGAAAAGTTAAGGAAGAGCTTCAGGGTCTGTTGGCTAGTGCAGTCTGCAGTAGAATGCTGTGGTGCCTTGCAGGGCCATCCTTAGGCATAGGCAGCATACCTGCCTTCCACCAGGGCAGCCTGTGTCTTGGCTGGGCTGTCCTGTCCTGTCTGGAGGTGGCACTTGAACCCAACACCCTGCCCTCCCCAGGTGAATGCCCTATCCCCTAGGCCACACCAGAACCCTCCCACCACCTTAAGTTCAGGGCATTAAGTGCTGGGTTAAAACCTACTTCTAATTGATGTGGGAACAAGCCTTCATTTAAGATAGTTTAAAAGGGTTGCTAAGAGGCTTCAGCATACACAGACAGAGTCCTGTGCTGGCTGTGTATCCCTAGGGATGAGATGTTAAACGGCATGGGGCAGCACCAGCTCCTACAGACCCATCCCCTGGCCACACATACCCCCGTGGCTCAGTGCTCAGACCCTATTCATCAGGTGGCAGCGAGCAGAGTGAGCACAGGCCAGAGGACTTCGCAGGAACAGAGGGCAGCTGCACAGCTGGGGGCTGAAGAGAAGTAGCAGTTTCCATTTCAAAGCACCACTTCTCTCTTGCCAACAGTGCCGCTGCCTTGTGCTCCTCTGGCCTACGCTCGCACTGCTCCTCGCCACCCGCCTGTTCCTTTGAGGCAGCAGATGAGCCTCCCACCCAGCCCTGCTCCAGGATTGCCTACTTTCACAGACCAGATAGACGGGTTGCCATTGCAGCAAATGACGTCCAGGCCATCCACTCTGAGAGACCTGGCAACCCCCTACCCCACACGGCTTCTTCTCATCCCACCCCTCGCAAAGTGGCCACTCCCAGGGCTGCCAGGGTGCTGGGCTGTGTAGAGCAGCGCACCCCAGGGGGTGCGCAAGACGATCCATTGGGGTGCGGGAAGAAAATTCCCCAGCGCCGGCCATGTACGGGGCACAGTGGAGCCAAGGGAGGTGGGGCCGAGGGAGCGCACGCGCGGCATGCTCAAACGCCATGCAACAGCTGAGAGGGGAGATGCCTGGGCGTGGCGTGACGTCATGGCCCGGGACTTTAAAACCGTCCGGCCCGGCATTGCACCACGGGGCCCAGCATGTGATCTGGAAACCTGGAAGCAGCTGGGGCCAGGGCTGCGAGGACTTCTGGGGCCCGATCACAGACTCCAGCCCCGCAAATTGGAAGGCAGAAGGTGGGGGAGGGGAAGGGGGAAAAATAGGAGGAAGGGGTGGAAGAGGAAGGGCTGAGGGAAGGGGGGCAGGTCAGGAGAAGAAAGGGGAAGGCACCAAGGGACAGAGTGGAGGAGAGACAAATGTCTTAGGAGAGGGGATGAGGAGGTGTAGCTCACATGATCAGAGTGGGGCTACTGGAGGAGTGGGCACAGGGGGGAGAGAAGGGCTGGTGGAGGGGGCAGGTCACAGGAGGGCTGAGGGCAGTAAGAAGGGCAGGAGTCAGGACAACAGAGGGGGGTGAGGGGTTGGGGGGCAGCAGGCACCAGGGGAGCTGATGGAGCAAGGGGAGGAGACAGGGCAGCAGAGGGAAAAGGTAGAGGTTTATAAGATAGGGTATATCTACACTACAAAGTTAATTTGAACTAACAGCCGTTAGTTTGAATTAACTTTCATAGGCGCTACACATGCAAACCGCTAGTTCGAACTTAATTCAAACTAGCGGAGCGCTTAATTCGAACTAGGTAAACCTCATTCTACAAGGACTAACACCTAGTTCGAATTAAGTAGTTCGAATTAAGGGCTGTGTAGCCACTTAATTCGAACTAGTTGGAGGCTAGCCCTTCCCAGCTTCCCCTGGTGGCCACTCTGGGCCAAGCCAAGGAAACTCTTCTGCCCCCCTCCCGGCCCCGGAGCCCTTAAATGGCCACGGTCTCGCTACGGTGCCCGTGCCAGGTGCAAGCCTGCTAGCACCCAGCCAGCAGACCCTGCACCTGGCACGGCATGAGCCAGCCACCCGCTGCCACCCAGCCCTCCGCCTCTTCCCAGGACTAGGCTGGCGGCTCCCAGGAGCCGGCCTGGGGCCGCAGGAGGCGGGCGCCCGCCTGGTCTAGTGCGGAGATCGTGGACCTCATCGAGGTTTGGGGGGAGGCCTCCAACGTCCACAATCTCCGCACTAGGCACAGCAAAGAGGCCGTCTAGGATAGCTGCCAGCCTGGCCACCAAAGGCCACATGCAAACCCAGGAGCAGGTTTGCATGAAAATCAAGTTGGTCCAGTGAGACCCCTGACCCTGAGCTTAGAACATAAGAACATAAGAACGGCCGTACTGGGTCAGACCAAAGGTCCATCTAGCCCAGTAGCCTGTCTGCCGACAGCGGCCAACACCAGGTACCCCGGAGGGGATGGACCGAAGACAATGACCAAGCCATTTGTCTCATGCCATCCATCTCCAGCCTTCCACAAACAGAGGCTAGGGACACCATTCCTACTTCCTGCCTAATAGCACTCCATGGACCCAACCTCCATGACTTTATCTAACTTCTCTTTAAACTCTGTTATAGTTCTAGCCTTCACAGCCTCCTGTGGCAAGGAGTTCCACAGGTTGACTATTTGCTTTGTGAAGAAGAACTTTCTTTTATTAGTTTTAAACCTGCTACCCATTAACTTCATTTGGTGTCCTCTAGTTCTTCTATTTAGGGAACTAATGAAGAACTTTTCTTTATGCACCCTCTCCACACCACTCATGATTTTATATACCTCTATCATATCCTCCCTCCGTCTCCTCTTTTCTAAGCTGAAAAGTCCCAGTCTCTTTAGCCTCTTCATATGGGACCTGTTCCAAACCCCTAATCATTTTAGTTGCCCTTTTCTGAACCCTTTCCAAGGCCAAAATATCTTTTTTGAGGTGAGGAGACCACATCTGTACACAGTACTGAAGATATGGCATACCATAGTTTGATACTTCCCCTCCTCCTTCTTCCCCTGGCTTCCCCCTTCCAGCTCCCTCCTCCCAGGTTTCCCCTTCCTCTCCCACTCTCTCTCTTCCCCTCTCCTTTTCCCAGTCTCCCCAGAGGTTAATCCCCAGTTTTGTTAAATAAAGAGAGTTTCTATTTTTGAACACACATGTCCTTTATTTTTACATCAGGAAGGGGACTAGGGAGGGGTAAGTGGAAGGAGGTGAGGGAGGAATGGGGTACGAGCCCCCGATGGGGAGGACTGGGGTGGCACTGCGGGCTCCTCGGGGTGGAAGCTCTCCTGGATCCTGACAGCCCTCCGATTGACCCCCCCGGATGGCAGCCTGCGGCAAGTGCAGCCAGGCTGATGGCCGAGTGCTGTGATGTGCCGAGTGAGGGCACTCAGGGCACTCCAAGACAGGACTGCTTTGCTGTCCCTCAGGGAGGTAGACTAGCAAGCAGGGAACCCTGAGAACTGTCTGTCCAGGGTGGGGGTCGGGTCCCTTTAAACACAGCCCTCGGCTAGCCTGAGGCAGCAGCTCCACACTCTAAGTCCTGGTTCCGGCCAGCCTTAACTTTGGTTCAGGGTCCACTCAATGTGGACATGCTAGTTCGAATTAGCAAAACGCTAATTCGAATTAGTTTTTAGGTCTAGATGCACTAATTCGAATTAGCTTAGTTCGAATTAACTAATTCGAACTAAGTTTGTTCGAATTAGTGCTGTAGTGTAGACATACCCATATTTATTAATAACTTGGGTGCCACAGTGGTACATCCAAACAAGCCCCATGAACTCAGTACTGGTGCACAACACAACATTCATTCTGCTCATGGGAGGAAACTCTTAGAGGGAACAATTCCCCCAGCCTCTCCGCCCCCGAGTTAATGTCACACACACTGGGTTAATGCAATTGCAGGATAGTTGCATGAGGAGGGTTTGGTGGGGGCCAAACTAATCCCCTATTGGTAGGAAAAGTCCTTAGAGAGGGGTCACATGACACCTTTTACTTCTGGTCATGTGTCCATCTTGCCCCGAGAGTGTTACCTCCACAGGCCTGGCTAATGGGAGTCAGGGGCTGTGGCTAATGGGGGTCAAAGAGTAAATTTAAAAAAAATTGTTTGATGTGAAAAAATGGGCCGTTCTCAACCCATTTCCTGGGCCTATTTTGATTGCCAGTCCGCCCCTGATGCGAGGTATCCTGAGGGAAGAGTGGGAGTTCCACAACGCGGAAGGATTGACAGTGGCGCCCTCACTCGTTTGTTCGCTTTCAGCGTATTGCGACGCATTGCAGTTTACGTGTGCCCGGTTAAGTGGATTTACGGATTATATTATCTAGTTTTAACTAAACTAACCCTCACAACATGGACAAGTGGCTTAAAAAAATTCCTGCAAAGAAACCGCGGATTGAAGATAATACTAATAATGCGAGCACAACCGAACAACAAGAAAATGGCATAGCTGACACTTCTACTCCTAGTACGAGCTCTTCGTCAGCCACATTACAAGGTAAAAACAATGACGATCTAATCAGATCTGACAAGAATTTGGCCAAAAAAAATTCGAAATTATCAAGAAGACTATTTGAAACTAGCCAATTAGCCCGTCATAAGACCGGATTTTCAGGTCTCTCCTCCACGTTGGTCTTCTCTCCTGAGCCTCCGGTCTCTCGCTCCATCTTTCTCTCTCTCTCTCTCTCTCCTCCTCCTCCTGCCTCCCCCCCACCTCAGCTCTCCTCCACCTCCTGCCTCTCTCTCTGTCTCTCTCTTTCTCTTCTCCTCCTCCCCACCCCCCGCCTCTCACTCGGGGGACCACGGAGCCCAAACAGTCGTTTGGGCTCCGCACTCCCCATGCTGCATGGGGAGCGGGGAGCCCAAATGGTCGCTTGCGCCACTTGCTCCCACCCGGCAGCCTGGCTGAGCGGAGCAAAAGTCAGCTGAGCGCCACAGCGGGAGGCGAAGGGGGGCGGGGCAGTGACGTCTCTGGGACAAGCATGAGAAGGTGCTGGCCAAACCAGGATTCTGTGGGTGGGAGGGGTGCCTTAGGGTGGCTGGGCTTCCCTCCGTGCCACGCACACGCCGGATCTGGCAGTGGCAGCGTCCTGCAGGGAGAGAACTTGTATCCCTGCCCACTGGGGGAGAGAGGAGGCAGGGTGTTGGGGGGAGGTGTGTGAGCAGCAGACACTCCTGCACCGTCCCTGGGAGTGGATGCTGCCCCAAGAGTGTGGGCATGTGCCATGTGTGGCAATGCTGTGTGTGTGTGTGTCCATGTCCCCAGCCTCCTTCTAGTCCCACCCCAGTGTCAGGAGTATGGCAGGCCTCTCCAGACACCCTGTGACCAATAGCACAAGGGTCCTCTTGTGCAGCCTCTTGTGGCTGTGTGCCCTGGACTGGCACTCCACATGCTCCCATGTGCAGAGGCTGCTGTGTGATCCCCTGGCTGCAACGGCTGAGTGAGGAGCATGCAGCTGCCCCTTGCCACCAGTACCTCCACTTGTGTGTGTAGGGAATGTGATAGCACTCACCTGATGTGGCTTCCCTAGCCTTGGACAATGTCTGGGACACATCCAGAGCATGGAGCTGGCTCTAGGGTCAGGAGAGTGATTGTGTTGGTCCCATCCGGCTCTTCCTCTTCCTCCTCCTCCATGTCTCTGTCCCCTGGGAGGGCGACGATGGGCGTCTCGAGCTCTGAGTCCACTACTGGGGAGGGGCGGAGGAGGAGGGGAAGGGACTGGCCTGCCCCCAGTATGCAGTGCAGGACCTCATAGTAGGGACAGATGTAGGGTTCTGCCCCAGAGCAGGAGCTGCCCTCCCGGGCCTTGGCATACGCCTGGTGGAGCTCTTTCACTTTCATCCGCACCAGCTCCTGGGTGCATATGTGACCTTTGCTAGCCAGGCTCTGGGCCACGCGGCCATAGACATCGGCATTCCAGAGTCTGGTGCGGAGATCCTGGAGATTGGTCTCATCGCCCCAAACCTCAATAAGGTCCAGGATCTCCACACCAGACCAGGAAGGCATGCGTCTTTTCCATTCCCGGGCAGGGTCCTGTAAGCAGGGGGACTGCTCCCTGGGAGCAGTGAAGGGCTTAATGGGAACAGCAGATTTGCTAATTTTGAGCTACCTCAACACAGTGGTAGCTGCTAGGTGGCTCAGGGCTGTCAGGGCCTGCTGTCTGCCACAAGCACTTTCCCCTGAGGCTGCAGCTTTAAGGGGTCCAGGGGAAGGGGGGGCCTACAGAGTTTTCATGAGTGTAGACAGAGGGGCCAGCAGGACACTGTGGGAAGGGCTGGAGGCCAATTATTTCAAAATAACTCCAACAGCCCTGTCTACACCGGCATTATTTTGAACAGCTATTTTGGAAGAGGCATTATTCCTCATGGAATGAGGTTTACAAACACCGAAATAAGCCACCCATTATTTTGAAATAACAGGCTAGCTGTGAAGATCAGTGTTTCTTAAACTGTGTTCCGTGGCACATCAGTGTGCCGTGGAGAACAACAGAATTCAAAATGGCCGCCCTTAAAGGGGCAGGTAATTTTTTTTTTCCTCAATAACTTTCCCCCCGACCCTTTTCCCCCGACCTTTTTTTTAAATTATTTTTTGCTCAACAAAAAATCCTTGGTGTTCCTCATTAAAAAAAAATATTGTTTGGTGTTCCTCTGTCTTAAAAAAATTTAAGAAACACTGGCGTAAATGCTTGCATAGCGCTGCTGTGTAGATATACCCATAGAATTGGAGCAACAAATGGCTTAAAGTGTATATGTTGGAGCTGCCATGTGTAACTATAGGGCCAGCAACCAACAACTATGCTGCATTTCAGCCACTCTCTTGATTCACCACATTCCAAAATGCCAATCAGCTTGGACTTCACCTCCCTTCCAGGGGTAGGGTTGAGGCACAACCATTTGACAAAGCAGGATTCAATATTTATCATTTCACAGGTTAAAACATACTACAAATATTTTAAAATGTGACTTAAAAATTTTAGAGAAATCAGACCCGTCTTGGAGATATTCCCCGAGCAGAAAAAGATGCTACATTTACCATATGATTAATTGTAGATTATTTGCTCACCTATATGGGGTATTTATTTGGGTTGCACTGCCTTTCCCCTGTTACCCACTGGCAAGAAGAAAATGACAAGAAAAGATGTGTGGGTTTTTTTTAAAAGCAAACATGCTACAAGTCCTGGCAGACAATTTTGCATTTGTAGTGATTCTTCCACTTAATTTCTAAAAACATTTTAAATTCAGCCTAAATTATTTTTTCAGTTGTCTTCATATTCTTTTCCTTTGAATTAAACAGTGGCCAAGCAGATGTAACATTGGCAAAGATGTAAAGGCAGTTTCCGTAGCAGATTGGGCATGCTACTCAATAGTGACACTTCTGGCTGTTGAGTGTCACTCAGTACATATTGATCTGTCAACCAGGAGGATGGTGGGCAAGATGGTGAAGTCTCAATGAAAATGTGACTCCTGGTTCTTTTTTTGAAGGCAACAGTGATGTCATTAAATGTTGCAAGAGAACTACAGAACTCTTGAGCTCAGATCTTGAAAGGGAAAGTATTCTCCATGAGAATAAATATGAGTCAACCATGTAATACTATTGCAAAAAAGCGAACATTATTCTGGAATGCATTGGTAGGAGCATTGTAAGCAAGACATGAGTAACAATTCTTCTACTTTACTAAGCCCTGATAAGGCTTCAGCGGTCTACTGTATCCTATTCTGGGCATCACACTTCAGGAAAGACATGGAGAAACTGGAAAAAGCCCAAAGAAGATCAACAAAAATGTTTAAAGGACTAAAAGACATGACCTGTGAGGAAAGATTGAAAAATTTGGATTTGTTTAGTTTCAAGAAGAGAAGACTAAGGGGCAACATAGTAGCAATCTTCAAGTATGTAAAAGGTTTTTATGAAGCAGAGAGTGCTAATTTTTTCTTATCCACTGAGGACAGGCTAAGAAATAATGAGTTTAAATTTCAGCAAGGGATACTTAGCTAGTTGGAAAAAGGGTAGTTGATCTCTGGAACATATTGCTTAGGGAGGCTGGGGAATCTCCATCATTGGTGGTATTTAAGAACAGGTTAGGCCTGCACCTGTAAGGACAGCCCAAATAATACTTAGTTCTGCCTCAGGGCTGGAGACTGGACTAAATGCCTTCTGAGGTCTCTGCCAGCCCTACATTTCTATGATTCTATGGCCATAAAGTCACAGGAATGGGATAAATTACTTGTGCCAGGCCTTCTGTGTTTTTTAGACTGAGGCACTTCAGCAGGATGATACCAGTCACTTTTTTATTTAGGTTCGTATATGTGCCCATCACTGAATAGGCTCCAAACCATCCTTTTGGTTATCAGCTAAATGTGTTAGCTCCATTGCAGCACCATCTAAATATTTAATAGCTATTGGCTATTCCAGCTAGTTCATTAACAAAGGTTCCAGTCCCAAAGTCTTTACTCAGACAGAATTCCTTTGAAAAGCCTCTGGGAATTTTATCTCAGTAAAGGACTTGGGAAAAAATTCTCGCAAACACAAAGGAGCCAAAATAGTGTACGCTACCCACTGGCTACAATAGCAGCCATCGTCCAACTGAATGGGCAACACACACTTTGCTTCTGGGCTGGAAGGAAGAATTATGCTCCCATCAACTTGGCTTGTCTCCTGTACCAAGCCTATTTAATCAGGGGGACCAGAGAGTCAGATAAGTAAGAAGGCAAGATCAAGTCCTAAATATCCCAGAGACTTTTGCTTGTTTGTTTGTAACATCAAATTATATTCACATTAAAGCTCTGCTGAGAAAAGTAAGAATTCGGTGTAGTTGGAGACTAAGAACAGGAATAGTGCAAGTTCCAAAAAGCAAATTTGTGCTTTTACTGGTCCTTCACATCTCTTTCCATCCAGCTACTGTTAATTTCCCATAAATTTAAAAAATATTATTGATCCCTTATTGAAAACAGACTTGCTATCAAATATCTCCCCAATTCCCGTCCTTCAGGAGAGGGGTTTTTTTCCACTTAGTTCTAGAGCTCAGGAAGTGAACATCTCTACTGGTGCACTAAGAAATATTTTTAAAAGAATTTTTAACAACACAGAGACAATAACTGAGCCTCAGATTAGAGGGCCCTTTCGTTTAGCATGAGATTATTGTCAGTTTCACTGATCAATGCTAGATACTAGTATCATGCATCAGTATTTTGCAATTGCTTGTTTTGATTTGAATACAGCCTGTATCCTGGAATCAGGTAAGTAATCTTCTGCCCTCCTCTAACCATGCAACTTGCACAAATGGTTTTTAAAAAAATCTGTGTGATTTAATTAACAGTTCTGAGGGATGTTTTTCATTATCTCATCATTTATTTGTGTTATGAAAAGCAGAACAAAAACATCAATATTTTCTATAAACAAAATGAGCCCAAAATAATTTTTTTTTAAAGGAAATGGCATTAGGTCTAAAATGCCAAAACTCTTACAGTTCCTCCTTCCCTTCTCCATCTTTAGTGATAAAGGAATCAGTTTAGTGCTCAACTGTATCCATTACTCTCTGTTATTTGTCATATACATCATAAATGATATTTGCTTTAAATGCAGTTTTCCACATCAGAATTCTGCATTAAAGAATGAAGAGAAGATAGGTGGCCGAAATCCTAGGATGGCAAGAAGAAAGTCCACTCAAAAGAATCTAGGTTTAAAAGCGTTGTGCTACAGGGACTCAATCCAAAGCCATTCAAGCTAAATGGAAGGACTCCCAACTGACTTTGGATAGGTTTTACATTTTTTTAAAATGAGATAAATAGATTAGATATCCATATTGCCAACCAAAACATTCAAAATCAGGAGCTACTGCTCTCTAAAAATCACATGATTAGGTAAAAATCATGACATTTAAAAAATTGAAATTCATTTTCTTTTCTGCCTAATTTGTGAGCCTTTAGGTTACACTAGGGTCACAATTTCAAGCTTTTCTCCACAACCACAAGGTTTAAAAACTGACAACAACAACAACAAAAAGAAAGGAAAAAGACTGAGATTCTCAAGTAATGATCAGATCCCATGAGCAGGTACTTTAAGCAAAACTCCAAATCTTGGGAGGTTCATTTTACAATGAGAGTTGGATTTGATGGTAAGTGTTCTGATGGGTTGACATTTGGGTGCATGACTGAAGATATCATTTGAATCCATTCTCATCATTTTCCATTCATTGAGAACTGTGAAGGCAAAATCCTTCCCCCTCCTCCTTAGAGGAGTGGTCACAGTGAAGTTCAATTAGTAAACCATGAAGAATTTGCCCTCAGATCACAAATGAACTAATGAGATTTAACCAAGTATTACACTACTTCGAATTTGTTTGAGTTTGGGGATTTTCCCCCATTTTGGATTCTGTTATGTGTAACATTCATTTTTCTGCTGCAGATTACTGGCCGAGAATTAGACCCTTTTGTCTTTTTCCACTTACAAAATTGTTGTCTTCATTTGAGGATGACGTTGAAATTAAGATTCTCTGCTTCTATTAATACTTTCTGCTCTGGTCTACACTAGGGAGTTATTATTTTGAAATAAGGGGGATTATTTTGAAATAAGCAGACCGTTCACACTACCAAGCCCGTTATTTTGAAATAATGGGCTGGTTATTTCGAAATCTGCACTCCTGCTTGCCTCAGGGAATAATGCTTATTTCAAAATAGTTATTTTGAAATAGCATTAGTGTGGACGTTCCGCTGCTGCTATTTCGAAATAACTACTCTCCAGAGTCATTCAAAGTAATTACTCCCCAGTGCTTCCTGGGGCTCTAAGTCAAGATAGTGCATCCACAATAACAAAGCCAACATCGGACTAATTTTGAGACTCCCCCAAAGTGGGGACACACTATTTCGATTTTGTTATTTTGGGAGTTATTTCAAACTTAGTTATTTTGAAATAATTTCCTAGTGTAAACATGCCTTCTGTTTCACAGTTTCACCAAGGTCCTATTTTGATAAAACACCCTCTTTTGTGCACCATCTTTACTCCCTAAAGGTCCTTCAGGAGCTGTGTAGCAAGATTTTAGCAGTCTTTGATTCATGTTTAATTTTGGATCTAAATTCCTGCGGGCTTGTCTACACCAGTGGTTCCCAATCCTTTTTATGCTGCAAACTGATTCACAAACTGTGAGCGGACTGGTAACATTTTATATGCATATTTGCATATTAATTATACAAATAATGAATATGCAGATATGCAAATAAAATGTTTCCTGTCCACCTAGCCCTGACCGAGCTCCTTGCTCCCCAGTGCCTAACATCCTTTAACCCCCACTCCTATGCCCCATGCCCTTTGACTCTTTAACCTCTGACTCCTATAGCCCCATAACCCCACCATGCCCTCACCTAACACCCCTTTGCTCCCACACTCCCCAGAGTGAGGCTGCCCCCTTAGGGAGCGTGGCCATTACTGCCACATGGGCAGGGGGAGCGGCCATTGGCAGCATGCATGCTCCTTCCTCCTTTGCGCCTCCTCCCTCCCCAAGTGCATCTCACACCCTCATGGGTAGAGGCAGGGAGGATCACAGACCATCAGCAGGGCTGCCATCTTACAGGTGCCGCCGCTGGCAAAAATCGGCCGAACGGGTGGGGAGAGTGCGGAGACCCGGCTGGACCGCCATTACTGAGGGGGGAGAAGGGATGGAGGCACCTCCTGCTCATCTCGTCATCTCATATCAGCTTCATCTTTTCAACTCTGCTGGTCTACACTATGAGATAAGCTTGGATCTACTATGATCAAGTTCTGGGACCCCAGTGCTGAGAAGGCAAAGAGTCATGTGCCCCCTACAGGCAAGATTTGAATGTTCTCTAAGGTAGTACATCCACATTTTCAGAACCTACCACTGAATTGGAGAGTGAGAAAGCACTTAGGGAGGTTGGCAGGCAAGCCTATGCTTTTGGTATTTTCTGGGTCCAAAAAGTGGCAGCGGGTGCTTACCATATCCCAGAAGGCACTCCTCGAGTTCCTTCCCCCCCATGTGATAGAAAAGGGAACCGGTGGGCATATGCCCTGGTTGCCTGAGCTGATGCCATAGCTCTACGACCATGGAGCCCAAGGTGGCACAAAGCATTGCCATGCTCATGGCTCTTGTGCTGCGCCTCATGGCACAGCACTTTGAGAGTGCCTGCATATTGCTCCACCAGGAACAGGACGAGGAGGAGGAGGACAAGGACAAACCTCAGCGTGGCCCACAGTCCCTGCTCAGGTAAATCCTGGTGCTCATGCTATTGTGCACACCACTCAATCCCCTGGACACAGTGGAATACTGCTTCGGGCATCAGGAGACGAGCTCAGACTGGTGGGACAGCATTGTCATGCAGGGATGGGACTATCAGCAGTGTTTGCAGAACTTCCACATGCACAAGGCCACATTCCTGGAGCTCTGTGAATGGCTCACCCCTGCCCTGAGGCAACAGAATACCTATATGAGACCGGCTCTCACTGTGGAGAAGCAAGTGTCCATAGCCCTCTGGAAGCTCACCACGCCAGACAGCTACCGCTCAGTTGGGAACTAGTTTGGGGTGGAGAAATCCATAGTCAGGGCTGTGCTCATTCAAGTAGCCAAGGCCATCAACTACATTCTGCTACAGAGGGCCGTGACTCTAGGGAATGTGGACAACGTTGTGGAGGGCTTTTCCGCCATGGGCTTCCCTAACTGTAGATAGAACACACATCCCCATCCTGGCCCCCGACCACTGTGCCATGGAGTAAATCAGCCAGAAAGGGCATTCTCCATAGTACTGCAGGCACTCATGGATCACAAGTGACGCTTCACTGACATCAGCATTGCATGGCCAGGAAAAGGTCATGACGCGTGCATCTTTCGCAATGCCTGCCTCTTCCAAAACATGTATGCTGGAACTTTTCCCCCCCAACTGGACAATCAGAGTCAGAAGGTGCACATGCCCATTGTGATCCTGGGCGACCCAGCCTACCCTCTGCTCCCCTGGCACATGAAGCCCTACACGGGCAGCCTGGACCCCAGCAAGGAGTAGTTTAATAATAGGCTGAGCAGGTGCAGAATGGTGGTGCAATGTGCATTTGGACATTTAAAAGGGAGGTTCAGGAGTTTCCTGACCCACCTGGACCTTAGCGAATTCAACATCCCTTTCATGGTGGCGGCCTGTTGTGTGCTCCACAACCTGTGTGAGAACAAGGAGGAAACTTTTCTGGCAGGGTTGGGGATTGAGGCAGAGCACCTAGGCCAAGAGTTTGAACAGCCGGACACCAGTGCTATAAGGAGAGCACAGCAAGGGGCACTGCATATCAGAGACATTTTGAAAGATAGTTTTGTGCAAGGCCTCTTTTGAGACTCTCCTCTGTGGATCTCCACAGGATGCCCCTGTGTTTTCCTTCAATCCCCTTCCCCACCCCACCCCTGCATTCAACCAATACAGAGTGTGTTGTGCAAATAACAGGAGTTTTTATTTGGAGAAAAACAACAGGGAAAAGAATGAAATGGGAACCAGAAAGGAGAAAGGGGCTCAGGAACAGGAGTGAGATTGCCTCCTGCCTCCCGCAGGCCTGGAGGCTCCAGCAGGAGTGGGGAGGAGGGGTCCCAGAGACGGCATCCCAGAAAGAATAGTTTTTTCCCTGCCCACGGGAGAAGGGGGAAGCTGTGTGTGAGAGCGGTAGAAACAGCCTCCCTAAGAGAGTGCTAATAGGTTCCCTTCCCTCCTGGCAGGTTCCCATGCAAGATATTCTGACTGAATATGGCCATGAACTTGGACCTTATGCTGCACTGCTGTATGGTTCCATGATCCCAGACTACTTACTGGTGGTTTGGCATGGGAAGGTGTCCCACCGCAGAGGACAGAATAAGGCTAGCCGCTCCAGGAACCTTG
Source organism: Rafetus swinhoei (assembly GCA_019425775.1). NCBI lineage: Eukaryota > Metazoa > Chordata > Testudines > Trionychidae > Rafetus > Rafetus swinhoei. Next base: position 40,685,949 of record CM033434.1, on the reverse strand, counting down.
TGAGAAGGATCAAGGGGTTCCTGTGCAAGAGCTTCATGGAGCTGAGTACTCCAGTCTGGTGCTCCATCTGGAGACATGTGAACAAGCTGTTCTGTGCTCCCCATGCTGAGTAGGCTGAGAGAGCACATGTTGCCCCTCACAGCTCATTGCCTGACCCCGTTTGTAGTTAGACAAAGTTAGAGAACTCCTCCCCGGGGTTGTTGATAGCCTGGGAGACATCCTGGGGGGAAGGGATAGACTCGAAGGTCAGGAGCAGCTCCTGGCTCTCAGGCATCTCAGGAGCAGCTCCTGGCTCTCAGGCATCTCAGGAGCAGCTCCTGGCTCTCAGGCATCTCAGGTTGGTCTCCTCCTCTTCCTCCTCCTCCTTGTGGCCCCATGCTACCCTTCCCTCCTGCAGGTGTATCATGGGCAAACTCAACAACCACAGCAGGGGAGCTGGCCAACCCACCTGTCCCCAGAATGGCATCCAGCTGGTCATAGTAGTGGCAGGTGTGAGGTGCCGTCCCAGAGCATCTGCTCTGCTTCTTGGCCTTCTGGATATGACTGCATCAACTCCTTGATCTTGAGCCAGCACTGCTCAAGAGTCCTAGTATGGCCTTTGGCCCTGAGGCTGGCAGTGATCCTGCCACACATGTCAGCATTCTGTTTCTTGGTGCAGAGGTCTTAGAGGATGGACTCTTCCCCCACATACCTCAATGAAGTCTAGGATCTCCCATGCACTCCAGGCTGGAGCTCTTCTGTGGCCCTGAGGAGTGGAGGCCATGGGAGCAGAAGAACTCGCAGATGTCAAATGTCTGAGGGAATGTTGGAGACACTCATGTTGCGGTGTGCTACTTTCTCACCAAGTGCTCATGAAGCTGGCCAAGTAGGACAGGCTCTTCTCCAGTTCCCAGGGCTTCTTGAGCTTGGTGGGAGGAGAGCAGTCATGACACAAGGTGTGGCCAGAATGGTCATAGCAGACAGCTGCAAAAGGCCTCCTGGAGGCCAATGGGGTTAGATTTCTGGCAACTCAGCATCTACACTAGTATAATTTTGGACATGCATGGTTGGGAATAGCTTTACACCCTGTGAAAAGCAGGACTACAGGATTTTGAATTCTGCAGCCCCTTAGGGAGGAAAAACAGGTTTGGTAGTGTTAGATAAGTGACTGTGGGGGGCTAAATTCAGGGTAAAGTCCTAGTGTAAACTAGGCCTAAGTGTATTTCATAGGGCATGTTTACACTAAAAAGACAACAGTGGCCTAGTTGCTTGCACCTTTGCTGCTGGAGCACTGTAGACACTTACTACAGTGACAAAAGGTTCCTTCTACCACTGTAATAAATGCACCTCTTCCAGATCAGGTCAATGGAAAAATCTTCCATCAACTCAGCTGCGTCTATAGTGGGGGACTAGGTTGACCTAACTCTGTTACACAGGACATGAATTTTCACAGCCCCAAGTGATGTACCTAGGGCAACCTAAATTTTTGGTATAGCCCAGGCCTCAGTTAATACACTTAGTCCTTACTTGGTCCAAATTCCACTGCAGGTCAGGGCGTGGTCCAGTAGTAATTATGATGAAATTCTACTTATATATTTTTAATGTCAGTGTCTCCAAATTAATAAAGCAACTATATTCTTTACCATGAAATTTTGGAGCTGATTATTATATTTTGGTCTTGTTGGTGTGTTTGTTCTCCCTTCATTTCAGTTTTATGCACTGTATCCCAAAACTCTGAACTCCTCTATTGGTCTGATATGCTGCTATATATATTTTAATTATATGTAAGACAATGAGAACTGAACTTTGCGAAGTCAGACTAGGCAGACAAATTCCCTGTGCTAAAAGTACCAATGAAAGGAATAATTTAAAAGATGTGGTTCCTGCCAAAGATGTGATATCTCCTCTCTGAAATCCATCATGGATGAACTAAAAACACAATGTTGGAGCACACAAAGGGAGGGCTGATATGATGAGCATGAATTAAGCAGTATATGTGCACAGACAGTAAACCTGAAGGTCTCAGGTACAGTCCTACAAGGTAGTGAGCCTGCTTACCTCTAGTGGGAGCTTAGGGAGTTCAGTGCCTTGCAGGATCAGCCTTTAAGGCTCTAGGGCTTGATTCTCCTCCACTGGTTTCAACAGAGTTACTCCTGATTTGAAGCAATAGATGTTAGAGAAGACTCAAGAGGACTTTAGGACTAAAGTGTGACCCTACAAAGTGCCCTAAGCTCTGCCTCAGGAATGGACAAGTCAATCAACTGTGATTATGAGAGAGTCACAGATCACTGCCTTTCTCCAGGTCAGACATCATTGTCTGTGACCTGTAGCAAATCCTCTGTGCCAGAACAGGTCTGCTGGCTAGTGTACAGAGATGTGCAATCAAGGCTCTGCCCATGTTTCACTCCTGCCCACCTCCACAGATATAGAGAACAAGTAACAGTATCTATTCTCCTGACCCCACCAGCAATCTGGGGATCCATGCTACCTCCGTCCTCCCCTGCATAAGCACATTGTGCCATTGATATTTAGGGGTCTGATTATCATACACTAATGATAACCGCGCAGCATAACTGAGAGGACAGTCAGGCTCTAGAGTTTTTGTTTAGCTGTGTGCTCAAAGAGCAGGAAAACGGTTGAATTTTTTTAAACATGTGATGATTCAAGCTAGGTTTTTCCCATCTCTTGCAACCTCCTAGCTAATCAAGCCAAAACCCCCTCAAAATATTATCTGTCTTTTCAGAACTCATCAAGGGTCTAGTTAGTTCTCTAGAACATTTTCTATGGGACTAAATGTTTCATGTCAGCCTATGACTCACTACAAAGGGTGCCACTCTAGATTTCAAACAGAACTGCCTCTGCAAGATATAAGAGGGATGAGGTGGATGAGGTAATATCTTCAAGATAGGTCCTACAAAGAAAACAACAGGACACCACTTGTCATCACCTACAGCCCCTAACTTAATGTTGGAGGGGTTTATCAACAATCTACAACCTATCCTGGAAAATGACTTCTCACTCTCTCACGCCTTGGGGGACTCACCAATTCTCGCCTACAGACAACCCCCGAACCTCAAACAAATTATTTCTAGTATCCACGAAGCACACCTCCATCATACTCATCCAGGAACCCAACCCTGCTCAACCCTGATGCCAACTCTGTCCACACATCTATACAGGCAATATCATCACAGGACCTAACCACGTAACCCACCACATCAGAGGCTCGTACAACTGCACATCCTCTAATGTGATCTATGCTATCAACTGCCAGCAATGCCCCTCTGCCATATATATTGGCCAAACTGGACAGTCTCTACGAGAATGAATTAATGGACGCAAATCAGATATCTGAAAAGGCAACACACCAACACCTGTTGGAGAACATTTTAACTTGCCTGGGCACTCACTAATGGATCTCAAAGTCACTGTATTATTTCAAACCAATTTCAAAAGCCAGCTCTACAGGGAAGCTACAGAACTCAATTTCATTTACAAGTTTGATTCCGACAACAGAAGTCTAAACAAAGATATTAGCTGGATGACCCGCTACAGTCCACATCCTAATGACAGAAACCAAACAAAGGGTACTTAAAAGTGGGTCCTAAGTATTCTTGTCAGTTTCATTTAGGATGGACGCTCTAATTGACAATTTCTTTCCCTTTTTTCTTCTTTTTTCCTCCTCTTCCCCCATACCCTCTCTGTGCTATGTATTTGAAAACTGGATCCCTTAAACTCCATTCATCTGAAGAAGTGGGTTGTGCCCATGAAAGCTCATGACACCATCTACATTTTGTGTTAGTCTATAAGGTGCTGCATGACTATTAGGTTTTATAAAGCCATTATAATCCTAATCCCAATCCTAAATACAGCTCCTAAATTACTTAATTTTTATCTTCCACATTTTATATCACTCCTTAACATTTCAACACTTAACTTGTCTCAGAAGAATACTTTCAATCTACTATTACCAGCACATACTATCTATTCCTTGGTTTTAGCATTATTCAGCCTACAAAATTTCAATTTTATTGTCAAACCATATATGTCACTGTGAAAACTACCACAGTCTCTTGCTTTTGTGTGTTATTCACTTGGAAGAACCTATCAATATGTGTAGGGCCTTACCTAATTCATGGCCAAAAATGAATCATGGACTATGAAATTTAGTCTGCCATCCTCCTATAACAACTAGATTTCATGGTTGTTATTGTTTACTTCTGTGCTGCCTTCAGAACTAGGTGGCTGGAGAGTGGTAACTTCTGGCCAGGTGCCCAACTCTGAAGAAAGCATCACTACCAGCAGAAGTGAGGATGGCATGGTATGGAGTGGAGTCGTCACTTTGAGAGGACAGAGCTGTCCTTACGGGTGGATGACAGCCCAAAATATTGTGGTCAGAGGGGGCGCTGTGGTAATGCTTCCACCAAATCAGCCCAAGGCCCATTGAACCCCGAAATGCTGAGTCCAGAGGTAGGACACCCCGACCTGAATGCTTCTTCTATGCACCAGGTTGCAGCTGCTAGTCCTGGCCAGACTGCAAAGGCATCAGATTTCTTCTTCCCCTGCATGGGTGCTCCTGCGGTTCCACCTCCAGGAACCTCCCTCACTGCAGGAAGCTCCACGGACTGCTGGGTAGGAGCCCAGTCTCTGAAGGCAGCTCTGCTACCAGCAGCAGTACCACAGAAGTAAGAGTAGCATGATATGGGTTTGTCCCTCTTGCCAGCAGCAACACAGAAGTAAGGATGGCAATTCCACAACCCCTTGCAATAGCCTTGCAATCCCCCCACCATGAATTTTAGATTTGAAAAGATGATATTTATGATTTTTTAAATCCTAGGACTGTGATATTTACCAAAATGGGTTATGAATTTGTTAGGTCCCTAAATATGTGGCTTAAAAGTAACATCAGTCTCTCATCTCATTCTAACAAACATGCAGTTTAACCTTAGTCTTTAAGAATTCATTAGGTTCCCATCAGGCTTATGTGCTATAATCAGGTTTACTTTAGAATATTATATAATACTATTTGACATGATAAAATCCTAATATACATATTTAAATAATCTCCAAAATATAAATATCAGCATGTTGTTCATTTTACAGTCATAATTCCCCAACAGCAGAGACTTTGAACAGCTCTCTGAATATGCCTCCTGCTGTATTCATAGCAACACTGCTATCTCCACCCTACAGTCCTCCTGAGTTTCCACAGTAAAAGACACCTCCCACTTCTGACTACTGACAATGTAAGGCAGGTTTCTGTGAATATTTAACTCAAGTATAGTAGGGTAAGCATATCATATGTTGCTTTAAGTTCTACTGTACATTGTAAAACAACTAGGGATCATTACCATTATTACTTAATAAACTGAGAGCAGCTTCTGCTCACTATATTTATCTTGTCCTGTCTTGCTTTAAAAACATGAATGCTGCTACACAGAGCTACTGTACAGTAACTTGATATGCCTAGTCACTTTGTGTACATTGCTCCAGACTCATCCTACAACCCATCATCTCTAAGGGTGATTTCAATGTGTTCTCTTCTGGTTGAAGGGAAGTGATAGATTCATGGATGTCAGCACGCACACACAAAGCCATACCTGGATAAGTCTATTGCAGACAATCTAATGGACAGATGCATTTATTAACGTATTGATGTTAATTTGCTCCAGACCCTCCCTTTCCTACTCCAAATTTTCCAATAAACCAAAGGACAAAACTGTAACTGTAAACCTTTCCAAGGAGTTAAAAGCTGAGTTTGTCTTTACTGAAACACAAACAACGCTATAAAAAGCCATTTGAGATGTCTAGTAGGACTGCCAAAGCAGCTAAAGCCATGGAGAACTGGACTTCCCCGTCCCTCTCTGGAAGAAGCCTTATTTTTCTCTGAAAACAGATCAGTGTCTCTCTCCCCTCCCCTGGGTGGCAAAATGGCAAACAGCTGGAGAGCGGGGAGGGGCCCAGAAGGGAAGGGCCCGATCCTGTTCAATGGCAAAATTACCCAACCTGCAGCAGGAGCCGGTGGATCGTTCGACAATGCATTGAACGGGTGCGGTGGAAGGGGGGTGGGCAGCGCGGCGAGCGGCTCCGAACCCCTTCGGCCATTTCCGACGCTGTTCTATTTCTCCCGACAGATTCCGAACGCCGCCGAGGCAGGCTCCCGGCAACCGCCGAGCTTTGCCGAGCTTCCAGGGCCAATCGACTTTTCCAGGCTCTGCTGGGCGCTGTCCACCACTCGAAACGCCTGAAATCTCACAGCTGGCGCCGCTGCGTGGGGACCGGCCCGGCCCGGCCCGGCCCGGCCGGCAGCCGCTCTGCAGGCAGAGTCCCCTCCCTTTGCTCAAAGCCTTTCCTCTTCAAAGGGAGGCCCGCTCCCCCAAGCCGTCCAGGCAAGTGGCAAGCCACCTCTGGCAAATAACAGCCCGCCACACCCTGCCTCCACATCCACTGCTGGGCATCGCTCTCGGAACCATCCCCACCCCCAAGGGGATCGGCGGGGTTTCAACGTAGCAACTCCCTTTGCAATCAGCCTTGCACCGATCAATAACAAACCCGCCCTGTGTCTTTAAAAACATTACCGAGCAGCAGAGAGGCTCTTAAGCCTGCGATCAGGGACTGCTCAGTGATGGCGCCACCTTGAATGAGCTTGTCATGGCTATTCCAGGGTAAGCCTGACATTTGTAATGTACTTACAAAATAAAAATACCCTCCCCCCCTTCGCTAGCCTGCCTCGCCCCCCCCCCCCCAGCCATCACTGCTCACTTGAAAGAGAATCAATGTGTGCGTGTGCGCGTGTTTATGGCACAGCAACTGCCTAATTAGCAAGCGTGTGCGCGCGCAAAGGTGTCACAGAAAAACCCATGGGCAAGTCCAACCCTACACAACCACAGCAGTTCGCCGCTTTCTTCCAGACAGCCTCGTGAGATTTGAAATACATTCATGCCCAGGCGAGATGGTTGAGGAAGGGGAAGACAGAGGAACAATGTTCCGATTTGGAAAGGGCTTTTACAGCGGAGCAGGTTTCCTTGTGTAATTGTTTTAATGTTCTGTTCTTTTTTTAAAACTCCCTTAATTTTCATTGGTGATCAGCAGCCAACGTCTTAATTAATCAACAGGAAAGGCGGAAATCTCGGGTAAAAAGGGCTTTGAGTGGCAGCAAGCCTTACTTTAAATCCGCATTACAGGCAGATTTTTAAAATAAACAAATACAGGGAGCCAGCCCAGCAGCTCATGTCAGGAGGTAAAACACGGAAGGGAGTGTGTGTTTTGAGAGGCGAGCGCCTAGGAGATAAAAACCTGACATTAAGCTTAAATGCAGATGATGATGATGTCCTGGTTTCATCTGTGCCATTCATATCTTCTACGAAACCCATCCTACCCCACCCCCAACCACAGGCAGCTTCTCACACCTTATGAGAGGAAAAAGAGAAACCATACCACATCCAATTCAGCACCAACCCCATGAACAGCAGACACCTGGTCATCCTCGGTGAGCAAAGGGCTGGATCCCCCTCCATCTTCTTTCCCCACTAGAAATCACTGCTACAGATGTGCCATACTAATGGGTCCACAAGCCACAACACGATAACCACAGTAATTCTCAGATAAATATGGCGGTCACAGGCATTCTTACAACTAAAGAAGCCCCTTCTTACAAGCTCCCCCCTCAAAAAAAAAAATCAGAGGAATGTCTAGATTTTTTTCAAGGCAAATGATCGACGCTTCTAGGGCGTTAGCCCCAAAGGACTTACTTCATCTGCTTGACAATGGTGCTTTTCCCAGATTCTCCAGCCCCTGTTGGGACAGACACAGAAATAAAAGATCCAGTGAACGTGAGAACATAAGGAGATAAAGGAAATTACACAGAAGGGAGCAGCTGTGTTAATGGGGGGGGGGTCATCTTGGTGAAATACAGTTTCCCAAGGCAGAATGTGCACAGAGGGGAAGAAAACATGACTTAAGGAAATGGGTAGGGATGTGGTCGGCGGGGCGGGGGGGGGAGCGGGGGGGCTGCTGCTTACCTAGCAAGAGTAATTTCACGTCTTTGGCAGCGCTGATCCCATCCTCCTTGAGATTTTTCTCAATCGCTTTGCTCCTCTCCAAGGCAGCTCTCTCCTCTGCGCTCAGTGTACATCCCATGATGGCCAAAAAAACCCTCGGCGGCCGCCTCTCCCCTTCTCAGACACTCCAAGAGAAAGGGGAAAAAAATCACCCCCCAGGAAAAAATCTGGGCAATCAAATACGTTTCCCCTTTCTTTTTAATGTCCTTCCCTCCTCTAGCTCTCTCTAGCAATCAGTGCATCCAAGTGGGAGCCGGGCAGATCTAGGGCTGCAGGCAGGCACTGGGCTGGTGCAAAAAAGGCTGAGCTCTTCCTGATGGAGGAGGAGGAGGAGGAGGAAGAGGGCTCGGTGGGGGGAGGGGAAAGGGTGGATCCTGCTTTGGCTGGAGGATTTTTTTCCTCTAATGCAGGCTGTGGGGGTCTCTAATGGGCGGCGGCGATGGCTGCGAGCGATCGCATCGTTCGGCGGCTCCTGGCGGAGAGGGAAGCAGAAGGGGAAAGCGAGCGAGAGGGAGGGAGGGGGAGTTGCGCCAGGGGTCCGCACTCACGGGCTCGCCTGCTTTGGTGACGTCCGCAGCGCCCGCCCGCGCATGCTCCCAGAGCAGAGTGGGCTGCTGGCGCTCCCGGGCCGCGAGCAGCTCCTCCAGCGGCTCCTGCCGGGGCCGGGAGGAGAGGGCGCTCTCCATTCCCACAGGTGCAGCTAGGATCCAGCGAGAGAGGAGGGCGGGGACCAGCCTGCTTTTCGTGCGGGGGGTTGCGCGGCTTCCAGGGGGTTCTTCCCTGGCCCCGAGGGGTACCTAGGTAGGGATCTGTCTTTTGCTAGTGTGCTCTGCAGCCTGGACGAGTTGGAAAACAATTGGAGCCGGGAAGGAAGGAGCCTGCGCTAAGAGCCTGTGGGTGGACAACTTGTCATTGTCTCCCTTTGACCCCTCCAGGAAAGCTCTCCCAGGCTAATAGACTTCAGTGAGGTTCAAAGGCGTCTTTCCCTTTTCCTCACATGCATGCTGCCCCCGGGGGACTAGCCGTGCTCACTTTGTGACCTTGGACAGGCCCTGCTTTCAGCAGTGACCTCAGTTTTCCCAGGCAGAATTCGTGGCTTGGTGGAGTGCCTGGAGTAGGAGCTGTTTTAGCAGTGTAAATGATTATTCTCGTTACTGGCCTTTCTGTACATACAGTGTAGCTCAACCAGTGGTAGGAGTACCCTTAGGGGTACTTGAGAGAAGTCTGGGGGGTAGTCAACAACTGAAATTTGGAGAGAACTTTATTTTTGTTTTAAGTTTTACAGCGCTTTATTATTTTTGTACTTTTTACACCCAAAAATTTAATTGCCCACCCAGCTACAATTAAGTTATTTAAACAAATGTGTGGCAATGGTAGAAAAAAAAATTGTGTGTCTGAAAACTAGGTACTGGGGGTACTTATAATTTTTTTTTCTTTTTTTTTGAAAAGGGGTACTTTATAAAAAAAAAAAAGGTTGAGAAACACTGGTGTAGTGAATAGGGCTTGTTTAGTGCTACTTTGGTAATAATGAGAGGAAAGGCTCTAGCCTGGGCCGCAGGAGACCTGGTTAAATTCCTGGTTTTGCCACTTCCTTTTCTGGCCTTAGGTCACTTTTTTTCCCTGTGTTTCAGTTCCCCTCTATAAGAAGTTTCTCCTCTTTCTGCCACCTGTTGTCTTCTTTATTTAGACTGTAAACTCTTTGGGGGCCAGGACTATGTATGTACAGTGCATACATTTACACAGTACATCTGTGTATGTACAGTGCATGCCTAGCACTATGGGTTTTGTGTCTTGGTTAGCACCTGTAGGTCCTGCTGTCAGAAGGAGCATAATAATTGATTCTAGGACGTTCATACACTTGCAGAGATGAACTTTATTAGGCCTGGGCAAATGTGGTACCGGGTGGGAGAGGAGACAGTGAAAGAAGTGACAAAAGGTTTTCCCTGATGAAATCCCATCCTAGGTTCATTCAGAGACATGTACATCAATTGCAAAGCTGAAGTTGAAATAGCTTCATTCGGCTTTTGGTACTGTCTACACAGCAGGAAGTCGAAGGAAGAACACTCTTCCTTCGACTTCCCTTGCTCCTCTTGAAATGAGGGTTACAAGAGTCGGAGTAAGAAGTCCTCCATCTCTAAATTATTTCAGAGTAACAGCTTGCACTGTAGACACACACTTTGTAATTTTGAAATAACATCAGTTATACTGAAATCATAGAATCATAGAACCAGAGAGCTGGAAGAGACCTTAAAAGGTGATCAAGTTCAGCCCCCTGCCCAAGGCAAGACCAATCCCAATTAAGTCAACCCAGCCAGAGCTTTGTCAAGCCGAGACTTAAACACCTCTAATGCTGCTGTGTAGACATAGCCTAGATGATTACCTGTTTTGTTCATTCCCTCTGAAGCACCTGGCATTGGCCACTGTAGGAAGACAGGATAATGGGCTAGATCAGTGGTTCTCAAACTTTTTGGCCCACAGACCACCCAATGTGAAACTTTCTGCGGACCACAAGCAGAAAGGAAACTCACCATTAATTACATACAGTAATTACACTCAAGCCATTTTGCTATTGGCTGCAGCTAGGGAGAATGGTTCAATTTAAGTCATTAAACAGATTAAGTGTTTTAACTTTCTCATGTTAGTTTATAAAATTTCATTCTAAATAAAGTAAAATATTAATTTATGTCCAACACAAAAGGTTTTAATGTTTTCTTTATTTATGGCAGGGTGGGGAACCCTTTTTGTGTCAGGAGCCACTGACCCACAGAAAAATCAGTTGGGGTCCACACAAGTGAGAAGCAAAAAAACTCTCTTCCAACACCCCCGACACTCACTGATGTGGCTCTCCAACTGAGACATCTCACTCCTCTGGTGCTCCAGCCCGATGGGGTGAGGGGAAGGGACAGAGAGGACTGAAATTCAGGGCTTCCCATAGGCCAGATTAACTTTTCTGGGGTTCTGGAGTTACTGGATTTTATAGACCCCCTTAGACTCTGGGGTGAGGACAAAAATGAGGGGTTCAGTGTGTGGGACAGGGCTGCCAGTGAGTGGGGTAGAAATAAGGGCAGGATCTGGAAGGGAGGTGGGGTGCAGAAGGGGGAGAGGTTGCAAGGTCTGGGTGGGAGGTAGGGTACAGAAGCAGGCTGGGAGTAGGGTGTCTGACTAGGAGGAGGGAGCAGGAGCAAGGGAGGGTGCAATGTGTGACCAGGAGGGAAGGTGCAAGGAGCAAAGTGGATGCAGGAGCAGGCTTTGGGTAGGGTGCCTAGCCAGGAGGGAGGGTGCCTGGTAAGGAGGGAGGAAGATGGGGGCTGGGAGTGCCTGCAGATAATGCTGGGGTGTAGAGTGGCTGAGGGGGTTCAGGTTGATGGGGGCAGGGTGCCCCTGGGAATAGGGCTGTGGATAGGGTGGTTTTGGGGGGTTCAGGGATATGGCGGGGGAGGGAGGCTGGGTGCAGCACAGTGAGGCAGGGGTGGGTGAGTAGGTGACCCCATGGTATCCAGCACTGCTGGGGGCAGGGTCCTGTGGGTGTCTGGTCCATGGCACCATGGGGGGTGGGTGCTGAAGTGCCTCAACCCCTCCCCCCAGACCAAGTTCCCATGGGTGCAAAGCTCCGAAGGACCCCAAGCCCTCACCTGCATCCTGCGGGCTCCTCCCACTGCTGCCGAACACAGGGCAGCCTAACCTGCTACCAGGGAAAGGGGAGGGCACCGGCCACTCTCGCACCACAAGAGTTTGCCCTGCCCAGCTGGGCCCTGCACAGCCAAACCTGCAGCCTGCCCTGTGGGAGCAACCGAGGGATGCGCAACTCTTACCATGGCAACTGCAATGTCAGCAGGGCCTAGCTGAGGCAGACACTCAGCAGTGGGAGGAACTTTTCCATGGAGGGGGGCAGGGCGGTTCTCCTCCATGTGTAAGTCCACGGCCCATGCCAGGGGTGGGAGGTGGAGAGTTCTGCTATATTTTGGACTATATCCTTGTCTCTTCTGGATTTCGACCAGTTCTTCCCTATTTGTTAAAATCAAATCAAGGAATTGACTGGGGATAGGTTAAAAGGGATAAAAAATAAGGGTGATGTCATGCTAGGGGTCTACTACAGACCACCTACCCAGGCAGATGAAGTGGATGAAGCCATTTTAAACAACTAACAAAATCATCCAAAGCACAGGATTTGGTGGTGATGGGGGATTTCAACTATCCAGACATATGTTGGGAAACTAACACAGCAGGGCACAGACTGTCCAGCAAGTTCTTGGACTGCATTGGAGACAATTTTTTATTTCAGAAGGTTGAGAAAGCTACTGGGGGGGAAGCTGTTCTTGATTTGATTTTAACAAATAGGGAAGAACTGGTTGAGAATTTGACAGTGGAAGGCAGCTTGGGAAAAAGTGACCATGAAATCGTAGAGTTCATGATTCTAAAGAATGGTAGAAGGGAGAACAGCAAAATAGAGACAATGGATTTCAGGAAGGCAGATTTTAGTAAACTCAGAGAGCTGATAGGTCCATGGGAAGCAAGACTAGGAGCAAAAACAACTGAAGAGAGTTGGCAGGTTTTTTAAAGGGACATTATTAAGGGCCCAAAAGCAAACTATTCCACTGAGTAGGAAAGATAAAAAGTATGGCAGGAGACCACCTTGGATCGACTGGGAGATCTTACATGAGATAAAAATCAAAAAGGAGTCATATAAAAAGTGGAAACTAGGTCAAATTACAAAGATGAATATAAGCAAACAACACAGGTACACGGGCAAGATTAGAAACGCAGGGGCACAAAAAGAGCTAAATCTAGCTAGAGGCATAAAGGGTAACAAGAAGATGTTCTACAAGTATATTAGGAGCAAGAGAAAGAACAAGGACAGGGTAGGCCCATTGCTCAGGGAGGAGAGAGAAACAATAACAGGAAACTTGGAAATGGTAGAGGTGCGTAATGACTTCTTTGTTTCGGTTTTCATCAAGAACATGGATGGTGGCGGGATGCCCAACATATGAATGCTAGTGGAAATGGGGTAGGTTTAAAGTTAAAATAAAAGAACAAGTTAAAAATTACTTAGAAAAGTTAGATGTCTGCAAGTCACCAGGGCCTGATGAAATGCATCCTAGAAGGCTCAAGGAGCTGATAGAGGAGGTGTCTGAGCCTTTAGCTGTCATCTTTGGAAAATCATGGAAGACAGGACAGATTCCAGAAGACTAGAAAAGGGCAAATATAGTGCTCATCTATAAAAAGGGGAATAAGAACAACCAAGGAAACTACAGACCAGTCAATTTAATGTCTGTGCCAGGAAAGATAATGGAGCAAGTAATTAAGGATCTCATCTGCAAACACGTGGAAGAAAATCAGGTGATAGGTAACAGCCAGCATGGATTTGTAAAAAAACAAATCATGTCAAAGCAATCTGATAGCTTTCTTTGATAGTATAGAAGTCTTGTGGATAAGGGAAAAGCGGTGGACGTGGTATACTTATACTTTAGTAAGGCATTTGACACGGTCTCACATGACCTTCTTATCAATACACTAGGGAAAATACAACCTGCATGGAGCTACTATAAGGTGGGTGCATAACTGGCTGGATAACCATTCTCAGAGAGAGTTATTAACTGTTCACAATCATGCTGGAAGGGCATAACAAGAGAGGTTCCGCAGGGGTCTGTTGTGGGGCCAGTTCTGTTCAATATCTTCATCAACGATTTAGATGATGGTATACAGAGTACGCTTATTAAGTTTGCAGATGATACCAAGGTGGGAGGGGTTGCAACTGCTTTGGAGGAAAGGTCATAATTCAAAATGATCTGGACAAACTGGAGAAATGGTCTGAGGTAAATAAGATGGAGTTTAATAAGGACAAATGCAAAGTATTCCACTTAGGAAGGAACAATCAGTTTCACACATACAGAATGGGAAGCGACTGTCTAGGAAGGAGTACAGCAGAAAGGGATCTAGGGATCATAGTGGATCACAAGCTAAATATGAGTCAACAGTATGACGCTATTGCAAAAAAAGGCAAACATGATTCTCAGATGCATTAACAGGAGTGTTGTGAACAAGGCTTGTCCCGGGTACCTGTGGCTTTAAGAACTGGCAGGAGACAGGAACTATAGAGTTGTGACGAGTTTGGATAGAGTGACCACCAGGGCACCTGTGTTATTTCCTGGAGGCCTCTTTTTCCAAAAGAACTCCCTCTTCCATGTCCACACATGCCTTTTTCTGAAAAAGCTTTTTTGGAAAAAGCCTTCTTCCTCGTAGAAAGAGGTTTACCACCATTGCAAAAACCCCTCCGTTCTTTTGACTTTTTGTTGAAAGAAAGCAATTGCTGTGTGGACGCAAGTATTGTTTGTCTGGAATAACAGCCATTATTCCGGAAAAATGTTGCAGTGTAGACATATCCTCTGTTTCTCCCGGCTCATTCGAGACTCAGAGGCTACGTCTACACTGCAGGCTTCTTTGCGCAAGAACTGTTTTGCGGAAGAGTTGTTGTGCAAAAGGTCTTCCACAAGAGCGCATCCACACTACTATGTGCTTTTGTGCAAGAGATGTGCTTTTGCGCAAGAGCATCCATGACAGTGTGGACGCTCTCTTGCGCAAGAAAGCTCTGATGGCTATTTTAGCCATAGGGGTTTCTTGCACAAGAAATTAATGTTGCCTGTCTACACTGCCTTCTTGTGGAAGAGCTCTTGTGCAAGAGGACTTATTCCTCGTGGGGAGAGGAATAGCTCTTCTGGAAGAAGCCCTGTTTTCCGACGCTGTACTGTAAATTTACTTGCATAAGAATGCGCGTGCAGTGTAGACGCTGTGCAAGTTTTTGTGCAAGAACGATTGTTCTTGCGCAAAAAGCCTGCAGTGTAGATGTAGCTACAATGTCTTTTGAAAACTTGCTAAGATCCCAGATATGCTGCATGGCTCCTCACAAATGAAAATTGCCCATATAGCCATCTAATTCCATCTCTTTACATTTTCCCTGCAGTTTCTTTTAAATATGGTATTTTTTTGCTTCCTCTCCTAAGCAATTGGGCACTGTTGTGAACTATTAAACTGCTGACTTGTTCCAATCCCAGAAGCGGGTGAATTGAAGTAGTAGGTAACATGATCCATGTTTATATGCAAAATTTGGAAAGTGCTTTAGGATCCTTGCAGGGTAAACAGCTCTATATAGATATACGTTACTAGCAGACTTATCCAGATCCTTCAGGACAGGGCCTTGGGGATGGGGGAGTGCAGGAAGCTGGGGGCCAGGGGTATGTTTTCTCCTCCCATCCCAAAAAAAACCCCCAGCCCACCCAGGGCTTGTTCTTCCTTCTGCCCCCACCCCTAGGCTACCCCACCAGTCTGCCCGGGGCCTGTTCTTCCTCTCTCCCCCAGGCCACCCACCAGTACACCCTGTTTGGGCACTTCAGCCAAGGGCTGGGAGGGGACGGGAAGGGAGGGAAAAGGGCTTGGGGCAGGAGGGCCACTTTCTAGTGTGCTGGCAGGAAAGATGGCAGAGCCCCAGCCCTGCTGGTCACTCCCTTGGGGGTATGGCTGACCACAGTGGATACTCTGTAGGATAGCTCTCCCCTGCAGGCTCGCTTCCCCTAGTGGCCACTCTCATATCTTGTCCCTCTGAACAGCAGCCCCTCTGTTATGGAAAACAGTCATTTTCTCAGGGCTTCCAGTTGTCCTGGCACAGCCAACCTGTGACCCTGCTTTAAGTTAGGAGGAGAGGAAGCTGCATACCAAATTTGGTGGCCCTCCTAATTTGTTACCATTTAGGAGGAGTTCTTGAAGAAACGGACTCACAGACAAACACACAGACAGACAGACAGACACTAAAATATACAGAATAATAGCCTCTTTTATATTTGAATGGTCCTCTCTTCGGGGAAAGTTTATCCTTGTTTGCCCTCACCTGCTTCACACACTAAATGGAGGAAGAGAGTGAAAAAGACCCAAAGGCAGGAATAAGATATGATTTATTCTTATACACTTACCAATGTAACACCAGCACTGGAAGTTTCTATGAGTAAAAAACCAGTAAAACACAAATTTTGATGAACCAGCATTATAGCTTGACCTTGCAACATTGACATCAATGGGGTTTTTTTGCCATGGATACCAAAATGCAGCAGGATCTGGTCCATACACTCATAGTTTCAAATAGCTTGGGCAAATCTACTGGGGACAAAATCATGCTGGGTGTAATTTCGTTGCCTTAAATAGACTTAGACCAGGAATTAATTTAAATTTAGCCTACTGTATTTTCTGTAAGGCAAAGTCTAAGAAAGGACTTAGCATCTGTTTGCTATCATCATCATTAACCACCATGGGCTCAACGCCCATTGGTGTCCAATGCCTCCCTCACTATTTCCTTCCATCTTTCCCTGTTCAGTGTGGAGTGGCTGGATAATAATCTCTCATTGTGGTAGATTTGGAGATTAGTTTGCAAACTATAGACCCTCTATCCTATTCCTGACCTGCTAATTGTATTGATTTATGCCTGCTGGATACATGGGTCATGATTCTGAGTCTGTTCCTATCTATGGTCATAGAAAAGGCAAGAAAATACAAAATTTATTTATGACTGCTCTCCTCTTGGAGCATTATTAATCAAACTCTTTGAGTCTGATCCTTGGGTCAGTTTCTCTGAGCAAATGATCTCAAAATATTCAAAGGATGTTATTTTAAATACTAACAACCAAATGAAGTTAAAAATAGTGGAGTGGTCTGATTCCTCCTAGAGCTGTTATCCAACAAAGCAAAAGCTATCCTTGTTCAGTGAAGGAACAGCAGTGATTTATGTGGCCAATCACAACGACACAAATAAACATAACTTGATCTGCTGTCAGACACTTGCAGCAAACTGTTCCCAATCCATCCATACAGGGGGAAAAGATCTGGGTGGAATAAATTGAAATAATGAATACATCTAAGAAAATCTGCTTGCAGACATTTTATGAGCAGAAAAAATAGGCCACATTTCTGGGTAAATTATTTCATGTGAATTTGTCACTCAGCTCATCTGCTGATGCTTCTGATATAAATGTAAGTAACATATACAGGAGCACCCTCATCAGTCCCGAAGAGCCAACATTTTTGTGCTAGATTAAGGTTAGATTGTGCCTTTTGATAGGGATGTGAGCAAGGGGTGGTGTCTTAATTGCACCACACAAGGAATAGCCTTGTACCACCCTTCTGAGGAGCAACTCCCTTCCTGTTTCCCTTCAGGTGTGTGTGTAGTAATCTGTAGCAGGGCTATACCAGCAGTAAGTCATGCCATCCACTTACGCTAGCTTGGCTGTGCAGGTCAGTACATTGGATGGGTAAGGAAGAGGGAGACAAACCTCTGTCCCTTATAGCTCACTTTGATCAAAATAATGGAAAGCTGATTTATTGTCGTGGAAAAAGCTGTACTTAGTGCATTTTTGGGGTGTGGGAGGCAAAGGGAACATGAAGCCAGCTTTGGTCCTGAGGCCAGCATTAAATAGAGCTTTGGGCTGTTCTGTCTAGCTCCCTGAGGCCTAGCCTGCATTAGGATTTTAGACCTAATTTAGCTGCATAAGGTTGATTTTCTAAACGATGTGTCCACAGTATGAAGCCTGTTCTGTCGACATTAAGGGCTGCTGAGGTCGATTTTGGGTACTCCTGCTTTTCATGAAGAGCATCTCCATTTCTGATCTTTCCTGGTCAAATTTACGGTAGAATACATAAGGTGTTGGTGAAAGTCGACGTTCTTGCCTCTGGGAAACATCCTGCAGTGCCCCACTCTGACCAGAACTTGCACCTCTACTGCTCTCCAGTTGAACAGATAAAGCCCCAGAAAAGTTTGAATTTCATTTCCCATATAGTCAGCATTGAGAGCACACCTCAGAGCAGGCAGCACACCTGAGAAGCACACATGGCCATGACTTCCAATACTTCAAGTCCCATGAACTCCAGTTTCCAGGGGCTCAAAAAAGCACCAGCTTGGAATGTGCAGGAGATCTTGGACTTCATTGAAGTGTAGGAAGAGGAATCCATTCTCTCAGAGCTCCGAAACAGCAAAAAGAAATGCTGATATTTATGTGAAGATGACAAACTGCCTGGTGACCAAAGGACGCTCCAGAAATGCCCAGCAGTGCCGAGTAAAAATAAAGCAGCTGAATCAGTCCTATCACAAAACAAAGGAGGCAAGCAGGCGGTCTGGTACAGTATTTCTCAACCTTTTTTTTTTTTTATAAAGTACCCCTTTTAAAAAAAATTATAAGTACCCCCTTAAAAAAAGTTCCCCCAGTACCTACAGTTTTCAGGCACACAATTTTTTTTTCTACTATTTCAACACATTTGTTTAAACAAATTAATCATAGCCGGACGGGCAATGACATTTTTGGGTGTAAAAAGTACAAAAATAATAAAGTGCTGTAAAACTTAAAACAAAAATTCAGTTTTCTCCAAATTCCAGTTGTGTTGACGTACCCCCCAGACTTCTCTCAAGTACCCCTAAAGGTACTCGTACCACTGGTTGAGAAACACTGGTCTGGTGCATCACCACAAACATGCTGTTTTTACAATCAGCTGCATGCAATTCTTAGGGAGTGGACTCAGCCAGATATCATGGTCAGGCTCGGGAAGCTGGTCAAGACACTCCTGGCAGTAGCATGGTGGCTGGGGGGGGGGAGGAGACAAGGAGAATGGTCAACTGGCAATTGGCAAGAGCCAAGAACTTCATAATATTGGAGCCAGGCTCCTCCTCCGAGGACGTCTCCCAATCGAGCACTGATCCCGGGAAGGGCACTTCTGGTGAGTTCACAATTTTTTTCTTATTACAAGCGGGTGAAGGCAGTTGGATGTGATGTGTGGTGTACTCTGTGCCTTGTAGCCGGTTTGGCTTCCCAGAGGGGTTCCTCCTCCTCCGTGTCAGTGGGTGGCCACTCCGCCTCACTGCGCTGGCCCTTTAAGTCAAAGCCCCAAGTCACTAGGGCATCACACGCAGTGAGTACAAAAGCCAGGCCCTGGTTCAGGGCGGGCCAACTATACAGTGAGTTCAGGTTCCCAGCCCTGGTTCAGGGTGGGACAACAAATAAACAGTTAGCAATCTCAAGGGCCCGGGCCTTGCTTCAGGCCAGGCAGCAAACACAGTCAGTACAGAGGCCAGGCCCTGGTTCAGGGCGGGCCAACAGCACAGTTAGTGATAAGGAAGGCCAGGCCCCTTTGGTTCAGGGCATGGCAGCCAACAACCACAGCAGTTTGGGGGCTTCTTGTTCAGGAGGGGTGTAGGCTGAACGCCTGCAGTGGTAGCGCGGGGGAGATTGCCACCCGGTAAGTGGGTGGCGGGGGGAGCAGTGTAGGCTGCTACGGGCTCAGCAGGGGCTCCAGCCTGAAACATGCTGGCCTTGAGGCCTTTAACAGCCCCCACTAACCCATGAACCACTTCCCTTCTCCCCCTCAGCCAGTACCTGGGTTTCTGGCTGCTTTGTCAAGAAGTCCAGGGTGGTCTCATCCCACTGGGGTCCAGGCGGCCCAGTCCAGTCCTCTGCTGCTTGCAGGTCCACGGGGCTCAGCCAGTTCCCTGGTGCAGGCTGTGGCAGGCGTCTGGGCCAGTCCTCCGGGTCAGGCTCTGTCAGGGGTTCAGGCCAAGGCTCAGGCCTCTGCAGCTGCTGCGGTCTCTCCCAGTTCCTGGGCGTGGGCTGGGGCATGGAATCAGGCTGGCCCTCTGGATCCGCCAGGTTTGGTATGGTCGGAGGCCCGGGCCAAGTTTCAGTCTCCCAGGCAGGGAGCGGGTAGTCGGCCTCTGGCTCGGAGGTGGTTGGAGGCCCAGGCCAAGCTTCAGTCCCAGGCCAGGAGCACTGAGCAGGCCTCTAGTTCCTCCGCAGGCTGGGCCCTGACTGAGTCCAGAGGCTGGATTTTTATAGCCCTGGGCCCGCCCCCTGACTTCCTGTCAGGTGCAGGGGCAGGGTCAGGCTCAGCCCAACATAGCGGCCGGAGGGGTTCCTCTTCCTCTGCGTCAGTGGGCGGCCACTCCACTCCACTCCACTCCACTACAGCCTACACAGCGAGGGGGGCCTGGAACAACTTGTTAACACGTCTGGAGATTAAGCGGGAATCCTCCCTGCACATCTTCATGAAGTTCTCAGATAGGAACTCTTCGATCCTTCTCACAGGGTTTCTGGGGAGTCCCACCTTATTCTGTCCTCCACGGTAGGACACCTTCTCATGCCAAGCCAATAGTAAATGGTCTGGCATCATTGCAGAACAAGGCCCAGGTTTATGGCCACATTCAGTCAGCATCAGTTCCCCATCACTCTCTGTGATCCAGAGAAGACTGCTATCTAGCATGGTGACCTAGATGAAAGAGGAAGGGAAGCTAGCCTCTGCTGCTTGCATGGCTTCAGCCTCTGGCACCTCCCCAATCTCTCCTGTCCTCCTGCCTGCAGGTTCCTGTAGGATGGGAAATAGCACTCAGTGTCTGGTCATGCCGGTGGGGCACAGTGGCTTCTCTCTCCTAGAAAGCCATGTGTGCCAGACACAATCTCCCTCTCCCGCCTGCAGGATCATGTCCTGGAAGGCCCCTTACCATGCCTGCCTCCGTGTGAGTCTGGAGGTTGCCTTGAGAACTCTGCTGTGTACCTGCTGTACAGTGGCCACTTTAAAGCAAAACTTTGGCCTTGCACAGAACACATTTCCATTGTTTTTACAGAGACCTTCACTGTATGTTAACAGATTAGAGTTAGGGTTAACACAATGAAATCTCCTGTAATGTGTGCTCCTGTAAATTTTCGTTACAATGGGAACAGCAGGCAGCTCACTGCATACTCGCCCAGTTCCTGCAGCTATCCATGTTGCACAGATCTGCAAGCGAAAACGGACAAGGGAAGATATGTATAAGGAGCAAATGGAGTGGAGAAACATGGTCCTGGAGGAGATGCGGGCAGAACGCCAGGACAGGGTGGTGGAATAGTAGGAGAGAAGACTGTGCAGGGAGCTGAAGGCAAGGCAACAGGAGAATATATTTGCCTCCCTGATGGCAGTGATAGAGCACCTGGTGGTGTGCCTGGAGAAGAACCCACCCCAAAAAACCCTCTCAACCCCATGCAAAATAACTTTCCCTCTTCCCCTAGTTCCCTAGCCTCCTCCCCCCAGAGGCCCCAGGACACAGGTGGAGGAGAACTCCAGGGCAATCTCACACTCAGCCTCCAGGCTTCAGCAAGCAAAAGGCTGTCCTTCTCGCATTTGAGGGCCCCCCTTGGGTTCCCACCATGGGCTTCTTTTCTTCCCCCACTGTGTTCCCTAAATAAAAATGCATGATCTCTGAAGAACAGTCTCATTATTGCTTGTACTGAAGGGGTGAGGTGGGGGATAACAGGCAAACACAGGGAATGCAGGTTCACCTTGTTGAGAGCAAGGTGCGTGACTCTCAAAACTGGCCATTCATAAAACTTTCTTTCAAAGCCTCTCTGATTTGCACTACCCCACGCTGTGTTCTCCTCATCACCCTGGTTTCTGGCTAGGTGCTCTGCTTCAGTTCCCCGCTCTGACAGATAACTTTCCCCCTTGCTCTCATAAAGATTATGAAGCACACCACAGGCTGCCATCAAAAAACAAATGTTGTGTTCTCCGATGTCCAGCCTAGTTAAGAGACTCCGAAACCTTCCCTTTAAACACCCAAAAGCACATTCCACCACCATTCTGCACTTGCTCAGCCTGTAGTTGATTTGTTCCTTATTGTGATCTAGGCTGCCCATGTATGGCTTCATGAGTCATGGGAGACAGGGGTAGGCTGGGTCACCAAGAATCACTATTGGCATTTCCACCTCTCACATTCTGATTTTCCAGTCTGGGAAGAAAGTTCCAGAGTGCATCTTTCTGAAGAGGCAGGAGTGCCTAAAGATATGTGCATCATGCACCTTTCCCCATCATCTCATGTTGATATCAGTGAAATGGTGCTGGTGGATCACAAGGGCCATCAAGAAGTACTCCTTGTAGTATATGTACTCCTTGGCAAGGTGGTTAAGGGCCACGATAGGCGTGTGCATTCCACCTATCGCCCCAGCACAATTAGGGAACCCCATCTCAGCAAAGCCATCCACTACAGTATCCACATTTCCCCAGAGTCACAACCCTCCATAGCAGAATAATATTGATTGCCTTGGCTACTTGTATAACTACAGCCCCCACTGTAGATTTCCCCACCCCAAACTGATTCCAGACTGGTAGTTGTCTGGTGTTGCAAGTTTCCACAAACAATTGCCACATGCTTCTCCACAGTCAGAGCAGGTCTCATTCTGATATTCTTGCACTTAAAGGTAAAGAAGAGCCATTCACAAAGTTCCAAGAAAGTGGCTTTGCGCATTTGGAAGTTTTGCATCCATTGCTGATCCTCCCATACCTGCAGCCCTATGCAGTCCCTTCAGTCTGTGCTTGTCTTACGGCATCAGAACTGGCATTCAGCTGTGTCCAGAGGATTGGCTGGTGGCTGCGTTTCCATCGGCACAAGGGTTGCCTGTACATGGGATCCCAAGATTCATCCTCATCCTCTTCCTGGCGGACAACATACTGAATCATTAGGTGCATCAAAGCAGACATCACCATCACAATGGTTTGATGCAAAACGGGACCCATGCTTGTGCTGCTATGGCATCTGCATGGGTAACTAGGGCCAAAAAAGGTTCAAAAAGACCATTTCCCATTGATCTCAAGCAAAGGGGGGAGGAAGTAGTTGAGCACATTATGGGTTGCTGATGATGTGAATCCATAACTACCCACTGCAATGTTTTGGTCCTAGAGTGCACCAGGAGCATAACCCAGACTGCAAAGCAGCCCAGGCACTGTGGGATAGCTACCCATCACTCTCAAAGATTCATCACTCTCAAAGTCAATGGCAGGCTCTCTGATGGGGACGCACTACTTCAGACTACATTGAATTCTTCCCCGCAGTGGGGACCTGAATCTTTGACTTTGGAAAATCGGGTGACCAGACATCGACCATAATAGATTCAATCTCATCTCATAGTGTAGATGTGGCCTAAGGAACAAAGCAGCTGTTTTGGCAGCTGGGTACCAGGCAGCTGTAGCAACTCTTCTAGCTATATCCCTATTGTGTGGACAATAAGGGTACATCTACGTAGCAACATTATTTCGAAATAACTTAGTCCTCGTTTACACAGCAGGCAGTTATTTCAAAATAATGTTGAAATAGTATCAAGCTGGAGGACTTCTTACTCCAACTCCTGTAACCCTCATTATACGAGGAATAAGGGAAGTTGGAGGAAGAGTGCTCTATTTCAAAATAAGTTCCATGTAGATGCTCCCTATTTATTTTGAAATAAGCTACACAATTGATGTAGCTCAATTTGCGTAGCTTATTTCAAGTTAAGCCCTGCTGTGTAGACGCACCCTAGGTTATGTCTAAACTACAAGTTTTCTCGGCAAAAAATATGCTAATGAGGGACTCATTCACATGAGTTGCGATCTCATTTGCAAATTTTCTGCTGATCCGGTTTTTTGCTATGGATTTTTGTGCAAAAACAAGCAGTGTGGATGTTTTCTTTTTGTGCAAAAACCCTTTTCCACAAGATGGGTATACCTCCTATTTTAGGGCATAAGGATCTTGCGGAAAAAGGGGGTTTTGCATAAAAAGAAAATGTCCACACTGCTTGTTTTTGCGCAAAAACCCCTAGCGAAAAAACCAGATCAGCAAAAAATATGCAAATGAGATCTCGACTCATGCAAATGAGTTCCTCATTAGCATATTTTTTGCTGAGAAAACTTGTCGTGTAGATGTAGCCTTAGTGTCTAGGAGCTGCTGCGCTGGCCCTGTGCAGCCAAGGCTACAATGAAACCAGCAGAAAGCAGACGTAAGGGAAATCCACCTCCCTCTTCCCCCCCAGATCTCTATAATAGGCCAAACTGAGACATGCTCCACAAACTTCAGAGAAGTTCAGGCTCAAAGCCAAATCCAGATCTGAATTTGGAGACTTGGTTCCATCTCTAACATAGATGTATTTGTTAAGAGAACACAACATAGTGGGAGATACTGTACCATCATCTTTCCTACCAAGACATGAAGGCACATAGTCACATTTGTCAGCCAGGAGGGACAGAAGCAATAAGTTTTCCCACTGAGCTGTAGCCAGGAAACTTTAGGTTAAATATTTGAAAAACTATGTAACCATGAGAACAGTTTGACAATGACAGACATTACCAGAGGTGTCATGGACTTGCCAGTCAGGAAGGTGTTCAAATTACGTTTGCGGCTCAGATTGAGAGATTTTAAGTCTAGAAGAAACCACATGCACGTCTAGTCTGACCTCCTGTGTAACCTAGCCCATAGAATTTCATCCAGTTACTCCTGTATTGAGTCCAAAGGCAGCCAGTGTGATCAGAAGATTTCATGGGATAGAGAATCCACTCCTTCTCTTGGTAGTTTGTTGTAATGGTTAATCACCCTGGTCTTATCTAACTATGTCTATCTAGTGAGAGTAGTTTATGTAATAAATTCTGATTCTCTGCACAAGAGCTGATTCATCCGTCCATTCATCACATTGGGCATTTGTGTTCATCACACTGGTATTTGAACATCTACCAAGGGCTTCTGCCAGCCCATAGAATTCTATGTTGTGGTGGCACAGTATCTGCAATTGTGAACTCCCACATTACAGCATAATATTTCTTAGGCTGATGGCTCACTTAAAATATATAAAAGGAGCTGTTAGGTTTCTGTTACATTTTGCAAACAAAAGAACACAAATTAATGGTTCTACATTAAACATAGGGAGAGGTTTAGTGTGAGGAAATGCAAGCAGTTATTTGAAATACAATATTTGCAGTTATAAAACTTCACAATACATTGAGCTTCATTATAAGAGCTCAATCCTTCCAGCACTCCTCCAACGAGGAAAGTCTCATTTAAGTAACTTAACTCTTAACCTGCATGTGAGTAAATATTTTTATCACATAAGCCCGGATCCCACAACTTCTTTCTCTGTAGACCAGGGGTAGGCAATAATTTTTCATGGGGGACGTAGAGGGGCACTATTGGGAACCAGGGAGAGGGTGGGTGCTAGCCCACCCACTTCTAAAGCCCTTCCCCCAGCCTTGTGGGAGGGACAACTATACCTAGGCCCAACTGATTTCAGGGGACAAAAAATGAAAAAAAGGTCTGGGCGTGTGGGTCAAAACAAGGGAACTGGACGGGGACACCAAGCAGAGAACCACAGATAGTGCCCACTGCTCCTCGAAGTTGTCCAGGGAGCCAGTGGATGCCACCCAGAGTAACTCTGCCCGGATGCATGAGATCAGGGAGGAACAAAAATAGGCCCCACAGTCACAAAGCACCCCCTTGTTTAGCATCCTCCTCCTGGTGTTATAGATTGCAGCTTTCACCAGGGCCAGGAGGAGGTTGATGAGGCGGTCTCGCGACTTTGTGGGGCCACGGATGGGGTGTGCATAAATAAAAAGATGAGGGGAAAAGTGCAGCCAGAACCTCAATAAGAGGTTCTGGAGGAGCCGGAATAGGGGCTACAACCTGGCACATTCTAGGTAGGCATGCACCAGGTTTTCCCTTGCACCGCAAAAGGGGCAGGTATCTGGAATGGGAGTGAACCTCGCTAGGTACAGGCCCGTGCTCATGGCTCCGTGAAGGAGCCACCAACTGATGTCCCCGATGGGCCGTGGAATGAGGGTGGAGTTCCCACCCTCAGCTGGTCGTAGGTAGTCCTGCCACTTAGTGTTGGGGCAGTACACAAGAGTGAGGAAATGCAGTGTGTGGAGCACAAGCGTGTACAGATGATCCCTGGGTGCAGTTTGAAAACAGACTGGCTGCAAATCTGGCAGCTGGTTGGGGGTCCAGGGTTGGGGAAGCTGGGGTGGCCCACGGAACAGGGGCCCAAGAAAAAGGGCTGGAGGGCTTGCAGTGAGGGGGGGCAGGGCATGCCCTCTTGCAGGGCTCACTGCAGGAAATCGAGAGTGGGCTGCGACAAATCTGCCTTCACCTCCTGGAGTATGCACAGGAGGGTTCAGGAAGTGGAGAGTCCCATGCACTGAGTGAGCACTCGGGGATCGACCCAGTCCCCCCTGTCGTAGTCCAGGAGGTCTCCAACCTTGGTGGTTTCTGCAAGGATCAGCCTCTGGCGCACCGAGGGTGACTCTGCCACCTGCACGCACAAGGCTGGATTGTGGAGCAGAGGCTCTGCGAGGAGGTCTGCTCCCTCGGTGGCCACAACGGACCTGGTTGCTGAGAACAGCTTCCAGGCCTGGAGGAGTTCCTGATAGAACTCCGGCAGCTCTGAGAGGTCTCGCGGAAGACCCCTCGGGTGAATAAAAAAGAGCTGCCAGTTGTATTGGAGCCCTCAGAGGCGGAGGAGGAAGGCATGCACCAAAGTGCTCCAAGTCGGACTACCTGCACTATACAGGAGTCTCTGCAGGGCCTGGACGTGGAAGGTCTGGACCTGGCTGCACATGCAGACCAGGCCCTGACCCCCCTACTCCAGGGGAGGACACAAGACCCCTGCAGAGACCCAGTGCATTCCTGTCCAGAAGAGCTCCAGGGCTATCATCTGGAGCCAGGACCTCCGGGGCCAGGCTTAGGGTGTCGAGCCGGTGCCAGAGCATGGACAGGACTAGTTGGTTCAGCACCAGCACCCTCCCATGCAGGGAGAGACACTGGAGCAGTCCTGTCCATCTCCGCAGCCGCTCACCCACCCTGGCCTCCACACCTTGCTAGTTCTCCAGCAGAGAAGGATGCATAGTGGATAAAAAGATGCCCAGATAGAGCAGATGCCCAGATAGAGCCCAGGTCCACCTGATGGCCTGAAGCACGGGTGGGAGGGAGCCTGCCTGCCACCCGTCCTCGACCACCAGGCCAGAGCTCTTGACCCAGTTGACCCAGGCGAAGGAGGCTGCCGAGTAGACAGCTTGGTAGGCCTCCATCCGCACCAGGTTGCCTCGGTCCTGGACCGCGAGGAGCACGTCATCGGAGTATGCCGACAGGACCAGGCGCAGCTCCAGCTCTCGAAGCACCAACCCTGTCAACCTCCCACGGAGGAGACAGAGGAAGGGCTCAATCACCAGAGCATACAGTTGGCCCGACAGCAGACACCCTTGACGTACTCCCCACCCAAAGCTGACTGGCTCGGTCAGGGTCCAGTTGAGCCTGACCAAACACTCCTCGAGGGCTTACAGCACCCAGAGATAACCCACAAAACGGGGCCCAAAGCTGAAGGCCTGTGGAGTGCCCAGGAGATACCTGTGGTCCACCCTGTCAAATGCCTTCTCCTGGTCCAGGGACAGAAGGGCGAACGACAGACAGTCCCTACACCCAAGTTCCAAGAGATCCCGGACCAAGTACAGATTATCGAAGATGCTACGGCCCGGGACGGTGTAGGTCTGGTTGGGATAGATCACATCCGCCAGCACAGACTGCAGCCTCAGCGAGATGGCTTTCGTTATGACCTTGTAGTCCGTGCTGAGGAGTGAGACAGGACGCCAGTTCCCGAAGGTCGCAGAGGTCCCCCTTCTTCGGTAGCAAGGCGAGCACAGCTCGCCTGCACGACAGAGGGAGGACCCTGCTCTCCAAGGACTCGGCCCAGACAGTGACGAGCTCTGGGCCGAGGACGTCCCAGAACAAATGGTAGAACTCCACGGTCAGCCTGTCCATGCCCGGGGGGTTTGTTGGTGGGCATTAGACGGATGGCTTCCAAGAACTTGGCCAGAGTGAAAGGCAGCTCTAGCCGGTCTTGGTCGCCCGTGCTGACTGTTGGGAGTTCGATCCCTGCAGATGTCGGCTTCGGTCGGATCCGGGAAGAACAAACTGGCGTAGAAGGCCACGCGTCTCTTCCAGATCTGTGAGGGGGGTACCATCTTCCACCAAAAGGCAGGTGACGTGATTTTTAGCCCCCCTCTTTTTCTCCAGGGCATAGAAGAAGTGGGAGCCACAATCCAACTCCCAAAGGAGACGGATGCGGGATCGAACAAAGGCACCCCGGGCCTGGTGGTCCTCGAGGACCTGGAGTTCCTCCCGCCTCTCCCGGTACTCCTCGCAGAGGGGTGTATCTTCAGGGTCGGATACCAGATGCCACTCAAGCTTCAAAACCTCCCACTCCAACTGCTCTATTGCCACATCCCTCCACCAGCTGGCCCCCCGGGAGTAGTCATGGCAGAAGAGCCGGGCACGCACCTTCCCCACATCCCACCATCGCCGTGCTGAGGGGAAGGTGGGCCGCTGCCCCTGCCAGGCCAGCCAGAACTCCTGTAAGGACGCCACAAAGCCCACGTCCTCCAGCAGGCTATTATTAAAGTGTCAATAGGCCGGCCCCAGCCTCTCCACACTTAGAGAGGCCTTCACGACCATCAAATGGTGGTCCCTGAACGGGGACGGATGGCCGCTGGAGGAGTGGGCTCATGCTAGATGGAATCGAGATAGATAAATTCAGTCCAACCGGGAGTGGCGTGACCGATTGTCCTCCACCCGCTCATAGGTAAAAGTGGTGATGTCGTCCGGGTGGTGGTTGTGCCAGATGTCCACCAGGGAGTGGCAAGATTTGGTGGCCAGGGTGGGAAGAAGCGTTATTCCTTGTGGAATGAGGTTTATCAATGTCAGTAGAAGCCCTCCATTATTTCAATTTTTTGTTTCGAAATAACATAATTGTTGTGTGGATGCTAGTATTGTTTTTCCAGAATCATCATCATCACCATCATCATCATCATCATCAACAACAACCATGGGCTCAGCGCCCGTTGGTGTCCGATGCCTCCCTCATTATTTTCTTCCATCTTTCCCTGTCCAATCAATGTGGAGTGGCTTAGTTTCTGTAGACTAGCTCTGCACCAATCTACTATGTCATCTACCCATTCTCTGTGGGGTCTGCTTCTCCTATTCGGACCATCCATTATGCCGAATACCAGGGTCTTAACTTTTTGCTTGTCGTTCATTCTGCAGATATGCCTGAATAGCTGTAACTTCCGTTGTATAACCTTCTGCAGTAGGTTCTCTTTTAGCTGTATCTTCCTATATAATTCCTCGTTGGTAACCTTCTGCATCCATCCTATTCTCAGAATTTTCCTCTCCTCTTTAACAACTCCTCTCGAACACCAATATCCTTCTCTTCAAATCTTTCGTTATCACCCATGTCTCACATCCATACAACATGCTGCTAAATACACACGTTTTCAAGACACTCAGCTTCATTCCTAAGCTAATTGCTTTACTTTTCCAGATCTTATCCATCACCTTCAAACTCACTCTTGCTTTCGCTATTCTAGTCGCTATTTCCTTCTTACAGTCTAGCTCATACGTCATGTTGCTCCCCAAATACGTGAACTTCTCTAGTTCTCTAGTCCGATCCCATCTACACTGATCTTCCTACCTAGTTTCTTATCTCCAAATACCATTGTCTTTGTTTTATCGATATTCATAATCAGTCCATACCTCTTCCCTTCCTCATTTAGCACCTGCACCATTCTCGCTAACTTGTTTTCATCTTCCTCGATGATAACTATATAATCCGTGAACCTCAAGTTGTTAATTCTCATCCCATGCACCAATATCCCTTCTACATCTTCCTTGATCTTGTCCATCGCTCTCTCTAGGTGTGTGATGAAGATACTTGGTGATATTGGATCTCCTTGTCTCATACCGCTACTCATTCTAAACCAATAGCCATTATTTCAGAAAAATGGTGCAGTGTTGACTCCTCCGTAGTGTCTTGGGGATGGAGAGAAGAACAGGGTACCTGGGAGCAATGCAGAAGTAAAGGGCCTTTTTGGATGGTCTCTGCCTTTGTGATGTCCAGTATTGGGAGGCTAAACCCCCTCTGTCACTTTCAGTAACACCCACCAAAAGGATCAGGAGAAAAATCCTGAAGTGAAAACTCCTAATTTGCCTGCTTCATATGCAGGAAGAACAAATGTAGGGGAGCCACCATCCTATTACTTTTAATGAAATCCTTCCATACTGAGTACCTCTTTCAATACCCCTTGGCTGGGGAGAGAGGTTGCTCTGACATTGGAACATTGAAAACAGGGAAACAGCAGAAATGTCTAGGAAATCTGCAGTACGTGGGCTCAGAGCTCGGAGTCGTATGCTAACATAATCTTATCTGGGGATTACCATGTAAGATTCTTGTTGCTCATGCTTTCCTTCTGCAGTTTGCTATAGAACAGCACCTATCATGGTCATCTTGGATTACTAGTTAATCTGTGTCCCTTTTCCCCTTTGAGTCCTGTTCTAGTGCCTGCCTTTGGCACAATGCTTCCAGGAACTGTCATTAGGTTTGTGCACCTTTCATTTGCACAGCCTGTGGTTAATATCATAAGTGAGCCAACTGAAAGCAATGGAATCTTTTAAATAACCTACCTAAAACACCAGCCATCTAATTTATGTCCCCGCTATTAACAATCATTAAACATTACAGAAAAATGGGGTTGTAACAGAGGATTGGGGAAAATGCAAATCTGGTACTGTACTTCAAAGAAGAGAAGAATGTTCTTTGCAATTATTGCCAATAAAAGTCTGTTTTCAACCGTTAGGATACAGGAGCATTAACATTATAAAAGAAAAACATCTGTAAATTCCTAGAGGATGATGTACCTATGAGCAATTGCATGCAAGGGATATTTGAAGATTAAAGAATAAATTAAGTCCAACAAACTTTACTTCTTTATTGATAGATCTATTGTGTGCTCTTTACTCCATTAATTTTGTAATTCTAACATATCTAGATTTTAGAAAAGTTTCTGAATTAGAATAATAGGATTGGAAGAGACCTCAGGAGGTCATCGAGTCCAATCCCCTGCCCAAATCAGGACCAACCCTAACTAAATCATCCTAGGCAGGGCTGTGTCAAGCCAGGATTTAAAAACCTCTCAGTATGGTGATTCCACAACCTCCCTAGGGAACCCATTCCAGTGCTTTACCACCCTCCTGGGGAAATAGTTTTTTCTAATATCCAACCTAGACCTCCCCAACTTAAGATGATTGCATCTTGTTCTGTCATTTGCCATCACCTTTCACATCCCTTGCTAGCTGCAATTCCAATTGTGCTCTGGCCTTCCTGATTACATCCCTGCATGCTCGAGTATTTATATGCTTTGCTAGTCTTCTGTCCACGTTTCCACTTTTTCTAAGATTCCTTCTTGTGTTTAAGCTCACCAAAGATTTCACTGTTAAGTCAAGCTGGTCACCTACCATATTTGCTTTTCTTACTGCACATCTAGATGGTTTGTTCCTGTGCCTTCAATAAGGCTTCTTTAAAATACATCCAACTTTCCTGTATTCCTTTCCCCTTCCTGTTAACATCCCAGGGGATCCTGCTCATCAGTTCCCTGAGGGAGTCAAATCCTGCTTTTCTGAAGTCCAGAGTCTGGAGAAAACTTATCTGCAACACAACTAATTGACTAGAAAAGAGCCCCCGGGACTCAACAAAGGGCACAATTATCTTATCAATCATATAAAAACTGGAGAGATGCTGGTCATCAATATCACTGTGTGATGTCTGTATGGGTTGTGTATAAAGAGTTATGAATGTTGCTGGAATGATGTTCTTAAAATGTTGATATCCAAGTCTGCCCTAGTCAAAGGAGCGTGGGTTCATCTATCTGCATGGATCACGCCTAACAGGCAGAGGAGAAAACAGCATGGCTTGATTGCAATCAAAGAACAATGAAATTCATTTGCAGCTAAGGTAAACAAAGTGATTGAGCCCGTCAAAGAAGCAAATTGACCAAAGGATGAAGAAGAGACTTGGCACCTGCAATCCAAAGAACAAGCAGCAGGGGAGAAGAACTTTGCCTGCTTTTCAAAGTTTTTCTGGACTATGAAAGGAAAAAAGGAGAGGAGTTATCCATCACATTACGGACAAATATTTGGTCTATTTGGCATGACAGTTGGAGCACCATTATTCTGGGCAGGGATTGCCTCTCACTCTGTGTTTGTACAGCAACTAACACGGTGGACGCTGATCTCTGGCTAGAACTCTAGGATCTAATGCAGGTAATAATGCCAGTCATTAAAACTAGACTGGACAAAGTGCCAGAAAATCAGCTATGAGCACCAATCCTGCATTGACAGTGGGATGGAGTAGATGGCCTGGTAGCTCTTTTCTTTCTCTGACTTAGGAAATTGCAAAGCTCTCATGAAAACATACATCTTTCATAATGATTTTTTATCAGCTTCTGAAACCTCTTCATACTCTCTATGCAGTGAGGGAGGTTAGCAGGAGGCACACTCACCTTTGTAAATGGATTCTTGATCTGGGTTTTTTTTCTGTGCCCTGGTTCTGCTCCCTTTTTCTTTGGCTTTGGCCCTTCTGTGCTTCTTCATATAGACATTTCTTGTCTGTGTCCTCTGTCTCTCCTGTCCTCACCACACTTGAGTTTTTAGCATCACCCAATTCAAACTGCCCATCCCAGTTTATCATTTCTAACTGCTACTTCAAACTGCCTGCTTCACACACTCTTTTCTAATTGCCTTCTTTAAATGTCTCCTGCTCTTTAAAAAACGTCAGGGTAGGAAACCCAGTCCTGAGGCTGAGTTCTGCCCTGGTGCTGGTAATCTCCTTCAGGCCTGGTCTACACTAGGACTTTATATGGAATTTAGCTGCCCATGGTGGATTTCCTAAGTGATGCATCCACACTACCCAGACAGTTGAGCCACCATTAGGGGCCACGGAGGTCAGTGTCTGTACTCCAGCTTTTCACCAGGAGTCCCAGGTTGAAGTAACAGTAGTGTAGACACAGCATTGCCAGAATTTCAGCACAATTGGCTTCTGGAAGGCCCACAGCTGTCCTCTATGACTACGCTGGCCAGAGCTTCTGCTTCTACTGCTCTCCTGTTGAGTTAAAAAAGCCCCAGGAACAGTTGAATGCCCTGTCCCACATGGCCAGCATCGTGAGCCCATTGTGAGCGAGCAGCGCACCACAGGACATGAGGACATGCGTTCCTCCAACTATCCATCAGACACTGCAATTACAGCAAGTACTTCTGCTCCCACAGCTTCCACGTCCCAGGGGCGCAGAAAGGCACCAGCCTGGATTGTCAAGGAGATCGTGGATTTCATCAGTGTGTGGGGGAATAAAGCCATCTTGCATGAACTCCAAACCAGCAAAAGGAAAGCCAAGATCTATGGCAGGATTGCAAAATGCCTCACGGTGAAAGGATATTCCAGGGATGCCCAGCAGTGCGAGTGAAAGGATATTCCTGGAGCGCCCAACAGTGCCAGGTGAAAAATCAAGGAGCTGAGCCAGTCTTATCATAAGGCCAAGGAGGAGAACAGGTGCTCTGCACCTCACACCTGACACCTCTTTGACCAGCTGGATACAGTCCATGTTTGGGGGGCAGGGGACCCTAGCCAGCTCTCCCATTGTGGTTATCAAGTCCAAACAAGATATCAGTCTGCGGGAGAGCTGGGTGGCAGAGGGGCATGAGGAGGAGGAGGAGGAGGAGGTTCATAGCCAGCCAACCATGCCTGAGAGCCATGCCTGGTCTTGAATCTGTAGCCAGTCCCGTTCTCCCAGAACATCTCCCAGGCCGTAGACAAGCCCAGGGAGGGCATGTCATAGAATCATAGAAACATAGAATACTAGGACTGGAAGGGACCTCGAGAGGTCATCGAGTCCAGTCCCCTGCCCTCATGGCAGGACCCAGTACTGTGTAGCCCATCCCTGATAGACATTTATCTAACCTACTCTTAAATATCTCCAGAGACAGAGATTCCACAACCTCCCTAGGCAATTTATTCCAGTGTTTAACCACCCTGACAGTTAGGAACTTTTTCCTAATGTCCAACCTAAACCTCCCTTGCTGCAGTTTAAGCCCATTGCTTCTTGTTCTACCCTCAGAGGCCAGGAAGAACAAGTTTTCTCCTTCCTCCTTGTGACACCATTTTAGATACCTGAAAACTGCTATCATGTCCCCTCTCAATCTTCTCTTTTCCAAACTAAACAAGCCTAATTCTTTCAGTCTTCCTTCATAGCTCATGTTCTCTAGACCTTTAATCATTCTTGTTGCTCTTCTCTGAACCTTCTTCAATTTCTCCACATCTTTCTTGAAATGTGGTGCCCAGAACTAGACACAATACTCCAATTGAGGCCTAATCAGCAAAGAGTAGAGCGGAAGAATGACTTCTCGTGTCTTGCTCACAACACACCTATTAATGCATCCCAGAATCATGTTTGCTTTTTTTGCAACAGCGTCACACTGTTGACTCATATTTAGCTTGTGGTCCACTATAACCCCTAGATCCCTTTCTGCCGTACTCCTTCCTAGACAGTCGTTTCCCATTCTGTATGTGTGAAACTGATTGTTCCTTCCTCAGTGGAGCACTTTGCATTTGTCCTTATTAAATTTCATCCTGTTTACCTCAGATCATTTCTCCAATTTGTCCAGATCATTTTGAATTATGACACTATCCTCCAAAGCAGTTACAATCCCTCCCAGCTTGGTATCATCTGCAAACTTAATAAGCATGCTCTCTATGCCGATATCTAAATCGTTGATGAAGATATTGAACAGAACTAGTCCCAAAACAGACCCCTGCGGAACCCCACTTGTTACACCTTTCCAGTAGGCTTGTGAACCATTAATAACTGCTCTCTGGGAATGTTTATCCAGCCAGTTATGCACCCACCTTATAGTAGCCCCATCTAAGTTGTATTTGCCTAGGTTATTGATAAGAATATCATGCAAGACCGTATCAAATGCCTTACTAAAGTCTAGGTATACCACATCCACCACTTCTCCCTTATCCACACGACTCGTTATCCTATCAACGAAAGCTATCAGATTGGTTTGACATGATTTGTTCTTTACAAATCCATGCTGGCTGTTATCTATTAGCTTATTATCTTCCAGGTGTTTGCAGATGATTTCCTTAATTACTTGCTCCATTATCTTTCCTGGCACAGAAGTTAAACTGACTGGTCTGTAGTTTCCTGGGTTGTTTTTATTTCCCTTTTTATAGATGGTCACTATATTTCCCCTTTTCCAATCTTCTGGAATCTCTCCTGTCTTCCATGATTTTCCAAAGATGATAGCTAAAGACTCAGATACCTCCTCTATCAGCTCCTTGAGTATTCTAGGAAGCATTTCATCAGGCCCTGGTAACTTGCAGACATCTAACTTTCCTAAGTGATTGTTAACTTGTTCTTTTTTTATGTTATCTTCTAAACCTACCCCCTTCTCACTAGCATTCACTATGTTAGGCACTCATATGTCTGGTGAGTTCACAAACTTTCTCTAACTACAGTTGGATTCAGGCAAAGGGGTATGAGTTGCAGTGCGCTTTTTCTCTGCCTACACTTTGTGGGGGGCCCAGAACAGCTTGTTCACGTGTCTGCAGATGAGCAGACGTCTTGTCTGTACAGCTCCTTGAAGCTCTCACAAGAAACCCCTCGATCCTTTTCATAAAGTTCTTGGGCTGGCCAGCCTTATGCTGTCCTCTGCCACACCAAGCCACCAGTAAGTGGTCTGGCAGCATGGAACCACAAAGCAATGCAGCATAAAGGCCAGGTTTATGGCCATATTTAGTCAGAATTCACTCCTGATCACTTGTGGTGATTTGGAAAAGACTGATATATCTCCTGGAAACCTGGAGGAAGGAGGAGGGGGGAACCTATTAGCACTCTCCCCAGGAGAATGTGCTGTGTGTGCTGCACACATATCCCCCACTTCCCACAGGCAGAAAAAGAAGCACTCTTTCTGGGAAGCTGGATGGACCTGGTGTGGGCTGGACACAGTGGCAAGCCGACCCTCCCCTTCCCACCTCCTACCTGTAGGCTCAGAGCCTGTTTGGGAAAGTAGCACTGCCTGGGAAGCAGCGTGTGCTGGACACAGCAGGAAGCAGCCTTCTGCCTCCACTCTCCTCCTGCCTGCAGGCTTCTGGCCTAGTAGACTCCTTACCATGACTGCCTGCCTGCTTCTGGACTGAGTGTGTCCTAATGCTCCCCTGAGATGTCTGGGCACCTGCTGCAAAGAGTCCACTTTAAAGCAAACATTTGGCCTTGCACAGAACACTTCTCTATTGTCTTTACAGGGATCTTCAGTGTACTAATTGATTAGGATTAGGCTTCACACAATGTATCTGCTGTAAAGTCTGTCCTTGTAACTTTTCTTTGCAGCTGGGCCAGCTGCCAGCTTGGTGCATCCTATACCTCCCACAGCATCTGCCCACATGGCTCAGATCTGCAGGCGCAAACGCACAAGGGAGGAGATGTTCAGGGAGAAAATGGACTGCCTGCACACCCTTGTGGCAGAGATCCAGGCAGAGTGGTAGGAGCAGGCTACAGAGCACTGCCTGGGAGCAGCTCGAGTGCCAGCATGAGATGATGTTCTCCACCATGACTGCTGTCATGGAGTGTGCGGTGAACTGCCTGGATAGGCAAGGGGTAGGCTGGGTCACTCAGGATCATGATGGACATATCCATCTTTCTGACACTGATGTTCCATTTGGGGGAAAAAGTTCCGTCATGCATCTTTCAGAAGAGGCAGGAGTTCCAAAAAATGTACACATCGTGAATGTTTCCCAACCATCCCATGTTAATGTTGGTGAAATGGCCCTTGTGAGCCACAAGCACCTGCAGCACCATGGAGAAGTACCCCTTGCAGCTGATAGATGAAACACACATCCCCATCTTGGCCCCCCAAACACTATGCCTCAGAGTACATCTCTCCACCACAGTTAGGGAAGCCCATAGTGACAAAGCCCTCCACAATGTTGTCCACATTCCCCAAAGTCATGTCCCTTGGTAACAGGATGTTGTTGATGGTCTTGGCAACTTGTATGACAACAGCCTTGACTGTCAATTTCCCCACTCCAAACTGGTTCTTGACTGAGCAGTAGCTGTCTGGCATGGCAAGTTTCCATGCGGTGATTCATCCTCCTCTTCCTGGTGGAGCAACATGAAGACACTCTCGAAGTATAGTGCCATTAGGCGCATGAGAGACATGAGCATGCCAATGCCATCCTACACACCAGGCTACATGGCTGCAATGCTCTGGCATCCGTGTGGGCAATGAGGGCACAAAAAGGCACAAGCACACCGTGTCTCCTTTATCTCATATGAGGGAGGAGGGACTAGAGGAATGCCTAATGGGACACAGCTGACATGAGCCCCTCTAACCACCCGCTGCTGATTTTATGTACCCAGATGACACCAGAAGCATAGGCCAGACTGCCAAGCTACCCACGGTGCCTCCTCGTTGTCTGAGTTGACGGCAGGCTCTGTAATGTGGATGCACTACTTCAGGGAACATTCAATTCCTGTCCATAGTGAGAACACAGCCCTTTGCCTTCTCAACATCAGGTGTCCAGATACTGATCCTGTTAGATTTGACCTTATCTCATAGTGTAGATGTGCCCTCAGTGTCAGATCTGCAGAGTAAAAACCTCCAACGCTGACCGAATAATTACAGATGGAGCAATAGTCTGTGTGTCCTATTTGGCCTGTTAAGCTGAAAGTTTTCCTATGTAATCAGAGCCACCATTTCAGAATTTGCGGGAGGGGGCAACCTGTGCATGCCATGATCGGGGGAGGGAAGAGAGTGAGAGCATGAGGGGAACAGACTAAAAATAGAAGCTTCAGCAGTGTTACTGAGCATGCTCAGTACAAGCAAAGCAACAAATGGGGAGGGGAGAAAACCAACCCCATCCTCCCTCCGAACACACATCATCTCTATCCAGGGGCTACTAAGGCACTGGAAAACTCTACTTTTTTGGCAGACAACTTAGCTGACAGGAGTACTATATCTAACTGCTCATTCCTATATAAAAGAAAAAAATAAATAGAGATGAACAGGTCTAATATTTAACACTAGCAAATTCTGACATCTTGTGGCAAGTCACTTAAGGGACACTGGTTAGCCTTAACATTTTAATGTATGTTCTTACTTTGTTACTAACTCTGTGAAGAGAGAGTCGAGGAGTCCTGATAAGGTCTCTCTATCTCAGCTATGGAAGAGGAGTGAGGTCTAGTAGGTTATCTAGTAGGTGGTCATGGTACATGTAGGTACCAATGACGTAGGGAAGGGTAGGAGGGATGTCCTGGAGGCCAAATTTAGGCTGCTAGGAAAGAGACTGAAATCCAGGACCTCTATGGTGGCATTCTCGGAAATGCTTCCAGTTCCACGCACAGGGCCAAGTAGGCAGGCAGAGCTTCAGAGTCTCAATGCGTGGATGAGACGATGGTGTAGGGAAGAGGGGTTTGGATTTATTAGGAACTGGGGACACTTTTGGGAGAGGAGGAGCCTATACAGGAAGGATGGGCTCCACCTAAACCAGGGTGGAGCCAGACTGCTGGCACTAAACATTAAAAAGGCCGTAGAGCAGTTTTTAAACTAAGAGATGGGGGAAAGACGATTGGTGCGGAGATGCACGTATATCGGAGGGAGACTTCTCTTAGAGGAGAATCCATTGATAGAGATTCTCTAAGCTGTAGTCAGAAAGAGAGGAGGAGAGGGCAAACCATGGGCCAGAGCAGACAAACAACCGCATGCAAAGGAATCCAATGCATCAGGGAAGGGCAGACAAATAAGCAGTGGCAAATTTTTAAAGTGCTTCTACACAAATGCTAGAGTCTGACTAATAAGATGGGTGAACTAGAGTACCTAGTATTAAATGAGGAGATTGACATAATAGGCATCACTGAAACCTGGTGGAATGAGGAAAATCTGTGGGACACAATCATACCGGGATATAAAATATATCGAAAGGATAGAGCAGGCCGGGTGGGTGGCGGAGTGGCACTGTATGTGAAAGATAATGTAGAATCAAATGAAATAAAAATATTAAGTGAATCAACATGTTCAATAGAATCGCTATGGATAGTAATTCCATGCTCCAATAATAAGAAATTAGCAGTAGGGATATATTACCACCTGACCAGGACAGCGATACTGACATTGAAATGCTGAGGAGATTAGAGAGGCTACCAAAATAAAGAACTCTATAATAATGGGGATTTTAATTACCCCATATTGACTGGATACATGTCACCTCAGGAAGAGAAGCGGAGATAAAATTTCTCAATGGCTTAAATGACTGCTTCTTGGAGCAGCTAGTGCAGGAACCCACAAGGGAGAGGCAATTCTCGATTTAGTCAGTGGAGCGCAGGATGAGGTCAGGAAATAACCATTACAGGACCGCTTGGGAATAGTGACCATAATATAATAACATTCAACATTCCTGTGGTGGGAAGAACACCTCAGCAGGCCAGCACCCTGGCATTTAATTTCAAAAGGGAATTACACAAAAATGAGGAGGTTAGTTAAACAGAAATTAAAGGCACAGTGACTAGAGCCAAATCCTGCAAGCTGCATGGAAACTTTTAAAGACACCATAATGGAGGCCCAACTTAAATGTATACCCCAAATTAAAAAACATAGCAAGAGACCTAAAAGAGTCACCGTGGCTTAACAACCATGTAAAAGAAGCAGTGAGGGACAAAAGGCATCTTTTAAGAAGTGGAAGTCCAATCCTAGTGAGATAAATAGAAAGGAACATAAACACTGTCAAATCAAGTGTAAAAATGTAATAAGAAAAGCAAAACAAGATTTTGAGGAACAGCTAGCCAAAAACTCAAAAGAAATAACAAAATGTTTTTAAGTACATTAGAAGCAGGAAGCCTGCTAAAAACCTGTGGGTCCCCTAGACGATCGAACTATAAAAGGCGCAATCAAGGACGATAAAGCCATTGCGGAGAAACTAAATGATTTCTTTGCTTCAGTCTTCACGGCTGAGGACGTTGGGGAGATTCCAAATCTGCACCGTCCTTGGTGGGTGATGAATCTGAGGAACTGTCCCGGATTGAAGTGTCATTAGAGGAGGTTTTGGAACAAATAGAAAAACTTAATGTTAACAAATCTCCGGGACCGGATGGCATTCATCCAAGGGTTCTAAAAGAACTCAAATGGGAAATTGCTGAACTATTATCTGTGGTTTGTAACCTATCCCTTAAATCGGCTTCCGTACCTAATGACTGGAAGGTAGCCAACGTGACACCAATATTTAAAAAGGGCTCTAGAGGCGATCCGGGCAATTACAGACCGGTAAGTCTAACTTCAGTACCGGGCAAATTAGTCGAACAATAGTAAAGAATAAAATTGTGAAGCATGTAGAAGAACATAATTTGTTGGACAAAAGTCAACATGGTTTCTGTAAAGGGAAATCCTATCTTACTAATCTATTAGAGTTCTTTGAAGGGGTTAACAAACATGCGGACAAGGTGGATCCAGTAGATATAGTATACTTAGATTTTCAGAAAGCCTTTGACAAGGTCCCTCACCAAAGGCTCTTGTGTAAATTACATGGCCATGGGATAAGAGGAAGGTCCTTTCTTGGATTGAGAACTGGTTAAAAGACAGGAAACAAAGGGTAGGAATAAATGGTAAGTTTTCAGAATGGAGAGGGGTAACTAGTGGTGTCCCCCAAGGGTCAGTCCTGGGACCAATCCTGTTCAACTTATTCATAAATGATCTGGAGAAAGGTGTAAGCAGTGAGGTGTTAAAGTTTGCAGATGATACCAAACTGTTTAGGATAGTCAAGACAGAAGCAGACTGTGAGGGACTCCAAGAAGAGCTCACCAAACTGAGTGATTGGGCAACAAAATGGCAAATGAAATTTAATGTGGATAAGTGTAAAGTAATGCACATCGGGAAAAATAACCCCAACTATCGTACAGTATGATGGGGGCTAATTTAACTACGACAAATCAGGAAAGAGATCTTGGAGTTATCGTGGACAGTTCTCTGAAAACTTCCACACAGTGTGCAGCAGCGGTCAAAAGGCAAATAGGATGCTAGGAATTATTAAGAAAGGGATAGAAAATAAGACCCAGAATATCTTACTGCCCCTGTATAAAACTTTGGTACGCCCATATCTTGAATACTGTGTACAGATGTGGTCTCCTCACCTCAAAAAAGATATTTTGGCCTTGGAAAGGGTTCAGAAAAGGGCAACTAAAATGATTAGGGTTTTGGAACGGGTCCCATATGAGGAGAGGTTAAAGCGACTGGGACTTTTCAGTTTAGAAAAGAGGAGACTGAGGGGGGATATGATAGAGGTATATAAAATCATGAGTGGTGTGGAGAGGGCCGATAAAGAAAAGTTATTTATTAGTTCCCTAAATAGAAGAACTAGAGGACACCAGATGAAATTAATGAATAGCAGGTTTAAAACTAATAAAAGAAAGTTCTTCTTCACACAGCGTGTAGTCAGCCTGTGGAACTCCTTGCCAGAGGAGGCTGTGAAGGCTAGGACTATAATAGAGTTTAAAGAGAAGCTAGATAATTTCATGGAGGTTAGGTCCATAAAAGGCTATTAGCGAGGGGATAAAATGGTGTCCTTGGCCTCTGTTTGTCAGAGGCTGGAGAGGGATGGCAGGAGACAAATCATTGTCTTGTCCACCCTCTCTGGGGCACCTGGTGCTGGCCACTGTCGGCAGACAGGATACTGGGCTAGATGGACCTTTGGTCTGACCCAGTATGGCCGTTCTTATGTTATAGCAGGGGGCAGATACAGTTTAGCTCTATATGAGAACATCAGATAGAATGGCCATACTGGGTCAGATGAAGGGTCCTTCTAGCCCTGTATCCTGTGGTCCTTCTAACCCTGTATCTGTAACAGTGGCCAATGCCAGGTGCTTCAGAAGGAATAAACAGAAGAGGCAATCAACAAGATGCATCCCGTCACCTATTTTGTTTGTTTTAAATCTGCTGCCTATAAATTTAATTAGGTCAGCTTCTTGTGTTGTGTCAGCGAAGAAATTAATAACGTTTTCTTATGCTATTTTTCCACACCATTCATGATTTTCTACACCTCTAACATAGCCTCTCATTCTTTAGTCATTTATTTTCTAAGCTGAAAAGTCCCAGTCTTGTTAATCTCTCTTCATATGGAAGCTTACCTCTAATCACTTCTGTTGCCCCTTCTGTACCTATTCCAAATTCAATATATCTTTTTTAGATGGGGTGACCTGATCTGCATGCAGTATTCAAGATGTGGGCATGCAATAACTTTATCATAGAATCATAGAATACTAGGACTGGAAGGGACCTTGAGAGGTCATCGAGTCCAGTCCCCTGCCCTTGTGGGAGGACCAAATGCTGTCTAGACCATCCCTGATAGACATTTATCTAACCTACTCTTAAATATCTCCAGAGATGGAGATTCCACAACCTCCCTGGGCAATTTATTCCAGTGTCTGACTACCCTGACAGTTAGGAACTTTTTCCTAATGTCCAACCTAAACCTCCCTTGCTGCAGTTTAAGCCCGTTGCTTCTTGTTCTATCCTCAGAGGCCAAGATGAACAAGTTTTCTCCCTCCTCCTTATGACACCCTTTTAGATATCTGAAAACTGCTATCATGTCCCCCCTCAATCTTCTCTTTTCTAAACTAAACAAACCGAATTCCTTCAGTCTTCCCTCATAGGTCATGTTCTCTAGACCTTTAATCATTCTCGTTGCTCTTCTCTGTACCCTCTCCAATTTCTCCACATCTTTCTTGAAATGCGGTGACCAGAACTGGACACAATACTCCAACTGAGGCCTAACCAGCGCAGAGTAGAGCGGAAGAATGACTTCTCGTGTCTTGCTCACAACACACCTGTTAATGCATCCCAGAATCATGTTTGCTTTCTTTGCAACAGCATCACACTGCTGACTCATATTTAACTTGTGGTCCACTATAACCCCTAGATCCCTTTCTGCCATACTCCTTCCCAGACAGAGGCAATATGGTAGTTTGTCTTACTATCTATTCTTTTCCTAATGGATTCCCAGTATTCTGTTAGCTTTTTAGTTTTTTGACTGCCACTGCGCATTCAACAGATGTTTTCATGGAACTGACCATACGGATTCCAAGATCTCTTTCTTTAGTTGTAACAGCTATTTTAGACCCCCTCATTTTTGTATCTATATTTAGTGTGATGGATAGGAGGGGTGCTGGCCAGCACACAGTGACTAAAGGGTTAAACTCAGGTAGCTAGGGGGTGTTGACAGGGAGCCAGGAGAGCCAATGGCAAAAACTGTTGAAATTTGAATTGAGGCGATATACCTGCCTGCTGTTTCCTTTGTGTGAGTTGAGCTAGGAGCTGGGGGAAGCAAGATGAAGTATATCAAATAGAACTACATGCCTACAAGGAGTACTGGGCATAGGAATGGACTGGGCCTTGAAGTATGGATCAGTACAGGTCATGAGTAGATAAAGAAATGTATGTTTAGTCACAATCAGCTTATTTTTCTTTGTCTTGTTGTTTGGTTAAACGTCTCTGTACTAAATCCATGTGCACCTCCACCTCCCCATTCACTATATCTAAGCTGCACCCAGAGATACTATGTTTCTCTGCATTTTAATTGGTTTTTTTCTCAGTTGCTCTGTAACACCTAGGGTGTGTTTAGACTACATGGCTCCGTTGACGGAGCCATGTAAAGTAGTTTACCCGACATAGTCAGTGAAGCGGGGATTTAAATAATCCCCACTTCATTAAAATAAAAATGGCCGCGCTGTGCCGACGATCAGCTGATCCAGCACAGCGCGGCAGTCTAGATGTGGATCGGTTGACAAGGGAAGACTTTGTCAACCGCTCCTGTAAACCTTGTTTCATGAGTCATAAGGGAGCGGTTGACAAAGGCTTTCCTTGTTGACCAATCCGCATCTAGACTGCCGTGCTGTGCCGAATCAGCTGATTGTCGGCACAGCGCGGAGGCCATTTTATTTTAATGAAGTGGGGATTATTTAAATCCCCACTTCATTGACTATGTCGGGTAAACTACTTTACATGGCTCCATCAACGGAGCCATGTAGTCTAGACATACCCCTAGTGACCAACTATGCTTTATCAAATACATCTTTTTGTTTTTTTAATAAAATCACCTTTTTTAAGGCAATGATTTGATTTTGATTCTTGGGTAACAGGAGGTCTGTGTGTGTGCCTGCCTAGATTGTGAGGTTAGTTATCAGAGAATGCAAGGGTTTTTTTTTTTAATTTCTCCCCTCCCCCCAGCTCTCTTGTATCGAAAGAGCTTGAGGTGCCCCCTGGAAAAAATTCAAGTGCTCTTCCTGAGTTTAAGAAGAAGGGGGTTATTTTTTACACTTGGGGTGTGTCTAGACTACAGGGTTTTTTTTGAAAAAAGTGGCCTTTTTTCAAAAAAACTTCCCCTGCATCTAGACTGGTCCCACGTTCTTTCAATAGTAAATCAAAAAAATGTGGCAGTTTTTTTGACCACGGAAAACCTCATTTTACGAGGAAGAACACTTTTTTTCGAAAGTGCTCTTTTGAAAAAAAGGTGCTATGTAATGCAAACTGTGCTTTTTCAAAAGAGAGCATCCAGACTGCCTCGGTGCTCTCTTTCAAAAAAGTGGCTTGCTTTTTCGAAAGTTCTGATTGTAGTCTAGACGCTCTTTTTCAAAAGTATCTTTTGAAAAAGCCTCTTTTGAAAGAGGCTTGCAGTCTATACGTAGCCTTGATGGTGGCAGCTACCTGCCAAGGCCAGGGAATCTGTGACCTTGGAGAGCTTTTTTTAAGCAGAAGTCTATAGTGGCAAAGTATTTAAGGTCTCTTGCAGGCCCCCACCTTCTGCACTTGGAGA
The DNA here is from genome assembly GCA_019425775.1 of Rafetus swinhoei. Classification (NCBI taxonomy): domain Eukaryota; kingdom Metazoa; phylum Chordata; order Testudines; family Trionychidae; genus Rafetus; species Rafetus swinhoei. The sequence goes on along the minus strand of CM033434.1, from coordinate 40,641,389 downwards.
AGGCGGGGGCCTGCAAGGGAACAGCCCTGACAGTTAGGATTATATTTTCCCATGTGCATTACTTTGGGCAACACAAGGGCAGATGGAATTCAGTGTGAAGTGCAATCACCCACTTTTGTGAGATCCCTTTGTAACTCTTTGCAGTCAGCTTTGGACTAGTTCCTGTTCACCCCCTTTTCAAGAACATTTATAAGAAGTTTAACAGCAGTGGTCCAAATGCAGTTCCCTGCAGCACAACACTCATTCCTACTCTTTTTTCCCCCCTTATCTTTTAAGTGGAGTACCCAACAGTGTTTTCATGATGATCCAAGGATTGCTTCAATTGCCTGAATGCCCAGCCTTTTGTTATTCTTAATCACCCTGCCTCCCTCTTTTTATAACAAACTCCCTGCTCCAAAGGCAAAGCTGCAAGCAGCTCAAACTCTGTTGCATTTAAGACCTGCCTCTGGAGTTAGGGCATGGGCTTTAAGCAGACCTCAAGTATGAAATCCAGGGATTCAAACTCGGGAGGGGTCCCTAAATCCCCATAAATGGTGCCCTTATGTGTAACGATAATGACTTACAATGCTTTACAAATTATATATATACACACGGATGACTTTGCTGACCAATGATGTGTAGATACTTCTGAGATGAAATGCAGCAACTATATAGCAGGGCCCAGCTACACTACGTAGCATGAGGGTAGAGAGTGAAGATTATCTTTAACATCTGAAATTCCAGTGGGAACTTTGACTTGTACTTTGTTCAGGACAGAGAGACCGTTATGCTTATAAAATGTCCTGTGGGATTCTTAATGATCCTCATTGGACATCAATTTGGTCTGAGCTCTCTCCTGAAAGACAGGATCTCCTGTAGTACAGCAGCTCCTAACTGCTTCCGTAGTTATACACAGAGTAATAATGTAGCTTCACTAGCTAGCACAATTCCCTAAGATGCACCTTGGATTTCCTTGTATGTCTTCCAGCAAGGTTGGTGAGTTCATGAAGTGTACGAAATATTGGGCAGCGTTCTTGTGGTGGCTGCAAGATCCAGTAAAAGCCATGCAACATGACTGTATAGCTGATAATAACAGTTTTGGTTTCTTTCTAAGGTAGGACACATACCCCTCACCTTCTTGTCTAATTTCCTGAGATAGGGGTCTTCCCATTTGGGAAAAGCCACACCCTTCAGCACAGTCAGCACAATAACTGTTACCATATGTTTATCTGACAGGCCACAGAAGCTCCATACAGCTGCATTGGGCCACTTTCTTCCAGAATGTTTGTATGCATCTTCCATGTATAAAATGGATCTATCATTTTTATTTAATCAGTCCCCTAATCTGTGGCTGGGGGACAGAATAGAAAATCTACATGTCTGATATTCAAAACTTTGAAAGTGCAGATGTAAAAATTTCAGTGAATTATTTTGTTGGTTTTAAAACCAGTTTTGGTTTATGCTTTTAATTTTTGCAGTGTAATTTATCACAAGCAGTTTTCTGCTGCTGGAAAATGCTTTCTGTGAGATGTAGATTTCCATGCATTATGCACCAAACCGTGTGTTGTTATTTACTTGTAAAAGTACCCTTCTGAGAGTCTCCATGCATAGAGCTGCCATCTGTTCAGGATTACACTTCAGAACTGCTGGTTTCTCTGCAAACCTCCTATCTCATGGCATACATCTATATGCCTATTTAGGAGAATGCCAGGAGGGATGTTTATGTTTCAATTAAATAAAACTTTACAGATGGCTCCTTTATTTTCTGAAATTCTGGCCTGGCTGCCATAGAATCGCAGCAAATTAGAGATGAAAAAATAATTCTATTAGTGAAATTGACCTGGTTGATCAATTTTGTGCATTAATGTTCACCAATATTTGATCATGGCCATTAAAATAAAAAAAAATATAGGTGCAGCTAACCAGCTCTTCTGCCTTATAAAGCTTATTGGGCTAGATGGTGTCAATTGGCAGTGTCACTGAAGTCAATGGAACTACACTGATATAGCTAGACTACAAGTTTTTGTCAGAAAAAGTACGCAAAATGTGCTCCGCATTTTGCATACCTTTTCCCAATTCTTTTGTCGGAAAAGGCTTTTCTGACATTTGGCCTATCTAGACTGGGCCAAATGTTGGAAAAAAACCCTCTTTCGAAAGCCCCCTTCTTCCTCATAGAACGCAAAAAAAGCGGAAGAGCAAATGTATTCCTTGGATGTGGCAGAGTTTTTGTGGGATACCTCTGGTATCCCGAAACCCCCCGCAGTCTAGCCATACTCTGATTTACACCACCTGAGGAGCTGAGTTGTAGGTTTGTTCCTTTACCCTTTCACAACAATATATTCTAAATGGTAAAGGAAAAGGAGGGCTTCACATTCCTGAAAACTACATAGAGATAGTCCAAAACCACATCATGGAGTGCAACCAGCCATGAGGGATGTGAACAATGCCTTGCCCGAGTACATCCCTCTTCAAAACCTTTGCTAGCTTGAGGGCCACATAATGCCTCCTATAACAGTGTGGCTAATCAGACAGCAGACGGGGTGGGTGGGTGTCTACTTTCATTTAATCTGATCTGCCACTGAGAGTCCTGGGGATCCATACTGAACTACAGGAACTCAGCCCTTGTGGGACCCAGAAAAAACATCAGGGCTACTGTCACAGGGTGGGCATGCCCGTCCCTTTCAGGGGTAAGGTGCTAATCCACTGAGGCATCTCAAAGGGTGCTCAACCCTGCATGTGTATCAGGTTCAATGGCCCAGAGCCAATAACGATGCCCCTTCTCTGTGACGCAGTCAGGACTAGCAACCACAGTCAATATCAACACTCCCTTCCCCCAGGGCAGTGGGACCTAGCAGCCAGAGTCAGTAACAACATTCCCTACCTTCAGGGCAGTGGGGCCTGGCAGCCACAGTCACAGAGTCAATAGCAACTCCCCTTCACTCAGGACAGCATGGCCTAGCAGCCAGTCAATGGGAATGGTTGTAGTGCCTCACATGGAGTTATTGGGGGTGAGGTAGGGGAACCCAGGCCCACCCTCTCCACTGGGTCCCCACCCAGGGGCCCTGTCAGCAGTGGAGTGGACCACCACTAGCTCAGTGGGGAATCCCTCCAAAACACACCAAGCTCTCGGAGGGAGAGCAGGGAAGTAACTCCCCACTCTGGGCTACGTCCTACCAGACTCACTGTTGCAGTCTTCTTCACCACTTTCCTCCAGACTGGGGGCTTCTCGGGCCATTCCCCTCTGACTGGCCTCCATCGCTTGGTCCATCTGCAGCTTTATCTCAGGAGCTCCGCGAACACCTCAGCCCAGCCCTTATAGCTATCCTCCAGCTGGAGCATGCCCAGCAGAGCTGTAGGGGTGGGGCCTCCTCAGCCAGGTAACAAGGGTTAACCCATAAGCCCCAGTGCAGGGCTGGTACACCCCGTCATGCCTATTCATGAACACAGAGCCACTCTCACATGTGACATTAGCACACTGAGACTATGTCTATACACGATGATCCTCTTCCACAAGAGGAAATGCAAATGGAGCACTCATTTGCATATGTCACGCTCTCATTTGCATTTCCTCCTCGGATCCCTTTTGTGCAAGAGGTTTTTGCGCAAAAACGCACTGTGTAGACGGCTCCTTTTTGAGCAAAAACCCCCTTTTGCACAAGAAGAATGGCTCTTGCATAAAAGGGGGTTTTTGCTCAAAAAGGAGCTGTCTACACAGCGCTTTTTTGCGCAAAAACCTCTTGCACAAAAGGGATCTGAGGAGGAAATGCAAATCAGAGCGCGACATATGCAAATGAGCACTCCATTTGCATTTCCTCTTGCGGAAGAGGATCGTAGTATAGACGTAGCCTGAGTTACCAACCAAAGCCTTGGTCACACCCATCTTTTCTAAAAAGATCTGAATCCCCATGACCCCCAATAACCCTTCTAACTGAAGAACCAGAGAGAAGCTGCTAGTTTAAAAAAGCAAGTGGAAAACACCAGGCTGTTTCTTATTGACTAGCCCTCAAGCAGTATGTGAATAGAAGCAGCCTACAATTTCTGTGCTCAGTCAAGTGTGGTGCCTCTTTAAGGGCTGGAAAACCCTAAGATAGAACTTGCATAAATTACACAGAGCTTTTGTTCTGTGGACTTAGTTTTTTCAGGGATCTAAAATAATTCCACACCCTCCTCCAAAATGTTGTTACGTGCAAGCATGGCTCACAGCAGCTACAATAATGGTGAATTGGGATTCGTCCTGAATAGGAAAGGCCAGTGTTTAAATTGACTGAATTACCTTGCCTTCAGAGCTAGAAACAGGACTGGATTCCTTAGGCATTTTTAGTTTGTGTTCTGGGAACATGGTGCCTTTCAATATGACAAAGAAGTAGCTTTTTTCAGAGAAGGGTTTGAAGAAAGCCTAAATGAAGTCATTGGGATCCAGTTCTCAAAGCAGAGGCTGGTTTCATTTTGATGCAGCGAATTATGCACTAGTACTTGTTCATAAATAAACATATTTCACTGGCTCCAGATGGTAGGTTTTAGTCTGGGGCAGAAAACACGATGTACAACAAATTTAGTCAAAGAGATGGTTCGATGCAGAAAGCTCAGACCCCAGTTGGCATTGTCCTAAAACAATGGAGATTAATATTTAATATAATAGTCTTCCCTTTTATTGTACCTTTCATCAAAGGATCTCCAGGTGCTTCACAAACAATTAAATCACATAACACCCCTGTGAGCTAGATGGCACCTATTATACAGTTTTTAGAAATCCCCAGACTGAGGTGCACAGAGATTAAGGGCTGGATTCAGAACACTGAGTTACACACTGAATTACTCTGAAATGCAAAGTAATTCAGAGACACTAACTAAATGCAAAACTATGGCTACAGCTCTGTGGGTGTGTCTAGACTACAGGGTTTTGTTGACAAAAGTGGCCTTTTGTCGACAAAAGTATACCTGCGTCTACACTACCACAGCATTCTGTCGACAGTAAGTCGCAGTTTTGTCGACAGCGGTAAACCTCCTTTTACAAGGAAGAACACCTTTGTCGACAGAGATCTGTCGACAAAAGGTGTGTGTGGATGCAGGGAATCAGTTCTGTTGACAAAAAAGGCCTCCAGGAAGAAGCCCTGGTGGACAGTCTAGACTTTACAGGTACAGCACCTCTGTGGTTCCTGGCCGCAGCCTCTTAAAGGCATAGGCACCCAGACAGGCCTTGCTGTCCGGCAGCTAGCCAGAGCACCCGTGCCAGCCGTGACAGCCATGTCCCAGCCTCAAGGCCCCCCCCTGGCCCTTCTCGGGACAGAGACGAGGACCCACCCAGGGGCACCAAAAGGTGGGCACCAGCCTGGTCAGGGCCAGAAATCAAAAACCTGCTGGAGCTCTGGTCCCAGGAAGAAGCCCTGCAGGTCCTGCAGACACGCCGCAGGAATGCGGACATTTACAAGAGCCTGGCCCAGGGACTGGCCACCAAAGGACATCACCCCCGCACCATGGCACAAGTCAGGGCCAAGGTAAAGGAGCTGCGGCAGGGATATGCCAGGGCCCGGGACCAGAGCTCCCATTCCAGGGCAGCCCCCCGAGACCTGCCCTTACTACGAGGAGTTGGAGCAGATCCTGGGCGGTGGGGAAGCCCAGACTCCACTACGTGTGGTGGAGTCCGGGTTTCCGCACCACATCGTGGACCGACCCCTCCCGAGGGAGGAAGACCAGGCAGGAGAGGTGGCAGAGCTGCGCCAGGAGGAGGAGGAGGAGGCAGAGGAGGCAGCAGGGACCCAGACCCCAGAGACATCCCAGGCGTCCGTGGACATCGGGAAGGGAACATCTGGTGAGTGCATTGAGGGGTCATCACACACGGGCGGGTTGGCAGTGTGGGAGGCCAGCTAACCCCATTGCCACTGTGGGGCCCCTGTGAGGCTTTCAGGCTGCTGCCCAACTCACACGTGGTGTCACGTGTAACACCGCTGCATCTCCTGTCCAAAGGAGAGTCCCTGACAGCCACGGCATGCCCTCGGGGACAGCAGGGGTGCACACAGACAGTGATTGTCTCCTCCTCTTTTCCTCCACAGCTGGACCCTCTACCCAATAGGGGAGCACCACACCCGCCCCACCACTATCCCGGACCCGTAGCACCCGCAGGCACTGGTGGGTCTACATGGACGTGCTCAGGGAGCACGTTGTGGCCCTGCAGGACCTCAACAGGACCCTCCAGCAGAGGACGCAGGCCGAGGCCAAGTGGCACACCAGGCTGCTGGACAAGCTGGTCCAGCAGCACACTGACATCTGTGCCACAATGAGGGAGCTCTTCGCCTTGCCTGCCCCTGTCACGGGCACCGCTCCTCCTGCATGCCAGGCCCCTGGTCCCCCTGCTCCTCCAGTCCCCCCTTTCACCTCCTAGCCCTCCCTTCCCCCCAGCCCCTCCTGCTCCCGAGCCCTCACAGGCCCAAAAGCTGCCCCCCCTCCTGCCCAGGCCAGGACTAGGTCTCGCTCCACCCAATCCCAAGGCCATGGCGATGCCAGGACAGAGGAAGGTGGCAGGACCCTGTGATCAGGGAAGCAGCGGCCCTCTTGAGCCCCTCTCTCCCCTCCAGGTTTTCAGTCCCCATCCCCCCTCCAGGTTTTCAGTCCCCTACCACCCCAGTTAAAGGTCATTTCAGTTATATAACAAAATGTTTATTTTTGAGTGAAAGATTTACCTTGTCTATAAACACTTGAACAGTACACAGAGAATTTTCTTTTAAACAGTTAGCACATTTTCTTTACTGATAGTGTTTCTAATAAAAAAACGAATGTCTGTGTACAAAGAAAACCGGGTGTGTATGTATTCTTTATGGGAAGAGGGTGAGGGTAGTGAAGGGATAGGTAGGGGTGGGCCAGGCCAAACCCCCCACGGGGGAGGCCCTGGGGAGAGTCAGAGCCTCTCGGATTTGGACACCAGCCAGGTGAGCCTGGCAGATGGCAGCCGTCCGGGGCTGCTGAAATGGCCTCTCCTCACCATCAGCACCTGTCCCCCAACCTGGCAGGAAGGCCTCCCCTTTCCTCTCCACCAGGTTATGGAGGGCGCAACATGCGGCCACCACCTCCGGGATGTTGTGTTCACCCATCCCCAGCCGTGCGAGGAGGCAGCGGAACCTCCCTTTCAGCCGGCCAAAGGTGCATTCCAACTGGATGCGAGCCTGGCTAAGATGCACGTTGAAAAGCTCCTTGCTCGCATCCAGGTGGCCGGTGTAGGGCTTCATGAGCCACGGCATCGGGGGGTAGGTTGCGTTGGCCATTATGCACACCGGCATTTGCCCGTCCCCGAGTGCGAGGTGCCGCTGGGGGAAAAATGTTCCTGCCTGCAACCTGCGGTACAGGTAGGAATTCCAGAATATGCGAGCATCATGTGCCCGCCCCGATCACCCAACACAAATGTCCATAAAGTGTCCCTGGTGGTCGACCAGGGCCTGCAGCACAATGGAATAGTAGCCCTTCCTCTACTGGGCTGCTCGATGGGGCGGTGCACAGATTGCGATGTGTGTCCCATCGAGGGCTCCTCCGCAGTTCGGGAATCCAAGGGCAGCAAACCCGGCAATTATGTTGTCCAGGTCCCCGAGATTGACGAGGAATGAGGAGTAATGGTAGTTCGAATTAGGATCTTTAATTCGAACTACCTAGTCCATTCCGCGTGTAGCCGCGGGCACGGAGTTCGGACTAAGGGGGATTTAAAAATGGTGGCGCCCGGGAACATGCAAATCCTGGGCTTCATTTGCAACTCCGCTTGCCCTCATTACCCTACCTAGCTCGAACTAACGAGCTAGTGTAGACGTACCCGGAGAGGGGCAGGAAGGTGGAAGGGAGGAGCAGCAGCAGCAGGCGTTTGCTCCCCCATGTGGGACAGTATGCCGCACATAGTGTTGCAGCGCAGCATCAAGTCCGTCCAGGTCTGCTGCTGCCACTCCAGGTTGGCGGTCAGCCTGTGCGACAGGGTGGCATGGATGTCGCACATCAACCTGATGTGCTGGCGCATCAGATCCTCCCCAGGCCTGGCTCATCTGTGGGTCCTCTGGACTGTGGCAGGTGGCTGCGGTGGCGTGACATGGCCCTCTGTCCCAGCTGGTCCAGCTGTGGAGAAGACACAAGAGAGAGGGGTGATCAGTCCTCCCTGCACACACATTCCCTGTGGCTGTGCCCTCCTGTGGGAGTGGAGACTGCACCAGTCCACGGCTGCAGGAGGGGGATGTCCCGAGTGCAAGGCCATGTGTGGCCCGCACAGCACAGCCTGTGTCACAGTGGCCCTGAGGTGGCCAGAGGACCATGCTGCCCGCCTCTCCTCCCCCTGCACACACCCACCGAGGCCAGGCAGGCAAGGGAAGTGTGTGGCCAGAGTGGGATCCCCTGATGAGTGGCAGAGGAGCCATGTGCAGCCTGGCCCTCCCTGGGGTGTGCACACTCAGCTGCAGCTCGCTCTCATGTGTGTGTGAGCGGCTGCTTCCTCACACATGCAGGCATGTCCGTGTTCTGTGTGCAGCGCTCCTGGGCATGTGTGGGGTCATGCCTGCACCCTTGCGGCTAGCCTGCTTGCAGCTGGCTGCGCCCCCCTCCTCCCTGGGGGCAGGACTCGTGTGTCCACGCATGAAGCTGGCAGCAGGCTCCCACAAATGTTGAGGGGCTGGCTGCTGTGGCCGCGTGCTGCACCCTCCCACTGTACGTGGTTGCACGTGTCCATACTGCAGCAGCATTTGCTGGCCTAGCAGCACGCGTGACACTGTGCCCCTGCCCCTGTGCAGCCACCTCTCCTGCCCTGTGTGTGTGTGTGTGTGTGTGTGTGTGTGTGTGTGTGTGTGCCAACGTACCCGAAGATCCCTCCCAAGCCTCCTCGGAGGCTCCAGGGACAGGGTGATGGTCCTGCTGTCCTGGTCATCCTCATCCTTCTCCTCCTCCATCGGGGGCTGGACCTGCCCCTCCATCTCCTCCATGTCGGGGACAGGCTCTGGACGCTGGACTACCAGCTGCTCCAGCCCAGTGTCCACCACAATGGAGGGTGAAAAGGTTTCCCCCCCAAGGATGTGGTGTAGCTCCTTGTAGTAGGGTAAGATGTGGGGTCCTGCCCCTGAGCGCCCCCTCAGCCCCATCGCCCTGACATATCCCTGACGGAGCTCCTTCACCTTTGCCCGGACCTGTTCCATGGTCCGGACAGGGTGACCTCGCTCTGTCAGGGACGTGGCCATGCAGGAATAGATGTCAGAATTCCAGTGCTTTACCCGGGGATTTTGAAGCGACTCCTCCTTGCCTCCCAATTCCAGGAGGGTCGCTATTTCTGCCGATGACCAGACTGGGGCACGGCGCTTGCTACCCTTGGGGGGGTCCTGGGAGCCCTGTGGCTGCTCCCTGGCAGGGCCAGAGGGGTCTCGGGCACCTTGCTGTTCTGCCATTGTTGCAAAAACAGAGCCGCGCGGCCAAGGCACCTGCTGTGGGCAAGCTTCCTGCCACAGCTTTAAGAGGGGCCAGCCGACAGGAAGAAGACAGTTGTGATTGCCTGCTACAGAGTGTCCAAGAGGACACCTTGTTTTTTCCCGGAGGCCAGTTTTTGCGCAAAAAGCACCTGAGGTGTGGACACGCCCCGTTTTTTGCGCAAAACCAAAGTTTTTGTGCAAAAACCTTGTAGTGTAGACATAGCCTAATTGTCTTAGCCATGGGTAAGAGTAAAATTTTCCAAGTAATTTAAGAGTCAAAGTGCCCATGTGCCTAAGTGCAGTTTTCAAAAATGACTTAAATCCCATTGCTGCTTAAGTCATTTTTGAATAGGGGTCTTACAAATGAGGAGCGTTTGAAAATATTGCTGTAAATGACTTAAGGACGCAAAACTAAAGTGACTCACACAGTGGCTGTTCAATACTTATATTTAATACTTAAAAGCACAGGTTACAAAACACAGATACCCTGACTCCCAAAGAGCTGCTCTAACTCTTAGTCCATGCTGCCACATTAAAATAGTACTTTGAACTGCATGGCAAGGAGAGTAATTATTATTATTCTTTCTCGTTTTATTTTTAACACCTATGTTGTTACTAAAAGATTTTTCCTTGGGCCAGGATATTTTTCTTCCTAAAACAAACATTTGGGATTTAAATGGCTAAGTCTCTATGCCCGTTAAATGATTCTATTGGTATGTATAAAGAAGCTGCTATGTATATAGTATGTACAGGTTTACACTCCTGTTGAGTTTTACTGATAACTGCCTATAATGATCATTCAGTTGTATAGTCTTGTCTATATACAAAGTTTGTACTGGTTTAACTAAAATTTGTTTATATAAGCCTCCACAAAATCCTACTCCATTGCCTCATTGTGGAGTGGAGGTGACCCTGGGCTTGCCAAGACTGTGCTAGCAGAGTATAAGCTCTAGCAGGTTCTACCAAGCTGGAAAGGTTTTTAGTTTGGTCCTGGCAGCAGACTGTGTGTCCACCATAAAGGACCAGCCTAGCAAAGTGCAGAGAGGTTTGTTACCAGAAGGTTGGCCACCAGGCGACAGTTTGGCCACAGAAACTATGAACACAATAATACAGCATGACATTCCATCCTGTGCAGTTCCGCCTCACTTCCACAGTGACGGCGATGGTGCTGGAATGGTGGATATGGAGGCAGAGGATGTACTGAGACCATCAATTTGTATTAATTTATATGTTGGCACACTTAACGTGTGATCCCTCTCAAGTGATGAGCAGGTTGATATATTGCTGGAAGAACTGCATTGTATTCGCATTGATCGTCTTGTCATAACAGAAACCAGAAGGAAAAAGGAAGTTGTGGCAAAATGGAAAGATGGATCACAAATTCTTCTGGGAGCAGCAGAAGGAAAAGTTGGGAGAGTTGGATTTATTGTTTGCCTGAAGGTGGCAGGAAACATCATTTTATGGGGTAATTATATCATCTCGTTTTGTAGTGCTCACAATGAGCATAGGCAAGTAGGTCACCATGAAAATAATTGTAGCCTACACACCGATGTCCACTGCAGTAGACGAAGAAGTGGAAAATTTCTATGAAGAACTTGATAGGATTCTTCAGACTAAAACAACATACACATTGGTGCTTGGTGACTTCAATGCCAAGGTGGGTATAACAGAAGCTGGAGAAAACTACATGGGACAATATGTCTCGAGCATGAAAAATGAAAGAGGCTGGTTGACTACACAGAAGCGTTGCGTCTACATATCATGAACACCTTCAAGAAGATGGTTGGAAGGCGATGGACTTGGTGAGCACCGAATGATGTAATAAGAAATGAAATCGATAATGTCCTTTTGGACATGAGGCGACTGGTTACAGATGTAATAGTCATTTAAGAATTGGTCATCTGTGTATAGTTAGACCATCACCTGGTTGGAGTGAGAGTTAAAATAAAAATCATAGACTCATAGAACCATAGAACACTAGAACTGGAAAGGACCTTGAGAGGTCATCAACTCCAATCCCCTGCCCTCACAGCAGGACCCCGTCCCTGATAGATGTCTATCTAACCTGCTCTTAAATATCGCCAGAGATGGAGATTCCACAACCTCGCTAGGCAACTTATTCCAGTGTTTAACCACCCTGACAGTTAGGAACTTTTTCCTAATGTCCACCCTGAACCTCCCTTGCTGCAGTTTAAGCCCATTGCATCTTGTCCTATCCTCGGAGACTGAGGAGAACAATTTGTCTTCCTCCTCCTTGTGACACCCTTTTAGATACTAGAAAAACCACTATCATGTCCCCTCTCAGTCTTCTCCTTTCCAAACTAAACAAGCCCATTTCTTTCAGTCTTCCCTCATAGTTCATGGTCTCTAGACCTTTCACCATTCTTGTTGCTCTTCTCTGGACCTTCTCCAATTTCTCCACATTTTTCTTGAAATGTGGTACCCAGAACTGGACACGATACTCAAACTGAGGACTAATCAGTGCAGAGTAAAGTGGTAGAATGACTTCTCGTTTCTTGCTCACAACACTCCTGTTAATGCATTCCAAAATCATGTTTGCTTTTTTTGCAACAGTGTCATACTGTTGACTCATATTTACCTTGTGGTCCACTATGACCCTAGATCCCTTTCTGCAGTACTCCTTCCTAGACAGTCGCTTCCCATTCTGCATGGGTGAAACTGATTGTTCCTTCCTAAGTGGAGTTCTTTGCATTTGTCCTTATTAAACTTCATCCTATTTACCTCATACCATTTCTCCAGTTTGTCCAGATCATTTTGAATAATGACTCTATCCTCCAAAGCAGTTGCAACCCCTCCCAGCTTGGTATCATCTGCAAACCTAATAAGCGTACTCTCTATGCCAAATTCTAAATAGTTGATGAAGATATTAAACAGAACCGGTCCCAAAACAGACCCCTGTGGAATCCCACTTGTTTTGCCCTTCCAGCATGATTGTGAACCATTAATAACTACTCTCTTAGAACAGTTATTCAGCCACTTATGCACCCACCTTACAGTAGCCCCATCTAAGTTGTATTTGCCTAGTTTATTGATAAGAATATCATATGAGACCATATCAAATGCCTTTCTAAAGTCTAGTTATACCACATCCACCACTTCTCCCTTATCCACAAGACTCATTTTCCTATCAAAGAAAGCTATCAGATTGGTTTGACATGATTTGTTCTTTAAAAATCCATGCTGGCTGTTATCTATTACCTTATTATCTTCCAGGTGTTTGCAGACGATTTCCTTAATTACTTGCTCCAGTATCTTTCCTAGCACAGAAGATCATTTGACTGGTCTGTAGTTTCCTGGGTTGTTCTTATTGCCCTTTTTATAGATGAGCATTATATTTGCCCTTTTCCAGTCTTCTGGAATCTCTCTTGTCTTCCATGATTTTTCAAAGATGATCGCTAAAGGCTCAGATACCTCCTCTATCATCTCCTTGAGTATTCTAGGATGCATTTCATCAGGCCCTGGTGACTTGCAGACATCTAACTTTCTAAGTGATTTTTAACTTGTTCTTTTTTTATTTTATCTTCTAAATCTACCCCATTCTCACTATCATTCACTATGTTAGGCATTCTTTCAGCATCAGGCTTCCTGGTGATGACCGAAACAAAGAAGTCATTAAGCACCTCTGCCATTTCCAAGTTTCCTGTTACTGTTTCTCCCTCCTCACTGAGCAATGGGCCTACCCTGTCCTTGGTCTTCCTCCTGCTTCTAATATATTTATAGAAAGTCTTTTTGTTTCCCTTTATGTCTGCAGCTAATTTGAGCTAGTTTTGTGCCTTTGCCTTTCTAATCTTGCCCATTGTGATGGGGTGTACAAACCCACACTGGCCAGGGAGGTGGAGGACAGTCTTATTGGGTGGAGCAGACCCCGCCCCCATGGCCCTGCTGGGCATGCTTACACTGCAGCCCCATTATAAAATTCAGAGAAGCTGGTCAGTTGGGGCTGGCTACTGGCAGAGGGGAGGGGAGGGAAGGAAGGAGCTCCTGCCCTAACCCAGGAGCAGCAGCCTGCAGAGCAGCAGCCTTAGGAGCAGCCATAGCTGGAGGGAGCTGCAGCCAGAGGGAGATGCTGCCAGCAAGTGCTGCAACCAGCGGAGCCACAACCGGAGGAGCTGCAACTGGAGCAGCAGCTTGAGCCAGAAGGAGCAGCAGCATGAGGAGCAGCAGCCTGACACCAAACCACATTCTATGCAGCCGAACAGGGGTAGGAAGAAGCCCAAGGGCAGGGAGCCAGAAGGCAACCTGTTGAGCTCGGCATGTTTTGGAGGAATTCCCTGCTGAGCTGGTGGTTGGGAATGCACCCACCACCAACAGGACCCTAGGGTGGGGCCCGGTGGAGAGCAGCCCCAGGGGTCCAAGGTCCCACCCAGGGGCACCAAACACTGGGCGCCATCCTGGTTGGGTGCTGACATCCTGGACCTCCTGGAGCTGTGGGGTGAGGAGGAGTCCCTCCAGGAACTCCAGTTGTGCTGCAGAAATGTGGATATTTATGTCCGGATGGCCGAGGCTCTCGCCCACAGAGGACACCACCCCCCGCACCCTTGACCAAGTGAGGAGCAAGGTCAAGGAGCTGCGGCAAGGCTACGCACAGGCCAGGGAGTGCAGTTCCCACTAACCCCGCTACTGCCCCTATTACAAAGAGCTCCAGCAGATTCTGGGTGGTGGGCAAGCCCTGCCCCCAGCTGCTATGCTGGACTCAGGCCTTGAGACACCCAGGGTCACCTGGCCAGAGCTCCTGGAGGAGGAAGAGGAGGAGGAGGAGGGACAGCAGCTTCAGGACATGGAGTCCCTGGACATCTCCCAGGCATCATCTGACGCCAGGGAGGGAACATCAGGTGAGTGCTGTCAGGCTGGAACACGCACAGGGCAGGGGAGGTGGGCACACAGGGGATGGGGTGCGATCATCGCTCAACATGCTTGGCCTGGACAGTGTGCAGCTGGCCGTGCACATGCAAGCACATGCAGCAGCACTGTGCACCATGTGGTCTCTGGAGCCAGTCCCAGACAGGGGTGACCCTAGACTAGCTGCCAGCAACTGGTGCCCTAGGTGAACCATGCAATCGGCGCCCCCGCCTCCAACCCCCTCAATGATACTGCACCACCATTTGGCGCCCTAGGCTACCGCCTAGTTTGCCTATATGGACGGGCCACCCCTGGTCCCAGAGCACACACGGCCTGCTGCTCACAGCCTGGGGGAGGCCCAGAAGCAGACAGGGCACAAGGGCGCACACATGACCCCACACAGACCAATGACTGTCACACATAGCACACGGCCATGCCAGCACGCGCAAGTGTAGACAGCACTGCCAGGTGCAGGGGTGTGTGTGTGGGCCCCAGGGAGGACCAGGCCACTCCAGGCCCCTCTCCCGCCCATGGGAGCCCACTCTGGCTGGACACTTCCCTGGCCTGCTTGTCCATGGCGGGGAGGAGCAGGCAGGATGGTCCTCTGGGCACCTCGGGGCCCCTATGAGGCCGGGCCCACTGTGCAAGCCACACGTGGCCTTGCTCTCAGGACATCACCATCCCCTGTTCCAAGGACAGTTGCTTGCTGCTCACAGAAGAGGGCTCACCCTCAGGGACAGTGTCTGCATGGATGACTGACCGCCTCTCCCTCTTGTCCTCCACAGCCGGACCAGCCATCGCTGAGGGGCGAGTCACATCAGCCCAGCCAGCTGACTGAAGCTGGGGGAGCCGCAAGCGCTAGAGGGTCCACCATGACCTCATGCAACAGCACATCGCAGTCCTGCAAGACATGCAGCAGCAAACAGTCACCCAAAGGTCCATGATGATGCCAAGTGGCGCAATCGCATGTGGGACCAGCTGGTGCGGCCGGGCAAAAATATGTGTGCCACCACCCGGGAGGTGATGGCATGCCCGGGTCCTGCCCCTGTTCCCGCTCTCCCCACTCCCACTCCCCCCACCTTTGATTCCCCCCCACCCCTGCTCCCCCTGCCATCCCTGAACCCGCTGCAGCCCCCTCTTCTGCCCAGCCACCTGTTGTCCCAGGCCCCACCCAACCTGAGTCTGTTGAGGTCCCTGGACCCAAGGCAGCACTTGCAAGTGCGCCATGCACCACTCCCAGCCCTGAGCCCCCATCCTGGTTCTCAGCCCCCCTCCGCCCCAGTTACTTTGATCATAAAGAACAAAAAACAAAGTTTATTTTAAAACAAAACTGGCATGTTTATTAATTGTACAGGGAATGGGGGCAGGGAGGGGTTGTGGTGGGAAAGGTATTGCGGGGAGGCCCTGGGGAAAGTTACTGGGCTCCTTCAGAGAACCTCTCCCTCAGGGCCTCCCGGATGCACACCCTGGCCTGATGGGAATTGCAAGCCACAGTCACTGCAAAACCACACCAGGCTCTGGGTAGAGCTTCCATGGTCAGGTGGTCTGCCTGGCTAGAGGCACAGGTGGAAGAGACAGAAGCAGTGCTGGCACAGGAGTTGCGAGTCTTCCTGGCCATAGTAGGCCTCCCTCTGTAAAACTCCCTCTTAAACTCCCCTGTCCACTTTGCTCCCCTGGTCGCTCTGCCTCTGGCTTTTAAAGCCTACTCCCTAGTTCAGGCCTACCCCCTCATTAGCCAAACACTCCCAGACACACAATCTCAACTGCCACAGTAACTGAATCTGGAATCACCTGAGATCAGAATCAAAATTCAAACAGTTGAACAAACTCACTCACACCAAAAGCTAGTACACTCACCTGGCAGCCTGTTCAGTGGCGGGAATCTCTTGCTCTCCCTCTAAAACTCTCCTGTCTGCAGCCCCCATCCTCTTTGCTCCCTTGGTCACTCTGCCTCTGGCTTTTAAAACCTCCTCCCTAAGTCAGGCCAATCCCCTTGTTAGCCACACTGGGGAATGCTGATCTTGAGGCTGATCAAAGGCAATCAAGGGAACAAAGGTTATCAAATGGGAAGAAAGGATAAAGGCGAGGTTAGGCATTGCGTGCGGTGTGGGTACAACAGTTCTGCTCAGATCTGTTTAAGTATGCTGTTGACTGGGAAATGGATGGAATGAGAGATACTGATTCCGATTACTACCACTTTTTAGCGAATTTTGACAAATGTAAAACTGCTGCCACTGTGAAGAAGCCAAAGGAGTCTCAGCAGCTGGGTTTTCAAGCTCTCTCCAGAGGGAAGGTTAAGGAGTTTAAGGATATCCCACAGAAGGAATTCCTAAGTGCCTCTTCCTGAGTGCTCAAAGGATATTTTTGCATTTGGATGGTGGCAGCAATACCGATGCAAGGCCAGGGGATCTGTAGCCTTGGAGTTTTAACCGCAAGAGCATTTTAAAGTCTTTTGTGGGCCCTCGCCTTTTGCACTTGAAGTGCCAAAGAGGGGAACAGTCTTGACACCAATGTTCGCAGAGGCTCTACCGGAGGACTCTAATTCTTCTTGCACCAAGATGCGCTGATGTTTTGGGGCAAAAGACCAACAGAGCTCTTATATTGCCTCTTCAGCCTAACTGGAGTCCTGTTGGTCCTGCATCAGATAGCCCCTGCACAGATGATGCCAGTGAGACATGATATTGAAGGCAGCAATACCAATCTAAACTCAGTAATTCCACACCAGTGATTCACATGAGAAGCATCACTGTGCATGTGTCAAGCAAAAGGCCCATGCACCACTTTAGTCCAATTAAGTTCTGAAAACAGGGTTTTATCAGGACTGAAGTGCTACAAGAGGTATTGTGCAGGCACTCAGCACCGGGATGAAATTTATTCGTGGGACAGAATCCTTTTAGTGCTAAAGACCTTCCGTGGAATTCAGTGGAAGATGAAGTGGAGAACACTCTGCATCGTAGATGATCAGGCCCTGGTGCCTAACTTGTCCTCCATGGGCCCCCTTTCTCCTTAATTGTAATTTTGCAGCCATTTTTTACTTAGTAAAATGTTTGATGTGAAATCAATTTCTTTCTTTTTACTATTGCCATTCTGAGGAAATGTTCTCCTTCTTTAGCTTGTGCTATTAATATTTATTGCACTAGCTGGTGGTACCATTAATTAAAGTTCCAGTTATTTCCCTGCCTGTCGGATATCTTCTCCATACTTTTGATCAATGGCCCAGTTATTTGCATTCTGTGTATTTACTGCTTTCCATTTCCTGTTTCAGCTTTTGAGTTACAGTTTAATTCTCTTTGCTAGTCTCTTGGCTCTGTGGCACCTAGTCATTGTCTTCTTCTTTCATCCCATCTCATTCTTGCCAGTAACTCCTTTAGACATTAGCTCCAGACAAGTAACTGATTATTTACTTTACTTTTTATAGCTGTTGCATTTGTCTATTGTAGACCAATGAGTCTGACTAAAATCAAGGATCCTGATACTACTTCCACAGAGATCACGGACAGAAATCTGATCAATTATCTAGCGAGCAGGATAATGTATTTAGAACCTATTCCTGAATACTTTTCAGTTCCCAGCACCTTCAATGGCAAATGAGAATGCTCAGGATTTCATAAGATCAGGCCCTTCATTTCTCTCCATCTTCCTCTTGAGTGTTGCTACTGGTCTTTGGATAAATTCAGACAATGGTGTATTTTCCCTCTGCCCTAAAATCTCTTGGTTGACCTGTCAAAATCTGTATTGATTTTTGCAATGTCATTTCTAGGATTTAGAGCTTGATTTTTGTGAAGACTGTATCTGTTAACCTGAACCCAAAGGAAACTTTTAAAATTATGTTCATGATGCACTTCAGTCCTACTGACCAGTTTTCTATTTCCTTAGAATTACTGAGCAAATGTTAAAAAATAGCTAACATGTTACAGACTAGCAGTGCATTGGGTTCTACTTCCACTGCAAAATGCAGCACTACTTTTTTATATGGTGGCTGAGGTGATGCTTTTGTGGGATGACAATTGCATCGAATATACTATAAACTCTATATTTATGCCTCACAACATAGACCCAATCAGGGCTAATCAGTGTCTCATTTTGCCATAGTAGTTGAATCCTGACTTAAAAAGCTTTCACGACTTTAGCTTGGGAGACATGCAGGCTTTGTCCACACTACACAATAAGGTCAAATTTATAAAAGTAGATTTTTAGCACCCAATTTTGTAAAGTCAAAAGTGTATGTACCCACTCTGTGCAAGAGTTCAACATAGTGCGTCCCCAGTAGGGTGACTTTGATAGCAATGTACATGGGTAGCTATCCCATAGTTCCTGCTGCTCCTTTATATTCTGGGTTAGGCTCCTGATGTCTCACAGGACAATGGCAATGCAGCAAGAGGTTCTGGGTACATGTTGTCAGCATCCCATAATGCACTTATCTCCTCCCTCCAGCCCTGCTTGAAAGCAATAGCAAACAATCTTTTTGCTCCTATTTTTCCCCTTGGTTATCCATGCAGACATCATAGCAGGGCAAGCATGAACCTCGTTCAGTATCAAAGTGCTATGGCAATCATAGCAAACATCTCATGCCTTAGACAGCAGTATGCCCAGAGCCTAGCCAGGGCCTGCCAGAGCAAGGAAGACTGTGAAGAGGCCATGAACAGCACTTGACAGGCCTTGTGTGCAGCACTTGACGGATGCTGGTGGCAGTTGATCCTCTTAACACAGTGGAACACCAGTTCTGGTGCTGTGAGACAAGCACAGACGGTGTGACCACATAATTATGCAGCTATGGGATGATCAGCAGTAGAGATGTTAGCTATCGGTTAATTGAATAGTCAACTAACCGCATGAATTCTTAGAGATTAGTCAACTATTCTATAGTCCCCAGGGGCAGGGCCAGCAGCCCTTGCAATCTGGTCCCACTCCCAAGAAGCCCCCCTCCACCCTGCACTGCTGCCTCTCTATCAGAGGAAGCAGCGTGGGGTGCCAGGCGGGAGCCGGTCCAGGAGGGGAGCCAGTTTAAAAACCAGCTCCCCTTGTGGACAGGCTGTCTGGCACCGTTCACAGGGGCAGCAGTGTGGGGTAGCAGCAACCTTTGTCCATGGGCGCCCAAGCTCCCTGCAGATAGAGGCTGCTGGGGTTGGGGAGATGGTGGTGGAGGCTGCCCTGAGGCAGCCTTTGTATGCGGCAGCTTGGGCTGGACATGGGCTGCTATTGGACCAGTCTCTGTCTGCGGCCAGCACTGGCACTGCTGCAGCCAGAGGCTGCTTCATGGCAGCAGCCTCTGTCCATGGAGGGACCCAGCCCTCCATGGACAGGAGCTTCTGCCAGAGCAGCCTCTGCTTGTGGTGGGTCTGGGCTCTCCTGGCCCCCACCCACGCTGCTGCCTCTGATACAGAGGCAGCAGAGGTGTGGGGGGAATGCGAGTAGTTGCCTATGCTTATCGGTTAATCTAGTCTTATTGGTTAATCAACTAATCAACTACTCATTCACATCCCTAATCAGCAGTGGCTGCAAAACTTTCACATGCTCAGGCAACTTTCATGGGAGTTTGTGAATTTTTTCCCCCCACTCTGAGAGTTGAGAAGTGAGCGGCAATATTAATATCAATGTGGGATGGCAGGAAAGGTTCATGATGTGCACATCTTTAGGAACTCTGGTCTCTTCAGAAAGTTGCAAGCTGGAACTTTCTGCCCAGACCAGAAAATTACCATCAGAGGCATTATAATGTCAATAGTGATTCTTGGAGACGCAGCCTATGCCTTGCTTCCATGGCTCATGAACTCTACATAGGCAGTCTGCACCACAGTAAAGAACAGTTCAACTACAAGCTGAGCAAGTGCAGAATGGTGGTAGAATGTGTTTTTGGATGTTAAAAGGAAAGGTTTTGCAGTTAGTTTATTGACTGGGTTAGATCTCAGTAAAAGCAACATTCCCATTGTAGTGACAGCTATAATATCACATTGTGTGTTCCATAATATCTGTGAAAGTAAAAGAAGGAAAATTTTATGCTGGGGGGGGAGGGGATGTCAAGGCATAGCACCTAGTCACTAATTATGAGAGCCAGACACCAGAGCAATAAGGAGAGCACATTGAGGGCTACTGCAAATGAGAGAGGCTTTGAAAAACAGCTTTGTGAATGGCCAGACAGCAATTTGACAGTAATGCATGTTTCTGTTAAGAAGGTGCCTCTTGCATTAAGTGTGCTTGCCTGTAAACCCTGTAACCCCACTTCCCTTCAACACCAGCAGTAAAGAGACTTTTGTTCAGAAATCATTGTTTTATTTAGGAAATACAGGGAAGAAGGATGGAAAAGGAGTTCAGAGTGGGAGCTTTGGGGTAGGGGAGAAAAGGGAAAGTGGCATATTACAACCCCCCTGTGGAGCAATCACAGGTGTGAGAAGGGCAGCCTTTTGGCTGCATCTTTGCGGGTTAAGGATGAGGCTGCACTTGATTTCCCCGTACACCCACCCACCATGTTTTAGGGCCCCTGGGAGAGTAAGCTATGGAACTTGGTGAGGAGGGAGTATGGTTCAGCATGGGCCAGAGGGGATCTCTGTGCATCTGACTCTCCTGTGAGTCTACCAGATGCATCATCATCTCCCCCAGGATCTTTAAGACATGTCTTCACTTAGCATTCCCTGCACACTGTCCTCTCCTCATGTTCTGCTTGCATCACCTGCAACGTTGTTCTCCTCCACTCATTTAATTGTGCCCTGTCTATGCAGGTGGATTGCATTTGCTCATTGAACATGTCATCTGGATTATGTTTTCACCTTCAGATCTGTGCTAGCAGAACAGCTGGATGAGCCAGCGGAGTGGGTAACAGGTTCGCTGTTGCACCTGCTGTCATGAAAAAAGTGAAGGGCAGACTTCACAGGTGATACACAGTGAAATGTAAAACCTAATCTCTTAGCATACAAGAATGTCTGCCTAAAACAATAGGCATGAATTGTGTACAAGGTCAAAGCTATGCTTTTAAGTGCCCGCTATGCAGCAGGTACACCACCGAGGTCTTAACGGAGAATCTGGACTTAGTTTGGTGGCAGGCCTGGTAAGGGACAGGTCAGGGCCAGCGCCTTTGCTTCCGCTTTTAAAGCATGTGTGACATACTGCTTGCAAATGTCAGGTCCCACAGCTAGACACATGTCTGCATATGCAAAAGGGGGCCACAGTGATGTGGAAGCAGGGGTGCACTGTGACCATATGTTCGGCACTCCCTGTTTACCAGAAGAATGCAACTTACCCTTCCCACAGGAACCTGTGGGGAAGAGGGGAGCTGGGTGTGATGGCAGGGCACGGGCTCAGTTTTATTGGGGATGAGCAAACAGAAGTGTACTGACAGTGGTATCAGTTACATATATAGCTTCCCCTGCTTCAGCCAGGTTGCCATGCATGGTAACAGTCTTCACACAGAGTGGTAAGGAGTGCATGCTGACTGAATGTGGCCAGAAACCTGGACTTTATTCTGTAATACTTTGTGCTGCAATGATGCCAGATTATTACTGCTGGCTTGGCATGGGAAGGTGTCCTACTAGAATAAGCCAGACCTCCCCAGAAACCTTGTGAGAAGGATGAAAGTTCCTCTGAGAGCTTTATGGAGATGTACAGGGAGGATTCCTGCTTCATCTCCAGATGTGTTAAGCTGTTCCAGAGAACCCCCTCTGTGTAGGCAAAGTGGGCACCACAGATCACACCCAACTGCCTTAACCCTCTTGTAGCATGATTTAAAATGTGAACTCCTCAGAAGTGCCCTCCCTGGGATCAGTACTCAGCTGTGAGATGCCCTGGAGGAAGGGATTGTCTCCAAAGTTACTAGAAGGTACTGGCTGTCAGTGAGATCGGATGCTCTGCTTGCCTGCTGACCATTCTCCATTTTGTTCCTTCTCTACTTCATGTGCAATGTCCTCCCTGCTGTTGCCTGAAGTGTCTCTTGGGAGGAATCCATGGACTGGGTTGGGAAATTGTCAAGTGCTGCCTAGAATCCCATGCAGCTGCTCATAGAAGCAGCACGTTTGTGGTGTTGACCCAGATGATCTGTTTGCCTCCTTTGTCTTCTGGTACAACTGCCTGAGCTCCTTTATTTTCACATGGCACTGCTGGGTATCCCTGGCATATCATACTTGCCCCATGCCCCATGCGATCTTGGCATAGATATCTGTTTCTTTTTCTGCTTCATGTTCTGCCTGAAGAGAGTCCCATCTCCTCACACAGCAATTAGGTCTAAGATCTCCTGCACTCTCCATGCTGGAGCTCAGCTGAGACCCTGGGCACTCATGGTCAGGTATGCTACTGAGATATAGGAAAATTGGCCTGCTCTGTTATTTGTCTTTAAACAGATCAAGAAGGGTTAAACCATGATTCGCTACATCTGCACAGCTGCTCAGAGGGCTGGTATAGCCATCCTCTCCTGGAAAAGATTTTCCAAAACAATGGAACCCCTTAGCCTTCCAACCCTTTCCTTCTGCCCCCTTCCCCAGAACTTTAGCTCACATAGAACGGTCTTCCTCCTGGATCACACAAGGGGTTCATAACTGATTGCTGCTTTCTCCTCTGAAGCCAATAGGCATGATGTAAGAATGGAGATACACCGAAAGAAGACCCTCTGCAGCAGAAAGACAAGGGTGCAGTGGTAGATGTCCAGAATAATCGCTCCTATTTGGCATGGCACTCTTTTCTTGGACAAGTTAAGTTAGAAAAAGGGTCATATTCCAAATCCAGATCTGGGTTTAGATTTCAAACACTCCTGCAGAGTTTTTGGATCTTTGGATATAGAAATGTTGCTGTGGTCTATCCCTCCAACAGGTCATACACAATGAACAGTGTGACTTCTCCAGCCAATATTAAAAACTATGCATTGTAAATTTGGCTGATATTAAAGATACAACAGATTGCAGACATAAATATTGTGAGGAACTGGGGAGTTTTGGGTGTTCGAAGGGGGCTGCATGCAGAGGGGGCACTCAGTGCCCAGATGCTACTGGTTTAATGTGACAAGGGGCGAGGGAGTTTGTTGTTTCAGGGAACAGCTCAGAACTGGAGCCCCAGTGTCTGGTGCCCTGGTGACCCTGGCCCTGGTCAGAGATCACAGCCAGTTCCAGCCCGATGACAGACAATGGGCTGCAAAGGGGAGACCTCGGCGACTGATCCAGATGTTCCCAGTGAGGGGAGAACATTGGACGGAGGAGAGGGGAGGCAGAGAAGAAAGGGGCCCAGGGACCCTGTTACCTGGGGAGAGACAATGGACTGGGGAGGGGCTGTTACTGGGGATATCGGAGGCTCTGCTGGGAGACTGTTGGGCTGTTCAGGACAGAGAGCAGCGCAGGGAGGACTCAGCTAGTTTCAGGGGAGACTGACGTGCGGGGCTGAGGGCCCAGGCCTAAAGGCGTGAGAGATCCTTTGCTGCGTTCAAAACTCAATAAACCCTCCTGTTTTGTGCTGGCTGAGAGTTGCTATGGTCTAGAGAACAGGATTGCACTATTTCCTCTGGGAGTGGACCCCCCGAGGGGGCTCACAGCGGAGGCAGGCGTGCTGAAGGCCCTGAGAGGCACCATCATGGAGAGAGAAGGGCAAGCTCCCCCCCCAGGTGAGAGTGGGCGCCCCAAAAGAGGGTCGCTGCACTGGAGTGGACTCGCTGAGAAAGGGCTGTCTCACTGCCGCTGGAGTGGAGTGGGCTCACGACGAAGGGGCTGCCACACTGAAGAGGGGGGGGTCCTGCCCGGGGACGGACAGGCCAAGCATGGGCATGGCCTTTGAGCCGTGACAAATATTCAGGTAGAATCCCTCTGATGCTTGCTGCTGGTGGGGCAATCATAGAATCATAGGGTTGGAAGAGATGTCAGGAGGTCATAGAGTCCAACCCCCTGCTAAAAGCAGGACCAACCCCAAATAAATCATCCCAGCCAGGGCTTTGTCAAGCTGGGACTTAAACTTCTAGAGATGGAGATTCCACCATCTCCTTAGGGAACCCATTCCAGCGCTTCACCTCCCCTCCTAGGGAAATAGTTTTTCCTAATACTCAGCCTAGACCTCCCCTACTGCAGCTTGACATAACTGCTTCTTGTTCTGTCATCTGTCACTACTGAGAACAGCCTTTCTCCGTCCTCTTTAGGAACAACCTTTCGGTAGTTGCAGACTGTTATTAAATCCTCTCTGACTCTTCTCTTCTGTAGACTAAATAAGCCCAAATCCTTCAGCCTCTCCTAAGTCATGTGCTCCAACCCTCTAATCATTTTTGTTGCCCTCCACAGGACTCTCTCCAATGAGTCCACATCCTTTGGGTAATGGGAGGCCCATAATTGGATTCAATACTGTAGATGTGGCTTCACCAGTGCCTAATACAGGGGAATAAACACTTCCTAAGATCTGCTGGCAATGTTCCTACTAATGAACCCCAATCCATACAACTTTAACTTGCTGGCTAGAATACTGTGTGAGATATATCAAAAGCTTTGCTAAAGTCCAGGTATGTCACCTTCACTACCTTCCCCAATCCACAGAGCCAGTTACCTCATCATAGAAGGCAATCAGGTTGGTCAGATATGATTTGCCCTTGGTGAATCCATGTTGACTATTCCTGATCCCTTTCCTGTCTTTCAAGTGCTTCAAAATAGATTCCTTGAGGATGATTTTTCCAAGGACTGAAGGGAGACTGACATTGCTGGCACATGATGGCATAAATCACATTGCTGGATGAACAGGAATATGAGTCCTTGATCGTATAACTGACATGGTTAGGTCCAGTGCTGGTGTCACCAGAGTAGATATGTGGACAAAGTTTGCAACGGGGTTTGTTGCAAGGGAAAGTTCCAGGGTTAGTATTGATGTGGTGTGCCCTGTGGTTGTTAGTATCTTCCTGAGGTTAGGTGGTTGTCTATAGTAGAGTATAGGTCTGTCACCCAGGGCCTCTCGGAGTGTAGTATCCAGTTCCAGTATAGGTTGTAGGTTATTGATAATGAGTTTGGAGGGGTTTAAGTTGGGGGCTATAGCTGATGACAAGTGGTGTTCTATTTTTGGTTTTCTTGGGCCTATATTGAAGTAGATGGTTTCTGGGCAGTTGTCTGGCCCTTTCAATTTGTTTTTATTTCCCCCGGTGGACAATTGAGTTTTACGAATGCTTGGTAGAGATCTTGACGTTTTTGGTCTCTGTCAGTGGTATTGGAGCAGATGCAGTTGTATCTAAGGGCTTGACTATAGATGATGGATTGTATGGTGTGTCCTGGATGGAAGCTGGAGGCATGTAGGTAAGTGTAGCAGTCAGTGGGTTTTCTGTAGAGAGTGGTATTGATTTTGCCATCAGTGATTTGTACTGTGGTGTCCAGGAAGTGGATCTCTCGTGTCGAATGGTCCAGGCTGAGATTGATAGGGTGTAGGTTGTTAAAATCTCTGTGGAATGCGTCCAGTGTTTCTTGCCCATGGATCCAGATCATAAAGATGTCATCGATGTAGCATAAGTAAAGGAGGGGTAATAGGGGAAGGGGTTTGAGGAAACGTTGTTCTAAGTCAGCCATAAAGATGTTAGTGTACTGTGGGGCCACATGGGTACCCATGGCTGTGCCGCTGGAAGAATTATTCATTTGGATGAAGTTCTTTACCACCCACTACAGGGAAAGTAGAATAGGAAACTAATCTGATTAATTCAGTGACACTTTGAGATGGTATAGAGGACAGTGTTTCTGGATTTCACCACTTCATCATTTTGTAGAGGCCAGTTCTTTACAGCACTGATCATCCTTAACTGAGGGCATTCAGCACTTTGCAGAATCGGTGCCTTCTCAGCCTATTGAACTGCAGGGCAGTTCATGTGAATTGCAGTCTCCTGAAATAGATGTGACCCTGGTACTACTCAAATGGCAAATGAACTGAATTCCCTCACTAATACTGTGATAATAGGAATAGAGCTGGAGCTTGGATTTCCATATGCAGAATTAATCTCCTAAAAACAACTTGTGCCTGGGGGGAGGGGTGTACCATGTTGTCAGCATTAATATAGCAAATGGCTTTGTAAGCTGCCTTAAAGACAAGAGACATGATGTTGGCTGGCAGCAGAATGAGTTTGGCTGGTTTTGGGTTTTTTTAAATCTGTTTCAGGGCATGTACTTAAGCACTGCCACAGCAGCAGCCCAGGCACAACAAACATCCAGCTGAAGCAGAAGCAGCAAACTCTGATCTGATCCAGCCATCCCTCCCTCCCCTTCCTCCCGCAGCATCCCACAGACACCTTCCCCCCAACTCCCGGCCTTCTTCCTCCCAGCAAGGAGAGATGTGGTTGTGTGTTTAATCTCTCCATTCACAGGACCCTGCACCCAACACCATTGAGAAATCACACCGCTCTCAAACATGCAGGCTGACCTGGGGATCAATACAGGCTGCAAATATGGCTGACTAGTTGGCCATAATGGAATAACAATGTTTTAGGAAGTCGATACAAATTATAATACTTATCAGTTTATTTCCCAGGGCAGGCTAAGATTTTAAACCAAGCCGAGGATCAACAGATGGCTTAACAACTGGGTTCAGAGCAATGTCAAATAACAAAAGGGAGAGACTCTCTTCCTGAGGCATGGGCTACACCTAAAAATTAGACGGGCCTAGCTATATCTCCTTGTTGGTGACAGATTTTGTATCCTGTGCAGTGTAGCCAGGTTGATCTAATCCCAGGCCTACACATGGCTAGGTCAATTCCTCCGTGGACCAAGTGGGTTCACTACCTTGATGGAAACCCCTTCTGTTGGTGTAGAAAGTGTCTATACTTCGGTGCTGTAGCTATGCTAGTGTGGTGCAGAGCTGCTCTTAGGTCAGGACTAACCTTAAACAGACTTGTTCTCACTTGAACTTTTTCTTTTCTCAGGAAGAAATGGGCACTAGGTTTCATAGGGATCCAAGGATGGGCTCTGGATTTTCTGAAGAGTAATCTCTCAGGGCCAAAGTCAGTTGTAGGTCTTGGTGCAGATGTTCCAACTGCCTATGAAATGCACATCTGGGTAAACTTTCTGAACGGCTTCTTTGGCTAGAACAGATTGTTTCAATGATCTGCCCTTTGGATGTTGTGGACCAAATCTTCTATTTATGTAAATTGACACAGACCAGCAGAAAATTTAGCATGATTGCCTGGATTTAGCATTACCAGGGGGGAGTGTTAGACGGACTCAGGAGACCTAAGGCTCTGCTACTGTTGGGTGACATTCAGCAAATTATTTCCCACCTCAGTGCCTCAATTTCCCTCTTTGTAAAACAGGGATAATGATATTGACTAAACTTTACTTTGTAAAGCATTTTGAGATCTATGGGAAAGAGCCAGGTACTATTATTATTAGTTACATCCTTTAGGTTTTCCCCCTAACCAGTGTAACCACGGAACATCCTAAATAGAACTGAAGCACCAAATTCCTCTGCACAGGGGGTTGGAAATGTTTGGGTGCTGAGGGAAATGCCTATTGCAGTGCACAGCACAAAATTCTGCGGTGGCTCTACTGTGTGGGACTAGAAGGAGGTGTGGGTGGTCTGTTGATGTATGGCCAATGGGTCCATGATTTAACTCAGAAACGCATTGACAGAGAAAGTGGTGACCCATGGATGCTGTCCTGCCCATGCCTTACAGAAGGAGCCATCAAACAGCTGTGTAGCACGTGCTGCTTGTTGGCACTGAGGATGCCATTTCTGACCCCTGCACAGACAATGTAGGCCCACTGTTTAGGGGAGTTGGATAGCTATTAACAGGTGACACCAAAAAGTCTGAGGTGTTAAATTGTATTTTACTTCAGACTTCTCTAAAAAAAATTGTGACCGGGTGCATAACATAATGAATATTAAACCAATGGGAAAGGAACACAAGCCATATTAGGGAAAGGCAGGGCAGCAGTGGCAGCAGTGCAGCGCAGGTACCGGAGCTCCCTGCTGCTTTGAACCCCTGCCCAGCTGCACAGAGCAGCAGGGCAGAGTGAGTGAGGAGGGGAGAGCCAGACTGGGAAAAGAGGGAGGGAGCTGAGCTCCGGGGGCAGAGCCAGGCA
Organism: Rafetus swinhoei; assembly: GCA_019425775.1. Classification (NCBI taxonomy): domain Eukaryota; kingdom Metazoa; phylum Chordata; order Testudines; family Trionychidae; genus Rafetus; species Rafetus swinhoei. The sequence goes on along the minus strand of CM033434.1, from coordinate 40,613,140 downwards.
CAAGTCTGCAGGGAGCGAGGGCCAAGGGGGCCAAATGAACTGTACCATATCTTAAAAATTCAAAAGCAGAACAAGTGGAACAAGAAGGGTCTGTTTTAATTCATCATTTAACTAAAGATCTAAGACACAAAAAGAACAGGGAATGTCATATGGCAAGAACGGCAATAGGGCAAGAGCCAAAGAATCAACTGCTCACTTTCTGAGTCTCCTCTTTAGAGTTTCCGTTCACTGGAACATACAACTATTGCCTGAGCTGCCACATCTCAAATCTGATGCAGCTGTTTGCAGGTCTCCTTTCAGGTGTCTTTGCAGTTGGTGGAAGATCAAAATGGAGAGGGCAGGAAGGAAGCCCAGTTGAACAATGAAATCAGGAAGCCTGTTGATGAGTCTGAAAATAAGGATCTCACAGGGTGTGTCTAGACTACACCTCTCTGTCGACAGAGAGATGCAAATCAAGCACATTGAAATTGCTAATGAAGCAGGGATTTAAATATCCCGCACCTCATTAGCATAAACATGGCCACCGGTTTTTTTCAAAACGGAGCTTTTTCAAAAAAACCCCCAGCAGTCTAGACATGGATCTGTCGAAAATAAACCCTTTTCGACAGATCCTGGAAACCTCATTTTTTGAGGAATACAGGATCTGTTGAAAAAGGGTTTATTTTCGACAGAGCCGTGTCTAGACTGCCGGGGGTTTTTTCAAAAAAGCTCCGTTTAGGAAAAAAGCGGTGGCCATGTTTATGCTAATGAGGCACGGGATATTTAAATCCTGCTTCATTAGCAATTTCAATGTGCTTGATTTGCATCCTTCTGTCGACAGAGGGATGCAGTCTAGACGTAGCCACAGTTACCAATTACCAAAGAACTTTATTTTAGTCAAACTTGTAATGATCCAGCTAATTGAATTGAGCTTTTTCCTGGGCAGCTGAGCTCCTTGTTTTTCCTAACCTGCTGCTCCCACCATGCTGCTACAGCAATGCTATTTAAAAGGTCCAGGTCAGTGCTGCCACCACTGTGCAACAGCTCTGGGTCCCTTTGCAATTGCCCCTTTTACTCCTTGCTCTCGGCGGGCCTGGCTGGAGGTTATATATGTTGCTTTCATTTCTTCTTATCCTAATTTGTTTTTCCCATCTGTTGAAAATTCTTCTGAAGCTTATTTTGAATGGAGAGCACTGAAATTTACTTAGCATATTAACAATAAGTATTTGGCATGCTCTGCACTTGGCTTTTCTCAGCTCAAAAGTTTTACTCATGTGTATTAAAAATTTAGTTTTTTTACTAACCGTTTAAAGGTTCAGCAGTCAGGCTAGGTTTAGTTCTGAACAAATTTCAAGCCAAATCTTTCAGGATCAGGAAGTTTAGATGGCATGTTGGGGTATGTCTACACTAGCTCGTTAATTCTAGCTAGGTAGGCAAATGAGGCGACCGGAGCTGCAAATGAAGCCCGGAATTTAAATATCCCGGGCTTTATTTGCATGTTCCCGTCCGGTCGCCATTTTGAAATTTCACTAGCCCGAACTCATTGCCGCGCGGCTACACGCGGCAGTGAAATGTTAATTCGAACTAAGTCCTTAGTTCATGGAATGAGGAGTAACAGTTAATTTGAACTAAGGACTTAGTTCAATTTAATGTTTCACTGCCGCGTGTAGCCGCGCGGCAGTGAGTTCGGGCTAGTGAAATTTCAAAATGGCGACCGGATGGGAACATGCAAATAAAGCCCGGGATATTTAAATCCCGGGCTTCATTTGCAACTCCGGTCGCCTGATTTGCCTACCTAGTTCGAATTAACGAGCTAGTGTAGACATACCCCTAGACACTTTACTGTCCACTTGGGCCCCCAGAATCAGTGATCATTTTCTATTTTTGCATAGAGGTTATGTAAGAACTTGGTATTTTGGAGAACTTTTTCTGTAAAGGCTTTTATGACTATATAACTCAAAAATTTTTAAAAAAACACCCACAAATAGCCTAAACAGTGTTGGACAAAGTGAGTCTTAATGAAATCCTGCTTTGCCTAATCTGTGGATACTTAGAACAAAACTCTCATCTAATTATTTTACTCCAAAGCTTCAGATTTAAGAAACTAGTTTGAATCTATTTAAAATAGGCTAAATAGCCCCTCCAGCCAGTAATGCTTTCATCCACTTAGTTAACATGCAATGTACCTTTTTCAGGGGCAAACAGAGCCATAGACTTGCCCTATGGTTTTGCTAGCCAGAAGCTCTGGTATCCCCAGCAAAGTCACAGAGTTGGGGTTATAGCAGAGTTATGTAGACACTGAGAACAGCTCAGGGAAGGCTCAGTTACAGTAACTTGACATAGCGCCAAGGTGCATAGCCCCAATGGGACCAAACCCCCAGATAAATATCTTACTCTGTATAAAATAATTTTATTAAGTATAAAAAGTAAGATTTAAGTGGTTGTAAGTGATAACCTACAGATCAAATAAGTTACTAAGCTAAAATCAACAAAACACATCAGCTAAACTCAAAAGTTGTTACAAATCATAATTTCTCACCCTAGTGCTTATTTTAGGTAAAGTCCTTCTCAGGCCACAGAATCTGTTTTCTCACCTGGAGTCCACAGTTTATCTCCACTCCATCCTTAGAGTTCTTTTGTTTCCAGATCTTTTCACATATTGTCTTGGGATAGGGAGCAGTCTGTGAAGCCACCCCTGTGAAAAAATACAACATTACTGATGGATTCCAGCACCCAGGTGACATGGTCACATGTCTTTTTAAGGCCAATCACATTTCAGACTTAAAGCAAAAAACAAGACTATTTACAGATCGTCTTGTGCACCAGGTCATTAAGTTCCCTGAATACTGCTAATAGCCTTCATTAGCACATCTAGATATATACATTGATTTATACTTCATAATTCTGACTTAATATACAAGAATGATACACACACGTAAATAGAATATACACAAGCTTTCCAAGGAGAGGTCACATGCCCCTTATGCACAACTCATATATGCTTCATGCAAATTTATATTCCAAAATACATTTCCATAAAATATGGGTATGCAGCAGCATAAATAGATCAATGGGGAGAAGATGTAGTGTAAATAATGAGCTCAGAATATTTATCTCAGTAATTGTGTTTGGGATCAGTTGGAGAGATAGGAGAATGGAATGATCCAAAGAAAGTAAGGTTCCAATAATCAACATAAGAGATTACAAGAATATGGGCTGAGCTCTTGATAGGTGAAGTGATAGAAAGGGGAGAATAACAGATGTTGTATGGACACTAATAGCAGTATTAGCATGGTCTTGATCTTAGGGGGAGAAAGAGAGGAGTCACATATGATGCTGTGGCACATACACATATGATGTATGGATGTTGAGAAAGTATTATTGATGATAAGCTAGGAAGAGAGGGGCTGTTATGAATAAGAGGGGTAATAACCTTTTCTGGATATTCTATCCATTCAGTTAACTAATGTCTTTTAACAGTGGTTAACTCTTGAGGCCAAAAAGCTGTCATACTGGTAAGGATTAAAACCATACATAGTAGGTCCTAGAGACTGCAGGGAATGCTAGGGAAGCAGGAAATGAGTTGGCAGGAGACTAGGAGAGCCCATGGAAACAATGTGAGCTTTTGAATTGAAAGCAGTGACCACCTCCTTCTTGCTCTTGTGAGACCAAAGCAGAGCTGGACAGACATGAATTAAGACAGGGAGCCAAGCATGGAGGATTCAGTGACATCCATGCCTAGAGAAGTACTACATCTTAAAAGTACAGATATGTAAGTAGAACAGGGAATGTTTAGTCAGATGCAATCAGGTTATTTTCTTTATTTTTGGGTTTGTTGGACTTCTCTGTGCTAAATACATGGAATGATCCCCTTCACACTGTCACTTTCCAAACTGAATCCCAGGGAAGCAATTCTCTGTGTTAATCTTTTTTTCCTCTCAGTTTCTTTGTAACATCTTGCAATCAAGTAATGTTTCCCCAAATGTGTTTTTCTTCTCTTTTTGTTACTAATAAAAATCCCCTTTTTAAGATCACCAGGGAGGCTGTGCCCCCTCTTCACTACACTTGCCAACCCCCCCCAAACATCTGCCACAACCAGATTGTGGCCTCCCCTCCTACCTGTGCCACAGCAGGAGGGGGGCTACCCCTTCCTGTGACCACATGGGGGCTGGGCCCCAATTGGGCAGGGTGTCTATCTGGGGGGGAGGGGGCAGGAGTGGGCTGGGTGTGTGGGGGGCATTGGGGGTGCAGAGTTTGGGCATGAGGGGCTGTGGTGCACTTACTTTTTTTCATGCCACGTGCTGCTCCCAGGCACCAGAGGCTTTCCCCACTGCTCCAATGGGGAAGCCACCTCTGGCCCCGCTTCTACTTCCAGGTCTGGGGACCCAACACTCCACAACCCAGCAGGGAACCACCACCACCGCCTGCCTCTGACTGCTGCCTACCTGGCACTCCAGCCTCGCGTCCCCCCCCTGCTAGATTATAGCACCAGTGCTGACTTCCTACACGGGGGAGAAAGCTCTGAGGCTCCATGCTGGATCCACGCTTTCTCACACACCTCTGCAGGAAGACAGCACTCTAATCTTGGGCAGGGGGGCTCCGCATAAGCCATATGCAGCGTGGAGCCTCAGGGCTTTCTCCTTCCTCCACTTTCCCCTGTAGGAAGCTGGTGCTGGTGCTGTAATATTGGTCAGTGGGAGGGCATGAGGCTGGAGCACCAGGCAGGCAGCAACCTGAGGCAGGCAGTGGTGGCAGTTCCCTGCTGTGTCATGGAGCGTTCGGGCCCCAGACCCAGAATTAGCAGCTCAGTTGGATGCAGCTGCCACTGCTGTCCCCTGGCCCTCCTGCAGGAGAGCTGGGGGCCAGCAGGGAGCCCAGGTGCTGGCCGAGTGGGGAGGCTGCTGCTTCTGACTCTGCAGAGGCTGGGGGGGGGGGGGGGGGGAAGGATGATTACATCACCCACAGGAAATGTATATACATACATATATATATATGGAGAGAGAGAGAGAGAGAGAGGAGAGAGAGAGATGATTTGGTACCTGTGTCCTGGAAGACAGGTGTTTCTGTGTGCACATGACTAAGACTAGGACTGCCAACTGTACTACTAGGAGAAATTAGTTTTTCAAGCTCTCCAGGGTGACGCTTGAGGGAGGAAGGTATTTCCAAGTGCATCTTCCTAGGTGCTCAAAGGGGTTTTTTTCATTTGGATGGTAGCAGCAATACCAATTGAAGGTCAGGGAATCTGCGACCTTAGGGAGATTTTAAACATAAGCCTTTAGTGGCAGAGTATTTTAAAGTTTCTCATGGGCTCTCACCTTCTGCACTAGAAGTGTCAAGGGAGGTTCTAGCCTTGACCTGGCAATGGTGGGATTTTGAACCAGGAACACAAACCTGAGGATTTTAAAATTATATATAATATAATCAAAAGCTTCAGGGGGTAGCCAAGTTAGTCTGTAACAGAAAAAACTTAAAAAACAACAAATAGTTTAGTAGCACTTTAAAGACTAACAAAACATGTAGATGGTATCATGAGCTTTCATTTTATATTTAATAAAATTGTTCTTGTTTATTATCAAACCCAGTGTGTATAATTGATACCTAGGGGGAAGGGTAGGAGAGGGACAACAACTGTGCATATTTCTTTCATTGATAAAGAGCAAACATTAAAAGCTTTGTAAAACTTTTATAAAGAGTAACTAGGGGACTGTGCCCCCTGCTTGCCGCGCTCGCCAACCCCCTCTCACAGCAGGTAGGGAACCCCGGCCCCTTCTCCCCACTCCCTCCAGCCCAGAACCTTTCTCTCCCACCCCAAATCCTAACCCTCGCCTCTGCCAGCTGTGGCACGTGCCAGGCCTGGCTCTAACCCAGGTGGCCAGGTTGATGCAAGGGTGCCTGCCTGCCCTGCATGGGGTGCAGTGAGGCACAGGTGGTGTCGTGTGCATGTGGTGCTCCAGGGCACTGCAACCAGCTGAGGTCAGAAAAGCAGCAGCATAGGGGGTGCTGTCCCAACCTCTCCCCTGTGTGGTCCTGCCTGTGCTGCTCACTGCCCCAGCCCTGTCCACAGAGCCCGGGGCCACCCATCCGCCCGTCGGGAGCAGAAGGGAAGGAGCAGACAGGTCGGCGTGGCAGCTCTCCCAGGCAGCTCAGGGGTGGGAAGGGGTGAGACTCTAGGTAGCTGGGCACCGTGCTCCAACTCCTCAAAAGCCTGATGGTGGGGGAGCCCCAAAGAGCCCGCTGATGGTGCATAAGCCTGTCTGGGAGCCCCAGTCCTAGCACCTGTCCTCAGGCTGCTGTCCACTCACACACAAGCTGGAACAGTGGGGAGAGAAGGAGGAGGCAGGCAGCAGGTGGGACACAGTGACGTGTTGACATGACTCTGTCGCCCTGCAGGAAAAACCTTTTGTTTAATATACAGAGAGAGATGGATTTCTTGGATTCCTGTTTGGGTGCACATGAATGCTGTCAAGTTCCTATAGAGTCCTCCCAGAGCTGAGCTGTTATCAGTGTCTGTTACTTTGCTGAGGGGCTTTTACCCAACTCTGTGCCTATGCAGAGCTTCTGGCCCAGCAGGACAGAGTGGTAGGCCAGAGGACAGGTAGGTGGCCCCAGAGGACAGGTAGGTGGGCTCAATGGTATGTATGTTCAGCATTTTGGGTAACAGTCTCAAAGGGGCTGCTGAGAGCCAACCAGTCACATATGCCTATTCCCAAATATGTGGAAAAGGAGTCTGCCGCCTTGTGCATGCACCATTAATGTGTAAGCCATACAGAACTATTTCGTTCATTATTCATTCGACCATGTAGGTTTGCCGTATCGTACCTTTTAAGGCCCACTTAACCACGGAAGATCCTGTGATTAGTGCATAGACTCTTATGAAGGTAGGACAGGTCTGGGCACACAGAGGAGACAACCCCTGTTCTCCTCTGTTTATTTAGCTTCTATCAGAGGTTGGGCACTTGTCTGGGATTTCTGCCTCCTGCTTCAGAGCTGGCGAGAAGATAGGGAAAGCATCCTTTGGAATATGCTTGCTTTTTGTTGTTACAGCATCATGTGGGGAAAGACCAGACGGATATTGAATTGGGAGTTTGGTCTATTAAAGATGTAGAACTAAGCGCTTGACTACTTATTGAACTACTAAAGATTAAATTATTTTTGGAGATCCCATTGTTCTCTTGCAAGACTGCAGTGATAAATCTTGGTTCCCTGGCCAAACTCCAACATTCTGCCTTCATAAATAAGCCTTGCAGTTTTACCAGAGTAGGGGATTCGTCTCTAGTTCCTGTTTTAAACTCTCATGTCATACAGCTCCTTGCTTTTCCCCAGCTCTCTGTCTCTACTTGTCATCTCTTGTGTTGCACTTAGGATGTAAACTCTCAAAGATTGTTCCTAAGTTGGATCCAAAAATCAAAAGTCCTTTCAGCATATTTCAGGGCACTGAAAGCTGTTGCCGTCAAAGTGTCCCAGGGTTTGATTTTGAAAATATGGCTAGTTTGCCAGTAAAGCTCCTTAACAGTTGCTCCAGTGGCTGATGTCTCCATGGCAACTAGGGCTGGTTGACAATTTTCCACTGAAGCACAAATGAATTGTACAATAACTAAATGGTCTTTTCTCTGAAAGTTAGATTTAAAAAAAAAAAATCCCTGAAGGCAGGCAAAAAAAGTTTCTCAGAATGAAAAAAAAGTCATCCTGTAGCCTGCCCAGTAGAGGAGAATGGAAAAATGAAACACTTGAATTACAACTCGCATGAGGCACCTTGGTGACATTTCCAAATACAGGTTGACCCCCTCTAGTCTGGTGCCCTTGGGACCTAACTGGTGCAGAACCAGAGAATTTGCCAAACCATGGGAGGTCAATATTGTCTAGCAGCATTACCAACATTTTCACTGCTTACTGAGCTCTTCGAAGACAGTTATGGGTAAATTAGAGCTAAATAACAGCACAAAACACTGAGGGTATGTCTACATTGCATTCCTCTTCCGAGAGAGGAATGCAAATGCAGACAAGGGACATTGCAAATGAAGCGCGGATTTGAATTTCGTGCGCTTCATTTGCATAACCGTGGACCGCCGCTTTTCCGAAATAGCGTCTTTCGAGAAAACAAACGCAGTCCCCGCGAGGTTATTTAGAGAAAAAACCCTTCCTTCGAAATAACCCTTACTCCTCAAATAGGAGGAAGGGCTTTTTCTCGAAATAACCCCGCGGTGCCCACATTTGTTTTCTCGAAAGACGCTATTTCGGAAAAGCGGCGGTCCGCGATTATGCAAATGAAGCATGGGAAATTCAAATCCGCACTTCATTTGCAATTTCGCTTGTCTGCATTTGCATTCCTCTCTCGGAAGAGGAATGCAATGTAGGTATACCCTGAGAGCCAGGGCCAGTGGCTGGAAACAAACTTTATGAGACCATGGGAAACTTGGCCACACCTATGATAAGAGGACATCCAGCTAACTAAAATCATGCCAGATCACGAATATTGCCAGACCAGAGAGTGCTGGACTTGCGAGGTTCAAACTGTAGCAATGTTGTGGCTTTTAGATTTTTTTTTTCAGAGAAAAGTCAACCGTTTCTGGAGAAGCACCCCCCCCCCTCCCTCCTTCTTTGACTACCTCTAATTACAACTTGTGAGTACCCACAACATAGGCCACTTAATTCAAGCATCTTTAGAGATGAGTTACATATGTGTCATTTTAGAAAGAAAGGAATAACAGTGATACAGGTGCCCCAATACTCAGTCTTCACTTTACTCTGACATAAGAATTACTTTAGAAAAATTTCTTAAGGTATCACAGTGATTGCCACGCCTATTAGCCTCTCTAGATCGAACTGGGGGCTAGTGTAGACATACCCACAGAGCTCTCCAGTAAAATGAGGAAGAACAGAATTTGAAATTCCTAAAATGGGGGGGAGGAGTTAGTAGGACCCCAACCTCATTCTGGGGACCCTCTCCCTTGGTTTGGGTACTATACTCCGGCAACTGCACACCACTGTAGAGAGGCATTTCTGGAGGCTCAACACCAGTTCAGACTGATGGGACCGTCTGGTCATGGAGTAGCGGGACGACCAGCAGTGGCTCCAAAACTTCCGCATGCGGAAGGCCACCTTTTTGGAGCTGTGTGCCTGGCTCGCCCCCACTCTCTGGAGACACGACAACTACCTGCGGCCTGTCATCCCCCTGGAGTTTGCAATCGCTATATGGAAGCCTCATGGAGGTAAGGCACTCTTGGGCTGCTGTCCCTGCAGGGGGATGGTCCTAGATAAGGGGGACCCTCAGGAAAGGGAGGTTGGGGACTGTGGGGAATGGAGTGGGGGTGGGGGGAAAGCCCCATCCCCGGGGGGTTGTTCTGTCCTGCTCTCACAAAGTCCTGCTGCTGGGGGGGGCAGCCTCATAGGGGGGTGGCTGCTTGGGTGTTTGGGGGAGGAGAGAAGAGGGGAGCAGGGTGGGCACCTCCCAAGGACTCAGACACTCCCTCTCTCATTCTCTGTGTTGTGTGTTTGTTTGTCTCCTTCTGCAGGTTGTGAGGGCCATCAAATTGATCCTGCTGCAGAGGGTCATCCGTCTGGGAGACCTGGATGCGACCATGGCTGAATTTGCTGCCCCGGAGTTCCTGAACTGCAGGGAAGCGATCGATGGAACACACATCCCGATTGGCACACCGGACCATCAACCGGCCCAGTGTGTTAATCGGAAGGGCTACTTTTCAATGGTGCTGCAGGCCCTGGTTGACCACCAGGGACACTTTACAGACATTTTTGTCAGGTGGTCGAGCAGGGCACATGATGCCTGCTTGTTCAGAAACTCCAGCCTGTACCGCAAGCTGGGGTGGGCACATTCTTCCCCCGCCGTGAACTTAATGTTGGGGATGTGCAGATTCCACTGTGCATGGTGGGGGATACAGCCTACCCCCTCATGCTGTGGCTGATGAAACCGTACACCGGCCACCAGCATGGACCAATTTAATGCCCACCTGAAGTGGGCCAGGATTCAGATGAAGCCTTTGGCTTCTTCAAAGCACATTTCAGGTGCCTCCTGACCTGCCTGGATGTAGGAGAGCATAACATCCCCAAGGTGGTGGCAGCACGTTGTATCCTCCACAGCATTGTGGAGAGGAAGGGGTAGGCCTTCCTCCTGGGGTGGGGAACAGACACCAGCCATGAGGGACGAGCCTTCCAGCAGCCGCGGATAGCTGCCATCTGCCAGGCCCATCAGGCCGGGGTGTACATCCGGCAGGCCCTGAGGGAAAGGTTCTCTCAAGGACCCCCAGTTACTCTCCCCAGGGCCTCCTCCCTCACTCCTGCCCTATCCCTTCCCCACCACAACCCCTCCCTTAGCCCTTTCCCTGACCTCTCAATAAACACACCTGTTTGGTTTCCAACAAAATGCAGTCTGTATTAATGAAAGATTTTGAAAAGGTGGGCAGGGGAAGGGGGGTTCATAACTGGGAGGGAAGAGGGGGGGCACCTCAATGTGCCACCTCGGGTGCAGGGACCTTGTCGGATTTGCGGTTGGGTGGGTCCGGGGAGCACAGGAGGGTGAACGGGGTGGAGGGGTTGGAGCGGGGTCAGGGTTGGCGGGGGGGCAGGGGAAGAGGGCCTAGGCATCACTTGGGGAGGAAGCATGGGCATTGCTAGGGGAGGGGGGCATGGCCATCACCTGGGGAGGGAGCAGAGTCATAGCAGGGGGGCAGGCGATGGGGAATGGGCATAGCAGGGGGGGGCAGGAGGGTGGAAGACAGGAGCAGCAGCATCAGGTGGGTGTGTCGTCATGCAGAACACGACAGCACACATGTCACACCACTACATCAACTGGACCCAGGTGCAGTCCCGCTACTCCAAGTTCTTGTGGACCTTGTGCACCAGGGTCTGGTGAATGTCACGCAGGACACTGACATGTTGGCACATCAGGACTTAGTGGACCCTGGTGCACCTTCAGGTCCCTCAGGCTCTGGTGGGTGGCTGCGGTGATCTGGCTCGGCCCTCAGTCCCGGCTGGTCCAGCTGTGAAGAACACACAGAGGGAGAGGCGGTCAGTCATACATGCAGACACTGTCCCTGAGGTCGTGCCCTCCTCTGTGAGCAGCCACCAACCATCCTCGGGCCAGAGGAGGAGGATTTCCTGGGTGCAAGCCCATGTGTGGTCTGCACAGCGGGCCAAACCTCACAGGGGCCCCGACGTGCCCTGAGGACTGTGCTGCCCGCTTCCCTGCCTCCCCGGCCCACAAACAAACAGGCAAGGGAAGTGTCTGGCCACAGTGGGATCCCCTCATGGATGGCAGAAGAGCCGGGAGCAGCCTGGCCCTCCCTGGGGTCCACACATATGTGTGGATTGCAGCGCTGTCTCCGGGAGCAGCTGCTGTCTCGCACGTGCAAGCATGCCCATGTGCTGTGTGCGGCACGCCTTGGTCTGTGTGGGGTTGTGTCTGTGCCCTTGTGGGTAGCCTGTTTCCAGCAGTGGCACCTACCCTCTCCAGCCGTGAGCAGACGTGTGTGGCCTCTCCTGAGCCTGCCAGCAGGATCCCAGGTGTGCTCAGGGGCTGCCTGCTGTGTATGTGTGCTGCACACAAATGCAGCACATGGTTGCATGTGCACAGACCACAGCATGATGTCCAGCCCCAGCAGCCTGAGTGACAATTGCCCCATGCCCCCTGTGTGCCCGCATCCCCCGCCCTGTGTGTGTGAAAGTGAGAGCCCTCACCTGAAGATCCCTCCCAAGCATCCGAGGAGGCCTGGGAGACATCCTGGCTCACTTGCACCAGCTCCAGGGAAAGGGTTATGGTTCCAGTGTCCTTCTGCTCCTCCTCCTCTTCCTCCGCCGCAGCTGGCTGGCCCTGGCCCTCCTGCTCCTCCTCTGTGCAGACCTCCGGCTGGGTTGTGACGGGGGGTCTCGAGGCCGGAGTCATGAGGATAGGTAGGAAAGATGTTTCCCCACTGCCCAGGATCTTGTGGCGCTCCTGTAGTATGGCTAGGTGTGAGGTCCTGCCCCTACTGCGAACTGTGCTCTCTGGCCCTCACGTATCCCTGGCGGAGCTCCTTGACCTTACTCCAGACCTGTTCTAAGGTCTGGGGTGGGTGTCCGTGCTCCGCCAGGGACTCAGCCATCCCCGCATAAATGTCCGCGTAGCAGTGCTTGGCCTGGGGATCCTGTAATGCAGGCGTGTCAAACTGGCATTCGGCGGGCTGCATACGGCCCAATCGAAATTTTTTGCAGCCCGCCAGAACATTTTTATTAAGGAATAAAGTGCAGCCCGATGGCCGCTTGGAGCACGTGGCCGAGTGCAGATCACAGCTGGCTGGGCCGCTCTGTGCTGCAGCGACCGCTCACGGCCGGGACCGCTCTGCACACGGCACCCAGCACGTGCTCATAGCTGGCCGGGCCACTCTGTGCTGGGCACTCTGTGCATGGGCTCACAGCCGGCTAGGCCGCTCTGTGCATGGCGCCCAGTACACGACCACAGCTGGCCACTGTGCTCACACCGCCCCAGCACGCCAGGGGAAGAAATGTGTGGTGGCAATGGCGACTCTGGGACCCGGTATTAGGTTAGGAAGGGGCTGGGAGTGCCTGGCTGTGCAGGAAGGGGAAGGCATTAGGGTGAGGGGGCCTGGCTCCGGGGGAGGGAGGAGGTACTGGGTTGGGGGCCTGGCTGTGGAGAAGGAGTATGGGTTAGGTTGTGGGGGCTGGGAGTGCCTGGCTCTGGGGGAGAGGGGAGGCATTAGGTTGGGGGGGACCTGGCTCTGGGTCAGGGAGGAGGCATTAGGTTGGGGTTGCCTGGCTCTGGGGGAGAGGGTTTTCTTGTTAATATTTTGTTTTTTAGTTATTTATTCCCAAAGAAAGTCACAAAATGTATATTAATTTTATATCAATAAATGGCAATTTTTTGCAATTGCATGAATTATATGTTTATGCAAAATCTAAAAACTTACAAAGTATCTGAAATTTTCACACGGTCTATACTTGCTTTTATTTCAACAAAACAAGTTATGTATCATATAAAAAATTTAAAAGTACCTTACATTTAAATTAAAAATTGTATATGAGCAAATAACAATTTTACACGTCGAATTATTGTAGTATATTAAAACAAGACCTGAAAAAAATATTATAAAATATACCTAAAACATAATCTATAATAATAAATAATTACGACTTTCTGATAAAGTGCATTTTCTTTGGTGTCCCTGAAAGCTATCAGTTTTCATTTGTGCGGCCCTCAGTAGGCTTCGAGTTTGACATGCCTGCTGTAATATATCCTCCTCGCCCCACAGTTCAAGGAGGGACTGGATCTCCGGGCCAGACCAGGATGAGGCGTGCCTCTTCGTCCCCCTGGGTGGATCCTGGGACCCCTGGGGCTGTTCCCTGTGAGGGCCAGAAGGGTCGTGGGGGCTTGAGGCTTGGACGTGGCTTACAAGGCCTGTGGCAGGGAGAGCCATGTGGTAAAGTGCTGCTCTCTGGCCAGCTTCCTGCCACAAGGCATATCTGGGGTGCCTGCAGCTTTAAGAGGGGCCAGGAGACAGGAACTATAGAGTTGAGGTTACTTTGTATGGAGTGGCCACCAGGGCACCTGTGCTTTTTCCTGGAGATCTCTTCTTCTGGAAAAAAAAAAAAAAAACCCTCCTCCCCATCCACACACGCCTTTTTGCGAAACAGCTCTTTCGCAAAAAGGCTTCTTCCTCGTAGAATGACGATTACCGCTGTTGGGGAAACCCCTCTGCTCTTTTGATTTACTTGTGAAAGAATGTGATTGCAGTATGGACATTCCTCAAGTTTTGTTAGAAAAACTGCAGTTTTTTCTGACAAAATTCTCTAATGTAGATGTACCCCAAACCTGTACTATGGTTGGTCCTGTCAAGCCATGAGGCCAGGTCACCTGATGCTGGAACACATTTTGAATGTAGTACTTTTCCATGCAGGTGAGAAAGGGTTGAAGCTAAACACAAAGGATTACCACTAAAATCTATTTATAGGCAGGAAACCAAACAATAGAAGAGTTGGCAGTTGGAAGACACCCGCTGGTTTACCATCAAGAAGACTGCTGCAAACAACTGAGACAGAACAGGGGGAAGGAATGTGCCAAAGCTAGGAAGCTGGCTAGTTTGTAGAAAACATAATTAAAATTTCTGTTAGAGAAGTAATCTGTATGTAACAAGTTTCACGGAGTATTAAGCTTAGCTGGTGTGTTGTGTTTAGCTTAGTAACTTATTTTCCTCTGTCACTTGCAACCACTTAAATTTTACTTTTTTATACTTATCAGACAAAAGTAATTTTATAATAAAGCTATTGTAACTAAAGCTTCAGAGGGGTAGACGAGTTAGTTTGTAACTAGAAAAACTTAAAACACAACCAATAGTCTAGTAGCACCTTAAAGATTAACAAAACATGTAGATGGTGTCATGAGCTTTCGTGGGCACAACTCGCTTCTTCAGATGACTGGACTTTCATCTGAAGAAGTGGCCTGCCCACAAAAGCTCATGATACCGTCTACATGTTTTGTTAGTCTTTAAGGTGCTACTAGACTATCTGTTGTGTTAATAGTGTAACAGTTCTAGTGTAAATCGTTACCTCAGGGGAAACAACTGTGCATATCTCTTTCCTTGATAAAGGGAGTGAACCTCATTTTTTGAGGAATACAGGATCTGTCGAAAAAGGCTTTATTTTCGACAGATCCATGTCTAGACTGCTGTTTTTTTTAAAAAAACTCCATTTCGAAAAGAAGCAGCAGCCATGTTTATGCTAATGAGGCACAGGATATTTAAATCCCTGCTTCATTAGCAATTTCGATGTGCCTAATCTGTTGACAGAGAGGTGTAGTCTAGACACACCCAAGGGGGTCTCTGTGATCCAACCTGCCACAGCAACTATTTGAAGTAATTGCATCTTTCAATCTGTATCTAAAATGAGATTTACCTGCTTCACTTTTAAGACTTTATGTTAGGTCCTCCACCCACTCAGAGTTCCAAGCCTCTTAAGAGACGCTGTCAGGCCAGTGGTTACAATCCGTTAAAACTGAATGAAAGCTACAGCCCAGCAATGGACAAGTCTGCATAGGGGCATCTTCTTTGATAGGCCTTATTGCATGCTCCTTCCCACCAAAAAAGCTTATCTGAGATTTCGCACCTGGGTCCTGAAACAGGAAATGATTGAGCATGTTGATAACAATCATGGATTAACAGGGCCACTCATCTGCTTAAGACAGACTCTCTCAGACAAGGGAAGTAGGATGTAGAAGAAAAATAGCCGGGCATGCTGCTAAGGGGAACCACAATAAGTGAGCGGAGGATCTTTGCTTGCTAAGGAATTGTGCTGTAACTTCAGAAGAAAGCCTGTTTGATTTAGCTTATAAGATTAAATAAGCCTAAATATGAGTGTGGGCTGTTTTACATGTGGAGCTACCCTAATTTACAGCAGCTGGGGATCTGGCCCTTACAGGAATCAGTCACACTTTGCTGTCTCTAGATGATGTGTTTAACAGCACAGAAGCTTGACACTACTTTGGGAAGAGTGCTTTGTGCTGCAGTGACAAAGTTGTCCCAGGGAATGGAGTGATCCTGATTGGAATTTGACCTGAACATCATTCTTGTGAGAAGTGTCAAAGATTCATTACTGCCAAATATCCACCAGAAACAAGGTGGTGCTGTGCCACTTAACTCCACCTAGGGTATTATGGCAGAACTGACAGAAGAGTGCCACCTAGTGAATGCCACCCTGTAAGCCTATTGTGGAAAATTTAAATTCTGGAACAAAATGAAGAGACTCCTTGGAGTGATGCTGGAGAATGTAGATTGGAAGTGAACTATTTGGTTAATAACGCTGCATAAGCTTTATAGCATTTTATATTGCAATGCTCAGCATATTTCTGTGGTAGTCAGGGAACAAAGTGAACCTACCTACAGCTAATTAAACACTTTAATTGCGGGGTGGGAGGGCGGGGAGGATACTAAAGGGGTTTATTTACTTCTCAGTAGAAATGTAAAATCCCAATTAATCAATTAACTGGTTTAACCAGTTAACCAGGATCTCCGGCCCCAGGGCTGGGGCACTGCTGGGGGCAGGAGACTCCCAGTGCTCGAGCTGCTGCTATCAGCAGTGGCAGGAGGCTCCCAGCCCTGGTCCAGGGGCTGGAGCTGCTGCCAGTGACAAGAGGCTCCTGGCTCCGTTGGGGCAGCCCTCTGCCCATGTCAGGCCATGGGCACTGGTTAATGGGTACCAGTAAATATCACTCAAGGGTGATGCTTACCAGAAAACCAGTTACCCATTCATATCCCTACTTGTCAGATAAGGTAGGTACATTTTAGTGCAATAGGAGTGAGTTCACATCCAGAGGTTCAGGGCTGCGGTTTTTAGACCATCTTTTCCTTTTTCCTTATCTTCACTCTTTGCAACACAATTATCTTTTTTTGAAACTGTAGTTGCCCTATCAATTAATGTCTGAAAGCGGTTATGCAGTGTGTGGGATGAGTCCAGTGTGAAATGTGGTGGTGCTCGCAGGACAGTTTTAGAGCAATGGCTCTCAACCATTCCAGAGTACTGTATGGCTGTGTCTACACTGGCACCCTTTTTCGGAAAAGGGATGCTAATGAGACACAGCGCAATTTAAATCAGCGGGATTTAAATATCCCCGCGGCATTTGCATGAACATAACTGCGCTTTTTCCGGCTCGGTTTTGCGGGCGCCAGTCTGCGATCTTGCGGAAAATAAAGCCCTTTTCCGCAAGATCTCTTATTCCTACTTTCAAGGAATAAGAGATCTTGCGGAAAAGGGTTTATTTTCCGCAAGATCGCGTCTGCGCTTTCTCCGGCAAAACTGAGCCGGCAGTTATGTTCATCAAATGCCGCGGGGATATTTAAATCCCCATTTGCAATTGCGCTGTGTCTCATTAGCATCCCTTTTCCGAAAAAGGGTGCCAGTGTAGACACAGCCTATGTGTTTGAGCAATCTGATTTGACGTGCATACCCCAAGTCTCACCTCCCTCATTTGCTTACAAAACAAGACATAAAACCACAAATGTCACTGCACACTGTTGCAGAAAAGTTGCTCACTTTCTCATTTTTATCATATAATTATTAAAAAATCAACTGGAATATAAATATTGTACTTACATTTCACTGTATAGCATAAACAAATCCAGTCTGTATGAAATTTTAGTTTGTATTGACTTTGATAGTGCTTTTTATGTAGTCTGCTGTAAAACTAGGCCAGTATCTGGATGAGTGGATATACCCCCTGCAAAATGCATATGCCTAAGGGTACATGTACCCCTAGTTGTGTCTACCTGTCCTATAGACTAGGGCTACATCTACACTGGCAGCTTCTTGCACAAGAACTCTTTTGTGGAAGAGTTCTTGTGCAAAAACTCTTCCAGAAGAGAGTGTCTACACTGGCATGTGCTTTTGCGCAAGAGATGTGCTTTTGCGCAAGAGCATCCATGCCAGTGTAGACGCTCTCTTGTGCAAGAAAGCTCTGATGACCATTTTAACCATAGGGCTTTCTTGCGCAAGAAATTGATGTTGCCTGTCTACACTGGCCTCTTGCGCAAAAGAGTCAAAAATCTTGAGATTAAAAAAAAATCATGAAATTTGCTTTAAAAAAAATCCAGGATTTTTTAAAACAGAACATTACATTTTAGGTTTTTTTTTTTTTTTGTCTTTTTTTTTTTGTTTTTGACCCTTTGATGGGATGGACTCTCAAAGGCCCCCTCCTGGAGGCCTTGGGGTTCTGCCACACCTATCCCAGGAAAGGAGCCATGGAGATGTCCTCAGAGCAGACTAGAGTGGCTGCAGGGGAAACAGACAGTTGCTGCTTGAAGATAAAGAAGAAAGGACTCCGGGTCTGGCTGTTGGAAGACCAGCGGGGCCACAGACAGCTCAGGGTGGGCAGGGACCAGCAGAGTGAGATTCTCCTAGCTGGACTGAGCCTAGAGAGGGCTTCAGGAAGATGTTTCCAGGGCTTCAGGAAGCTTCACACCAAGTCAGGACCACTTAGAGACCAAAGCCCTTTTGGGAAGGCTAGATAAAGGCCATCAGAGGAGTTCTGAGATTTATTTATTAAAAATATTTTTACCCCACCTCTCTATTTAAAATATTCTATGAGATTTTTTACTCTTTGGGGTAACGTAAGAACATAAGAACGGCCGTACTGGGTCAGACCAAAGGTCCATCTAGCCCAGTAGCCTGTCTTCCGACAGTGGCCAGGACCAGGTGCCCCAGAGGGGGGTGGACCGAAGACCATGAACAAGCGATTTGTCTCCTGCCATCCTTCTCCAGCCTCTGACAAATAGAGGCCAGGGACACCATTTCTATCCCCTGGCAAATAGCCTTTTATGGACCTACCCTCTATGAAATTATCTAGCTTCTCTTTAAACTCTGTTATAGTCCTAGCCTTCACAGCCTCCTCTGGCAAGGAGTTCCACAGGTTGACTACACGCTGTGTGAAGAAGAACTTTCTTTTATTAATTTTAAACCTGCTACCCATTAACTTCATTTGGTGTCCTCTAGTTCTTCTATTATGGGAACTAATAAATAACTTTTCTTTATTCCCCCTCTCCACACCACTCATGATTTTATATACCTCTATCATATCCCCCCTCAGTCTCCTCTTTTCTAAACTGAAAAGTCCCAGTTGCTTTAGCCTCTCCTCATATGGGACCCGTTCCAAACCCCTAATCATTTTAGTTGCCCTTTTCTGAACCCTTTCCAAGGCCAAAATATCTTTTTTGAGGTGAGGAGACCACATCTGTACACAGTATTCAAGATGTGGGCGTACCATAGTTTTATACAGGGGCGGTAAGATATTCTGGGTCTTATTTTCTATCCCTTTGGTGGCCAGTCCCTAGGCCAGGCTCTCATAAATGTCCGCATTCCTGCGGCGTGTCTGCAGGACCCGCAGGGCTTCTTCCTGGGACCAGAGCTCCAGCAGGTTTTTGATTTCTGGCCCTTACCAGGCTGGTGCCCTTGGGTGGGTCCTTGCCTCTGTCCCGAGAAGGGCCAGGGGGGCCTTGAGGCTGGGACATGGATATCACGGGTGCTCTGGCTAGCTGCCGGACAGCAAGGCCTGTCTGGGTGCCTGTGTCTTTGAGAGGCTGCGGCCAGGAACCACAGAGGTGCTGTACCTGTAAAGTCTAGACTGTCCACCAGGGCTTCTTCCTGGAGGCCTTTTTTGTTGACTGAACTGGCTCCCTGTGTCCACACACACCTTTTGGCAACAGATCTCTGTCGACAAAGGCGTTCTTCCTCATAAAAGGAGGTTTACTGCTGTCGACAAAACTGCTGCGTTCTGTTGACTTACTGTCGACAGATCGCTGCAGTAGTGTAGACGCAGGTATAGTTTTGTCGACAAAAGGCCACTTTTGTCGACAAAACCCTGTAGTCTAGACACACCCTTTAACCTTTAAGGCTCCCTTCCACATCTTGGCATGATCACAGGGGCCCTTCTGTGTGGGTCAGGCTATGAACTCTGTTCTCTGTGTAGCTATATCTGAGAGAGCAAATGTGTCAAGGCAAAATTTAACCTAATGGGATTTTTGTCTTTGGCCATTGTATTTTGGTCTTCATAGTAAGTCACTGTCTTTGTACTAAGTTGTGTCTTTTGTTTACTGGACCACACTGACTCAGCCATTGAAACAACTCAATACAAACAAAAGGAACAATCAACTCTCCTGAGTTATTTTAGAGCTAGAAAAATAACTCAGGTCTACTACAGAACTCTGTTTTGCCCATGGGCAAGTCACTTTGCCTCTGCATTCATCCTAACCCTACTGTGTCTTAGTGAATTGTGATTGTGAGTTTTCTGGGGCAGGGACTGAGATTCTAATACCTATGCTGGACAATTAGCTGCACTCAGTTACTTCTAGAAATCCAAATAGCTCCTGTGAAATAGCTGCAATCAGCCACAGTCAGAGAGAGGATTCTGGGCTGCATGGACCACAGGTTTGATCCAAGTGGGGCAATTCCTTGTTCTTATAGTATATTTGGGCCTATTTCATAGCTGTTTATTGTAGTGACACACCAGAATAAGAAAGCACTACATAAAATTCACACTCTCAAAGGCAAGCTGAACACTGCCCAATTAATAGCCAAAGAAAAGCGCAGAGCCCAATGCACACTGTGCCCTGCTCCATTGCTGTTCAGTGACATTACACAACCCAGCCAGAGGACAACTCATTTATTTTCTCCCATCAGACTAATGTGGTGATTTTGGGGAGGCTTGACTGCAATCTACCGGCTCAGTTGGACTAGGATTATGCTCATTTTAGTGACCTCATCATCATAATAAAAAGGAGTTATGTTTATCAACTCATCACTCATGCCCATTTAGAGGATTAATGTATTTCCAATCCTATTTCTAGTAAAAGAGGATTGCTGGTCACTTTCCCCCCCACTCTGCTGGTTGTTCATGTGCTTGAAGTATTTATGAAGCTGCAAACTGGAGAGCTGTGCTTCCCCTCCATATTATGAAGAGCTGACAAACCCAAAGGAAATAATTATTCCCGTGAGAACATGTGCACAGCAAAGCAGCAGCAAATCAGTGGCCAGAAGCATTTTGCTGGTGTCAATAAATTTGTTTGCCTTATGGAGCGATTTAACCTTTTTTTTGTCACTTCCTCTGACATTCTGCGATTTTTGGCTCAGATCCAGCAAAGCACTTAAGCGTGTGCCTAATTTTAAGCATGAATGATTCCACTGAATTCAAGTTAGGCAAGTGAGTAAGCCTGCCAGACTTATGTGAAATTTGTTCTATATTAAATGAACCTTGTGATTTTAATGATTGCATTACTCAGAAATTTGATCTCTTACATTCCAGCCCAACTGCCACTGTGGGCTCTGTGTCAGCAGCTTTAGACTTCCAAAAGGAGATTGTGTTTTAATATTAAGGGTTGACTCTTCCACACTAGTAATTCCTTTAGCTATGGACTAACAATGCAACACTGAAGAATCCCATACAGCCAGCAAGAGTTTCACAAGCATAGCAGGGTTTCAGGGTTTCACTGTGATCATGAGGGAAATTAGATCTTTATAAGAATGTGTTCAGTTATTCTCCCACTGAATGCAATGGAAGTTTTGTCTTCAGTTTCAGTGTCGATAGTGTCAGACCTAATTAATACTCATATTACAGACTATTCTATTTTTGCAAAGTAAAGAGAAGCTGTCTGTATGACAGGGTGTTTTGGGGGTGCCTCCCGAAGTGCTGACAAAGCCACTGACACTCACCTCGCTGTTCTCTGGGGCATCTCACCGCCCTGCCCTATTTGGCCTGGTCCCCCCAGCCAAAGCACAGAGCGGAGATCACTGCCCCCACTCCCAGGAGCAATGAAGGCACTGAATTGCCTCAGGTCTGAGGAAAATGCTTCCAGGGAATCCACTCCCCAAATAGGATTATTTTTAGGTGGGAATCTTCTCTCTCTAAATTCCACCCTTTCATGGAAAATTACCTGGTCAGACACCTACCAGTTAGGGTCCTCATGTGATTTCCTAAGACCAACTACTGCTTAGACTCAAAGGACAAAAGAGGCTGTTTATAGTTGATCACTCAGTCATTGACTGGAACACACTTGATGGCTTTCATTTGCACATTTAAAACCATACCACACTCCATATCTCTAACTTTACATACCAGAATGATACATACACCAAAATAAGATATACAGATCCAGCAGACTGAGACATTAAGATTAATAAGTTACATGAGGTATTTTGTCCAAAGCATTCTCGAGTTATGCATATTTGTGTCCATAAGTCAATTTCATAAAGCATGAGGGGGTGAAACTGTCACAGTGTGTGGATATAGCTATTCACTTTGGGTATGTCTACACAGCAAAGTTATTTTGAAATAACAGCCATTATTTCGAAATAACTTTACTAGCATCTACACAGCCAAAGCACTATTTCGAAATTAATTTGAAATAGCGGCGTGCTTATTTTGAATTTGGTAAATCTCATTCCACGAGGAATAACACCAAATTCGAAATAGCTAATTCGAAATAAGTGCTGTGTAGATGCTTATTTTGAAATAGGGTGCCTCCAGCCTTCCCAGGTTGCCCTGGTGGCCACTCTGGCCTCAACCAAGAACACTCCTCTCCCTCCTTCCCTCCCTCCCCGGAGCCCTTAAAGGGGTAGACTCTGGCCACAGTGCCTGTGCCAGCTCCAAGCCTGCCAGCCCAGAGCCAGCAGTCACTGCCCCTTACCCAGTGGCCCCAAAACATGAGCCAGCTAGGCACTGGCAGCCAGCCCTCCATCGCTTCCCAGGAGCGATGTGATATTCCATGAACATGTGATATTTTTCCCCCTCCAGTTTATTCATTATTAATACTACTGCCTGAATAATCTTAGCACTATTCTTGGGATGAGTAGTTTCCTGCCAGGGCCCGGAAAAGGTGGGCGCCTTCCTGGTCCAGTGTGGAGATCATGGACCTTATTCAGGTTTGAGGGGGATGCCCCCAACGTCCATGATCTCCACACTAGATGGAGGAACGTGGCCGTCTATGGCAGGATAGCTGCCAGCCTGGCCACCAAAGGCCACATGCGAACCCAGGAGTAGGTTCGCATGAAAATCAAGTTGGTCCGGCGAGACCCCCACCCCTGAGCCCTGAGCTTCCCCTTCTCCTTCTTCCCCTTGCTTCCCCCTTCCAGCTCCCTCCCCAGGTTTCCCCCTCCCCTCTCCAACCCTCTCTCTTCCCCTCTCCCACCTCCTTTCTCCAGTCTCACCAGAGTTTCATTTCCCCCCCCCGCAATTTTATTAAATAAAGAGCGTTTGTGTTCATGAAAATATGTGTATTGTATTTTACATCAGGAAGGGGGGTTAGGGAGGGATAAGTGGAAGAATGTGAGGGAGGAATGAGGCACCAGGGAGGCTCTTAGTGCTCCTCAGGGTGGAAGCTCTCCCACAGGGCCTCCTCGCTACTGACAGTCCCCCGATGGACCTCTCAGATGGCAGCCTGCAGAAAGTGCAGCCAGGCTTGCAGCAACGTGTCCAAGAGAAGCAGCAGAGTGCCCAGGGGCACCTCCGGCTCCATGATGCAGAGTGCTGTGGTGTCCCGAGTGAGGCAATCAGAGCACTCCGAGACAAAATGCTTTGCTGTCCCTCATCGAGGTAGACAAGCAAGCAGGGGAAGCTGAGAACCGGCTGTCTGGGGAAGGGGAGGGCCCTTTAAGTATAGGCCTCAGATAGCCTCAGGGAGCAGCCACACAAACTAACTCCTGACCTGATGCCCTGCTGGACCTGGTTCCGGCTAGCCAGCCTTAAATGTGATTCAGCGTCCACTCAGTGTGGATGCGCTATTTCGAAATAAGCTATTTCGAAATAACAATTTTGAAATTAGATATTTTGAAATAACGCTGTAGTGTAGACATACCCTTTGATACTATAAACATAAAATGTAGGTGAACCACTCTAATAAATCATTTGACTATTTTGTTCCTTTTTTCCCCCCTGTGCAAATTGTCCATGAACATGTGATATTTTTCCCCCTCCAGTTTATTCATTATTAATACTACTGCCTGAATAATCTTAGCACACTTCTTGGGATGAGTAGTTTATTATATGAATATTCAATGTATGAACTTCAGAACTTGGGATATGCTAACTAGTTCAGTTTTGACTGAGCACAGAGTATGTCCACACTTTACACTAAGCCTAGGCTCTGGATCAGATACAGGTTTGAGCCTAAATCCCTCTTGTCTCCAAACACCAGTTTCTGACTTGAGGCAGCGAGCACTCGGGACCCTGTGTGTATGCGGGGAGGGATGTATATGTCAAACCTCATGCCCTGCCATTACATTTACAGTATAGCCTGAGTGCTCAGATAGGGTGCTTGGAAACATTCAGTCCACAAGCTCATATCCCATAGACCTGGGTTCAGTGTAGACAGTGCAGGCTCCCCTTTGTGCTAGGTGCTGTACAAACATAGAACAAAGACAGTCCCTGTCCCAACGAGGCCTTATACCAAGCGTGGGCAAGATATGGCCTGCAGGTTGTATGCAGCCTGCTCAGCTGCTGGATCTAGCCCATGGGACACCACCCCGCTTTAAGAGGCTGGCTGCTCCCTGTGGCTCTCTGCTCCTGGTGCCAGGGGGAGGCTCCACAGAAACTAACCAGTGGTAGCTGAGAGATGTTGCTAGGGGCAACACATGAAGCCTCCCCTAGCACCTGGAGCAGAAAGCCACAGGGAACAACCATCCATTTACAGCAGCCTGCGTGTGATGGGGCATTTGTCCCACACTTGTCCTTTAAGGCTAAAACTCAGCCCTGGGAGAGGGCTGAGAGCAAAAGCTGCAGTTGAGGCAGGTACTGCCAATTAGGGCCCCGCTGGGACCTGTATACAGGGATCCCAGAGGGAAGAAGGGAAACACACTTGCTCTAGCTGGGGAGCAGGCAGGACCTGGCTGCTAAGGAAGCTTGGAGGCTTCCCAAGACAGAGCAGAGCTGGGGAAAGGCAGTCAGGGCTGGGGAGCTCTGGTCTGACTTCACTCCCAGGCTGCAGGGCCTGAAGCAAGGCCTAAGAGTACTGGGGCTACAGGCGGGAGCCAGGATAGGAAAAGGTCCACACCCCCTTGCTGATGATGAGTGGCCATTTCAGACTGTAGTTTGTCCTGAGGTAAGGGCCTAAATGAAGACTGGCAGTGGGTCACTGAGGCAAGGCAGGTATAAGGGAATTGGGGGGGTTCCCTGGGAGGGGAGGACCCCAGAGTGCAGAGATTAACACCCACCCCACCCCCACTGGAACGGGGCAGAGAGAGACACTGGAGTGGGCACTTCCAGAGGGCAGTGTCCTGAAGGGAATGCTGTGATCTGGGGGAGTGGCGCAGCTTGAACTAGAACGTGACACGGAGACACCAGACAGAGGGAGGTGCCCTGGTGATGAGAGCTACTGCCCGTGCTACTGGCAGGAGGTGCTGTGGTAGTGAGTGTCCACCCTGTGACACTGGGGCTATGGCAGGCAGGGAACCTGCCTCGGGGTCCTGCAGGGCTGCTGTCTGGGAGCTGCCTAGGTAAGCACTTCCTGGCCACAGCCTGCCTCTGGCACCCAGTCCTTCCCTTCCCCAACTCCCTGCCCCACTTGCTCTAGCTGGGGAGCAGGCAGGACCTGGCTGCTAAGGAAGCTTGGAGGCTTCCCAAGACAGAGCAGCACTGGGGAGCCCTCCTGCCTCAAGTCACCATCCAAATCCTCTGCAGCTTTCTTCCCCCCGGCCCCCTCTTCCAGGTCATGGGTCTTTCCAGGCCAGAATCCTCTTCTGCACCCATATCCCCTCCCGTACCCTGCACCTCAGGCCCCTGCCCCAGATCATAACCTCCTCCTTCACCCAAAGTCCCTCAGACCCCACAAACTCTCCTGCTCCCTAGTCCTCTACCCCAAGCTCCTTTCAGTACCCAACCTCCATCCCAGATCCTGCACTGCCTCAATAGAAAAGAGTGGTCCTTGAGTAATTACCAAAATCTTGGAGTGCCCCCTTCAAACGTATTGCCCATCCCTGACTTAAAGTATAAGACAAGAGACAACAGGTGAATACAGACAGGTGGGAGCATGGGGATGCATTGATACTGTATTGGTCAGGGTGATAGTAGTCATAGAGCAATAGAGTTAAATATGTCTGTTCTCTAACTGGATGAGCCTAACAGTTTAGCATCAGGTTATTGGTACTCATGATTGTGAATTCCAATGTGTTTCTGTAAACATTCTCTAATACTAGCTGAATTTGCTGATTCTGAACAGTAAATTCTTTTGCTAGAATAGCAAAGGAAAATGATTGCAGAAGGAGTGTGTCAAAGCAAATGCATGGGCAGTGAACAAACACCTGCCAAATTCTGTGTGTGTGTACACGCATGGATGGTGAGTTGCAATAGTCACTCAGCTCAAATACACATTTGGTAAAGGGAGAGGTTTCTAATTCTGTATAAAACTTTCATTCCTGTTTGGCAGTGAGCGCTGTTGAATGATGGGAAGCTGGTACTAACTCTGTGCTGTGCATTGAAAATATGTCCATCCACGCTGCACTCTTGGAAATGAAGTCATTTGCACTGCATAACAATTTGCAGGAGATAAAGGTGCTAGGCTTGTGGGGACAAAAGCACTATGCTCTTTCTGAACAGAAAGAGAGGACATCAATTAAATAACCTTTGGGAAAAAATCAGACCTTTAGGGTACGTCTAGAGTGCAGAACTATTTCGGGATACCGGAAATAGCTATTCCGTGTCTTTTGAACTGGCCTGTTATTTCAAAATAGATTTCAAAATAACGGAGTCACTATTCCCATGAGGGTTAAGGGATGTTTCAGAATAGCAGTTTATTTCAAAACTTGGCACCTTGTAGATAGCTCAAATTGCATATCTTATTTTGACCTATGGGTGCAAGGTAGATGCACTTTAATGTTATAGGACCAGAACTGCCTTTTTACAAAAATGTGCAATTGCTCTCGCAGCTTACACATGGAATTATCATACTTGCTCCCCTCATCCAGGAAAGCAAGGGCTTAAGCACACGTGTAATGTGCATTTCACTAGTTCTGTTAAGGTCAATGGTTCTAATCATGTGCTTAAAGAAAAGAACTTGCTGAGGCTTCAACACTATTCAGCTTATTGCGACATAGTTGTGTGAACACAGCCATGTCACTAAAAGTCCAGCAGCATCACCACTGTTTGTCAGCTCTCTTACTGACAAAATACCTCCCCCTGTCCACCCAGTGAGCGGCATTTACATTGTCAGCAGCCAACAATGCACTGTTTACACTGGCACTCGCTGTGGCAAAACTTTTGCCTTTCAGGCATAAGGGGAAGTTTCACATTTCTGAACAGCAAAGTTTTTGTCATTCAATTGCCAGTGTAACAACACTGCCTCATTTACAAGCTTTGATGATAAATATCTAAGCGGCCATTTATGCATCTAATTAGTGATTTGTCTTGGCAGTTGCTCACACATCTTTGCAGGTGGACCTGAGTTTCTACCCAGGCCTTGAGACTTAATTATTTAAGAATCAGAACGCTGCATGCTCTGACTTCTTGTTGGTGACCTGAGCACACAATCTATGCTGCTTGTAGGCATTTAAAATCCAGACTCAAATGATGAATATCATTATTTATTAATCTTTACCCAAGTTTAAGCACTTGCCAGAAAAGGAAAAAAAAACACCCCATCCTGAAAAGTGTATATATCAAGAGCAGATGTGTTGTTACTGAGCTGCTTGTAATAAGGATTACATTTTTCATGATACATTTTGAAAGAAATGCACTTTCCCCAAAAATCTTATTCAGAAATGGTATTTTTTTTAAAACCGAAAACCAACATCAATACTTTTTTCACTTCAGGAAGGAGAAAGCAAGCAAGAATGTGCCTTTTGGGGAGTTTTCTTTTATATTAATGTGGAAAAGTTGGACTGAAACGAACATTTGCCATAGCATTTTTTCTTGCAGGGAAGAAAAGGGGCTGTTTTTGGTGGGGGCGCAGAGAAGAAGCTCTCCAAAATCTTTAATGGAGTCCTATTAATGACTGGTAACAAGACAGTAAGGCCAAAGACTGACAATTGTCTGACAGTGCGATTCTTTGGCTACTCACTGAGGGCTAGTGCACGCCAGAATGGATAGAAAGTTTATTTTTGTAATTCAAAGTGAACAGTTGGCGCAATGGAAGGACTTGAAGGGAAGGGCGTGAAGATGAACTCTGGAGAGGCATTCCAGGTTCTGAGGCGGCATGGCAGAGCACCTAGATCAGGCTGTAGAAGAACCAGTAACAGGGTAATGAGCTTGGTATTATTGGTAAAGAACAGAAATAGGCAGATCAAGATCTAGCCAGGGTACCAATCTGCAACCATACAGCCATGTGGGTTAATGGGTGAAACACCTAGTATCTGTGAACATTTTCCACTGGTCAGGAAGAAAATAACTCCTCAAAGGGCAACAAAGTGAAGTCAATCTGTTTGTGAATACGCTCAACTCTGTTATTGTCATGGTTTAACCAGCTCTGTTAGGGCCTGTTCGGGAAATCACATGGGCATGTGCTAAAGTCCCATTAAAATCAGTAAAAAATCAGGTGGATGGGTTGTTTTCACAACTGTGGATAAATATGGGCTAGCCTCTTGGTTTTAACACTGAAGGCCATTGTTCAGCTCAAGCATCTCTCATAATATCCATTAGCATTATTAGCTGAGCATTTTGTATACCTACACACACTTCTCCCCAGGTTGTCACCAGGTCTCCTACCACTGCATTAACTGAAAGTTTACCTCTGCTGCTGTCCTCCACCCCATGACAACTGCAGATACTTGCTGTGCCATTAATTCATGGATTTGTTGCAATTTCATATTTTGGCTTATCAACTGTTTGGTTACCCATCCCCGATTTCATGTACCCCCATACAGTGTTTCCAGCTGCCCTGCAATTCCCTCTTTCAACAATGATTCCAAGTATGTCCCCTCAACCACGAATCAAATTGTTGTCTGTCCTTTTATGTATACACTACAGTTAGGATGGATTTGGTCCACCCACCCTTCGTTGGGGCGTACCTCCCATGAAATGGAGGGAAAGGGCACATTAAAAAGTGCTAGCTGCACCCTTTCCCACAATGGTTCCCAGATACTTGCTCATCAGGGAATATTCTGCACTGCTGGCCATGGCCAATTTCATTTTGGATTCTTCCAGCTTGGCATCTATATCTCCTACTAGTGCAGATTTTTCTATTAAAATGCATTGCTGGTCCACAATCCCCTCCAATCCTTTATGTTTTGGAGAAGATCAGCTTCCCGTTTTACCCAATATGCCATCACAGCACACAAACCTTGTAACACCTCTTTTCCTAAGCTCCTTTCGCTTGAGATCTCCTGAAACCTCCCCATCTTCTCAGTCTCATCCCAGATCGACCTCTACACCTGTTTGGACAAGTGATTCTTTCTTATCCATTTATTTAAAAAAAATCTGTTACCTCAGCTTCCCAGAATTCGCAACTGCCATCACAAGAGTCTGCAATTATAATTGAGTCACAGCACCAAGATGTTAAAGGGCTTATCCCTTCACACTCTCACTTCCCTGGTCCTTCTCACGTGAACAGCAATGTCCAAAGTCCAGAGATGCAAACAAGTCAATGTTTATTGGGATTGGCTTCCAGCAAGCATAAGTCCAGTTTCCTTTCCTTTTTTTTCCTTTGGTTATCTTCTCCCCTTCCTGTTTGTACCCAGTGTGTATAGTAATATTTTCACGTATATCTTAACTAATGATTCTACTAAACTTAAACTAACCAATCCTTGCATATTGTAAAATGATCATCTAACCAATTATATCCCACCACCTTCACTGGTTTGCACCTGGCAAAATTAATTCTACAGGAGATAATCAAATAAATAATAGAGAGATGGGAAGTGGGTACTTGCCAGGCAGAAAGCTATCAACCTTAGTTTTAACTGGGGTTAGCGAGGAGGGACGAGATACTGCAAAGTGAGCACTGGGGACAGCCACAACATCAGGAGACTGACCAGTTGACCGGCATTTTGCCAGCCAGGCCCCAAGGTGCCACTGGTGGGAATTAAGGGGGCATTACCCCTCCCCCTGAAATTTGAACCCCCTGTATTTCATGCTTGAGGTATCCTTAAAACTGCATGCCCCGGCTCCAGAGGCAGCTCTCAAATACAGCAGATTGAGCTTCTTGCAGCTTTGCTTTGGGGCAGGGTCATTCAAGTAATTGAAGGATCATTAAATTATCATGAAAACACTGTGGGGGAGGAGGGGGGAGCAAATTCCACTTCAAAGAAAAGAGAGAAAAAGAGTAGCAATGAGTGTTGTGCTGCTGGGATTTGCATTTGAACCAGCACTGTTAAACTTATAAATGTTCTTGAAAAAGGCATAAATAGTGAGGTGGCAAAACTTGCAGTTATTATAAAATTACTCAAAATAGTTAAGTCCAAAGCTGACTACAAAGAGTTACAATGGGATCTCACAAAACTGGGTGATTGGGCAACATGAGAGTAGATGGACTTCAGTGTTGATAAGTGCAAAGTAATCCACATGGAAAAATATAATCTTAACTATACATACAAAAATGATGGGATCTAAAATAGCTGTTCCCACTCAAGAAAGAGATCTTGGAATCATTGTGGATAGTTCCCTGAAAACATCTGCTCAATGTGCAGTGGCAGTCTAAAAACTAAAGCTAGCAGAATATTGGGAATCGTTAGGAAAGGAATAGATAATCATAGAATCATAGAATACTAGGACTGGAAGGGACCTAAAAAGGTCATCAAGTCCAGTCCCCTACCGTCATGGTAGGACTCAGTACTACTAGACCATCCCTGATAGACATTTATCTAACCAACTCTTAAATATCTTCAGAGATGGAGATTCCACAACCTCCCTAGGCAATTTATTCCAGTGTGTAACCAGCCTGACAGTTAGGAACTTTCCTTGCTGCAGTTTAAGCCCATTGCTTCTTGTTCTATCCTCAGAGGCCAGGAAGAACAATTTTTCTTCCTCCTCCTTGTGACACCCTTTTAGATACCTGAAAACCGCTATCATGTCCCCTCTCAGTCTTCTCT
Organism: Rafetus swinhoei; assembly: GCA_019425775.1. Taxonomy (NCBI): domain Eukaryota; kingdom Metazoa; phylum Chordata; order Testudines; family Trionychidae; genus Rafetus; species Rafetus swinhoei. Next base: position 40,582,663 of record CM033434.1, on the reverse strand, counting down.
TTTCCAAACTAAACAAGCCCAATTCTTTCAGTTTTCCTTCATAGGTCATGTTCTCTATACCTTTAATCATTCTTGTTGCTCTTCTCTGAACCCTCTCCAATTTCTCCACATCTTTCTTGAAATGTGGTGCCCAGAACTGGACACAATACTCCAATTGAGGCCTAATCAGTGCAGAGTAGAGCAGAAGAATGACTTCTCATGTCTTGCTCACAACACACCTGTTAATGCATCCTAGAATCATGTTGGCTTTTTTTGCAACAGCGTCACACTGTTGACTCATATGTAGCTTGTGGTCCACTATAACCCCTAGATCCTTTTCTGCCCTACCCCTTCCTAGACAGTTGCTTTCCATTCTGTATGTGTGAAACTGATTGTTCTTTCCTCAGTGGAGTGCTTTGCATTTGTCCTTATTAAACTTCATCCTGTTTACCTCAGACCATTTCTCCAGATCATTTTGAATTATGACCCTATCCTCCAAAGAAGTTGCAACCCCTCCTAGCTTGGTATCATCTGCAAACTTAATAAGCGTACTCTCTATGCCAATATCTAAATCGTTGATGAAGATATTGAACAGAACCGGTCCCAAAACAAGTGCAGAACCCTACTTGTTATACCTTTCCAGCAGGATTGTGAACCATTAATAACTACTCTCTGAGAATGGTTAGCCAGCCAGTTATGCACCCACCTTATAGTAGCGCCATATAAGTTGTATTTGCCTAGTTCAGCATTTCCCAATTTTATTTGGCCACGGAACCGTTTTAAACTCGAAAGAATTTTGTGGAACCCCCTAATAACAGTCTTATATGTGGAGCTGAAAAAGTAGACCACAAATAAGTAAGGATAATAATAAACAAAAGCTAAACAAGGTCATGAGATTTATTTTAATTGCACATATTTAAAAACAAAAATCACATTTAATGTGTACACATTTTTTTTAAAATCATAAAATGTTATAGTAATGGAATTTTCTTGCGGAACCCTTATTTTCACTTCGCGGAACCCCGGGTTTCCGCAGAACACCATTTGGGAAACACCGGCCTAATTTATCATGCAAGACTGTATCAAATGCCTTACTAAAGTCTAGGTATACCATGTCCACCGCTTCTCCCTTATCCACAAGACTCGTTAGCCTATCAAAGAAAGCTATCAGATTGGTTTGACATGATTTGTTTTTTAAAAATCCATGCTGGCTGTTACCTATCACCTGATTTTCTTCCAGGTGTTTGCCGATGATTTCCTTAATTACTTGCTCCATTATCTTTCCTGGCACAGAAGTTAAACTGACTGGTCTGTAGTTTCCTGGGTTGTTCTTATTTCCCTTTTTATAGATGGGCACTATATTTGCCCTTTTCCAGTTTTCTGGTATCTCTCCTGTCTTCCATGATTTTTCCAAAGATGATAGCTAAAGGCTCAGATACCTCCTCTATCAGCTCCTTGAGTATTCTAGGATGCATTTCATCAGGCCCTGGTGACTTGCAGACATCTAACTTTTCTAAGTGATTTTTAACTTGTTCTTTTTTTATTTTATTTTCTAAACCTACCCCAGACAGAAAATATCATAGTGCCCCTATATTAAGTCGTCATATGCCCACATCTTGAATACTGTATTCAGATCTGGTTGCCCCATCTAAAAAAGATATATTGTATTTGGAAAAGGTACAGAAAGGGCAACAGAAACTGATTAGGGGTAAGGAACAGCTTCTGTATGAAGAGAGATTAACAAGACTGGGACTTTTCAGCTTGGAAAAGAAATAACTAAAGGGTGGTGGGATATGTTAGAGGTCTAGAAAATGATGAATAGTGTAGAAAAATAGAATAAGGAAATGTTTGTTCTTTTACTACCATAACACAAGAAGCTGACCCAGCTAATTTTTATAGGCAGCAGCTTTAAAACAAAGAAAACAAATTATTTCTTCACAATAAACCTGTGCAACTCTTTGCCAGGAGACTGTGGAAAGGCCTAAACTAACTAATTGTTGTCCAATAAAAAACAAAATAAGTCCAAGGAGGATAGGTCCATCAATGGCTTTTAGCCAGAATGGGCAGGGATGGTGTCCCTAGCTTCTGTTTGCCAGAACCTGGGAATGGGCATCAGGAGATGGATCATTAGATGAATGCATCTTCTGTTCATGCATTCTGAAGCACCTGTCATTGGCCACTGTCGGAAGACAGGATACTGGACTAGGGCTTCGTCTATACTGCACCCTTTTTCCGCGCAAAAGCTTATGCAAATGAAGCGCAGAATAGAATATTGCCACGTTTCATTTGCATAATTAATTAGGGGATGTTTTTGTACGAGAGGCTTTTGCGCAAAAAGGAGCTGTGTAGATGGCTCCTTTTTGTGCAAACCCCCTCCCCTTGCACAAGAGCCGTTCTTCCTCATTTTTTCAGGAAGAATGGCTCTTGTGCAAGAGGGGTTTTTTTGCACAAAAAGGAGCCACCTACACAGCTCCTTTTTGCACAAAAGCTGCCCCTAATTATCGATGCAAATAAAGCACGGTGATATTCTACTCTGTGTTTCATTTGCATTAGCTTTGCGGAAAAAGGGTGCAGTATAGACATAGCCAAGATGTCCCACTGGTCTGACATTGGGGCTCTATAAAAGATCAGAATGGTATCTGCCCCCTGCTGTAACCCTCTAGACCCCATGCCACTTCCAAAGCTGAGAGAAAGCCCAAGACTCCTGACTCTGTGTGTGTGTGTGTGTGTCTGTGTGTGTGTGTGTGTGTGTGTCTCCCCATGAAGTTAGTAACTAACTAAGAATATATATTAAAATGTTAAGTCTAAGCAGTGTCCCTTAAGTGACTTTCTACAAGATGTCAGAACATATTAATGTTGGCACTGAGTGGGTCTAATTATTTCATTTTCTTTCTTTTATATAGGAATTAGATACAGTGCTCTTGTCAGCTAACTGCTAAGTTGTCTGCCAGAAAACTGGAGTTTTCCAGTGCCTTAGTAGCCCCCAAATACGGTGATGTGTTGCCGGGGGCGGGGATGTGATTGGTTTCCCCAAATTAGCTGCTTGGCTTGTACTGAGCATGCTCAGTAACCCAATTGAAGCTGCTTTCTCAGTCTGCCCTTCCCATTCTCTTACTCTCTTCCCCCCCTCAATCAAAAAAAAATCTGAAATGGTGCCCCTTGCCAGGCCCCCTTGTATGGGTAAGGATCCCCACTCCTCCACCCCCGCTATAAGGCCTGGGCATTACCCCCACACATACCCTGCCATCTGCTTTGGGGCTTGGGGATTCCTTCCCCCCCCCCGCTATGGGAGCCTGCACACTCCCCCACCCACAGCCCCACATGGGTGCGTGGAGATTTTCTCTCTCCTCCCAACTATGAGGCTCCTATGGGGTCTAGAAATGTCCCTATCCTTCACCCTCCCCCTCTGCGCTGTTCCTCTGAAGGCAAGAGGATTTCCTTTTTTCCTCTCTGCTCCCTCCCATGCCTCTCCTCCTTTATTTCCCAATAAAACCCAACCAACATCTGTATTGGGCACTGTCGATAAGACAGGATTCTGGGCTGGATGGATCATTGGTCTGACCCAGTATGGCCGTTCTTATGTTCACAAATATGTTTGGCCCACAAAATCTTAATCCGGCTCTGCAACCCTATATTGTCCCTAACTACATTTCTGGTAGAATCTGTAGATTTGTTGCATCTTTTCAGAGAACTTAGCAGTTCTCAGAGTACAAGCAGTGATGGATCTGTCACTTGCCTGTCAAAGCAGAAAAACATCTAACACGCTGTATCCCATAGAGAACTGGCTTCCATCCTCTTCTGCCCAGCTCTTGGAGACTCTGATTTCATAATGCAGCAGCAGTGAGCAACTGCATCCAGAAGAAAGATACTGAGATGAAGGGCAACTAATGAAACATTAGAGTCATGTGTCTCTGGATGCTAGTAGTGCCAATTTTGCCCCGTGTAATTGCTGAAAGGTTAGCTGTGGACCCTGTTCAGATACGGGCAGCAGGTTTGCAGAAGTTTTGGTGGTGCCCAGAATGCCCAAAGCCTGTACCCTTCCCCCACTCAACTCTCTCCCCGCCCCCCCTTCCCTCCCCCCACCTAAGGCTCTGGGAGGGAGTTTCCATGCACGAGGGTTGAGGATGAATCTCAGAGTGGGCGGTGCAGGTGGGGGGGTCTAGGATGCAAGTTCTGGAATGGAATCTGGGTGCTGGCTCTGTCCTAGGGTGGGAGTGGGGGTCCTGGATTAAGGGTCTGGGGGTATGTGTACAGTGCCACCCTAGTTCGAACTAGGGTGGCTAATGTAGTCATTCGAACTGAGGAGTATCATAGAATCATAGAACCATAGAGCTGGAAGAGACCTCAGAAGGTCATCAAGTCCAGCCCCCTGCTCTAGGCAGGACCAATCCCAACTAAATCAACCCAGCCAGGGCTTGGTCAAGCCGAGACTTAAACACGTCTAGGGATGGAGACTCCACTACTTCCCTAGGTAACCCATTCCACTGCTTCACTACCCTCCTAGTGAAATAGTTTTTCCCAATATCCAACCTGGACCTCTCCCACCGCAACTTGAGACCATTGCTCCTTGTTCTGCCATCTGTCACTACTGAGAACAGCCTCTCTCCATCCTCTTTGGAACCTCCCTTCAGGAAGTTGAAGGCTGCTATCAAATCCTCACTCTTGCTTCTGCAGACCAAATAGACCCAACTCCTCAGCCTCTCCTCATAAGTCATATGCTCCAGCCCCTAATCATTTTGGTTGCCTCTGCTGACCCTCTTCAATGCGTCCACATCCTTTTGTAGTGGGGGCACTGGACACAATATTCAGGTTGTGTCTAGCATTTTTTTTTCCGAAAAGGATGCTAATGAGATTGGAATGCAGCGGGGATTTAAATTTTCCTCGCCGCATTTAGATGAACATGGCTGCCGTTGCTCAGCTGGGGCTTTGACGAAAGCAGTTTAGACGACGCTTCTTGCGAAAATAAAGTTTTTCTGGAAGATCCTTATTCCTCTTAAAATCAGGAATAAGGGATCTTCCGGAAAAGTCTTTATTTTCCGCAAGAGCCGCGTCTAGACTGGCGCTTTTTTCCGTCAAAGCCCCGAGCCGGAAAAAAGCGGCAGCCATGTTCATGCAAATGCCGCGGGGAAAATTTAAATCCCCGCTGCATTTGCAATTCCAACTTGTCTCATTAGCATCCCTTTTCCGGAAAAGGGTGCCAATGTAGACACAGCCCAGATGTGGCCTCACCAAAGCCGACTAAAGGGGAATAATGACATCTCTGGATCTGCTGGCAATGTTCCTCTTAATGCAACCTAATATGCCATTAGCCTTCTTGGCTACAAGGGCACACTGTTGACTCATATCCAGCTTCTCATCCACTGTAACCCCCAGGTCCTTTTCTGCAGAACTACTACTTAACTGGTTGGTCCCCAGCTTGTAACTGTGCTTGGGATTCTTCCGTCCCAAGTGCAGGACTCTGCACTTGTCCTTGTTGAACTTCATCAGATTTCTTTGGCCCAATCCTCCAATTTGTCTAAGTCACTCTGGACCCTATCTCTGCCCTCAAGCGTATCTACCTCTCCCCTAGCTTAGTGTCATCCGTAAACTTCCTGAGGGTGCAATCCATCCTCATCCAGGTCATTAATAAAGATATTGAACAAAACCGGTCCTAGAACCGAACCTTGGGGCACTCTGCTAGAAACCAACCGCCAACCTGAAATCGAGCCGTTGATCACTACCCGCTGGGCCCGGCCTTCTAGCCATCTTTCTATCCATCTTACTGTCCATTTATCCAATGCATTCCCTTAACTTGCTGGCAAGAATATTGTGGAGACTGTATCAAAAGCCTTGCTAAAGTCAAGGTATATCACATCCACTGACTTTCCCACGTCCACAGAGCCAGTTACCTCATCATAGAAGCTGATCAGATTGGTCAGGCACGACTTGCCCTTTGTGAATCCATGCTGACTATTCCTAATCACTTTCCTCTCTTCCAAGTGCCTCAAAATGGATTCCTTAAGGATCCTTCCATGATTTTTCCAGGAACCGAGGTAAGACTGACCGGCCTATAGTTCCCTGGGTCGTCCTTCTTCCCTTTTTTGAAGATGGGCACTACATTTGCCTTTTTCCAATCATCCGGGATTTCTCCTGATCTCCACGACTGTTCAAAGATAATGGCCAAAGGCTCCTCAATGACATTTGCCAACTCCCTCAGTACCCTCGGATGCATTAAGTCCAGACCCATGGATTTGTGTACTTTAGTTTTTCTTAATAGTTCCTAACCTGTTCTTTACCCACCAAGGGCTGTCCATCTTCATCCCATCTTGCGTCACTTAGCGCATTAGTCCGGGAGCCGACCTTGTCCGTGAATACAGAGGCAAAGAAAGCATTGAGTACTTCAGCTTTCCCCACATCATCTGTCACTAGGTTACCGCCTTCATCCAGTAGGGGCCCCACACCCTCTCTGATCACCTTCTTCTTGTTAACATGCCTGTAGAAACCTTTCTTGTTATCCTTCACATCCTTAGCCAGTCGCAATTCCATTTGCGCTTTTGCCTTCCTGATAACCCCGGCATTCTCGAGCTATACATTTAAACCTCCTGGTCATTTGTCCAAGTTTCCACTTTTGTAAGCTTCCTTTGTGCTTAAGTTCACCAAGGATTTCCCCTGTAAGCCAATCCGGTCTCCTACCATGTTTGCCTCTCTTGCTTCGCGTCGGGATGGTTTCTTTCTGTGCCTTCAATAAGGCTTCTTTAAAATACTGCCAGCTGTCCTGGACTCCTTTCCCTTCATGTTAGCATCCCAGGATTCTGCCCATCAGATCTCTGAGGAGTCAAAATCTGCTTTTTGAAGTCCAAGGTGTGTATTTTACTACTCTTTTCTTCCTTTGGTCAGGATCCTGAAATCTACCATCTCATGATCACTGCTTCCCAGGTTGTCACCTACCTCCACTTCCCCTATTAGTTCCTCCCTGTTTGTGAGCAGAAGGTCAAGCTGCACATGGCCCCTGGTCAGATCCTTCAGCACTTGTGTGAAGAAGTTATCCCCAACATTCTCCAAAAACTTCCTGGATTGCCTGTGTACTGCCGTATTGGTTTCCCAACAGATGTCAGGGTGATTAAAGTCCCCCACGAGAACTAGGGCCTGCGATCTGGAAGCTTCTCTCAGTTGTCCGAAGAAAGCCTCATTTACCTCATCCACCTGATTCGGTGGCCTGTAGCAGACACCAACCACAACATCACTGCTGTCGTTTGCTCCTTTAAACTTAACCCATAGACTCTCAACAGGTTTTTCTCCTCTTTATACTGGAGTTCAGAGCAATCATAGTGCTCTCTTACATATAGTGCAACTCCTCCTCCTTTTCTCCATGCCTGTTCTTCCTGAACAGTCTATACCCTTCCATGACAGCGCTCCAGTCATGCGAGTCATCCCACCAAGTCTCTGTTATCCCAATTAAATCATATTTCTTGGACTGGGCCAGGGCCTCCAGTTCTTCCTGTTTGTTGCCCAGGCTTCTCGCATTAGTGTACAAACACCTCAGATAACCAGTTGATCGCCCTATCTTCTCCATTTGAAACAGGGGTCCTCCTTTCTTGCTCGTTCCTCTCTGCATTGCTTCCCGGTATCCGACTTTCCCACTCCCCTCAGAGTTTTGGTCACCGTCCCCCAACGAACCTAGTTTAAAGCCCTCCTCACTAGGTTTGCAAGCCTGCCCACGAAGATGCTCCTTCCTCTCTTCGTTAGGTGGATCCCATCTCTTCCTAACAATCCTCGTGCCCGGAACAGAGTCCCATGGTCGAAGAAACCAAAGCCCTCTCTGCGACACCACCTGCGCAACCACGCATTTACGTCCTCAATTCGACGATCCCTGCCCAGTCCTTTCCCTTCAACAGGGAGGATGGACGAGAACACCACTTGCGCTCCGAATTCTTGGATCCTTCTTCCCAGCGCTACATAATCCGCAGTAACCCGCTCAAGGTCATTCTTGGCCGTATCGTTAGTTCCCACGTGGAGCAGCAGGAAGGGGTAGCGATCCGAAGGTTTGATCAGTTTGGTAAGCCTCTCAGTCACATCCTGAATGCGAGCTCCCGGTAAGCAGCACACCTCTCGAGATTCCAGGTCCGGACGGCAGAGGGATGGCTCAGTCCCTCTTAGGAGGGAGTCCCTGACCACCACCACCCGTCGTTTTCTTTTGGGGGTGGTGGCCGTGGAACCCCCATCCCTAGGACTACGCATCCCATGCCTTCCCGTAGATGGTGTTCCCTTCCGGTTTCTTTCTTGTGAGGTCCCTTCCAAAGCATTCAGCACTGCAGAGCCTGTGGAGAGAGCCTTAAAGCGATTACTTACCTCTATAGCATTGGGGGATTCCAATGCTGGCCTTTTTCCCCTTCTAGAAGTTACATGCTGCCAGTTCTCTTCCTGGTCACGTACTGCCTTCTCTGGCTCTTCCGCCTGCCGCGTGTGAAGGATTAAATGCTGCCTTCGATCGAGGAAGTCTTCATCCTCTCTGATAGAGCGTAGGGGCGACACTTGGGCCTCCAGGCCTCTAATTTTTTTCTTCCAAAATGGCGACCAGCTTGCACTTAGTGCAGATGAAATCCGTTCTTTCTTCCGGGAGGAAGACAAACATGGCACACTCCGTGCAGGTAACAACAGCAGAACCATCACCATCCATCCCTGCTGTCCTGGAGAAGGGATTTAAAAAGAAAGGCAAGAGAACCTCACCCCCTTCCCAACTCCCTCTCTAAACTCCCTTTTAGCACTCATCTGTTCGGCAGCTCCTTCGTCGCTTGCCCAAGGAGCCTTATAAAGCCCTGGACTGCCTGTAAGTCCCTCCCCCTACCAAGGCTCAACCAATCAGCAGAGGCTTCTAGAATTCAAACTTTAATTAGAAGCCAACAGCTTCCACCTGCCAATCACCGCCAATCTCAGCCCCAGCCAATCACAGCACACACTCCATGAAGGGAAGGGGGAGGGCAAAGGGGAATGAAAAAAAAAAAAAGCCTCACTCTCAAACACAGGGGGAAAAAACAAACAAATAAAAAAAGAACACACCAACCCTCACTCACAAACACAAGCTCAGCACACAGCAAGAAAGCCCCAAACACAACACACACTTCCCTGAAGAGTCCTGTATCTGCTTCTCCTCTACCTGGAGAACTCCCTCTCTAAAGCTTCACTCAAAAACACAGAGAAGGGGAAAAAAAAAAACGCCACACCCCACCACCACCACCAAACACAAGCTCAGCACACAGTAAGAAAGCCCCAACAACAACACACACGTCCCTCAAGACTCCTGTATCTGCTTCTCCTTTACCTGGAGAACTCCCTCTCCAAACTCCCTGTTAGCACTCACCTGTTCGCAAGCTCCGAGTAACAGTAGTTCGAATTAGGAGCTTTAATTCGAACTGCCTAGCCCGTGCCGTGTGTAGCCGCGGGCAGGGAGTTTGAACTACCGGGCATTTAAAAATGGCGGTGCCCGGGAACATGCAAATAAAGCCTGGGATATTTTAGTCCCGGGCTTCATTTGCAAGTTAGAATAACTACATTAGCCACCCTAGTTCGAACTAGGGTGGCAGTGTAGACATACCCTGGGAGGTTGTCTGCGGGCAGGACAGGGTGCTGGGGGCAGTGGGTGCAGCTCTAGACAGATAGGGGGCACAAGGGGATATGGCGGAGAAGGTGTGGGGAGCCATGCTAACCTGGGGCACCCCCTCTGGCAGTGGCTCCTAGGGGGATGGGAGTCTCCAGATGCTATTGCCTGCCTGCTGTCCTTGCATGCTCTCACTGTATGTCCCCTGGCCCCACCTGTTGCCCTTGAGTGACTTAAAACACTCCAGGGACTCCACTTCCACCAATGGCAGCACAGTGGCTTGCTGCTGCTTGCTCCCCATGGCTACTGGTATGTGCAATGCCAGCAGCCATGGAGAGGGAGAAGTAGGAAGCAACTTAGCCCTGCTCTGCTGCCAGTGGTGGTGAGTGGGAGCCCCCTGGAGCATTTTAAGTCACTCAGAGGTGGCAGCGGGTGGAGCCCAGCCCTGGGCCAGGAATATTACTGGTGCCAAGGCACCATGGACCCATATAACTCTCCGCCTATGTGTTCAGAGGTTCTCATATGTGCAGGACAAGGTCAGCTAAACACTGTAGCTGGCATGATTTTCCAGGGCCAGCGGTAATATTAGCAAATAGCCAGTATCATAAAGACACTTTAAATGCTAGCAGAAGAATGACACTGCTACAGATACCAAAAATATAGTTCAGCAACCCAGCTGTTAGTACTGGGGCTAAGAACTGTTGTGGTTACAAGTCATGGTGTAGAGGACTTGTTTACAAGTTTGATACACTTGATGAAAAATGAAAGGAAAATTAGTAAAATCAGTACAAGGAAATGAGATCATTGTTTTGTGATTGGGGCATTGGACTATCAATCGGATTCTGCAATAAACTCTCTGTGATTTTTGAGCAAGTCATGTAAGTGCTTTTGTGCCTCAGTTTCCCATCTGTAAAATAGAGATTAAAAATCCCTCTTTTCTCCCAACTTGTGCCTGTCTACAGCTTTTTGGAGCAGGAGCTGGCTTGCACTAAAGGTATGTCTGGATTTCAAGTTGGAATGGTAAATACCAAAAGATGGAAGATAATCCATTTTGCTCCCTAGCTTTTCCTCCTGCAGGAATCACCATGTTCATTGACATCTCCGACATCCTCAACTATGCAGAGAACATGAAGTGCAGGTTAGGATTTGCAGTTTAATCCCTTGAAGCCTGTGTAATTGGAAGCCCACCAATGAAAGGAGACCTAGAACAAAGAATTGGTGGGGATGTTAAAGGCTTTGTTTGAAAAACATTGTGTATGTTGCAGTGGGGGAGGGGCAGCAATGTAAATGCACAAGTCCTATGCCAAGGGATACATTAAGAAAATAATACTATATTGAAGGAAGGCCATGTTCCCCAGTAGTGTCAGCTACAAAGTGTGAGGAATTATTTGATTGAATTTATTTAGCTTTCCTGTCAGGCTTTTGCCTGCCTGCCACTGGCTATCTAGGAAATGCTGCCAGCATTGTAAGAGTTAATAGCCATGTGTGAGCAGTGTGACACACAGATGAAGTTATTTTTAGAAAGTTACCAAGAGCGCCACTGTGACTTTTTTTCCCCAGGGATGGTGGTGGGAGTGCGGTACACATCACTGTTGCCTACCGTCCCCCTTCAGAGTAGGCACACAAATGCAGATTAAAAAAAAAAAATTCAGTGCAGAGCCTCCTCCTGAAGGGTGGGAAATAATACAGAGTTTAGCTACAACATGTGCACTCTCTGGTTGCCATAGAAACCAAGCAAAGATAATTTTATAAAAGGGTAGAGAATAAACAAGCACAGACCATGTTATTATTTTTAATAATTTTGTTTTGATTGAACATAGGATTGCAGGATACAGCCTCAGCACAATGCAGTCAAGGCTGTAGTGGTGCATATTACATGTAAATAAGGGTTTTCCTTTATTAACCTGCCTAATAATTATGTATGGCATTGCTACTACAGTATTTGTTTAGTATTGTGATTTCCTCTGTCATGCTGTCCTTTCTTAAGCTTGTGTTCCCTTCCACCACAAGTTTGATTTGTTTACCGGATTTGTTTACCGCTGGATTTGTTTACCGCTCATAAACATCCCATATTGCGAACAGCAGACCTAGGGTCTGATCTAAAGCCCATCACAGACTATGGAAAAATGCCATTGACTCCACTGAGCTTTGGCAACTGACTCAAGTGCATTTCAGCTCCTCTAGCAAAGAGTTTGCTTATCAGGGCTCTCTCAGCACTGAGCATACGCAGTGGCTGTTGCCTGGTGGATGCTGCTATGTACAGTATGCTTAGAGCCAACATTATGAGATAAAAGGGGCTGGAATACAGCAAGGCAGATTGATAACATAGCTTGTGGAGCTGGCAACAAGCACTCGATGGGAAGTGGGAATGTGAACCACCTCTCTCCAAGATCCTGTTTTGGAAGTAGCTCATGTTTTTAAGTTGTCTGCAACTCCTCCTCGTGAGTCTCTATTTTTAGAGCCAAGTGTTAGAGGAGACACATGAAGGGGTAACAGAGTGAATGCCATCAAGGATCTGACTTAAAACCAACCCTTCTGCTGCCGGCTTCCTTTTTGTGTGATGACTTTGAGACAGAGTGAGATTAATTAATATTATCTGTTACCCCAGGAGTGGTCAGAATGTGTTTGCGTGTGTGCATATGTAAGTCCCTTAAGAGTTCAGCAAGGGACTGCAGCGGTGGCACCATAGGAGAGCTCTAAAAAGAATTCCAGGGCTCAGGAGCAAACCAGCTGGACCACTTCCCCTTCCTGATAACAAGTGGACAACAGAAGCAGCAACAGGTTGTGAAATCGAAAGGGTGGTTTCTCCAATTGCAGCAACTTACTGTTTACTCCCACCACCCCCATGCAACTCAGATTTAATATTTAATTCACTGAAGACAGCCAGCTCTACTACCTGGAAAGGAGAAGCAGCAGCTTCAGGCAGGTCAGCAGAGACTTTATAGTATGGAGTCTCGTAACTCCCTTAAATTCAGCCCCAGAATCCTCTTCCTTCCCCCTCCCAGTCTGTTGTAACCCTTCCTGGGCTGGGCTATAATGGGCCCCAAGGTGAAGGTTTGAATGGTAGATCCGCAAATTATTAGGGTATGCAACTCTGGCTGGCTACTCTTACATCTGCAGGCAGTTTGTTCTGATCAATCATCACTGCACATGTAAGAAATACACTGGTGTGACTAGACTGAAGACAAATCCTGGGAATAGCTATGCCCCTGAAATGCCCATTAAAGTCAATAGGGGGATGCAGGTGCTTAGGAGCTGGATGTGCAGTGACTACCAGGGTGCATTTACATTGGGAGATGTGGTTCCCAGCACGTGCAGACACTCACACTATCTCTGCTCAAGCTAGTGCCTAAAAATAACAGCATAGTCACTGTGGCACAAGCAGTGAGCTTGCACTAGTGCCTGAATACATACTAGGGGATGGAGTGGTAGGACTGTACTTCAGCTGGCTAGTCTGAGCAGCTGCCCATGCCACCATAGCCACATTATTATTACAGAGCTAGTGTGGGTCCAAACTGGAAATCCCACCTCCAAATTCAAATATAGAAATACCATCCAAGGCCCCAGATCAGAGACCCAACAGATAGCGTGAGAGACAGCCCCAGCACCCTCAAAAGTTTGCAGTCTAAATTGACAAGAGTAGTAATATCCCAGTCTGAGATGCTGAGCTGGGACCTAAGCCCCAGTTCAGTATCTTCAGTCTGGTCTACATTTATCATTTAGATGGACATAGCAATGTTGCTTGGGGTGTGAAACAGTCTCTCCCCTGAGCAGCGTGGCTATACCAGCCTAACCGCATAGCTAACTCAGTGGATGAATAGTTCTGTTGATCTAGTTGCCTCCTCTCAGAGAAGTAGAGTATAGCTGTGAAAAAACCCTTCTGCCACTAGAGGAAATATCTACATTATGGCATGGCTACACCACCATAGTTGTGGCACTGTAGAACCTTGTTGTGGACATGGCCTTAAACAGAATACCATCCTGGTCTCTCAATGGAGTCCATGGGAGCTCTACTCTGACTTCAGTAGGAGCAGGACTGGGGTCAGCACCTCTCAGAATTTCGCATTAAAATAAGTTACAGGATATCTTGCATCATTTCATAGCCACTTTCATTCTGAAGTATCCAAAGAACTTTGCAAACTATGGGCCTGGCTGCAGACGTTGTTATCTGAAAGATCCCGAATGCCTTCAATTTGCATTGACTTCATTGAGAGTTGAGGATGCTCAGCACCCGACAAACACATAATATGCAAAATTGCCAGGGCACTCATAAGTCACGCAACTTCTGAATACCTTTAACTGCTTTGGGGAACTGAAAAATCCGCTTAAAATAATTTTTCTCCTCAAACTTAATGCAATTAGTGACTAAGGCATTAACAGAAAGTAAAGATTTTGCATATCCCAGAGATTTCACTCTTCGCCATCAAAAGCATTGTTTTCCTGATATAAAATCTACTATATATTGAAAAGTCTGTTCAAGAATTCTTCCTAAATGGTAACAACTAGACCCACCAAATTTGGTTTACAGCTGCCTCTTACCATAACTTAAAACAAGGTTGTGCTATGAATATGGGACATGCCTGGAATGGGATTGCTTCTCATAAAACCATGCAGAAAAGAGACACAATCACCAGGCAAGTGAAAGGGGTTAGCTGAGGGCACTCCCACCTGTCCAGGACTGCCCCAGCTCTGAGCTTCTCATCCCCCAGGCACCCTTTAGGGAGGAGTGATGCTCCCCCACTCCAGTTCATACAGGAACATTGCTGGCTGTTCCCCTTCATCAGGGAACAAGGGGGAAGTGCACAGTTTGCTGCATTCCTCACTCTGGTTGAAGAGCACAGGGTGCAAATGAACCTGAACCTGCCCCACCTAGAAGACGTGCACCCCTCTCCAGCTGTGCCCACACAGCACTTCTCACCTGGCCTCAAGTTGCTGTGGTGAGAGAGGGCTGCTGTAGTCCCCTGTCCCTGGGGCAGCCTGCGTACTGAACCCCTCATCCCCAGGGCAAAAATTTAAATGAAGCATGCACATTTTCATTTTATTTTCCAAAAAACAAAAATTAATTGAGTTAAGGACCTGAGTAATGCCGGATAAATGTTCTAGTTTTATATAAATTAGTAACTAGATAACATATCAAATAAGTGTCAGATTTTTACTCAGTACAGTAAATATGATGAAGGTTGTTTCCTAGAAATCATAATCCAGCCTTTTGCCCAAAATTCTTAATCAAACCTTTTTCTCACGTTTGAAGAATCTACTTAACATCTTAAAAATGATTTAAGAGACTAGGTTAGAGCAGCTCATTGGAAGTTAGACCTGGAACACTAAGTGCCTTTGAGCAGCCACTTCTCTTGAAACTCAATTCTGCTGTCTTTACAATTGGGATAATACTACTTGCCTACTTTATAAAATGATTTGAGATCTACTGATGAAAGCCAATGTGTAAATCCAACATTGTCACAGCTCAATTCCCCAACCTGGCACTCTGAGTGCAAAGATGGGGAGCTGGCTAGTAGAATAAACTCTGTAAAACCTGTCTCTGTTACTCCCAGAGACAAACGTATTCCATCTCAGTCCCCCTGAGATCCAAAAAGACAAAGACTGATTTATTGCTGCCACCACCCAAGTGACTAAAAGAAATATAAAATAAACCCTTTTCCAGGGAAGAGATCACTTGGGAATCTCCTCCCTAAAACAAACCTCTCCCCATCCCCTCCCCCGCCCACCCACCTCCATTTTGCGTGGAGTTGGGAAAACAAACAGGGAATCCACAGAGAACAATGGACTCTGCCCGGGTAACTAGGCAGGTAAACTTAAGGACATAACAATCAACCAATACTGGTTAATCAACACAAAAAGGAAAACACTTTCATTATCAAAACAAACTACTGTTGCAAGCATAGCTGTTAAATGGCCATGAAGTGGCATAAACTCAGGCTTTGGATCTGCTCCTGAGTGAAAAGGAATTGCTGGTGCTCAGCCAGCATCTCATAGATGCCCTCTTAGCATTCCAGTTCTCTCTTTATTCTTATTTACTAACTTCAGAAGGACCATCCTTCCCTGAAATGACCCTTTATTTCTTCCACAACAAACTGTAGCAGACTTTTACTACTACCGCAACCTGTGCTGTTATATGAACTTTGAGTTGGCAGGTGACAGATGTACAGATTAACACATCAGATGTGCATATGGTCTTGAGCAGTGCACTGATATCTAAGAGAAGAGATCTGATGCTTTTTTGGTATGGTTAATTTTAGTGGAGGTGGGAGGCGAGAAATGATCAAAGAGCTCCATAGCTGTTGTCTCTCTTAACCCCCATTCCATCTTTTGTCTGAAACCCGTTTAACATAAACAGAGGAATAAAGGGGAGGTACCACAAGACCACACAACACCTTTCCAGTTCTGTTTTTGCTAAAAATAAAACGCATAGTGATACTAATGACTAAAGTAACAATAAAAAAGTAACAATGTTTGCCTCTATTGTATGGGGGAAGAGTCTGGTCATTTCTATGTCCCATGTA
This sequence comes from Rafetus swinhoei, assembly GCA_019425775.1. Lineage (NCBI taxonomy): Eukaryota > Metazoa > Chordata > Testudines > Trionychidae > Rafetus > Rafetus swinhoei. Next base: position 40,566,589 of record CM033434.1, on the reverse strand, counting down.
AACTAGCATCCAATATTAACTGAAAGCTAACAGGAACACACTCCCACAGAGTCTGTAAAGTCCATTTGTTAAATGCCTAAACATCTGGGCTGTGTCTAGACTGGCCAGTTTTTGCGCAAAATCAGCCGCTTTTGCGCAAAAACTTGCCAGCTGTCTACACTGGCCACTTGAATTTGTGCAAAAGCACTGACGTTCTGATGTAAGAAATCAGTGCTTCTTGCGCAAATACTTCGACGCTCCCGTTCGGGCAAAAGTCGTTTTGCGCAAAAGCTTTTGCGCAAACGGGCCAGCGTAGACAGGCAGCTAAGACTTTTGTGCAAAAGCAGGCTACGCGGAAAAAAACCCTTTGGACGCACGGAGACCCCGTAGCCACCCTGGACTTCCTGGCAACCTGAGCTCCTTAAAGCAGACGTAGGCTGCTGAGCTCCCATGGCAGGAGACCAGCACGGACCTCTAGGCAGAGATCTGCCACGTGGCCCCTGCCGTGCTCAGCAGCCACCCCGCAGCAGGATGGCAGCTCCAGGCGATCAGCCACCTGCACCCCCAGCGCAGGAGGCCCCCAGGGGCCGAAAAAGACAGGCCCCATCCTGGTCCTCAGGGGAGCTGGACAGCCTGCTGGACCTGTGGCAGGAGGAGGAGGAGGACCTCCATGACACCCGGTCCCGGCGCCGCAACGCCGAGATCTTCACCCGCATGGCCCAGGTGCTTGCTCAGCAGGGACATCCAGCCTGGACCCTCGAGCAAGTCCGGGCTAAGGTGAAGGAGCTGCGCCTGGGCTACATGCGGGCCAGCGAGGGCCAGGGGCAGGAGCCGACACCTGCCCCCACTACGACCGGCTCCACGCCATCCTGGGCCAGCCAGCCCCGCAAGCCCCCGGAGGTCCCCGTCGACAGCAGCGTGTGCCCCCCCCGTCACCAGGACCACCGAGGCGGGGGAAGCAGACAGCAGCAGTGCGTCGGAGGATGAAGCCAGCACTGCCACCCAGCAGGCCCCCTCCAGCAGCCCCGACGTCCCCCGCGCATCCTCGGAGGCCGGGGAAGGATCCACCGGTGAGTGTTGCACTTTGCACTCACAAGGGCGGGGGCGGGGGGCGGGGCGGGAGCCAGGCGCCCGGAGGGGGGAGGGGGAGAGCATGTCACTCAGGCCACGTGAGCATTACTGAGCATTAGGCAGTAACTGAGCAGCACATTAGGTGACTGAGCAGCACATGGCCGCGGCAGGCAGCTCCAGGGCACGCCTGGGACCATGCTGCTCACACACATTCGGCGGGACGAGGGGGGAAGGGTGGATGCCGGCTGGAACCAGCCAGGGCCCCAGGGACTCAGCCCAGAGCCCGCACCTCCGCAAGGGTGCAGCACAGAGAACGGCACACTGTCCCATGCCTGGCTGTGAGGCACAGCCAGCTGCTTCTGGGTAAACCGCAGTGTCACAGCCCTGTGAACGTGGCCCCCACTGAGCTCCTCGCCTGCTCCCGGTGCCTTGGCTGGCTCCCCGAGGGAAGTCCCCACTGCGGCCACACATGTCCCTGGGCTACGTGTGTGAGGGATAGTGGGAGGGAGAAGAGGGGGAAGCGCTCGGGCCTCCCGTAGGGCCGCCTGAGTTTTGCTGCAAGGATGGGACACCCCCCCCCCAGTCACTCTCCTGGTTCCGTCCAGGAGATATCCCACGCGATGGGGATCTGAGAGCCCAGACCACCTCTGCCAGATGTGCTCCCAGGCACTGTGTGGGGATGCATCTCGCTCCTGTCAAACACCAGTGATTAGCCCAAAGCCTCACAGCCTCCACCGGCAGGGAGTTCCACAGGTTAACGCAACACAAGCGCCCTCCCGCCCTCCACAGGGCCAGGACACAGACTGGTGGTTACAATACATGGAGGAGGACCCTACTCCGGGGGTGGTCCTCCTTGCAAACATACAACACGGGGGGCAGGGGGAAACCGAGTGGGCCCAAGCCACAGTACTGTGGTGTCACCTGGGCTCAGGGGTGGAGGGCATGAGGTGTGGGGACAGTGGCCGGCCTGCCTGACTGACCCATCCTTTCTTCTCTTCCCTGCAGCGGGACCAAGCACAAGCCGGGGACCCTCCAGTCCGGCAGCAGCGGCACCCCCAGCTGCCCAACCACGGAGGCACAGGCTCCGCCACCGGGACCAGCTCCTTCGCCGGCATGTGCAGGCCATCGAGCGCATTGAGGCTGCGATTCGGCAACGTGTCAAGGGGGACCTGCAGTGGCGCCAGGAGGCCTGGGCCGCCTTCCAGGCCCAGTGCACAAGGATGGCTGACTCCATCGCCACTCTCACTGCCCACATAGCCCATGCCATTCATTATGGCATGGCCTTACCCCATGCCCCCACCATCCCTCCCCTAGCACTGCCCAGGCCCCCTCCTGCCCCTGCAATGCCCCCTCCTGCCCCTGCAATGCCCCCTCCTGCAATGCCCCCTCCTGCCGCCCCTGCAATAGCCCCTCCTGCCCACCTCCCGTGCAGCCTGCCCGATGCGGCCTGCCCGCATGTCCAGGTCCGCCCCCGCAGGGGCGCTCGCAGGGGCCACCCCTCCCAGGAGTAGCCCCTCCCCCTCCCAGTTGAAGGTCTCCTCCCCCTCTCCCCCTTGTAAATAAAAACATACAAGTTTTTCAGTTGCAAACAAAACTGTGTTAGTTATTGTGTTACTCGAGGTAACTGTAATAAATGATTTGAGATGCCAATTAGCCAACTAAATTTAAGAGGATTACAAAATGCGGACACCAAATTCTGTATCTATCACCGGTTGTTCCTTTAAGTGGTCATTGGTTTGTGGCGCATAAATAAATACTGACACTTTTAAGTAACATTTAAACCACAACTATATTAACATAGATAACACACAAGCAAGAAAGGTTAAAAAATGCACAAAAGAATATGTACATAGTCTAGATGCAGGGACGATTGTAGTGTTGCTGGCAACCTCAATCCTTTGGTCCTTCTGGGCCTCGGGAGAGGAACAGCCAGGAGATCCCACGATGGAAGACGACGGCGAAGCTGTCAACCTCAATCCTTTGGTCCTTCCGGGCCTCGGGAGAGGAACAGCCAGGAGATCCCTCAATGGAAGACGACGGCGAAGCTGGCAACCTCAATCCTTTGGTCCTTCCTGGCCTCGGGAGAGGAACAGCCAGGAGATCCCTCGAAGACGACTGGAATCGGGTACGCTGACTCGAGCCTTCCGCATGAACCACGAATCCTCTTCCTGTTCTTCGGGACAGCTTGGACAGGTGATTGTGGCCTAAACCCTAGCCTAAACTAAAAGAAAAACCCTAGCTACGTCCGACGCACCCGACGAACATTCACGATGACGGCCGATGTGCTTGGAACCGACTCTATACAATTGGGGGGAGGTAAGGGGAGGGGAGGCGATGGGAGGGAGTTGTATGGGGAGACTGAGGCGACCCTACTATGGGGCTTGTGCGAACATGCCCGTCAGGGCCTCTCGGATGCGCACCCCATCCTGGTGTGCCTGGCGGATGGCAGCTGTGTGGGGCTGTTCAAACGTCTGTGCCTCGGCTGCCATCCATGCAGGGAGGAAGGCCTCCCCACTCCGCTCCACAATGTTGTGGAGCACGCAGCACGCGGCCAGTACCTCTGTTGCATTCCGCTCACCCATCTCGAGATGGGTGAGCAAACAACGGAAGCGGGCTTTTAAGCGGCCGAAGGCGCACTCTACCTGATTTCGGGCCCGGTTGAGGTGGTCATTGAACCAGACTCGGTTCTGGTCCGGCCGCCCCGTGTAGGGCCGCATTAGCCAGGGCTGCAGGGGGTAGGCTGCGTCCCCGATGACGCAGATGGGCATAGGCACATCCCCGACAGTCAACTCCTGCCGGGGGAAGTAGGTGCCCGCCTCCAGCCTGCGAAACAGTCCAGAGTTGCGGAGGATGCGGGCGTCGTGTGCCCTGCCGGACCAGCCCGTGTAGACATCCAGGAAGCGGCCCCGGTGGTGCACGAGGGCCTGGAGAACAATAGAGCAGTACCCCTTCCTGTTCGTGAAATGGGCTGCTCGATGCTCCGGGGCCCGGAAGGGGATGTGGGTTGCATCCAGGGCTCCCCCGCAGTTGGGGAACCCGAGGGCAGCGAAGCCGGCCAGCATAGAGTCCACGTCTTGCAGGCGGATCACTCTCGGGAGCAGGACATCATTGATGGCGTGGACGACCTGCAGAAGGGTGCAGAGAAACACAAGGGAACACATCACATAAGGCGGGGGTGAGTGTGCGCTCCCTTGGCCCCCGTGATTCCCTCTGTCCTCACGCATGCACACACACACACACACATGCACGCACACACCAGGGCCCCCTTGCCCCATGGGCCCCCCCCCCCACCAGCAGGCCTGTGCAAGGGAGGGACGGCCCAAACCCCTGGGTGACCCAGCCTGGAGTCTTGGCTGCCCCTGGGCATGGAGTGCAGCACCCTCCCCCCACCCCATTCCCCCTGGGACTCCATGACGATCACACCGACAGTGGATCTTCCCACCCCGAATTGCTGTGCCACCGATCGGTAGCTGTCCGGGGTGGCCAGCTTCCATAGCGCGATGGCGACCCTCTTGTTCACGGGGATGGGTGCACGCAGCCGGGTGGTGGCTGTCTGGAGCGCGGGGGTGAGCCAGGCACACAGTTCCAGGAACGTCTGCTTTCGCATGCGGAAATTCCGGAGCCATTGCTGGTTGTCCCATTGCCCAAGGACCAGCCGCTCCCACCAGTCTGTACTGGTGTCCAGTCTCCAGAGCGGCCTCTCCACGGTGGGGTGGGGATGCCACAGGGAATCCATGGCCTCCTGGTGAGGAGTCCAAGGCGATCTGCGCCTCCTGGTCCTGGAACATGAGGGCACCAGCCTGGAGCACCAGCTGCAGGCACTCGAAAATGGCCGACAGGGGCCAGAGCAGGCACATGGCCACCCGTGGCTCCATGGCAGACAAAGCAAGGCACAAGAAACCAAAACCAGGAAAAAGCACTAGGGGACAAAGGGTGGTGTCCAAAGGCAGAGGCAACCACCAAACCTGCTATGGCTGTCAGTCCCTGCAAGAGGTCCTAACGCACGGAGCAGGAGACAAACGGCTGTCCGGCGAGACCCCTTTAAGTACGTGTCTGAACGGAGCTCCAGCCCCGCCCCCGGAAAGGGCTAGTGCCCTTTTGCCCTCTTCAAAATGGTTCCAGGCTTCTGCTTTTGCGCAAAAGCGCACCGCCAATCTAGACGCACTTTTGCGGAAATACTTTTAACGGAAAACCTTTTCCGTTAAAAGCATTTCCAGAAAATCATGCCAATGTAGACACAGCCCTGGAGTGCAACTGTTCCTGAAGCATTACAGCAGAAGAACAAAGCTAGGCTTACAACATGCACATGTAACTAGTTTAAAGAGATCAAAAGGCAAAAGGCTGCTGCAAGCCTTTTGCATCACGTGTGCAAGAGGGAACTTTTGCAAGGGGTGGTTGGCAATCAAAGCAGTTATCAAGAAAGAGAAAAACACCATGTATAGCTCTCCTATGAGGAGCAATGTGTGTACTCGTCAGTGTGTGATTAAAGGCACAATTAACTTTCAGAAATAACTCAATCTGATCTGAGAATGCTCCTTGAATGAGGGACGAGTCCCAAATACACTTTCCAACCAGCCTTTTATCATGTGGGTAGATTCAATTGAGGCATGTCCTATTACACGAATCAGCCTGTGACCTGATGTGACACAACACAGCAGAGAACAGCACCTAACTGGATCTGAGAAGTCTTCTTGCTTCCCTAGTTCCCACACCCCATATCTGAGTGCAAGGGTGTTTGTTTTTTAAGCTATTTCCTATTTGATGTCATTTAGAGGAACGGTCATCTGGCTCAAGCTTCTTGATGTAGGTAGAGTTTGTGTTGAATGCCCCCTGAGCTGGATTTCTCTTTCATGGGGTCTCAACTGATGCAAAGCACGCTATTATTATGAGTTTTATTTGTGTTACAGGGTCACCCACTGGGACTGGGGCTAGCTGAAGGCCACAAAATGAATCAATGACACTCAGTGTGGATTACATCCTCAATAGTCTTTGCTTTCAGATCCATGCTTTCAGAGTTCATGATTCTAAGGTATGGTAGAAGGGAAAACAGCAAATTAGCGACAATGGATTTCAGGAAGGCAGATTTTGGTAAGCTCAGAGAGCTGGTAGATGGGAAGCAAGACTGAGGGGGAAAATAACTGAAGAGAGTTGGCAGTTTTTCAAAGGGACATTGTTAAGGGCTCAAAAGCAAGCTATTCTGCTGCGCAGGAAAGAGAAAATATGTCAAAAGACTGTCTTGGATAAACCAGGAGATCTTGTATGATCTAAAAATAAAAAAGGAGTCATATAAAAAATGGAAACTAGGACAAATTACAAAGGATGAATATACGCAAACAATACAGGAATGTAGGGGCAAGATTAGAAAGGCAAAGGCACAAAACGAGCTCAAACTAGCTACGGGCATAAAGGGAAACAAGAAGACATTCTATAAATATATTAAAAGCAAGAGGAAGACCAATGAGAGGGTAGGCCCATTGCTCAGTGAGGAGGGGGAAACAGTAACAGGAAACTTGGAAATGGCAGAGATGCTTAATGACTTCTTTGTTTCGGTCTTCACTGAGAAGTCTGATGAAGGAATGCCTAATATAGTGAATGCTAGTGGGAAGGGGGGTAGGTTTAGAAGATAAAATAAAAAAAGAACAAGTTAAAAATCATTTAGGGTATGTCTGCACTACAGCTCTATTTCGAATTAACTTATTTCGAATTAGTTAATTCGAAATAAGCTAATTCGAAATAACGCAGCTATACACAAAAACTAATTCGAAATAGAGTTTTTCTAATTCGAAATAGCGCGTCCACATTGAGTGGACCCTGAATTGAAGGTAAGGCTGGCCGGAACCAGTGCCGGCAGGGCATCAGGGTCAGACTTAGTGTGTGGGGCTGCTGCGGCAGGCTTAAAGGAACCCCCCATCCCGGACAGACAGTTCTCAAGTTTCTCTGCTTGCTGGTCTACCTTGCTGATGGACAGCAAAGCATTTGTGTCTCGGAGTGCTCTGCTTGCCCTCACTCGGGACACCACGGCACTCTGCAACATGGAACCAGACCTGCCCCGGGGACTCTGCTGCATCTCATGGACATGTTGCCAGCAGCCTGGCTGCACTGTCTGCAGGCTGCCATCCGGGAGGACCATCGAGGGGCTGTCAGGATTCAGGGGTCCCTGCAGGAGAGCGTCCACCCTGAGGAGCACTAACAGTCTCCCTGGTCTGCCCCACTGGGGGGCTTGTGCCCCATTCCTCCCTCTCGTCCTTCCACTTACCCTTCCCTAGCCCCCCCTTCCTGATGTCAAATAAAATGCACTTTTGTCTCAAAAATACAAACTCTGTTTATTTAACAAAACTTGGGGATGAAACTCTGGGGAGATTGGGAAGGGCAGCAGGAGAGGGGAGGAGAAAGGGTGGGAGAGGGGAGGGGGAAAACTTGGAGGAGGGAGCTGAAAGGGGGAAGCAAGGGGAAGAAGGGGAAGGGGAAGCTCAGCGCTCAGGGGCAGGGGTCTCGCCGGGCCAACTGTCTCCCAGAAACGAGGGGAGGGGGCCTCAGCGTCCCCAGGGGGATGGGGAGGAGGGTGTGGAGGTTGAGGTGGCAGGTGTGGAGATTGAGGAGGAGGGTGTGGAGGTTGAGGAGGAAGAGGTGGGGGGGCAGGAGTGGGTGGAGGAACAATAGCAGGGGGGGCATCAGGCACGGGACCAGCACGGGGCAGCACGCTCTGCACCAGGGCCTGCAGATGGTGACAGATGGCACGACCCTGGGCAAGCAGCTCCCGCCGGAACTCCCGTTCTTCCTGCGCCCGCTGCTCCATGATCTGGGTCTGGGCTCGCAGGGCCTGCAGGTGCTGCTCTCGGTACCCCTGCCGCGTGGTGGTGGTCCTGATGAGGCCGCGTGTGCAGTCGCATGTCCCGGGTGGGGTGGTGCGCCCTGCACGAGCAGCTGGTGCAGCTGAAGAGAAGTGGTCAGTTCTCCCTGGGGATGCAGTGGATGATGCCCAGCCCCCCCCCTGCAAGGTGAGAGCGACCGTGCCCTGCCTGTCAGAGCCGATGTGCTTGCACAGAGGCCATGGTCAGCATGTCTGGCTCTGCCCGGGAGTGGGAGCTGCCCCGAGACCGCACCCGTGCCCCTGTGCTGTGTATAGTGTGGCCAGGTCGGGGGGGAGATGTTTCCTGCCCCCGTGTAGAGGGGGCGTGTGAAGGGAAGGCATCCTGGTGTGTCCCGCCCCGAGGTCGGGAGCGTGTCGGGTCTCTTCACACACGTGTGGCTATCGGGCCACGACCCCTGTGTGGCATGCAGCTGGAGCCACTCACCCAAGAGTGGCACAGCACGTGCCCGTACGTGCAGAGGTGGCTGCGTGATCCGTGGGAGGCATGACCCACGTGCGCGGTCCCTGGTCTCCTTCCCCGCCTCCCCCCCGGGTAGGGGACAGTGCTGGCACTTACCTGGTATGGCCTCCCTGGACGACCCTGCCGACTCCGGTGCTGGGACAGCTGGTGGTGGCCCCACTGCTGCACCCGGGTCAGGGCCCTCAGTTCCCGGCTCGCTGCCCCCCAGGCTGGTGTGGACCACCCCACCCCACAGGATTCGGTCAAGGGCGGGGAAGTAGAAGCAGGTGGCAGCCCCTGCTGCAGTGCTGCCCCTTGTGGCCCTGGCGTACGCCTGCCTGAGCTCCTTTATTTTCAGGCACACCTGCTCCTGGGTGCGCCTGTGTCCCTTGCGGGCCATGGTGGCCGCTATGCGGCCATAGACGGCCGTGTTCCTCCACCTAGTGCAGAGATCATGGACATTGGGAGCCTCCTACCACACCTCAATGAGGTCCAAGATCTCCGCACCAGTCCAGGCGGGCGCATGCCATCTACGGCCCCTGGCTGGCCCCTGGGCACTGGGGGACTGGGTGGGGGACACTGGACTGGTGCTGGCTGCCCGGCTCATCGTCTGGCCACTGGGTGCAGAGCTGTCAGGGCTGTCTGTCTGCATGCAGGCCTCTGGCTCGCACGTGCCCAGTGGCCAGACTCTACCCCTTTAAGGGCCCCGGGGCTGGGGGAGAGGAGTTTTCCTGGTTTGGCCCAGAGTGGACACCAGGGCTCCCTGGGAGGGCTGGAGGCCCCCTATTTTGAATTAAGTGTCTACACAGCACTTAATTCAAATTAGCTATTTTGAATTTGGTGTTACTCCTCATAGAATGAGGTTTACCAAATTCGAAATAAGCGCTCCGCATGTGTTTGCATGTGTAAACGCTATTGAAGTTAATTCGAAATAACAGCTGTTATTTCAAATTTACTTTGTAGTGTAGATATACCCTTAGAAAAGTTAGATGTCTGCAAGACACCAGGGCCTGATGAAATGCATCCTAGAATACTCAAGGAGCTGATAGAGGAGCCTTTAGCTATCATCTCTGGAAAATCATGGAAGACAGGAGAGATTCCAGAAGATTGGAAAAGGAGAAATATAGTGCCCATTTATAAAAAGGGAAATAAAAACAACCCAGGAAACTACAGACCAGTCAGTTTAACTTCTGTGCCAGGAAAGATAATGGAGCAAGTAATTAAGGAAATCATCTGCAAACACTTGCAAGATAATAAGGTGATAGGGAACAGCCAGCATGGATTTGTAAAGAACAAATCATGTCAAACCAATCTGATAGCTTTCTTTGATAGGAGAGTGAGTCTTGTGGATAAGGGAGAAACGGTGGATGTGGTATACCTAGACTTTAGTAAGGCATTTGATACGGTCTTGCATAATATTCTTATCAATAACCTAGGCAAATACAACTTAGATGGGGCTACTATAGGGTGGGTGCATAACTGGCTGGATAAACGTTCCCAGAGAGTAGTTATTAACGGATCACAATCCTGCTGGAAAGGTGTAACAAGTGGGGTTCCGCAGGGGTCTGTTTTGTGACCGGTTCTGTTCAATATCTTCATCAACGATTTAGATTTTGGCATAGAGAGTACGCTTATTAAGTTTGCAGATGATACCAAGCTTGGAGGGGTTGCAACTGCTTTGGAGGATAGGGTCATAATTCAAAATGATCTGGACAAACTGGAGAAATGGTCTGAGGTAAACAGGATGAAGTTTAATAAGGACACATGCAAAGTGCTCCCCTTAGGAAGGAACAATCAGTTTCACACATACGGAATGGGAAGCGACTGTGAAATATGAGTCAACAGTGTGACGCTGTTGCAAAAAAAGCCGACATGATTCTAGGATGCATTAACAGGTGTGTTGTGAGCAAGACACGAGAAGTCATTCTTCCGCTCTACTCTTTGCTGATTAGGCCTCAGTTGGAGTATTGTGTCCAGTTCTAGACACCGCATTTCAAGAAAGATGTGGAGAAATTGGAGAAGGTTCAGAGAAGAGCAACAAGAATGATTAAAGGTCTAGAGAACATGAGCTATGAAGGAAGACTGAAAAAATTGGGCTTGTTTAGTTTGGAAAAGAGAAGACTGAGAGGGGACATGATAGCGGTCTTCAGGTATCTAAAAGGGTGTCACAAGGAGGAGGAAGAAAAATTGTTCTTCCTGACCTCTGAGGGTAGAACAAGAAGCAATGGGCTTTAACTTTTTCCTAATGTCCAACCTAAACCTCCCTTGCTGCAGTTTAACACTGGACTAAATTGCGTAGGGTGGTTGTGGAATCTCCATCTCTGGGAGATATTTAAGAGTAGGTTAGATAAATGTCTATCAGGGATTGTCTAGACAGTACTGGGTCCTGCCATGAGGGCAGGGGACTGGACTCGATGACCTCTCGAGGTCCCTTCCAGTCCTAGTATTCTATGCTAAACTCAGTTCACTTGACAGCATTTTGCTGGCCTATTTAATTGAATGAGGTATTTGTCCTGTCTTGTCTTAACTATGTTGTGGTATAGTGCATGCAAAAAATGGCTGCCATGTTCAGCCCCTGAGATGGCTCCATTTCAGTGATGGGAGAAGTATTTGCATGTTTACGTATAGCTTGTAAAGCCCTTTGGGTTCTTTAGGGACCAAAAGAGCTACACTATATATGCCTAAGACATTGCAGTAATAAAAATACAAATTATGAGGGAGGAGAGGATATGGAAATGCAAATAGCCATTACCCAGGCTTTGAATGCCATCATATTTGAGCTATCTGGATTTTTAGAATTCCTTCCGAGTTTCAGGAGTCCTCTCTTAGTGGATGGATATCAGTCCCTTACCAGGGGTTTAGAACTGATAGTTCATATTTCCACCTGAGGATGCCTTTACAGTGACCTCTCTGTCCACACATCTCGTCCCATCTCTTCTGAGATTTGCTGAGTTCCTGGCATTCTCTCCTCTCACTAATGAAGGCGTCATCTTCAGTGATAAATATGGGGCCAATGTAAGGAGGCAATTGTGCAGCACAATGTTTTGTCTTGCGGAGCATGCTTCTCCATACTGTAGCTCATTCTGGTGTCCATGTCATATGTGTCAATGTTTCAGGATTGATGCTGATGGTATGCTTTGTTCACTGCCTTTTGGTTCCTCTCTAAAATGCTCAGTGGGAACTGTCTGGAGATCTGTGCTCTCTTCCCAGTTAAATGTGGAGCAGAATTCAGTGCCAGCACCTTTATCACTTTTCTTCTCCCAGCTGTAACCCTTCTTCTCTCTTCTGAAAACCTGGATTCCAAGCCTGGCTCAGATCACATGGGAAGAGTAGTTTGTTGGTCTCATCCTCACCCTTAGCTCTCCATATCTTAAACACAGCAGAGCTAAGTGCTCCCTAGACTCTGCTCTCCCTTAGGCACTAGTGGCTGCAAACACCAATTAAGAAGAAACTATCACAGCCTATGGGGGAAGGCACAACTAGACAATTCATAGCATAGTTCTGGTGGGCTGGGAGAGACTCACATCTGGCTCCTCTAGCTGGTTGCACTGACCTGGGCTTTGTGCGTGTAGATAAATAAAACTCTGCTGAAACTTTCCTGGTAGTGTTTTTCTGAGAGGCTCAGGAATCACCTGGGCATGTTGGAGACCAGGATTCAGGAGCTGTCATATTACAAATACCATTACTTGCAAAGTGAAAAGGAGGCAATGCTGAATAACGATTATACTTCTGCAGGTGCAGCAGTTGCTTTTCATAGTTCTATGAAAAAAGAGGAAGAATGGTTGGGTGGTTAAGGCATTGTACTGGGACTCAGGAGTTTGGTCTTCAGTTGCCAGTTCTGCCACAGATCCCCCGTGTGGCTGTGAGCAAATCACTTACCTCTCTCTGCCTCAGTTTCTCATCAGCAAAATGGGGATGATAGAATTTCCTTTCTCATAGCCTCTCTCTCTCCTATCCATTCAGGAACTGAGTCTACGTCTAGACTGCATCCCTCTGTCAACAGAGGGATGCAAATTAAGCACGTTGAAATTGCTAATGAAGCAGGGATTTAAATATCCTGTGCCTCATTAGCATAAACATGGCCGCTGCATTTTTTTCGGGAAAAAAACCCCAGCAGTCTAGATGAGGATCTGTTGAAAAGAAACCCTTTTTCGACAGATCCTGTAAACCTCATTTTTTGAGGAATACAGGTTCTGTTGAAAAAGGCTTTCTTTTCGACAGATCCGCATCTAGACTGCCGTTTTTTTCGAAAAAACTCCGTTTCGAAAAAAAGCAGCGGCCATGTAAATGCTAATGAGGCACGGGATATTTAAATCCCTGCTTCATTAGCAATTTCAATGTGCCTAATCTACATCTCTCTGTCGACAGAGAGGTGTAGTCTAGACACACCCTGAGTCTACTTAGTCTATGTCCCAAGGATCTGTCTTTGTGCCCTGTGTTTGTATAGCACTTAGCACACTGGGGCGTTGGATCAGGACTGAGGTCCCTAGACACCAACCTAGTACAAATAATAACAACCCACGCAGTCGATAGCACACAACTGCAGATGTCCTGCTGTGCAGGATGGAGCTGTAGACTGTAAACTTTTCAGGGCAGGGATTGTCTGTGTGGTGTGTAACACAGTGAGGCCTCTACGTGCCATTGTAATATAAATAATAATACCCCCAGCGTTGCCCATTACTCTCATGTATCCAGGCACAGCCAAGAGCCTCTCAGTCACAAACCAAGAAGAAGGTTAGAAACTGATAATTTAATAATTAAACACATTTGCAAGGTTTGGTAAGCTCTGTTTCACTCTGTGCTAATTGTCTTTTTCACTGGCATTAATTAGCTGGAATGATGAGAGAGATTAATTGAACGTAGGAGGGGACATTCTGAGATTGCTGTTAGTGTTCTTTGCCCTGCAGTAGCACCTAGAGGCTGCAGCTGAGATCGGGACCCCATTGTGCTGTACAGTGAGCATGGATCACATTTCAAAGAATTATAATCTCAATAGACAACTCAGAGGCACAGAAGCAACTGCCATTTAGCATGAGTGACAAAGCCTGGAGTAAAACCCAGGTGTCCTGACACCCAACGCATTTCCCTAGACATTGGGCTACACTGCCTTCCACTGATGCTGGTAGTAATAGCAAGCGATTTGCAAGACCTAAAAGTAATGTGCTGGAAGTGTTTTGATCCGAAGCAGTGCCTTGCCTTCTCATTGTTCCTCATCTCTGCTGGGCTTTATTTCATTCTCCCCCCACATGTTTGCTTTGCTGTTCTCAACCCCAATGTTAATCAGAGTCTTTCTCTCTGAAAGGAACAATTTCTCCACTGAAATGCCCAAGCAAGCCATTCCCCTTTGCTTTATTGCTGGGAGATGAGTGCATGATGTATGTGTAACTCTGTATGTTTTCTCAAGGTCACAATAAACAGCAGATCCATGGCTGATATTAAGTTACATGTCGCAGCAGAGGCAGCACATTCAGCTTTGGAAGGATGTAAAGTGCCTCATGTTGCATAACCACAATATCCTTTTGACAATTAAGAAGATATACTAGCTGGCTCCAAAGAGTTCCATTAGACCCCACTGGGACTGTGAATCCAGACTTCTAGGAGGAGAGAGGAAATGCTTGAAGGAAACAAGAAAGAAGTGGTCCCTAGGTATGTGGAGGAGCTGTCCAGCTTCTGTGCTTCTAAGGTGGCTACCCCATACTGGCAAAGTGCATAGAGAAGAGAAAAGGGTGTGCTAATCTATAGTTCCCACTCTGGGACTACTTTCCACTGTTGGAAGTTCCAGCTTCTCTAAATAGTTCTTAACCCATTCTTTCTCCACCGAGGGCTGTCCACCACCTTCCCATACTGTGCTGCCCAGTGCAGTAGTCTGGGAACTGACCTTGTCTCTGAAGACAGAGGCAAAAAGAGCATTGAGTACTTCAGTTTTCCCCACATCACCTGTCACTAGATCCACCCCCCCCCATTCAGTAAGGTTCCCACATCTTCCCTGATCACCCTCTAATTGATAACATCCCTGTAGAAACCCTTCTTGTTGCCTTTCACATCCTTGATAGCCACAATTCCAATTGCACTTTGGCCTTCCTAATTACACCCCTGCATGTTCAGGCAATATATTTATACTCCTCCCTGGTCATCTGTCCAGGTTTCCACTTCTTGTAAGCTTCCTTTTTTGTTTAAGCTCGCCAAAGATTTCACTATTAAGCCAAGTAGGTCACCTGCCATATCTGCATTTATTACTATACATCAGATGGTTTGTTACTTTCACAATTTGACAGTCCCTATCTGGGCCTTTTCCTTCAACAGGGAGGATGGACGAGAACACCACTTGTGCTTCAAACACCTTGATCCTTCTTCCCAGTGCTACATTGAGCATTGACACACTCGAGCTCATTCTTGGCAGTATTGTTGGCTCCTACCTGGAGAAGTAGGAAGTGGTATTGAGCTTGATCAGTCTCAGAAGACTCTTGGTCACATCCTGAATTCTAGCTCCAAGCAAGCAGTAAATTTTCTCAAGTTTCCCTGTCTAGACGGTAGATGGATGGCTCTGTCCACCTGAGGAGGGAGTGCCCAACCACCACCACCTGTCTCCTTTTCTTAGGATAACTTACCTCAGAGGTCTCTTCTAAAGCTCTCTCCACCTTAGAACCTGTGCAGAGAGCCTGAAAATGGTTACTTACTTCTATCGGGATTCCTCAGTTGTCGCTCTTCTCCTAGAGGCCACATGCTGCCAATTTACTTTTTTGTTTTTCCCCTTTAGCTAAAGGGAATATTTTGTTGTGCTTTAGTGAAAGAACCATCTCTACAACCGAGGCTCCAGTTTACAGACGGAACCTTCATCCAAAAGGTAGGCTGCCCTAAATGGGTTTCTATTTTTGTTAATCTCTAAGGGCATGTCTACACTAGGAAATTATTTCAAAATAACTTATAACTTCAAAATAACTTTGAAATAATAACTCCCAAAATAACTATTTTAAAATAGCATGTCCACGCTACAGGGAAGCCTTGAAATTAGTTGTAGGCAGGCTCCCTTAATGTTTACTTGCTACCTTGACTTAGAGCCTCAGAAAGCACTAGGGAGCAATTACTTTGAGGCTACGTCTACACTACAGGCTTCTTGCGCAAGATAGCGTCCACACTATGGATGCTCTCCCACATATAAAAGCCACCCGGAACCGGTTCTAGCCAGGCTAGAGGTCACCAGTCGCTCTTGAGTGCTGTTGCTGGAGCCCTCCAGAGACGTGACACCCACCTGCGGCCCGCCATCCCCCTGCAGAAGCGGGTCGCCATTGCCCTCTGGAACCTCGCCACACCAGGCAGCTACTGGTGGGGAAGTCCATTGTTGGGGCCATCCTGATGCAGGTAAGGAGCTCGCGGGCTGCAGTCCCAGGCCAGGGGCGGGGGTGCTGGAAAAGGGGGACTCTCGGGACAGGGGGGGTTGTGGACAGTAGAGGCTGGACTGGGGGTGGGCAGAAAGGGCTGGCCCTGGGGGCTTGTGCAGTCTCACCCTCACACAGCCTGCTGCCGGGTGGGGGGGGCAGACCTTTGGTTTGAAAACAAAATGAGTCTTTTTTTATTCAACATCAAGAGACGGTGGGCAGGGGAGGGGGGATGTCTGAACTGGGAGGGGGGATCAGGACTGGGAGGATTAGTGGGGCAGGCTGCTCTGCCACCTCGGGTGTGGGCACATAGTTGGGGTTGGGTGGGTCTGGGGACCTGAATGGGTTGGGCAGGAGGGGCATCTACAGCTGGGCCAGGGTTGGCAGAGGGGGCAGGAGGAGTGGCCATTGGCATCACTTGGGGAGGGGGGATGGGTATTGGGAAGGGTGGGAGCAGAGGCATAACAGGGTGGGCAGTGGCCATAGAAGGGGGGGCAGGAGGGTGGAAGGCAGGAGCAGCAGCATCGGGCCGATGTTCCCCCGTGTGGGACAGGATGTTACAGATGTTGCTGCAATGCAACATCGTCTCAGTCCACTCTCATTCCTGCCATTCTAGGTCGGCACTGAGCCTGCGTGACAGGGTGTCATGTATGTCGCGCATGACGCCGACTTGTTGCTGCATGAGCTCTTCCACCACTCTGGCCCGTCTGCAGCTCCCCCGGACTCTTGCAGGTGGCTGCAGCTGTGGTGTGGCTGGGTCCTCTGGTCTGGCAGTGGAGAATACAGAAAAGGGAAAGGCCATCAGTCCTCCCTGCACACACATTCCCTGTGGCCATGCCCTCCTGTGTGAGCTGCAACCACACCGGTCCACAGCCTGCAGGAAGGGGATGTCCCGGGTGTGGCCTGCACAGCGCACCCTGTGTCACAGGGGCCCCGATGGGGCCTGAGGCCCATGCTGCCCTCTCCCACCCCCCCCGGGACACACAAACCACAGCCAGGCAGGCAAGGGAAGTGTATGGCCATCAGAGGACCCATGAGCAGCCTTCCACTCCATGGGGTCTGCACACACAGCTGCGGCTCGGGGGGCTATCAAGTGGGAGTGGCTGCTGCCTCCTGCGTGCTGGCATGCCTGTGTGCAGCACTCCAGGGGTTGGGGGGAGTTCGTGCCTGCACCCTTGCAGCTAGCCTGCTTGCAGTTGGCTGCGCCTCCTCCCCCCGGGGGCAGGACTCATGTGGCCATGCATGAGGCTGGCAGAAGGCTCCCGGGCATGTTGAGGGGCTGGGTGCTGTGGCCGTGTGCTGCACACTCCTGCTGCACATGGTTGCACGTGCCCAGACTGAAGCAGCATATGCTGGCCTAGTAGCCTGCGTGACACTGTGCCCCCCATCCCTATGCGGCCACCTCCCCCTCCTTCTGTATGTGTGTATGTGCAACAACTTATCTGAAGATCCCTCCCAAGCCTCCTTGGAGACCTGGGAGACATCCAGGCAGACAGGGACTGGCTCCAGGGACAAGGTGACGGTGACGGTCCCACTGTCCTGGTCATCCTCATCCTCCTCTGTCTGGGGCTGGACCTGCCCCTCTGTCTCCTCCGGGATGGAGACAGGCTCTGGGTGCTGGACTACCGGCTGCCCCAGTCTGGAGTCCACCACAATGGAGGGGGAAGAGGGTTCCCCCCCCAAGGATGTGGTGGAGCTCCCTATAGTAGGGGCAGGTGTGGGGTCCTGCCTCTGAGCTCACCCTGTACCCCCTGGCCTTGACGTACCCCTGATGGAGCTCCTTCACCTTAGCCTGGACTTGCTCCAGACAGGGTGATCTCGATCTGCCAGGGATACGGCCATGCGGGAGTAGATCTCCACATTGTGGTACTTGGCCCAGGGATCCTGCAGTGACTCCTCCACACCCCACAACTCCAGGAGGGTGGAGATTTCAGGGCCACTCCAGGTGGGGGCATGGCTTTTGGTCCTCCTGGGGGAGGTCCTGTGACCCCTGTGGCTGGCCCCTGGAAGGGCCGGGGTGTCCCGGAGAGCTTGGTGGGAGGCCATTTGTGGCTGCACAGAGCCATGTGGTGAAGGCACGTGCTCTGGGCAAACTTCTAGCCACAAAGTGGCCAGCAGACAGGAACTATAGAGTTCTGATTGACTTGGCCGGAGTAGCCCAGAGGCCACCATTTTTTTCTGTGGAGGCCAATTCTTGTGCAAAAACCCCTCCGGAGAGTCTACACTTGCCTTTTTGCACAAGAGCTGTAGTGCAAAAAGGAGTTCTGCCTCACAGAAGGAGGTATACCTACACTACAAAAAGCCCTCTGCTCTGCCGTTTTACCGTCAATTTCCTTGCGCAAAAGCGCACTTGAGGTGTGGACGCTCTCCAGGTTTTTGCGCAAAAACCTTGTAGTGTAGATATAGCTTAAATGACTCTGCGGAGTAGTTATTTCAAAATAGCAGAAGGGAAACATCCATACTACCTCTATTTCGAAATAACTATTTCAAAATAAGCGTTATTCCTTGTGGAAAGCAGGAATTATTATTTTGAAACAGCCAACCCATTATTTTGAAATAACAGGCATGGTAGTGTGGATGCTCCGTTTCTTAACGTCCCTTATTTTGAGATATTTTGAAATAACTCCCAAGTGTAGACCAGGGCTAAGGTGCCACAAGACTCCTCATTGTTTTTAAATGGGAGGGTTACCTTTGGCTGAGTGCACATGGAAGCTTGCAGGAAATCAAGCTTGAAGTTGCATTCATGAGTATTTGCAGCAATTGAATTTTTAGATTTGCACTCAGTATTTGTGCCAGAAATTCTGCGCTCATCCAATAAGAGAGCAGAAATAATACCATGTGACTTATATGACGTATTCCAAGTAAACAACAGACCTTAATTTTGACTACAGATTACAGGATGACATAATTTAGGATGAATGAAGTATTCATGAGCAATCCACAAATGGGAGAACTCAACAACAAAAGTGTACTATGAATAAATTCAAGGAAATCATGGCCTGCTTACAAGTATCCATGATAAGAGGTTAAATTTATAGTCAAATTATCATTCTGAATCATTTGCTTCAGTTTTAGCCTACACTTTGCTTTTTAGGAAAAGTAAATAAACTATGTTTCCTGGAGACATTTAGCAAAATCTTGTTAAATGCAACCGTGACCACATTAAAGCTTTAGTTGGAATGCTAATTGATTTAAACTATAGCCAGATGTATCTAATGCCAAAGACATGCTTAATAGTCATCAAAACACTATTACAAGATTTTTGTCTCCAATAGGAAATAGCTAGCATTGACTAGTGAATCAGTGTTGGCTTAGTCTACGTGATATGGACTTAATCTGATGCTCAAACCCTATAGCTTTGGAATTCTTTATTTTTCTTTACTGCATTTTTGAGCTAATGGGATAAATATGCCCCAAAGCCTTTAGAGAGGAATCCATTGCAGAAGAGGATGAAATCTGCCAGGCATGTAATAAGCCTCAGGAGGGAGGACGCTGTTATGGTTAAAACACCAAACATGGGCTACGTCTACACTACAGGGTTTTTGCGCAAAAACCTGCAGAGCTTCCACACCCCAAGCGTGTTTTTGCGCGAGAAAATGTAGTCAATCGACAGAACAGAGGGCTTTTTGCAGTGCAGGTATTCCTCTTTCTATGAGGAATAACTCCTTTTTGCACAAGAGCTCTTGTGCAAAAAGGTGTGTGTGGACACTTTGCAGGGGTTTTTGTGAAAGAATTGGCCTCTAGGAAAAAAACCAGGTGGCCTATTGGCCACTCTGGCCAAGCCAATCACAACTCTATAGTTCCTGTCTGCTGGCCCCCCCTTAAAGGTGCAGGCACCCTGGGCAAGCCTTATGGCAGGAAGGTTGCAGGGACCAGGTGCCGTCACCACGCAGCTCTGCTTCTGCTACAAATGGCATCCCAGCAAGCTCCCCGACACCCCCCTGGCCCTTCCAGGTAGCAGACTGAGGGGTCCCAGGACCTCCCCAAGGGGACAAAAAGGCACACTCCTAATTGGTCCGGACCTGAGATTACGACCCTCCTCGAATTGTGGGGCGAGCAGGAGTCACTCCAGGATCCCTGGGCCAAGAGGAGGAATGCTGAGAACTTCTCCCACATGGTCATATCCCTGGCGGAGTGAGGTCACCCTGCCCGGACCATGGAGCAAGTCCAGGCAAAGGTGAAGGAGCTCCATCAGGCTTATGTCAGGGCCACCAAGCGCAGGGCACACTCAGGGGCAGGACCCCACACCTCCCCCTACTACAATGAGCTCCACCATATCTTGGAGGGTGGGGAAACCTCTTCCCCCCCATCATGGTGGACTCAGGGCTGGTAACCCCGGTGGTCGTCTGCCCAGAGGTCACCCCTGAGGACGAGCTGGAGGGCCAGGGCCAGCCCCATCCGGAGGAGGAAGAGGAGCAGCAGGAGTCAGGGACTGTCACCATGTCCCTCAAGCTGGTCTCCACCAGCCAGGACATCTCCCAGGACTCCTCAGATGCTTGGGAGGGATCTTCAGGTGAGCTGGCACACACACACACACACACACAAGGCGGAAGAGTCGGGCGCACAGAGAGCAGGGTGCACAGTGTAGCTTGGGCTGCTCGGCCAGCACGTGGTGCTACTGTCTGTGCACGTGCAGCAGGAGGGTGCGGCATGCAGGCACAGCAGGGATCCTGAACATGGCCGGGATCCTGCTGCCAGCCTCATGCATGGAAACACACGTCCTGCCCCCAGTGGGGAAGGGAGCACACTCAGCTGCAAGCAGGCTAGCTGCAAGGGCACAGGCATGACCCCCCACATGCCCCAGAGTGCTGCACACAGCATATGCCTGCACATGCGAGGCAGCAGCCGCTCCCACAGACAGCACAGCAAGCCGCAGGTGTGTGTACACACCCCAGGGAGTGCCAGGCTGCTCATGGCTCCTCTGCTGCCCATGAGGGGATCCCACTTCTCTTGCTTGCCTGGCTGTGGTGTGGGGGAGCGAAAAGGGGCACCAAGGTCCTCTGGCCACATTGGGGCCCCTGTGACACAGGGCATGCTGTGCGAGCCACACATGGCCTTGCACCCAGGACATCCCGCTTCTGTGGGCTGCGGACTGGTGTGGTCACTACTCACAGAGGAGGGCATGGCCTCAGGGAATGTATGTGCAGGGAGGACTGACAGCCTCTCCCTCTTGTGTGTTCTCCACAGCCAGACCAGCCAGGATGAAGGCCCCAGCCACACCACGGCTGCAGCCACCTGCCAGAGTCCAGGGGGGAGCTGCAGATGAGCCAGGGTGCCAGAGGATCTCATGCAGCAACACGTCAGCATCATGCGCGACATACATGCCACCCTGTCGCACAGGCTCAGTGCTGACCTGGAATGGCGTTTGGTGCAACACCATGTGCAACTTCCTGTCCCGCATGGGGGAACACCCACCTGATGCCACTACTCCTGCCTTCCACCCTCCTGCCCCCCCTCCTATAGCCTTTTTTTTCCCTCTCTGTGTTTTTGAGTGAGGCTTTAGAGAGGGAGTTCTCCAGGTAGAGGAGAAGCAGATACAGGACTCTTGAGGGAAGTGTGTGTTGTGTTTGGGGCTTTCTTGCTGTGTGCTGAGCTTGTGTTTGTGAGTGAGGGTTGGTGTGTGTTCTTTTTTTGTTTGTTTGTTTTTTCCCCTGTGTGAGGCTTTTTTTTGTTTTGTTTTGGTTTTTTTTCTCCACTTCCCCTTTGCCCTCCCCCTCCCCTTCATGGAGTGTGTGCTGTGATTGGCTGGTGCTGTGATTTGCTGGTGCTGTGATTGGCTGTGATTGGCAGGTGGAAACTGTCGGCTTCTAATTAAAGTTTGAATTCTAGAAGCCTCTGCTGATTGGCTGAGCTTTGGTAGCGGGAGGGACTTACAGGCAGTCCAGGGCTTTATAAGGCTCTTTGGGCAAGCGACCAAGGAGCTTGCGAACAGGTGAGTGCTAACAGGGAGTTTAGAGAGGGAGTTGGGAAGCGGAGAGGGAAGGGGGCGAGGTTCTCTTGCCTTTCTTTTGAAAGAACAGATTTCATCTGCACAAAGTACAAGCTGGTCACCATTTTGGAAGAAAAAATTAGAGGGCTGGAGGCCCAAGTGTCGACCCTACGCTCTATCAGAGAGGATGAAGACTTCCTCGATAGAAGGCAGCGTTTAATCCTTCAAGCACAGCAGGCGGAAGAGCCGGAGAGGGCAGTACGTGACCAGGAAGAGAACTGGCAGCATGTAACTTCTAGAAGGGGAAAAAGGCCAGCATGGGAATCCCCCAATGCTATAGAGGTAAGTAATTGCTTTCAGGCTCTCTCCACAGGCTCTGCAGTGCTGAATGCTTTGGAAGGGATCTCACAAGGAAGAAACCGGAAGGGAACACCATCTACCGGAAGGCATCGGATGCGGAGTCCTAGGGATGGGCGTTCCATGGCCACCACCCCCAAAAGAAAACGACGGGTGGTGGTGGTCGGGGACTCCCTCCTAAGAGGGAGTGAGCCATCCCTCTGCCGTCCGGACCTGGAATCTCGAGAGGTATGCTGCTTACCGAGAGCTCGCATTCAGGATGTGACTGAGAGGCTTACCAAACAGATCAAACCTTTGGATCGCTACCCCTTCCTGCTTCTCCACGTGGGAACTAACGTCGGCCAAGAATGACCTTGAGCGGGTTACTGCGGATTATGTAGCGCTGGGAAGAAGGATCCAAGAACTCGGAGCGCAAGTGGTGTTCTCTTCCATCCTCCCTGTTGAAGGGGAAAGGACTGGGCAGGGATCGTCGAATTGAGGACGTAAATGCGTGGTTGCGCAGGTGGTGTCGCAGAGAAGGCTTTGGTTTCTTCGACCATGGGACTCTGTTCTGGGCACGAGGATTGTTAGGAAGAGATGGGCTCCACCTAACCAAAAGAGGAAGGAGCATCTTCACGGGCAGGCTTGCAAACCTAGTGAGGAGGGCTTTAAACTAGGTTCGTCGGGGGGACGGTGACCAAAACCTTGAGGGGAGTGGGAAAGTCGGATACCGGGAAGAAATGCAGAGAGGAACGAGCAAGAAAGGAGGACCCCTGTTTCAAATGGAGAAGATAGGGCGATCAACTGGTTACCTGAGGTGTTTGTACACTAATGCGAGAAGCCTGGGCAACAAACAGGAAGAACTGGAGGCCCTGGCCCAGTCCGAGAAATATGATTTAATTGGGATAACAGAGACTTGGTGGGATGACTCGCATGACTGGAGCGCTGTCATGGAAGGGTATAGACTGTTCAGGAAGAACAGGCAGGGAAGAAAAGGAGGAGGAGTTGAACTATATGTAAGAGAGCACTATGATTGCTCTGAACTCCAGTATAAAGAGGGAGAAAAACCTGTTGAGAGTCTATGGGTTAAGTTTAAAGGAGCAAACTTAAACTTAAACAGCAGTGATGTTGTGGCTGGTGTCTGCTACAGGCCACCAAATCAGGTGGGTGAGGTAGATGAGGCTTTCTTCGGACAACTGAGAGAAGCTTCCGGATCGCAGGCCCTGGTTCTCATGGGGGACTTTAATCACCCTGACATCTGTTGGGAAACCAATACGGCAGTACACAGGCAATCCAGGAAGTTTTTGGAGAATGTTGGGGATAACTCTTGACACAAGTGCTGAAGGATCCAACCAGGGGCCGTGCGCAGCTTGACCTTCTGCTCACAAACAGGGAGGAACTAATAGGGGAAGTGGAGGTAGGTGACAACCTGGGAAGCAGTGATCATGAGATGGTAGATTTCAGGATCCTGACCAAAGGAAGAAAAGAGAGTAGTAAAATACACACCTTGGACTTCAAGCAGATTTTGACTCCCTCAGAGATTTGATGGGCAGAATCCCCTGGGATACTAACATGAAGGGGAAAGGAGTCCAGGAGAGCTGGCAGTATTTTAAAGAAGCCTTATTGAAGGCACAGAAAGAAACCATCCCGACGCGCAGCAAGAGAGGCAAACATGGTAGGAGACCGGATTGGCTTACGGGGGAAAGCCTTGGTGAACTTAAGCACAAAGGAAACTTACAAAAGTGGAAACTTGGACAAATGACCAGGAGGGGTTTAAATGTATAGCTCGAGAATGCCGGGGGGTTATCAGGAAGGCAAAAGCGCAAATGGAATTGCGACTGGCTAAGGATGTGAAGGATAACAAGAAAGGTTTCTATAGGCATGTTAACAAGAAGAAGGTGATCAGAGAGGGTGTGCGGCCCCTACTGGATGAAGGAGGTAACCTAGTGACAGATGATGTGGGGAAAGCTGAAGTACTCAATGCTTTCTTTGCCTCTGTATTCACGGACAAGGTCGGCTCCTGGACTTCTGCGCTAAGTGACTCAAGATGAGATGAAGATGAACAGCCCGTGGTGGGTAAAGAACAGGTTAGGAACTATTTAGAAAAGCTAAACGTACACAAATCCATGGGTCCGGACTTAATGCATCCGAGGGTACTGAGGAGTTGGCAAATGTCATTGAGAGCCTTTGGCCAT
The DNA here is from genome assembly GCA_019425775.1 of Rafetus swinhoei. NCBI lineage: Eukaryota > Metazoa > Chordata > Testudines > Trionychidae > Rafetus > Rafetus swinhoei. The sequence goes on along the minus strand of CM033434.1, from coordinate 40,542,393 downwards.
TATCTTTGAAAAGTCGTGGAGATCAGGAGAAATCCCGGATAATTGGAAAAAGGCAAATGTAGTGCCCATCTTCAAAAAAGGGAAGAAGGACGATCCAGGGAACTATAGGCCGGTCAGTCTTACCTCGGTTCCTGGAAAAATCATGGAAGGGATCCTTAAGGAATCCATTTTGAGGCACTTGGAAGAGAGGAAAGTGATCAGGAATAGTCAGCATGGATTCACAAAAGGCAAGTCGTGCCTGACCAATCTGATCAGCTTCTATGATGAGGTAACTGGCTCTGTGGACTTGGGAAAGTCAGTGGATGTGATATACCTTGACTTTAGCAAGGCTTTTGATACGGTCTCCCACAATATTCTTGCCAGCAAGTTAAGGGAATGCGGATTGGATAAATGGACAGTAAGATGGATAGAAAGATGGCTAGAAGGCCGGGCCCAGCGGGTAGTGATCAACGGCTCGATTTCAGGTTGGCGGTTGGTTTCTAGCAGAGTGCCCCAAGGTTCGGTTCTAGGACCGGTTTTGTTCAATATCTTTATTAATGACCTGGATGAGGGGATGGATTGCACCCTCAGGAAGTTTACGGATGACACTAAGCTAGGGGGAGAGGTAGATACGCTTGAGGGCAGAGATAGGGTCCAGAGTGACTTAGACAAATTGGAGGATTGGGCCACAAGAAATCTGATGAAGTTCAACAAGGACAAGTGCAGAGTCCTGCAGTTGGGATGGAAGAATCCCAAGCACAGTTACAAGCTGGGGACCAACCAGTTAAGTAGTAGTTCTGCAGAAAAGGACCTGGGGGTTACAGTGGATGAGAAGCTGGATATGAGTCAACAGTGTGCCCTTGTAGCCAAGAAGGCTAATGGCATATGAGGTTGCATTAAGAGGAACATTGCCAGCAGATCCAGAGATGTCATTATTCCCCTTTATTCGGCTCTGGTGAGGCCACATCTGGAGTATTGTGTCCAGTTCTGGGCCCCCCACTACAAAAAGGATGTGGACGCATTGAGAGGGTCCAGCGGAGGGCAACGAAAATGATTAGGGGGCTGGAGCATATGACTTATGAGGAGAGGCTGAGGCGTTGGGTCTGTTTAGTCTGCAGAAGCGAAGAGTGAGGGGATTTGATAGCAGCCTTCAACTTCCTGAAGGAGGTTCCAAAGAGGATGGAGAGAGGCTGTTCTCAGTAGTGACAGATGGCAGAACAAGGAGCAATGGTCTCAAGTTGTGGTAGGAGAGGTCCAGGTTGGATATTAGGAAAAACTATTTCACTAGGAGGGTAGTGAAGCACTGGAATGGGTTACCTAGGGAAGTAGTGGAATCTCCATCCCTGGAGGTGTTTAAGTTTCGGCTTGACCAAGCCCTGGCTGGGTTGATTTAGTTGGGATTGGTCCTGCCTAGAGCAGGGGGGTTGGACTTGATGACCTTCTGAGGTCTCTTCCAGCTCTATGGTTCTATGAGTCTATGATTCATTGCCCATCGATCTGGCCACCCTGCTATGCCTCTTTTCCCTCCCCATGCAATAACTCTGCTCCCTCCCTTCCCAATGTCCATGCCCCCTCCCTAAGTGATGCCTATGGCCCCTCCTGACCCCCCCCTGCCAATTCTGACCCCACTCTAGCCGCCCCTCTCTTTCTAGTCCCCAGACACACCCAACCCTGAAGAGGTCCCCCCACCCAAGGTAGCACTGCAAGCCGCCCCACTACTCCTCCCAGTCCTGATCCCCCCCTCCCAGTTCAGAGATCCTCCCTTCCCCGGCCCACCTTCTCCTCATGTTCAATAAAGAAGCACTCCTTTTTTTGTTCAAACCAAACAGGTATGTTCATTGGGAGGTCAGAGAAGGGGCAAGGGGAGAGGGTGAGAGGGGGAAGGGAGAGAGTGGAAAGGCAGAAGCCCCAGTTGGGGGAGGCCCTGGGGACAATTACTGGTGGGGCCTGAGAGAACCTCTCCTTCAGGGCCTCTCAGCTACGCACCCTGGCCTGATGGGCCTGGCGGGTCACAACAGTCCGGGGCTGCTGAAACACACGGCCCTCGTGGCCAGCCTCTGCTGCCCACCCCGGGAGTAAGGCCTCCCCCTTGTGCTCCACAATATTGTGGAGCACACAGCACACTGCCACTACCTCGGGGATATTGCGCTCCCCGGCATCCAGGCAGGTGAGAAGGCAGCAGAAGCATCCTTTGAGGTTCCCAAAGGTTCACTCCACCTGCATCCAGGCTCAGCTGAGGTGGGCATTGAAAAGGTCCTTCCTGGGATCCAGGTGGCCAGTGTATGGCTTCATCAGCCAGGGCATGAGTGGGTATGCCGCATCCCCCACTATGAACCCTGGCATATTGTGCTCACTTACCACAAAGTCCCGGCGGGGGAAAAAGGTGCCCACCTCCAGCTTGGCACTCAGGCTGGAATTTCTAAAAACTTGGGCATGGTGTGCCCTGCCCGACCACCCCACATAAATGTTGTAAAGTGGCCCCAGTGGTTCACCAGGGCCTGCAGGACTACTGAAAAGTAGCCCTTTCTATTAATGAACTGGGCCACTTGATGGTCCGGGGCCCGGATCGGGATGTGTGTGCCATCGATGGCTCCCCCGCAGTTGGGGAACCCAGGGCAGCAAATATGGCCATGGCTGTGTCCATGTCCTGGAGACGGATGCTCCTTACTTGTGTAGCCGCGGGCACGGAGTTCGGACTAAGGGGGATTTAAAAATGGCGGCGCCCGGGAACATGCAAATGAAGCCCGGGATATTTAAATCCCGGGCTTCATTTGCAACTCCGCTTGCCCTCATTACCCTACCTAGCTCGAACTAATGAGCTAGTGTAGATGTTCCCTATGTTACCTTCTCTCTCCCCTCTGTCTGACTCTCTCCTTCCACTTCAGAGTTTTTACCTCAATTGAATCTAGTATAGTAGGTCAGAAAGCACCATTGGCATCCTGACAGGTCTCCTGCTCTGTCACTGATGATAAACGTTTGTCTGCATGTGTTTTTGTATGCTCCCTCTGTATATCATACCAGTTCTGCACACATAGCTAGCATAATAGACTTCAAGAGAGCCCCCAAAGACTACTGACTCAAATAAGATATGAAGGCACCCAAGTCAGGTGTATTGTCAAAGTACAGTAATAGTTGTCAGTACACAGACTTGCCACTGAACCACTACACATATGCACGCCCTGACAATGGACACAGCTCAAATAATAGTATGGATTTCACTATTGCCCCTTAAGACGGCCAAAGAGTTAAGTCAAGGTATCCCAACATCTATACTGCACCTCTCTTCCGCAAAAGCTTATGCAAATGAAGCGCAGATTAGCATATTGCCATGCTTCATTTGCAGGGCTCGACAAACTATAGAATCTACTCGCTCGTGGCGAGTAGATTTCAGCCGTGCGCCCCATTTACTGGCGGCGTGCACATGGGCAATGTGACTCTTGCGCATGCGCAGTGCGGGGCTGGCGAGCAGCTTTTGCCGCCGTTTGTCAAGCCCTGTTCATTTGTGTTGGAAATAAAGTTTGAACACTGGGTGTGGAACAAGCAAGCAAGAGGATTTACTACACACAACATTGGTGGAGTGTCACCTAGCTGGTTAGACTGGTGAACACTGCTTAAGCAAAACATTACAACTAAATAGGGAGTTGATGGGTGGAGGGGAAACAATTGGATAGGTTCTAGGAGCAAGACGAAATGAGCACGTAAACCAATAAGTTAAGAAAGGTTACATAGCATCTCTGCCCATCGTTAGTAAAACACCTTATCTCTAGTACAAATGGTTTTCCTTAACAAGCTAAATAAGCCAACATAAACAAAATGGACAATTTAATGGCCGCTTGTGGCTAATTGTGTTATGATGCGTCTATGGAGAAGGTGGTGGCGCCTCGCACTGGTGTGATCCATGGGTTCATGGGCCCATTATCTAGGATCATATCACACTTACACAATTAACAAAGTTGGTTTGTACCAGTCTGTGTCTTATCTGAGCTGGTGCGGCCCCTTGGAATGTAGTTGCCAGGTGACCATGCTGTCTCAGGGTCATGCTAACTCATGCTAACTGCCTTTTTGTTAGGTTTTATAGGCCTATTCCAGACTTTAGAATGAGGGGGTCTTAGCAAAATACCATGGGCTGCCTCAGACAATCTTACCCTACAATTTGCATAATTAATTAGGGGCCGTTTTTGCACAAAAGCTTCTTGCTTTTGAATAACTCAGTGGTTTGAGCAGTGGCCTGCTAAACCCAGGGTTGGGAGTTCAATCCTTGAGGGGGCCATTTAGGGATCTGGGGCAAATCGGTCAGGGATGGTACTTGGTCCTGCCGTGAGGGCAGGGGACTGGACTTGATGACCTCTCAAGGTCCTTTCCAGTTCTGTAAGATAGGTATATCTCCATATATTTTATATAGTCTGAGACATCTTGATAATTATTAATCATCTTATTACTCATCTTATTAATCATCTTACGTGCTAATGATACATCTGCTGCTGCCTCTTTTACTTTCCTCCAAAGAATTCCTATTCACCACCAGTTATTGTGCTTTCACTTCTGATGTTTCAGAGAAAATATCATTATTCATCACTTTTGTCAAACAATTTTATTGCGTGCCAGGTTGGGGGGTGTCCTTGTACTGTGCTGGTGGAATGTAGCTACATGGTCCATGTGTTTTAGCAGTACCAATGGTGACTTCATGTCCCAGACACTGACTTGCAAGCAAACATCTGCTTTTGTCAGGGCCTGCCTGTTACTCATAGCATAACTCTTGATTACTTTGCTTCAGGCCTCAGGCCTTACACCAGGCCCAGGCTTCAGGCTCTTTCTTTCTCTTACATTTCCCCACTTTTTGTTTTTTTATGGGGAGGATGTTTACCCATCATCCCAGAAAAGCATACTGCATGGATCTGAAGATGATCCAATGAGCTGTTATTTGAGCACCTTGCTTTGCGGTCCACACATTCATGCATCTGCACATTATTTTCCAACTTTGTTTAGTCCCTTATGGTGCGCCTGGGAATGGTAGGTCTGGGACTTTGGTTGAGGAATGTAGTTTTATGATTGAACCTTGGAACACTCCCAGATAATGTGGATATATAGGTAGGTGTATATACGACTCTACCTTATACCCAAGCATAAATATGTTTTTCCAGTATGATGTGGTAGCCTGGCCCTATTAATTAAGTGCCACAGATAGGAACATACTCCTGTTAGGGCTATTATACTTATCATTATTGGTTATAGGTTCAGTGTTTTGCAATACTGTGATAAGCATTGTTACAGTGTGTCCCACAAGACTGTGTATGAGACATAAAACAGAAATTTGGTGTCATGACATTATAAATACAATAAATGATTGTGTTTTAATTGGTTACTGCAGAGTACACTCCATTCATGATATAGGTCAGTGTTTCTCAACCAGTGGTACGAGCACTCATAGGGTATGTATACACTAGCTCATTAATTCGTGCTAGGTAGGCAAATGAGGCGACCGGAGTTGCAAATGAAGCCCGGGATTTAAATATCCCTGGCTTCATTTGCATGTTCCCGTCCGGTCGCCATTTTGAAATTTCACTAGCCCGAACTCACCGCCGCGGCTACACGCGGCAGTGAAACGTTAATTCGAACTAAGTCTAGTGAAATTTCAAAATGGCGACCGGACGGGAACATGCAAATAAAGCCCGGGATATTTAAATCCCGGGCTTCATTTGCAACTCCGGTCGCCTCATTTGCCTACCTAGCTCGAATTAACGAGCTAGTGTAGACATACCCATAGGGATACTCGAGAGAAATCTAGAGGGTACGTCAACACAACTGGATTTGGAGAAAACTGAATTTCTGTTTTAAGTTTTACAGCACTTCATTATTTTTGTACTTTTTACACCCAAAAATGTCGTTGCCCGCCCGGCTACGATTAATTTGTTTAAACAAATGTGTTGCAATAGTAGAAAAAAAATTTGTCTGTCTGAAAGCTCTAGGTACTGGGGGTCCTTTTTTTTTAAGGGGGGGTACTTATATGTATATTTTAAAGGGGTACTTTATAAAAAAAGGTTGAGAAACACTGATACAAGTTATCCTTATTACTGGGTTGTTAACCTCTGATATAAGATTTGCTGGGCAGGAAACAGAAGTGGCTAGTTTATCTGTTCCACTAGTAACACGGCTCTGTGATACACTGCTAGTTGACATAGCTCTGGTTGTTTCTTATGGATGCTGCCTTCCAGATAACCTACTGAACGGACAGTAACCGATTTATCAAGTATTGCTCTGTCAGGAGTTAGCATTGGTATAAAGAACCTGAACAAGGTTGTTTTGAATAGCATGGGCCTCAGTTAGGATATAGTGTCACTGACCCCAGATTGTGACTCATGCTAACAGTGCATTTGTTTACCCAATATGTAATTACTATGCAACCTTTTAGTTACCACTTTGATTTTTTTCCTTGCCTTCATATTGTTTGCTGTCATTTGTTGGGGGTTTTTTTAACCTCTGTGATGGCTAAACAGATTAGCAAGGGTATGCACATTATAAGTGATGTATAGCAATAATACAACAATTTAGCAATAATACAGTCAGACAACAATAATGTAGTTGGTTTTACACAATAGCCAAGTTTAAGTTAACTGACAGTGATTTCTAGCTGAATGACCATTTAAATGTCCGTATATGGTAGATTGAGGTGCATTTGACCAGTCTCTTATTTATAAAGCACTTCATTTTTTTTCTTTTCTTGGTACAGTTTGGACCTCCCTGGTCTGGCACCCTCGGGACCTGAGCCATCCCGGACCAGGGAATTTGCCAGACCAAGGAAGGTCAAGTCTCTCCTTCTGGCTGTCCCTCTGTTGGCTCCATTCTGTGCGGCTCCCAAGGCTGGGGCTCCCTGCCCTGTCACTGCCCCATTAATGCTGGCCCAGCCAAGGCTCCCCACTCTGCTGCGCACTGGCTGCGCCAGAGGTTCCCAGGGGTTCCTCAGACAGGGCCCCCAGCCCCGCTACCACTGGCAGTTCCTCGGGGTTTCCCAGCCCCGGGCCGCCTGGCTGCCACTGGCCCTGCTGCTGCGGCCCAGCCTCACTGCCGCCGAAGGTTTCCCAGGATTCCCCGGCCACGGCCAGTGCTGGTGCCAAAGGTTCTCCTGACTCAACTGACGCTGGGGAATCCCCTGGTCGGGATGGAAGTTTCCTGATGCCACCTGGCCCCACTGATGCTGGGGCTCCACTGCTGGGGCTGGGACTCCTCGGCTGCTGCTTGGCCCCACTGATGGGGTTCCCCGACTGGAGCTCCTGAGCTGCTGCCTGGCCCCCACTGGAGCACAGCTCCGCTGCTGCTGGGGGATTCCTGGGGTTCCCCAGCTGTCACTGACCTCCCCCCCCACTGCCAGGGGTTCTCCAGCCTCCTGACCCCACTGATGCTGGGATTCCCCGGTGGGGGCCGGGGGGAGGCTCCCCAACGCTGCCTGGCCCCACTGACCTTGGGGTTCCCTGCCTAGAGCTGCTGTTGGCCCAACTGGGACTCCACAATCTCTTGGCTGGCTCCTGCTCTTGGGGCTCTTTGGTCCAGCAACATCTGTACCAGACCACGGATGTTGCCGGATCAGAGAGTCCCAGATTTAGGAGGTTCAGCCTGTACTTCGGCATTTCTTCAGTGTATACCGTTTGTGACGGTGTGCGGTCACAGACAACCCCCTGGGGGTGCCTCCCAGGGTGCTGACACAGCCACTGCCACATGCCTTCCTGCTGTCTGGGACTCCTCACCACCTGGTCCTGTTGGGCCAGCTCCGCTGGTCTCCCCCAGCCAAGGCCCTGAGTTGAGGTCCCTGCCCCCACCTAGAAGCAGTACAAACACTGAACATCTTCAGGTCCAAGGAGAGTTCAGTTTAGGGCCCAGCCTCCTGAGAGCGCACTCCCCAGATGGGATCAAACCCCAAAGAATTAAGTAAGCCCCCTTTAGCAATGAAAGGGGGAATGTGCACACTGGTTGCCCCCCCCAGATAACAATTATTTACATTGGGTTTGATAGAAAATAAAAATGATTTTATTAAATTGAAGCAGTAGGATTTAAGTAATAATAAATGAGAACAGGCAGTTACAAATCAAAAGAAACAAAAACGCTTGGCTAATCCTACACTAAAACCTCAGTACAAACTCTTCAAACTCACTCTAAAACCTCTTTTCCAGCTGCCACTCTAAACCAGGGCTCTCTTCCCCACCCTGGGGTCTTGGGCTCCTTCCTTCAGGTGCAGCCCAGCCAAAAGACCAAGGCCTCTCCTTGCCTATTCTTTTTGTTAAGGAGTTGAGGCCACTCTCTACCAACCACTGCTCAGACTTAAGGACAAAAGATTGTTTAACAGTGTCTCATCAAGAAGTCGCGGGTAACACCCTCCATGTCTCCCATTCACACATTTGAAACTCACAAATTATTCTCCACTCCATGTATCTAATTTTACACACACAAATGATACATACAACAGAGTAAGATAAACAGAAGCAGAGGATCATGACATGAAGATTGAAGTGTTACACGAAATAATTCGCTCAAAGCACCTTTGAATTATGTACATTCATGTCCATGGGGGGGAGGAGGTCCGTCATTATCTTCTGGTGCCTTTAGTCTGTAGGATGCAGCCTTAAACAGCTTAAATTAGTTAACAGAATAAACATTTTTTGTTTGTCTATTTTACATTTCTCTTGTTTTTAGTAACCCAAAATGTAATACCCAGATTCATTTAATTTAGTTTGGTTACAGTGTGATGGGACTGGGTCTTTTACAACACCAGATATAACTACAATAGATATTCATTTTCACTTGAGATACATTACTAATATTTTATACTAAATATACAATTTAATGGATAAAATAGATGCTTACAGTCTTCTTTGAGACGGTAATATTGTTTTCCCATTATGAGCACTCTTTTAACAAAAGAGCTAGTAACATTTTTTTACCAAGCTTTTTAGGGTTAATTTGCTTGTGATACCAATTCCACCTTTGTTAACTATTTAGAAACACAAATGTTAGCAAACACAAATTCCCTTTGCCCTGATCTACATTAGGGCTTCATTTTGAAATAAGGGGCAGCTTATTTCAAAATCTGTACTCCTGCTTTTCTCAGGGAATAATGCTGATTTCGAAATAGTTATTTCAAAACAGCAGTAGTGTGGACACTCCAGAGCCACTACTTTGAAATAACTACTCCCCAGGGTACTTTGAACTAATTACTTTCCAGTGCTTCTTGGATTTCTAAGTCGAGGTAGCGCATCCACATTAATGGAGCCTGACTTGGACTAATTTTGAGGTCTCCCTATAGTGGGGACATGCTATTTTGATTTTGTAAAATTGGGAGTTAAGTCGAATTTAGTTATTTTGAAATAGTTTCCTCATGTAGGCATGGCCTGATTGGATGCTATCTCGCACATAAGGCCACCTGGAACCAGTTCAGGCAGGGCATTAGGTTACTAGTTGCTTCTCTGCTTCGGCATTTCTCTGCTTCTGCTACATGCTCTCTGAGGGACAGCAAAGCTTTAGCAGTGCATGATCTGGTTGCCCAGCATTTTTGGATGCCACAGCATTTTTCTTTTTGCCATAGAGCTGGAGCTGCCCCTGAACATGTGATGGCCCCACATGGCCATGCTGCAGTTTCTGCAGCAGTTTGTGCAGGCATGCCTCCACAAGCTTGACACCGAGCTCATTCTTGAGGCCCTCTCCCTGTGTGTGGGAGCAAGACACATGCAACCATACACCAGAGTGGAGAGAGCGTTCTGGAGGCTGGACACCAGTTCCGACTGGTGGGACCGGCTGGTCATGGAGCGGTGGGATGACCAGCAGTGGCTCCAAAACTTCCGCATGTGGAAGGCCACCTTTTTGGAGCTGTGTGCCTGGTTCACCCCTGCCCTCCGACGATGCAACACCCACCTGCAGCTCGCCATCTCCCTGGAGAAGCAGGTCGCCATCACCTTCTGGGAAGCTCGCCAACCCAGACAGCTACAGGTCGGTGGACAGACAGCTTGGCATGGGGAAGTCCACCGTCAGGGCCCTCCTCATGGAAGTAAGGCACTCTGGGGCTGCAGTCCCTGCTGGGGGTAGGAGTCCCAGAAAAGGGGGACCCTAGGGAAAGCGGGGTGGGAGGGTTAGAGTTATGGGTTGTGAGAGCCTGCTACGCAGTGTCATCCTCCTGGGAGACCTGGACCCAATCGTCACAGGATTTGCTGCCCTGGGGTTCCTGAACTGCAGGGAAGCGATCGATGGAACCCACTTTCCAATCCGTGCACCACAGCATTGAGCAGCCCAGTATATGAACCACAAGGGCTACTTTTCAATGATGCTGCAGGCCCTGGTCAACCACCATGGGCAGTTTACTGACATTTTCATCGGGTGGTCAGGGCAGGGTGCACGACGCCCATGAATTTAGAAACTCAAGCCTCTACAGGAAGCTGGAGGCTGGCACATTCTTCCCCTGCTGTGACTTTGCAGTTGGGGACGTGCAGATGCCACTCTGCATCATGGGGGGGACAGCCTACCCTCTGATGCTGTGGCTGATGAAGCTGTACACCAGCCACCTGGACCCCAGCAGGGTGAGGATGCAAATAGAGTGCGCCTTCAGGCACCTCAAGGCATGGTTCAGGTGCTTCCTGACCTGCCTCGATGTGGGGGAGCACAATATCCCCGAGGTCGTCGTGTCCTCCACAACACTGTGGAGAGGAAGGGGGTGGGAGACAGAGGCCAGCTGTGAAGAGAGACCCTTCGAGCAGCCATGGACATCTGCCATCCACCAGGCCTATTATTTGGGGCTGCGCAACCGGAAGGCTCTGAGGGAGCTAATTCTCCCTAGGGCCTCCCTAGTAGGGGCCAAGGCCTTGCTTCAATACCCCTTTCTCACCACAACCCCTCCCTCCCCCCCCCTTCCCTGAATTCTGAATAAAGACCCCTGTTTGGATGCCTTCTCACCCTCACACTGGGTTGGGGGTGGTGAGGGTGGGCATGGACTCACAGCAGGGGGCTCCTGCAGGGTGGGGGGGCCAGGAAGGCCATCAACTCCCTGCTACTGTGCAGAGTCATCCGGCTCCAGGACCTGGAGGCCACTATGTGGGTTTTGCTGTCCTGGGGTTCCCCAACTGTGCTGGAGCAATTGACGAGATGCACATCTCCATCTGGTCTCCAGAACATCGAGCTTGTCAGTTTGTCAATCGCAAGGGCTACTTCTCCATAGTCCTGCAGGCACTGGTGGACCACCGGGGCCATTTTACAAACATTTATGTGGGTTGGCCGGGCAGGGCTCACAATGCCCGAGTTTTTTGAACTCAAGCCTGTGTGCCCCGCTGGAAGTGGGCACCTTTTTCCCCTGAAGGGAGTTTCCGGTGGGTGACCTGAGTATGCCAGTTTGGGGAAAAATGTATTCGCTCAGGTGGGTCAAGCTGGAGAGCCTAGTTTCTCCTCACAGTGGGTCTTCTGAGTCAAGATGGGGGTCACCTCCAAGTGTATCATCCAGCTCTTGGTGGAATCTGCAGGTCATGGGTGCAGCACCAGAGAGGCAGTTTGCTTCCCTTGCCTTGTGGTAGGTGTCACTTTGGCCTTGCATTACAGTACATCCGATTAGGGCCCCTTTCAATCATGCACCTAGAGAGCTGCCCATAGATACCTTAATTCTTATGGCTGGAACGTGACTGGGACTGGACAGCCTGATCTCCCCAAATCTGATGAGGTCTGGCACCTCAGCATGGGTCCAAGCCAGGGATCTCCTGGTGCATGTAGCAGACATGGCCAGTTGGAGAGATGTGGTGAGGACACACCATGTGTTCCTGAGCAAACAGGAATGGGACTTTCTAATTTCAAAAAGAATGCAAAGGGCAAGTCTGGGTTGGTCACTTGAGCAGAGCAATAGAGTTCAAACAGATGACCAAGAAGGAAGAACAGGCATTGTGGGAAGGGTGCCAGACACCAGTCAGGACACTGTACTACAATACAGTGTTCACACTGGCACCCCAGCTCTCTATCCAGAGCACAACAAGCTCTATGCTTCTTGCAGAGGTGGTTTACTGGTGGGGCTACATCTAAACTACACCCCTCTGTCGGCAGAGGGATGTAAATTAGACATATCGAAAGTGCAAATGAAGCTGGGATTTAAATATCCCACGCTTCATTTGCATAATAGCAGCCGCTGCTTTTTTCGAAACGGGGCTTTTTGGAAAAAAACGGCAGTTTAGATGGGGCATTTTCGACAGAAATGCCCTGTTTCGAAAGATCCTGTACTCCTCTGTGTCTAGACTACATCCCTCTGTCAGCAGAGAGATGTAAATGAAGCACTTTGAAAGTTCAAATGAAGCTGGGATTTAAATATCCCGTGCTTCATTTGTGTAATGGCGCTCTTTCGAAAAAGCGCTATTTCGATATTGAAACCACAGTCTAGCCTGTGGGATATTTAAATCCCAGCTTCATTTGCACTTTCGATACGTCTAATTTACATCCCTCTGCCGACAGAGGGGTGTAGTTTAGACGTAGCCATTTATATAGAGTGCACTAACTGCAGAGCTAGTGTGCACTAAGTACTTTGCCAGTGTGGACACCATAAAAGCTACAGTGCTGGGGGGAAGGGGGCGTTGATTTTCTGTAAGTAACTCCCCAGTGTAGACTTGGCCTATATCTACGCTTAAAATGCTAAAATTGCAAAATTCCAGCTGGGCTTCAATGTAGACACTCACTACAGCAAAGCAAGTGGAGGAGTTCTGCTGCTGTATGTAATCCACCTCCCCTGAGATGTAAGAGGTAGACTAAGGGTAGGTCTAGACTACATGCCTCCGTCGACGGAGGCATGTAGATTAGACAGATCGGCATAGGGAAATGAAGCCGCGATTTAAATAATCGCGGCTTCATTTAAATTTAAATGGCTGCCCCGCTCTGCCGATCAGCTGTTTGTCGGCAGATCGGGGCAGTCTGGACGCGCCGCGGTCGACAAGGAAGCCTTTGTCGATCGGCGCAGGTAAACCTGATTTCACGAGGCATACCTGCGCCGGTCGACAAAGGCTTCCTTGTCGACCGCGGCGCGTCCAGACTGCCCCGATCTGCCGACAAACAGCTGATCGGCAGAGCGGGGCAGCCATTTAAATTTAAATGAAGCCGCGATTATTTAAATCGCGGCTTCATTTCCCTATGCCGATCTGTCTAATCTACATGCCTCCGTCGACGGAGGCATGTAGTCTAGACGTACCCTTAGTCTACTCCGGGGTTAGCTCTGTGGTTTTTTCACATTCCTGAGCAATGTGACTGAGTCAACCTAAGGTTCAATGTAGAAGAGCCCTCTGAAAACTGAAACTGGCAGTGAACTACACATGTTCAGTATTCCCTTCAAAATAATCAGCTATGCCCAAAGCATAAAGCAATGAGTAATGCACTCAGTCATGGAAGACCCATTCAGTTAATGCAAGTGGTGACTAACATATGCTCTCTAGAATTTGTGGTGGTGTTGTTCTTGTGCTTTGTCTTTGGAATTAAATCAGAGCCAAAATCATATGGTTAATTAAATGGCGACTTAATCTCAGCATCTTTCTGCATTTCTCAGCTAATCCAGAGTCAGTCATTGTAGTGCCTTTCAGACACCCAAGAAAGGACACTGGTGGCATTCCCTTCGACGAGCTAGTGAGACATCAAGAGGACAAACTCAGAGGAGAAAAGGCATAACTGGATACCAAAAGCTCATTTAATGGGGGACAATAGAATAGTAAAGCCTGACTCAATACATGTCCTGACTCAAGTCAGTCCATTGATTTCAATGATCTTTGGATTTAGCCTTTAGTAAACAAGAACGTTCTCTTTCCCTCCTCCAAGGACATTCTCTGCCTACATGCTTGAGGCCAATTAAGAGGGATTATAAAGGATCAGGGAATGGCCTGGTGAGCGGGGTCTGTATAGTGTCTGCATGTCAAAGAGCCAAGGTCAAAAGGCTGATGGCAAGCAAGAGCAGATGCAGAGGAGGTAGCTTGCTGGCTCTAAGACAGAGAGATGCAGCCAAGGGCTGGAGAAGGCTGAAGTTAGAGGAGCTTACCCACTGACACCGCTAGGGTCAGAGAGGCCGGCTCAGACAAACAGTAACTGGAGCAGGGGGAGTGAGTCATGGTCCTAGCAGAAAGGATGGGGATAGTCTGTTGGAAAGAATAGGGTAGCACTATAGTTGGAAGGCTGTCCTGGTACAAGAGCAGGAGAGAGCTATACCGAAGAGCTGGGGCCTGGGGAGTGTTTGGACTCAGCTGAGGGAATTCTGGAAATGTTGTTATGCTTTACATGCATTGGACCCCACTAGGACTATAGTTATGCTTGGGGAAGATGCTTTGAACAATTTATGGGGAGTCTGTAGAAGGGAAACTGAGCAGGTGTTCCTGTTGCACTGCAGGGTTTGGGGGGGGTTCCCCCTAGAAAGAGAAAGTACTCTGATACAAGCATTTACAGTATCTGCCCCTGCTTAGCTGGTTACATATGACAATAGCACATCATAACATAATATGCTGCAGGCCTGCTCTTCATGCCGGGCCTACAAGTCTCACACAGAGTGGAGTTGCTTCTTCCCTTTGGCACATGCAGCTTTACTTACTACCCCACTCTTTGAATATTCTTTGCTGGCCAGTTAACACTTGCCCCTCCTCTCCTACAGGCTGGTGGCTGTGCTCCTGGGAGCATATGGGGATATTGTCCTTCTTATGGATAAACTGATGAAAGCCACAGACTTACAGGGACTCACATTGGGCCACACATGCTTTCTGAGAATGCCAGTTAGTGACTTGGCACTGCACAGAAGCAGTGCCCTAGAATATTGACTTTGTGACAAACTCTTGCTACTGTTGCCTCCTTTGATGTGAGCACTAGGCATTTACATTGTGCCTGTCCTGATACTTGTTTGTGTCAGGGTGTGTTCAAGAGCTTCCTGGATCCAGTTCAGTGAAGATTAGAAACTGGCAAACAGAATCCAAAACATCTTTGAAGAATGGGTATGGTGATGGTGTTTACAGGTGCATTCTATAGTCTGAGCTAAGCTAAAAAGTTGCTCAATCGACCCCCCCACCCCCACCCCGCGAGTGACATAATTAAGCCAACCTAAGCCCTGGTGTAGACAGCTCTAGGTTGACAGAAGGATTCACTCATTGAATTAGGTATTGCCTCTTCAGGAGGTGGACATGGAAACCACAGGCAGAACCCCCCGCTGTCATCATCAAGGATGTTAAGTATTGGGTAACTGACTAATCAAATAGTTGATTCGATTAATTGATAGGGTGCCTCTGCCTTTGAAGTGTAGCAATGGCACTGTTGCTCTGCTGCTTTGAAACACCATGTGCAGCCTGGGGACATCCCAGCTAATGTGTGGAGCCCAGGGTCTGGCCCCAGGCTTCAAGTGGTGCTGCTGCTTTGAAGTACCCCCTCTTCTTCCCTCCCCTCCTTGCTGCCTGTATCTGATAGAGACAGCAAGGTGGGGGGTGCAACTACTCGACTAGCTTGTCAACTATCCAATAAGCATTTGCTTATCAGCTAGTCGACTAATCCTTGACATTCCTAGTCAGCACAGGAACGGTCTATAGTGGTGCAGCTGTAGTATTTCAGGTTCACACAAGCCCTCAGCCTAACAGATGGCGCAGCAATGGACTAAGAAGGTCCCACCCTCTCCTCAACAGCTGCAGACCCTACTCTAAACAGAGGGCCTGAAAGGGACTCTGATACTTAGGCAGGAGGCGAGGGAAGGAGAGGGTGTCTGCAGGATGGAAGCCAGTTTATAGCTCCTGGGACAGAAGGAGCCACAAAGGCAGGGTCCTAACAGCAGGTAAGACCAGAGGGACAGAGGCCTTGACAATTTTCCTTTGCCTTCGTCCTGACAAGGGGAAATAACTGGCTGGTGAGTTGGGAAGCCCCAATGGGCTCAATTTTTTAGCTTGTTTGAGCTGCTCTCTACAGGGCAGCAGCCAGACCCTAAGTCGAAGAAAGAACAGGGGATGGCCCACTCCAAGGGCCATCAGCAAGAAGGAACTGAAATACTCCTTGCCCCTTTCCCCCTGGGCCACACCCTGGTGGAGAGGGAAGGCTGATCTCCAGGGCCGGATTAAGACCTTTAGAGGCCCTAAACACTGAAAAGATTATGGTGCCCCCCCCATATGTGATTCAAAATAAAAATAATACTATACCGTAAAATCTCTTTTTTTCGGTGCCCCTGCTTTGCTGGTGCCCTAAGCACCTGCTTAGTCTGCCTATTGGGTAATCCAGCCCTGCTGAGCTCTCCCTCTCCCCTGCCCTTCTTTTGTCTAGCTGGGGGAACACCAAAGGGTGATGCACTCTAACTCTGCCACCAGAACTGCCACTTGCCTGTCAAAGCCAGTCTAGGATTTTGGGAACTCTTGAGCCAGAGCCAGCCCATGAGGTCTGGTGATCCCAGGTGAAACTCACTACAGTGGATCGATGATCAAAATGTAACCACAAAAACCCTCTCTTCGGCTCTGTTTGCCTCTAGGTCTCATTCTACCTCTACTTTGATGAAATACACCATTATTTCCATCTCACGCCTGTTCTTCTGTCTCTGTTCACTCAAGGCCACAACAAGAGGAAGCAGGTGACCGCAGGATGAGCTACCTTGGCCTGGCTGCTGCACAGAGATTGCATGTCAGAACATTCTAAATCTAGGATCAGATTCTTTACTGCATAGCACTAAATATACCTCTCCCCACCCCCTTTTTTCCCCACACTAAGCCCTGGATCCAATTTCATCTCCACTGAATTATTCCCGTTTTGAACATCTTGCATGTTTCTTGCAATACTCATTTATTATTCATGATGGCTGTTCTATAGTTTGACTTACCTTTGTCACAATAAGTTAGTTGTGGAAAATCAAGGGACCCACCTCCACCCAAAAAAAGTCTTGCTTTTAAAAAAAATTAAAATGTGCATGTTAAATTTTTTTTAAAAAACAGCCAAGTTCTATTCCCTAACCCAGATTCTCTCTTGTTCTTCGTCTTAGTCATGCATTCTGCAGCCACAGAGCTGTGCCAGAGACAGCAATCACCCTATATATATATATATATATATATATATATATATACTATCACTCTCTGGTGTTGACAGCATGATGGCACCAGGCTCATCAGAGTAGTGAGCACACTGTGCACTCAGTGGAGAACTCTACCTTATCTCACTTTTATGACCTTTAAGACTTGCCCCCGACTTTGGGCTTAGTCCAAAGTCTGTAAAAGTCAATGAGACCTATTCATGACCTCGATGAGCACTGGTTCAGGCCTGTTATCTGGGGCAATTGCTTCTAGCCCATTGTCCTCCACTGTCTCTGGTGCGACTATGAGGGGTGGTCTTGCAGGGGTAGACCTCTTCAGCGCTATTGAAAGTGCAAATTCAGCCCTTGTTCACTCTTCTACTCTTTGTCAACAATATGGCTCCTTATGTATAGGACTTATGATGATCGCTGTCAGTAGAATCCCCTAGCCACACACACACACACATACACTGGCATATGAGCTGCAAGAGTATTTTGACATACCCTGCATGCGCCACTTCACATAATATATATATTAAGGTCCAATAGTTCATTAAAAATAGGCCCCCCCAAAAAATCAAATGGTGCCATTATCACATGTAATTCTAATGGCATATTTGAGTAAATTTGTAAAAAAAGAGATTTGTTGCATCACTGCAGAAAACAACCAAGAAGTAACTAAAGTTAGGGTGGTATTTCCCAATGAATATGATTGACTAAAAAACAATTTGTTCTTATCAGTAGCTTGCGGGCATGAGCTTATCAGTTAGGAATGTAAGACAATACAAATGCTAAGCGTCAGGCTAGTTATGCACTCTAGTGTACTGTGAGTGCTCTGCCACTGAGAGGTATCACGGTGGGGGCACACTTACTCACTTTCTGCAAAGTTTATAGGACTGTGACCTCTGATCAGCTTTGAGTTCTGGTGTGGGAGTTCAGCTTGTACATAAGAACATAAGAATGGCCGTACTGGGTCAGACCATAGGTCCATCTAGCCCAGTAGCCTGTTTGCCAACAGTGGCCAGCGCCAGGTGCCCCAGAGGGGGTGGACCGAAGAGAATGATCAAGCGATTTGTCTCGTGCCATCCGTCTCCAGCCTCTGACAAACAGAGGCCAGGGACAATTTTGTAGGTGAAAATTCTTTTAATCTGATACCTGCTGGACCAGACTAGTGCTGAACTAGCGAATATGACAAATCACGGGAGGTCATTCTTGTCTAGCAGCATTACCAACACGTCTATTGATGCTTAATGGGCTCTTAGAGTTAAATAACAGCACAGAACACTGAACGCCAGGATTAGTGGCTATAAACAAACTTTATGGGCCCACAGGCAAGTTGGCCACACCCATGTTAAGTGGACATCCTGTTAATTAAAACCATGCCAGACCAGAGAGAGTGCCCGATTAGGCAGATTCATCCTGTAGGCCAGCCCAAATTTGAATGTGTTTATTAAATGAGCCATGATGACTTTGTTCCATGTAATATGCATCAATTTTTCCCTCTAACTTTTTGCATTCATTTGTTGTAGCTGATGATGTGCACCATCAGCAGAAACACATGCTGCCAGCTGCTCTGCTGCTCGGCTAATCAGCTGTGCAGTGTTAGAATCACTCCTGGGTGGATGCCCAAGCACACAACTTACAGGGAACACTTATGTGCAGAGTTTTTTTGGAAGTTACACATACATGTTGCGGCGAGAATGGGCACACAACTATGACAAGAGCGTAGAGCAGAAGCATAACAAGCCTCTAGTTTAGCTCAGTGGCGCCCCACATTTCCTGACTACTGTACCCCTTTCAAGATTTTGATTAGACTTTTGTACTCAAATTTCACCACCCATAAAACTACTTGCTTACAAAATCAGACATAAAAATGCAAATGTCACAATGCACTGCTACTGGAAAAATTGCTCACTTTCTCATTTTACTATGTAATATAAGTAAATTGGGGTATAAATCTTGTACTTCTGTTTCAGTGTATAAGCAAGTCTTCTGTGTGAAATTTTAGTTTGTACTGAGTTCGCCAGTGCTTTTTATCTAAGCCATTGTAAAATCAGGCAAATATTAAGATGAGTGGATGTGACCGGTCCGGCGCCTTCAGGGACCCGCGCTGCCTGGTGCCCCCACTCGCTCACTCGCTCCCCTGACTGGGAGCTGCCAACCACAGAGCATCCAACCACAGAGACAAACTTTGCCATCCCTCACCCCCCACTCCCTTTCCTGCAGGCACCCAGGGGAGGCGCTGGCTTCTGCCCCGAAAAGGGAAGGAGACAGAGATGCCCACCGGCCCGTCCTGCAACTGCTTGCAACAGACCCTCCACCCCACACCCACACCTAGCGGGGATGCCCTGGCCAGGCAGAAGAGAGTCCCAGTCTGGGATCATCCCTGTCTATGGGGATGCCCTGGTCAGAGTGAGGGAAAGAGAAACTCTGCTCCTTTGAGAGAAGCCCCACCCCTTCCCCATGTCCTGTAACGTGTGCTGGGGGGCGTCTCTCCCATTCAAGGGGCAGGAACAGGGGAAAGGGATCCCTGGGGTCTCATACACGGGGCAAACTTAAACCAGCTTACTGAAACACGGAGTTGATGCAATTGTCTTCACCCTTATTGAAATGGTCTCAAGTCACAGAAAATCATGCAATAACCTCCAAAACAAAAACATTTACCTTAAATACAAGTCTTTTGCTCTTGTAGATGTCAGGAGTACTGTCATAGAAAGGCCAGGTCTCTAAGACCCGCTGGAAGGGGGTTGTGTGTCTTAGATTGTTTGTACTAATAGATGCTGGGGGCGTCTATGGTATAATGACATCAAAAGTTTGGCAGATGACATTGAAATAGATGCCAGTTGAAATTTTTCTTAAATCTAGAAGTGTTGTGGAATATAGCCAGTGAGCAACTTGTGCTGCCCGGGCTGGACTCTGTCATCCCACAACTGAGTCTGACAGACAAGGGCCGTGGTTCTCACCTCGTTTCAGTCCATGGACCACCAGGCCAATCAAAAAATGTTTGTGGACTTTGGACAATGTTCCTGTGGACCACCGAAAAAGTCACCATGGACCACCAGTTGAGAGCCACAGGACTAGAGCAGCCACTGTCCAGGCCCCGTTGTCAGCGTGCCACCTTGGGCCCCGCAAATTCTGGCCGGGCCTGCATGCAACTGCCTATTTAGTGCTGCACAAGTTCTCCACAAAGCCGTTCCAGGGCAGGAACCCCCCCCCAGCCTGTCTTCCAAGCTGCTGTGGGTGGTGGTGTTGGTGGGGGGGGTGTGGGGTGGCCCAGCCCTCACTCCAATCCTGCCACAGCCTTTTCCACACTGAGGGCATCCTGGCCCTGATCCTGCCATGGGTGGGCAATCTGGCCCCCAACACAGCCCTTGCTGCACCCATGCCCAGCCCTCACTTCCATCCTGCTATGGTGAGGGCAGACCAGCTCTGGAACTGACATGGCAGGGAGAGGTGTTAGTTCTCCCCACCTCCCAATTCCAGTTACTGATGCACGGAGAGAGCTGGGGCAGTCCTCTTTCTTTGCAGTAGCCCCGCTTTGTTCACTGCAAGCTGCTCCCGACCCTGACCCCACCTCAGATCCTGTATCTCTAACTGGCACCCTTGCATACCAACCTTCTGCTCCAGTGCAGCGTCCCCTGGCCTCTCCCCAGAACTTGCACCCCAACAACCCTCTGTCCCAATCCTAAATTGGTCATCCCCAGCCACACCCCAGCCCTGTGCGCACAGCCTTACAGCCCAACCCTCTGCCCCATGCTTTAGTCCCCTTCCACACTCAGAATCCCTTGACGCGCCACCCCCACCCCTCCACATGACTCTCACCAGCATGTTAAGTGTGTATCACCTCAGCTCCATATTGGTGCACATAACAAAAGTCATGTGGTGGGTGTGGGGGGTGGGGCAAAGGGTTTGTATTGTGGGAGGGGGCTCAGATGTGGGAAAAAGTAATGGAGCATGTGAATACCATGGAATAGGCGGTGCTCATCTCCCACGTAATTTCAACCGGATCCTTCATTTAAGTTACATAAATTCCTTTGAAAAACCCAGATCAGATGCTTCAAACAGCGTCTCCGTGCTGACCAGAATGTCATTTTTGTGAATTTTAGCTAAGTTCTAACCACAAAGCAGACCATGATTTGTGCAGCGTTTTGCTTATTAGTTAATATAAATACTGTTTAATTTGTTAGTTCTATGGGCCAATAGGCCCATAGTTATTTAACACTGGGTAAAGTGATAAGTCATTCTACAGGGAGTTAGATCTTACACAGATCTTACACACAGGCACAGCATATTTGCTATATGACGTCTTGAAAATGTAGCTGAACAGTGTATGGTTTTATGTTTAAAATACATCTTTTTCCTATCAGCAGAGGTGAAAGTAAGAGGGTGCAAGAGCTGGCTAACAAGAGCTGGCTGAGCTGAGCTGGAGCAAAAGCTAGCAGGGAGCTAATAAAAGAGCTGGCAGCGACCGTTACAATACGAATGTACCTGTAAGAAATTTTAAGTTACTTTCACTGCTTCCTATAAGTGTTTGTACAGGACCAACCTTGGGGAAAATGATGCCCTGGGTGAACTTGTGTTTTGGTGTCTCTGACCCCTGTGGTCACATACTAAGCATCACCCATTAACCGTGACATTCATGGGTTCCCCAGCCCCTGCCTGCATCCCCATCTGCGTCTTCCTTTACGACTAACCCCTGCAGTGTGGCTCTTTTGCCCCTAACCGCTGCACAGTGCCCCCTTCATCCCAAACCCTGCATTTTGCTGTCACCTGCTAGCTCTGATAGCCTGACTGGAACACGAGTGCTATGAAGTAACTAGATGTGCAGACAGCATAAGCCACAAAAAACAGCACTGAGCTAATTGCATCCCAGTGTCACACTGTGGCCTTTTAGCCTGCCTCTGCTGGCCAGACCAGAGCTTTACAAGACTGCTGCCTTGCACCTGATAGTCCTGGGTGTTTTGTTTAAACACTACAGACCTGTGCTTTAAGACTCTGCTTTCCATCTACTTATTTGGTGCATTTAAAAATTCCCTATTTAACAATTTATTGAAAAAGCGAGATTGTTTGCTCCCTATAATTCACATACATTTATTAGTGTTATTGGCCTTGAATATATCATGTATCAGGGAGCACGGAAGGTTTGAATAGATGGGAATACTATAGTTCATCCCTTTGCAAGCTTTTGGTTGTCAATATGAGGGGTCACGCTGTTCGTAAAAGGCTGAGCCAGCATTCAACTGTAGTCAATGGGAAAACGGCAACAGCCACTTGCTTCAGTTAGTCTTGATTTCAGGCACTCATAGGGGATACTGGAGTCCTAGAACACTCCAGTTCCCCCTCTGTATATATGTATACAGAGAAACGCTGATCTCGCCTAAATCTTCTACTGGAAAATCTGAAGGTCTTTCTATGTAAAACTGCAAGACAAATTAAAAACACAAATACTTTTTCTCCCTCACGAAACTCCCTGTTCGCAAACGCAGAGTGTGGATCATTGCTGCAAACATGCCATTTCTCTGAGCAGTTGTATGCGATCCTGGGAGTTGAGGAAACACGAACCTGACCATATTACCTAGCGACTCCATGGAGTCATTCCAAGACACTCCTCTGGAAGCTTGCGGATGACGAGGAGAAGGAGAGAGGTCATTAGGCGAGTGGGCTACCAATTGGTTACCAACGTCACCGACAGCCAGCAATCTTTTATAACATTGCACAGCCAGGCACTGATCCTGGGGCCGGTACTTCTGGAGTGTTCACATTTTTCATCATACTAAGGCGTGATCTCTGGTGGCCACTCTGCCTACACCACTGGGGGCGGGGGGTCCCCAGAGCAGCTTGTTAATGTTGTTGTAGATGCAGTGGAAATCCTCAACTGCATAAAGCTCTCATAGAAGTACTGGTTCCTCCTACTCATAAGGTTCCTGGAGATGCCTGCTTTATTCAGTCCTCCACTGTAGGACACTTTTCCATGCCAAGCCAGCAATAAGTGGCAGAGAAAGCTTTCTGGTCACACTCAGTCACCCTATAACGCTGTGTGATTCAGAGAAGACCCATATCTCATATGGCAACCTGGAGTAGAGGACGTTATTAGTTGATGTCTCTGCTGTACCACGCTCCCCTTTCACATCCATACTCCCACAGAAGGGAAAAGTTGCACTTTCCCAGCAAAAGGGGGTAAGCACACACAGGGGCCACTTGAACACCTGGCCAGCCCTTCCATGCCATGATGCCTAGACTACCCTTGCCTTTCTGCCTGCCATGCTCCCATAAGAAGGGAAAGTTGCACTCGCCAAGAAAACGGGGGGGAGGGGAGGAGGAGAGGTGCGGTGGCGGTGCTGATCATATATATATATATATATATATATATAGGCACTATGTGATCCCCTGCACTACCTTAGTCTGTCTCCATGCCTTCACCTCCTGCCACCTTCTGCTCCACATGCTCCTGCAGGAAGGGAAAGTTGCACTCTCCAGGAAAACATGGAATACTGAACACAAGGACAGAATGTGAGCACCTTCCCTGCCACCATGCTCCAGCTTCCTCATCCCTACAGGTTTGAACCCTGCCTGTCCCTTACCATGCCTGCCACTGGAGTCCAGCTGCTCTCCTAAGAACAGGTGTTCCTGTTTCATAGTGGCTGTGTAAAAGCATAACTGTGGCCTTGTACATAATACATCCCTATTGGTTGTAGACAGGCCTTTTTGTACTATGTAGTGCCTTTAATGTTTGCCATTCACTTTATGTTACAGCAGGAACAGCAGCAAGCCTGCTGCACACTCTCCCTAGCCCCTGCCGGCTGTCCAATTAGCAAAAATGGAGTCGGGATGACATGGTCAAGGAGCTAATGCAAATCTGCCCACTTGGACAGGAAGCACTTAAGCAAGTGCCAGAATATGCTGCTGCGGGAGATGAAAGCAGATTGCTAGGATAGGAGTGCATGCAGGGCGCAGCAAGTGAGGAACCAGGTGCGAGTCTTGAAAACCATGGTGGCTATGGTGAACTACATGCATAGTAGGCACCCTCTCCAGCCCTTGCAGTATGACCAAGTCCCCCAGCTGCCTCTCTCAGGAGGCCCTAGAACACCGGGGGTGGGGGGATCAAGGGCAGCCTCACACACAAGTCCTCAGGATGAGGTCTGAAGCAAAAGGTTGGCCTCATGATTGTGATCATCCCCCTCATTATCTCCTTTTCTCTGCCTGCTTGTGGTTCCCTAAATTAAAAAAAAAAGCACGATTTCCTTTTCTTCCTTGGGTTGACTGTTTACAGACAAGAACACTGAATCTAGGTGCACCTTGTTAAGAGCAACATGCATGACTCAAATAGCTGGCCATTCATAAAACTGTTTTTCAAAGAACTTTGCAGTACACCTTGCTGTGGGTGCGTCTAGACTACATGGCTCCATCGACGGAGCCATGTAGATGAGTTTACTTGGCAAAGGGAAACGAAGCGGCGATTTAAATAATCGCCGCTTCATTTACATCAAAATGGCCACGACGCTGTGCCGATCAGCTGTTTGTCGGCACAGCATGGCAGTCTAAATGGGGATCTGCCGACCCCAGAACCCTTTGTCGGCAGATCCTGTAAGCCTTGCTGTGCTTCAGTTCACAAACTTCCATGAAAGTGCCCTGATCACGCGAAAATTTTGCAGCGTCTGCTGATTGTCCCATACCTGCATTACTGTGTGGTCCCGCCTATCTCGTCTTGTATCATGGCACCAGCGCCAGCATTTCACAGCTCCCAGAGGCTTGAATGCTTATGGCATTTGTTAGTTGCTTTACTCAAGTGTTTCATAAAAGAGGATGGATGTTCATGGCCTGCCGAGATTCTTCCTTTCTGGTGGCACCTGGATAGGTTTGAAAATACTCCAGCATAAGGCTTACCTTGGTTAATATGAAAAACAACATATTGCCTTGTGCATCACTATCATTCTAGCTATCTATAGAAACATCTCCACATATACACCATATTTTGTTTCCTTGTACAGTGATGTTTGGTGTAGGATGTGAGTATCCAGGTAAATGAAACATATCTGGAATACAGTTACATGATGGAGAATTTTTCAGGTATATTGTCTTCATTGCCTTCACTTCTTTGTGCCTCAAGCGATAGATTAGTGTGGGGAGGGCCTTACAAGGGTATAGACTACAGACAACACTTTGTCCTGAGCTCTTGAGTAACTGCAGAGAGGGAGCAGATACATAAAGAAGAGAGGCCCATACAGCATAGTAACAAACCATCAGATGGGAGGCGAGGCGTTAAGGTAAATTCTCAGAATATCTGTGTGTGTGTGTGTGTGTGTGTGTGTGTGTGTGTGTGTGTGTGTGTGTGTGTGTGTGTGTGTGAGAGAGAGAGCGAGACAAGGTTGATTGGGACGAATTTATCTACAACTACTCAAGCGACAGATCTTGGCATCATTGTGGATAGTTCTCTGAAAACATCCACTCAGAGTTCAGCGACAGTCAAAAAAGTAAATAGCATAGTAGGCGGCATTAAAAAAGGGATCTAGAACAAGACAGAAAATGGCTTGCGACTGCTATACTAAAACCAACATACACCCACAAAAAAGAGGAGATTAAGGGGACTAAATCGCATTTTCCTCCCTAGGAATATTGCTCTAGGAAATAATGATATATAGCATTAGACAACGCTCTGGTGGGGCAACCAATGGTATACAATCAAAAAGGGTGAGACAAAAGATGAAGCTAGTCAAAAAAAGACAGTTTGTCATCTTATTTTAAAAAATCTTGATGTACTGAAGCAAGTACATTTGTTACAAAGCATAGGTGGGGAAACTTCTTGAGCTCTGATCACTGGCCGAGTTGGGGGGTACTGCAACTGCCAAAGTCGAATAACTGGCTTCTGGACAGAGAGTTCACAGTGGTACTTGGACTGGCATTTAGGAAACCAAATATCTGAGTAATGCAATCATTAAAATGGGGAGTCTTGAAAAATCACAAGGTTCATTTTTATATAGAACAAATTTCACTTAAGTCTGGCAGGCTTACACACTTTCCTAACTTGAATTCGGTGGAATCATTCATGCTTAAAATTAGGCACATGCTTAAGTGCTTTGCTGGATAAGAGCCAAAAAGCGCAGCATCTCAAAGGAAGTGACAAATAAAGGTTAAATCTCTCCATAAGTCAAAAAAATATTATTGACACCAGCAAGATGCTTCTGGCCACTGATTTGTTGCTGCTCTGATGTGCACATGAAGTTCTCAGGGAATATTTATCTGCCTGGGGGGGTTTGTCAGCTCTTTATAATATGGAGGGGAAGCACAGCTCTCCAGTATGCAGCGTCATAAATATTTCAATCACATGAACAACCAGCAGAATAGGGGAAAAAAGTGACCAGCAAACCTCTTTTAATAGAAATAGGATTAGAAATACAGTAATCCTCTCCTTTTTAATTATGATGATGAGGTGACTAAAATGAGCATAATGCTAGTCCAACTGAGACAGTAGTGTGCAGTCAATCCTCCCCAAAAGCACCACATTACTCTGATGCGACAAAATAAATGAAAGAAAGAGCTAACAAAGGGGAAGAAGTGTGTGAGTGTGTGTGTGTGGGGGAGAGGGGGAGTTGTGTCAGACCCTGGGCTCCACACGGCACTGTCACGTTTAAACACCGTATGTAGCACAGTTCCAGCTGAAATTTGCATGCGGTGTTTCAAACGGCAGTACCAAGTGGAGTCCAGTGGGCTGCCGGTTTGAAATGCCACCTGCAGCCCAGGGTTAGCTTCATGAACCATTTCAAAACAACAGCAGCACATGTAGCCCAGGGTCAGCTAGGGACGCCCCTGCTGTCCCCGGGCTCCATGCAGCGCTTCCACTTTGAAATGCCACGGGGAGTACAGGGCTGCCGGCGGACTGTTTGAGCTCCCCCCACCATGCTCACCGCAGCGCTTTCGCCTTTGAAGTGTAATAACAGCTCTGGGGCTGGTGCTATACTTTAAAGTCGGAGGTGCCCTTTCTAATTGAATAGTTATGCAAAGTGCATTGAGTATTCGCTTTCCCAATTAATGTAAGTTTAAAATCCCTAGATGATGGACCATAAAAGTAAAAAGTTCTTTTGATTATACTGAATTGGTGAAAGTGACTAGAAATTAATTCAAGAAAGACTACAATGGGTCATATTTAGGAAAATAAACTCCCAGGTAATGTTCCCTGAAATCTTTTCCAGCCAAGTGTGGATTTTTTTTTCTGTCCATGTGTAATCCAATACAAAAGTACATCAAGTGGACAGGATATCAGATCGGCACTAAGGAGATCTGAATTAATTCCACTATCAGCTATTGCTTTGACCCAAAGCCTCAGAGGGTATGTCTACACTAGCCCCCTAGTTCGAACTAGGGAGGCTAATGTAGGCATTCGAAGTTGCAAATGAAGCCCGGGATTTAAATATCCCGGGCTTTATTTGCATGTTCCCGTCTGGTTGCTCTTTTTAAATTCCACTAGTCTGAAGTAACTGTCCGTGGCTGCATGCAGCAGTGAAACGATAATTCGAACTCAGTCCTTAGTTCGAATTAACTGTTACACCTCATTCCAGGAGGAGTAACAGTTAATTCGAACTGAGGACTTAGTTCGAATTACTGTTTCACTGCCACGTGTAGCCGCGGGCAGTTACTTCAGTCTAGTGGAATTTAAAAATGGCGACCGGACGGGAACATGCAAATAAAGCCCGGGATATTTAAATCCTGGGCTTCATTTGCAACTTCAAATGCCTACATTAGCCTCCTTAGTTCGAACTAGGGGGCTAGTGTAGACATACCCAAAGGTATTTAGTCTTCTAACTACCATTCATTTCAGTGGAAAATAGCTTACATACCTTTTAGGATGTGGACCATTCTGCATAACCTTGGGCAAGTCTCTTAATCTACACTTTGTTTTAGTTCCTCAGGTATGAAATGGGCAGAATTTTTCCCCACCTCCACAAGGTGCTTTAGAGTAAAATATATATTAATTGCAGTAAGGTGCTCATATAGTACTGAAATGAAGATTATTTAAGTAAGTATATACCTCGCTATGCACAAAGGAAGTAAGTACATGAGCTCACACAGTTTGAAACAACAAATCCAGACTCCTCAGAATCCTATCTCCCCAAATCTGATACCTCGTTAAATGGGCTTGAAAAACCAAATGCCAGTAAACATCAATGTGAATCAGATACATAAACACCATTTAGCAGCAATTAATAATATGGTAGTATCTGCATGACAACTGAACTACACTGAGCTTTCATAAATTAAGCCATAAATCCTCACTTTTTAGCAACTGTGATTAGTTAAATACTTGGAACAGATGTTGAAATATCCCTAAATGACCCACTATATCTGAGAAGCAACTAAGCAGTAAGGGACAGAATTTGATCTATAAAAAAAGGAACAAATACATATGAAAAACACAGAGAATGAATTCAGCTTTGATTTGCTGTATGCATCATAACTAATAGGGATTGTATTTAGTTACAGTGTATTGTAAAAATATATATGTATAAAATGTCCTGACAAATTGCGCAGCTATTGCTTTGGTTCTGCCACGAGTGTTCTGGTTCCTGTCATGTTAAACTGCAGTCTATTGAGCACCTCATTATCCTATTGAACTGCAAAAAATTTCACAATTTAATGCTTGAATTGGTCGACATTTTGTTTTTCTATTCATGAACATTTCCAAAGGAAAAACAGCCTAGAAGGAAAAAAACACCAGTAGGAACCCCTCCCCCTCCCTCAAAAACCTAACAGTTTTGCTAATCAGCTGGGAGGCATTTGTTAAAAGTGTCACTTACAGATTTTATTTTACTGTAACCCTCTCGTTCCACCTTCCTTTACAGGAGATGGCCATGCTCACCTGGGTGCCTGATTTTTTTAACATTAAAGCAGCTCCTGAGTAGCCCAGTAGTGATATTGGCTAGTTGGGGATTCCCTAGCCATCCCTTTTCTGCAGTTCCTTGCTTCTAAAGGCATATACAATGGCGGTAACTCCACCTGGATGGCTCTGTATATACTTAATGGTGTGCTTTGGGAGCATTCAAGATTAAACTTATTGCAGTAATACGCTGGATCTAATTCCAAAACAATTACAAATAATATACAAAAATGACGTGGGCAAAGATCCACTTTGTCAGAGGCGTTCATAAATCTGCACCCAAAGAATTTTTTTTAAATGTACTCTTTGACCCCCATTAGCCACACCCCCTGACTCCCATTAGCCACGCCTCTGGAGGTAACACTCTCGGGGCAATATGGACACATGACCAGAAGTAAAAGGTGTCATGTGACCCCCCCTCTAAGGACTTTTCCCACCATCCTCCTACCAATAGGGATTAGTTTGATCCCCACCAAACCCCCCTCATGCAACTATCCTGCAATTGCATTAACCCAGTGTGTGTGACATTAACTCGGGGGCAGAGAGGCTGGGGGAAGTGTTCCCTCTAACAGTTTCCTCCCATGAGCAGAATGAATTTTGTGTTGTGCACCAGTACTGAGTTTGTGGCTTGTTTGGATGTACCACTGTGGCACCCAAGTTATTAATAAATATCTTATAAACTTCTACCTTTCCCCTCTGCTGCCATGTCTCCTCCCCTTACTCCATCAGCTCCCCTGGTGCCTGCTGCCTCCCCCAACCCTTCACCCACCTCTGCTGTCCTGACTCCTGCCCTTCTCACTGCCCTCAGCCTTCCTGAGACCTGCCCCCCTCCACCAGCCCTTCTCTCTCCCCTGTGCCCACTCCTCCAGTAGCCCACTCTGATCATATGAGCTGCCCTCCTCATCCCTCTCCTAACACCTCCTCTACACACCTGCCCTGCCTCTCTCCTCTGGTGGTGGTCCCTCCTGCAGGTGTCTGCCCTTCTGCTTCACCCCAGAATCCCTTGGCACCTGCACCTTCCCTTAGCCCTGCACCCTCCTGGTGCCTCCCCTTCCCTCACTGCCCCTGCCCCCTTTGCCCTCTTTTTCCCAGATGCCCACCCCCTCACCACCCCATTCCCCTCATGCCCCTGTGCCCTCTCAGATGCCTTGCTCCATCCCCGCCATCCTCATGCCCACCCCTTCTTTCAAGCCTTCTCCCAGCACCTCCCCTTCTCCCCTGAAGTCCCGACTTTCACCCTTCTGCTGCTCCCCCTACTCTGTCTTTCTTAGGTTTCTCAGCCCCCTTCTGGGCCACAAACCCCCCACCCCGCAGTCTCTGATTCCCAAAGTTCTGGCAGTCTCCATCATAGAATCATAGAATCATAGAATACTAGGACTGGAAGGGACCTCGAGAGGTCATCGAGTCCAGTCCCCTGCCCTCATGGCAGGACCAAATACTGTCTAGACCATCCCTGATAGACATTTATCTAACCTACTCTTAAATATCTCCAGAGATGGAGATTCCACAACCTCCCTGGGCAATTTATTCCAGTGTCTGACTACCTTGACAGTTAGGAACTTTTTCCTAATGTCCAACCTAAACCTCCCTTGCTGCAGTTTAAGCCCATTGCTTCTTGTTCTATCCTCAGAAGCCAAGATGAACAAGTTTTCTCCCTCCTCCTTATGACACCCTTTTAGATATCTGAAAACTGCTATCATGTCCCCCCTCAATCTTCTCTTTTCTAAATTAAACAAACTCAATTCCTTCAGTCTTCCCTCATAGGTCATGTTCTCTAGACCTTTAATCATTCTCGTTTTTCTTCTCTGGACCCTCTCCAATTTCTCCACATCTTTCTTGAAATGCGGTGCCCAGAACTGGACACAATACTCCAACTGAGGCCTAACCAGCGCAGAGTAGAGCGGAAGAATGACTTCTCGTGTCTTGCTCACAACACACCTGTTAATGCATCCCAGAATCATGTTTGCTTTCTTTGCAACAGCATCACACTGCTGACTCATATTCAACTTGTGGTCCACTATAACCCCTAGATCCCTTTCTGCCATACTCCTTCCCAGACCATCGCTTCCCATTCTGTATGTATGAAACTGATTGTTCCTTCCTAAGTGGAACACTTTGCATTTGTCCTTATTAAACTTCATTTTATTTACCCCAGACCATTTCTCCAATTTGTCCAGGTCATTTTGAATTATGACCCTATCCTCCAGATTAGTCGCAACCCCTCCCAGCTTGGTATCATCTGCAAACTTAATAAGCATACTTTCTATACCAATATCTAAATCGTTGATGAAGATGAACAGAGCCGGTCCCAAAACAGACCCCTGCGGAACCCCACTTGTTATGCCTTTCCAGCAGGATTGTGAACCATTAATAACTACTCTCTGAGTACGGTTATCCAGCCAGTTATGCACCCACCTTATAGTAGTCCCATCTAAGTTGTATTGATAAGAATATCATGCGAGACCGTATCAAACGCCTTACTAAAGTCTAGGTATACCACATCCACCACTTCTCCCTTATCCACAAGACTCGTTATCCTATTAAAGAAAGCTATCAGATTGGTTTGACATGATTTGTTCTTTACAAATCCATGCTGGCTGTTCCCTATCACCTTGCCACTTTCCAAGTGTTTACAGATGATTTCCTTAATTACTTGCTCCATTATCTTCCCTGGCACAGAAGTTAAACTAACTGGTCTGTAGTTTCCTGGGTTGTTCTTATTTCCCTTTTATAAATGGGCACTATATTTGCCTTTTCCAGTCCTCTGAATCTCTCCTGTCTCCCATGATTTTCCAAAGATGATAGCTAGAGGCTCAGATACCTCCTCTATCAGCTCCTTGAGTATTCTAGGATGCATTTCATCAGGCCCTGGTGACTTGCAGGCATCTAACTTTTCTAGGTGATTTTTGACTTGTTCTTTTTATTTTACCTTCTAAAACTACCCCTTCCCACTAGCATTCACTATGTTAGGCATTCCTACAGACTTCTCGGTGAAGACCGAAACAAAGAAGTCATTGAGCATCTCTGCCATTTCCAAGTTTCCTGTTACTGTTTCTCCTCCTCACTGACCAGTGGGCCTACCTCTCCTTGGTCTTCCTCTTGCTTCTAATGTATTTATAAAAGTCTTCTTGTTTCCCTTTATTCCCGTAGCTAGTTTGAGCTCATTCTGTGCCTTTGCCTTTCTAATCTTGCCCTGCATTCCTGTGCTGTTTGCCTATATTCATCCTTTGTAATTTGTCCTACTTTCCATTTTTTATATGACTCCTTTTTATTTTTAGATCATGCAAGATCTCGTGGTTAAGCCAAGGCGGTCTTTTGCCGTATTTTCTATCTTTCCGACACATCGGAATAGCTTGCTTTTGGGCCCTTAACAATGTCCCTTTGAAAACTGCCAACTCTCCTCAGTTGTTTTTCCTCAGTCTCGATTCCCATGGGACCTTACCTATCAGCTCTCTGAGCTTACCAAAATCCGCCTTCCTGAAATCCATTGTCTCTATTTTGCTGTTCTCCCTTCTACCATTCCTTAGAATCATGAACTCTGAGATTTCATTATTACTTTTACCCAAGCTGCCTTCCACTTTCAAATTCTCAACCAGTTCCTCCCTATTTGTTAGGATCAAATCTAGAACAGCTTCCCCCCTGGTAGCTTTTTCAACCTTCTGAAATAAAAAGTTGTCTCCAATGCAGTCCAAGAACTTATTGGATAGTCTGTGCCCTGCAGTGTTATTTTCCCAACATATATCTGGATAGTTGAAGTCCCCATCACCACCAAATCTTGGGCTTTGGATGATTTTGTTAGTTGTTTGAAAAAGCCTCATCCACTTCTTCCACCTGGGTAGGTGGCCTGTAGTAGACTCCTAGCATGACATCACCTTTGTTTTTAATCCCTTTAGCCTAACCCAGAGACTCTCAACACTTCCATCTCCTATGTCCAGCTCCACCTCACTCCAAGTGTGTTCATTTTTAATGTATAAGGCAACACCTCCTCCCTTTTTTCCCTGTCTATCCTTCCTGAGCAAGCTGTACCCTTCCATACAAACATTCCAATCATGTGTATTATCCCACCAAGTTTCTGTGATGCCAACAATGTCATAATTGTACTTATTTATTAGCACTTCCAGTTTATTTCCCATACTTCTCGCATTTGTATATAGGCATCTAAGATCCTGATTTGACCTTGCCTCCCAGTTTTGCCCTGACCCTCCTTTTTCTCTGCCATTGTAGGCACCATCACTTGGTGCCTGCGCCGGGTCCGACTTGTAGGGTTGCCAGGTGTCCGGTTTTCTACCGGACAGTCTGGTTTTGGGGTTCTCTGTCTGGTAAAAAAATCCAGAAAATACCCGGCATGTGCAATGTCCGGTATTTCCTGGTTTTCCAGCTGGGCGCCGGACTGAAGCCTGGTGGCGGCAGGGGGGATGGCTGGGAGGCGGGGCGCGATTGGAGCTGGGAGCCTCTAGTTGAGTCTGATGCCTTGGGGAGGAGGAGAAGCCCTGTCCCTGCTCCTGAATGCATTGTGGAGCCGCAGCCGGTAGGGTTACCGGGTAGACCCCCCACAAAAAAAACCGGACACACTTGATCATGGGCGGGGGGGGCGTGGGAGGGACTGGCCGGGGGTGTGGGGCTGGCCAGGAGGAAGGGGGGATAGGAAGCAGATCTGGGGGGGTGAGGGGCCAGCCCCGCTGCTCCTGACCTGACCCCCCCCGGGTCATCCGCGCTGCTCCCAACCCGACCCCCCCGGGCCAGCCGCGCTGCTCCTGACCCGACCCCCCACCTCTCCCCGGGACAGCCGCGCTGCACCCGATCCCTGCCCGGGGCACCCCACACCTCTCCTACTCTTTCCTCCCCCACCCCCACCTTCCCACCTGGGTTTTAAACTCACTGCGCTTGATGGGGTGGCGGGGTGACATTGCTGCGTCCCTGCCCCCTCTTTCCACAGGGTCCTAAGCCCCGCCGATTCTGACCATGAAGCCGCGCATGCGCAGCAAACCCGGCGTGGCTCCCATTCTCCAGAGTGCTGAAGCGGTGCTCCTTCTAGTGCGGGAGCTCGCGCCCCTGCACCACGGCCCTTTGAAACATTAGGGTGTGCCTGTGCACACCTGGCACACCCTGTGTGCACACCTATCCTGGGCAGGTTATGTGTGTGTGTCAGTCCAAGCTAGGCAGCCAGGGGTGGGGAAGGGGCTGCACTTCCCTCAGGATGTGGTGGAGTTCCTTGTAGTAGGGGCAGGAGTGGGGTCCTGCCCTGGAGCGTGAGCTGCACTCCATCTCTCTGGCGTAGGCCTGCCGGGGTTCTTTGACCTTGCTCCAGACCTGCTCAAGGCACCTGTTGTGGCCCCTCGTGGCCAGGCTGTCCACATTCCTGCATCTGGAGCGGAGATCCGGGAGGTTCTCCTCATCACTCCATACCTCCAGGAGGGCCAGGATCTCTTCCCGAGACCAGGACGGTGCACACCTTTTCTAGACCCTGGCAGGCTCCTGGGAGCCCTGTGCATGCTCCCTGGGAGGGCCAGTGGGCTCTTGGAGGGCTTGTGGCTGAGACATTGGTGCCCAGATTTCAGGCACTGGCAACTGCGTGGGTATCTGGAAGCTCCCAAGGGCTACTTCCTGCCACAAGCCCTGTCCCCTGTGCCTGCAGCTTTAAGAGCTGCCAGGAGACAGGAAGTAGTTGTGATGAGTGTGGATGGAGTGGGCAGCAGGCACCTGTGTTATTTCCTGGAGGCCTCTTTTTTCGAAAGAACTCCCTCTTCTTCCTCCACACACATCTTTTTCCGAAAAAGCTTTTTTGGAAAAAGTCTTATTCCTTGTAGAATGCGGTTTACTGCTGTTAGAAAAAGCCATCCATTATTTCAACTTTCTGTTGAAATAAGAGCACGGCAGTGTGAATGCTAGTATTGTTTTTCCAGAACAATGGCTGGTATTCCGGAAAAACGCTGCTGTGTAGACATACCCTTAGTCACTGTACTGTCTATGCAGGCCCTTCTCAGCCACAGCTAGAGTCCGTCCCCTTCAGGGACAATCACCAACAGCTCCTGAAGCAACCTGCTAGATTCAAACCCGAGCAGGATCTCAGCAGCAGGGTCTAGTTTCCAGCAGCATCCCCTGGACTAGAAAAGGCTTCATGCTCGCAATCTGGCTCCTCTCTCCAAACTGGAGCCCCCCAACCCTCTCCCTGCACTACCTGGAGACAGCAACAGTTTCCCTCCTTTTCCCCAAGGCATCTTGGGAGTTGTAGTCTCTAGGGCTAGATTGCAGCACAAACGATCCTCCCACTAAAGTCGGAGGCTCCAATAGTTAAAGGAGCATACATTACTAAATAATATTCCTTGCATTTTTAGGTTCTCACCACATTATTTTACCTTGTAATGCTTTCCACTTGAAGAAAAGAAGAAAAAATGGCAGTGTTTTTTGGTTTGTGGTTTCTTTAGAAAAAATGGAAATGATTTTTCGTTTTTGGTAAAAAAAAATTCAATTTTTGAACAAGAGGGAGGGCAGGGGAGGCAGAGGCACAACGGGGTTAGCTTGCAGGGCCAAGGCGAGCCAGGACTATTTAGTCCCAGCTCACACTGCCCCCAGAGCTAACCCCCCGCTGTGGTTCTGCAGTTTAAATGCCTGCCTCCTACTACATTTAACTTGTAAAGCTGCAGTGGGGGTAGCAAGCGCCCTCTCCTTATTGACTAATCGAGTAATCGATGAAAATTCCATCAACTACTTGATTAGCTGATTAATCACAATTTAATATCCCCACTTCAAAATGCTAGAGTTCAAAGTGTGAAAAAAATAGCATTTATGTTTTAAGGCCACTAGGCAGCCATGAGCTGAGAACAGCAGCACTGTTGATATGTACAGTCAGTGCACAAGGTTTTAGAGCAGTGTGGAGAAGGCTGATGGAATTCTGCCAATAAACTAGTGTTGGACTTGTTCCTATCCATTTCACTTGATTTGCTTGCCATAAAGCAGTACAACTGGTGGCAGGGAGAAGAGAGAAAATAAGAGTTGACTAAGAATGAACTTTGGGAAAGAGCAACATGCCACATCAACCATAAGAAATCACTACATTCACATCCCACAGAACAAGCTGCCTCATCCTGCAAGTATCTGCTGGGGTGGGGTGAGACAGAT
Source organism: Rafetus swinhoei (assembly GCA_019425775.1). Lineage (NCBI taxonomy): Eukaryota > Metazoa > Chordata > Testudines > Trionychidae > Rafetus > Rafetus swinhoei. Next base: position 40,506,433 of record CM033434.1, on the reverse strand, counting down.
CGTTACAACTGGGGCCTATCTGGAAGAAGTGGAAGCTGGATGCTGAACCTGGCTAGGCTTGGAGATTCCTTTGTTTTGTGCTTTTGTTGGATTTCATGTAAAGGACTCTGTTGCCCTGTAAGAAGGTGCTCTCTTTGAAGGGGTTATTCCATTCTATGGCTCGAGTAGGGAAGCAGAGATACAGTGGCTGCACCATCACACTAAGTTGTGAGGGTGAGTCTTGGACACACAGTCTTGGACATTTAGCTTTAATGGTAGAGGTACTATTGTCCTGGATGCAAGAAGATTTTTCATTTCCATGTGGTCCCCTGGAGACATTAGCTGACATCCAAATCATGGTATGTCTAATAGAGCATCACTAACATGAGTTAGGATCCAAAACTTGTGGGGGAGGAGGAGGATTTTACTCATAACATTCTAGCTCATAACCAACCCATGCTGACAAATGATACATAGATGAGTGCAGTCTCGTTATGTTTTTTCTGTATTGAACAGATACTAATTTAAACTCATCCATTGATTGCTCACATGTCTATCAAAACATTTACATCTTGCTCATCATCCTGGCATGTTCATGTCTAACAAAATTAACTCCCAACACAATATAGAGGCCCTCCATCTTGTTTCCTTACTCCTTCTAATGTGCTGCTACATTTTCTACTTCCAGCCAGATGAAAAGGACCAAAAGGCTATTTTTCCAGTATTTACAGTACATCCTAAAGCAGGAAGTATTGGAATTTCATAAGTCAGCCAGCTACCAAGAGATTGCTGGACCAGTTTTGTGCACCCACGATGTCTGTCCAGGATCCAAATTTTATTGTCTCTATGGGAATAGATCTTTTGATCACTTGGGGGTACATCTACCCTGCAATAAAAGATCTGTGGCATGGCCATGGTTGGCCTGGGTCAGCAGACTCAGGCTTATGGGGCTTAAGCGATGGGAATATAAGCAGTATAGCCATTTAGGCTAGGGATGGAGGCTAAGCTCTGAGCCGCACCAAGATCCCAGGCTCCAGCCCAAGACAAACGACTAAGCTGCAATTTTTAGCCCTGCCTCCCAAGCCCCATGAGCATATCTGCCACTGGTATTTTGTTGCAGCATAGATTTATCCTCTGAGGCTCACCCACCACTATTAAGAACCAGCTACTTTTTCACAGAACTCTTACAGGATAAACACCCAACACATTGCAGTAGAGGCGTTTGTCCCTGTGGCTAATGTTCAGTGTATGCCAGTGACCTGTGGTACCAGTGCAGAGAAAAATCTGAAGGCGCCATTTTGGAAGCCCCAAACAACAACAGGGACTCCATCTTGGCTGCTCCTTCTTGTGCAAAAGCCCCTTGCACAAAATGGAGGCTCATTAAGTATGCAAATGAGGCACGGTGATATTCATTGCCACACCTTATTTGCATATGTTCTTGCGCAAGAGAGCGCAATGTAGACGTAGCCCATGTTTTGGTGGGAAACTTGGCAGCTATGCAATCCAAGTCTGCCCTGCAACCCAACTCTATTTAAGGGCTGCCTCTGGCACAGCAAGGGGCTGCCCAGCTGAGTGGTAGAGTACAGAAGTCATTCAGGAGGGTACGCCAGCACCACGCTTATAGGTTTTGGGTTGTGGGAGAGTGACCTCCCTGCACTCAAGGGATGTGTAGCCATCTGCCATCCCTCACTAAGTAGGATGCATACTTGCACCCACGACGGTGCAGGAAAGGGGATATTAGTAGGCCGACTATTGCCAGTTCCAGCCTGATTGCTCCTGCCTGCTGTAACACCTGGATGCGAAATCCGGAGCCGCCCCACCACTGTGCGGATCCCTCAAGCTGCAGGAAATGGTAGAGATTATCAATTTACCTGGGGTCTCCCTTGACTCCATCTAAGTCACAGTCTAGCATCTGTTCCTGTTATTTATTCCTTATTTGGGGGTTCTGTTTATAGTTATTTCCTCTTTGTTGAACTGTTAAATAAAACAACCTCAGCCATCCCTTTATTCCTGGGCCTGGGACAAACTCCCAATGACAGAAGTGGGTTGGGGGATGTACCTTTAAGACTGGTTCCCTTCGGCCAGGCAAAACCAGTCAACACCAATGGCTGCTAAATGATCACATCAATAAGCTTATATGTTATTACACATTAGTAGACATGCCCCAGGGATTTGCACTCCAGTTCCTTTAAAAAAAGCCATCATTGGTTTGTATGCTGGTACACAAAGTCTCCCTCCCTTCACACCTAAAATTCAACCTTCCACTCCCCCTAGCTCACTCAAAACATTTGCAGCCAACTTTGCATTACGGTGGGATTTCTAGGCTGCATGCAAAGGGATAAAATGCCCCCTCCTTGTGAGGCTGTTCCTTCAAGCTTTGTTTCTGAAGACATGTCTGTCCTCAGAAAGGCAAGGTAGGGAGGTCATGTCTTTTATTGGGACAATTTCAAATTGGTGAGAGAGACAAGTTTTTGAACCACTCTTCTTCAGGTCTGGGAAAGGTCACTGCAAAATACGAGATGGAACGGATTCTGTGACTGAAGTAGTTAGCACATATTGTAAGGGACCATTCAAGTTAGAGTGGCCTCTTAACATTGATGCAGTCATAGGACAAAAAGAAGGGGCTAGTGGGTTGCAGATTGGTATAATAAGACAAATCCAACGTCTCTGTTCAGTCCATAATTTTTTAGAAGAATGATGGCTTTAAGCATCCAGACTCATCTTTTAAAAGTATTGTGCAGGTTTCCTTTGAGGATGAGGACTGATGGGATAGATATGCAGTGATTGTTTTGTGATAAGTGTTTACACATGTAAGCAGGGTCTGAACCTTACTCTCATGCTTTTCTTTATTGTAGTAATAAACCTTTAGATGTTAGATGCTAAAGGATTGGCTCAGCGTGATTTGTGGGTAAGATCCAGAGGGTAAATTGACCGGGGATCTGTGGCTGGTTTCTTGGAACCGGACAGAACTTGTTCGGGGTAGGTGGGATTGGGTTCTAAGACCCCCCACCTGTGTTTGAGGCCCGGGGCCATCTGGGGCATGGATATTGCTGGGGTGTCAGGAGTTTTGCTCGTGAGGCTTCAGGCAGGCAGCTGAAGTGCTCTGTGGGACTGGTGTGTGGCCTATTTGGGAAGGTCTCCAGTCTGGGGGGGCTGTAAGGATCCCCAAATTTGAGCAATTCGCCCTGAGTGGACGCCCTCAGCTGTGCCCAGACCCGGCCCAGTCCGTCACAACCTGTTAGAAAAGAGCGTAGCTCTTGTGCAAGATGCCCTCTCTTACCACGCTGTACTGTAAATTTCCTTGCGCAGGAGCAGGCAGGCAGTGTGGATGCTCTGTGGGTTCTTGCACAAGAATGGCTGTACCTGCGCAAGAAGCTGGGAGTGTAGACGTAGCCTTAGAGGGAACACTTCCCCCAGCCTCTCCGCCCCCGAGTTAATGTCACACACATTGGGTTAATGCAACTGCAGGATAGTTGCATGAGGGGGTTTGGTGAAGGCCAAACTAATTCCTGTTGGTAGGAGGATGGTGGGAAAAGTCCTTACAGAGGGGTCACATGACACCTTTTTACTTCTGGTCATGTGTCCATCTTGCCCCGAGCATGTTACCTCCAGAGGCCTGGCTAATGGGGGTCAGGGGACATGGCTAACAGGGCACCACCAAAAATTATGCAAACCTGCCGCCCCTGACTCGGAGGTAACCTACTAAGACAGAGCTCCAAAAAGACAAAAGACAAAAACACCCTATCACCTCTCTTGTGTGTGGGTATGTCTACACTAGCCCCCTAGTTCGATCTAGGGAGGCTAATGAGGGCGACCGAAATTGCAAATGAAGCGCGGGATTTAAATATCCCGTGCTTCATTAGCATGTTCCCGGCCGGTCGCCATTTTAGAAATTGACTAGCCCGAAGTAACTGCCTGCGGCTACACGTGGCAGTGAAACGGGATTCTGAATTAAAGCCCTAAATCGAATTAGCTGGTATTCCTCCTGCAATGAGTTTTACCAGCTAATTCTCTTGTGTGGACTGGTCCAGGCTGAGGTTAATGGTGGGGTGGAAGTTGTTGAAATCCCTGTGAAATTCTTCAAGGGTCTCCTTCCCGTTGGTCCTTATGATGACAATGTCATCAATGTAGCGTAAGTAGAGTAAACGTGCTAGGGGTGCGAGAGAGTTGAAGAAAAATTGTTTGAGGTCAGCCATAAAGATGTTGGCATATTGTGGGGCCATACGGGTGCCCATAGCTGTGCTACTGACTTAAAGATATAAATTGTCCCCAAATTGGAAATAGTTGTGGGTGAGGACAAAGTTGCAGAGCTCTGTAACAAGGTGTGCAGTAGTGTCATCAGGGATAGTGTTCTTGATGGCCTCAAGAAACTAGTTGCTTTGTTTTGCGTGGTTCATTAGGCATGTGCAATGGCAAATGAGCTAGAGATACTGCTTGCTGATCCAGCTTTTGAGATGTTGAGGTAGTTGAAGCAAATATAGCTTACTCATTACTACTAACTTCAAATGAAATAATATTACAGTCCAGTTGAGTTTAATCATTTCTGAGCTACTAACAAATGGTTGTTTGGCTACATTAGCATTTATTATTGTGTTAATTAAAACATGTTAATTAGCACTTGGCAGACTAGAATGTAGTGGATCTGAGGCTGGAGTTTCCAGACAGGAAGTGAAAGACAGGCTGTACACTTCTTCAAGATGTCCTTTAAAAGAGCTGTCAGTGGTGAATTTTTTCATATGAGTTTTCTCCTCTACACCAGATATTTTTTACACCTGGTATTACAGTCCTGCCCAACAATTTCCTGTGATTAAGGTGCTGGACTGGAACTCAGGAACTTATTCAAGTTATAGACCAGTCTCAGACTTCTGTGTCAGTCTCTCTGTGCCTTAGTACTACATTTTGTCTATCTTGTTTGCTTATACTGCGGGCTGTGTTTGTACTCTGTGTTTGTATAGGGGCATTGAGCTCAGTTAGGGGCTGCAGATACTGCAGTATAAACTATCATACACATAGCTGCTCAATGCCCCAACAGTGAAGAGTCCATGCAGTGAAACTTCAGAGACTGGGTTGACCCATACCCCTTACTCAACCTGGTGGGTGTTGCTGTTACCTCTCACAAGTATACAAAGCCAGTGAAAGTGAATGGGGGTGAAAACCATAATGTTCGTGGATTCAGGGAGTGCAGTCAACCTGATTTTGAGGAAGCTGGTAAAGCCCAGACAGCTAGTCTTAGCTAAGTGCACAGGGGTCACGTGTGTCCATGGGACTGTCAGTTTTTACCTCAGCACAGCAGTGATAATAGAGATTCAGGGGAACCTCACCTTGGTGAAGCAAGGGTAATTCTCCATCTTCCATACCTTGTGCTCATACCTTATTCCTTTGTCAGAGATCAATCACAGACAGTGTTGGATTTCATTCTGCAGAGTATATAGACTGTTTAGGGACTAGTAAGTAGCATTCTCTCCTTTAGGTCTATTAATAAATCAATTTTCCTATTCAAAAGTCCTCACTGCACCTAAGCCCCCACTTAACACTGGCCTGTTGCCTCAGAAGATGGAAAACGCAAATGCATTTTTTCACCACTGTCACCATTTTGTGCATGCAGCACATTGTTGTATCTATATAACGGTCCATTTTATGTTATCCCCTTCAAAACAAAGAGCTATTTTCTCTGTAAAAAGATGTTTTATGGATTGACCACTGGAGTGACCTGATAGTTCATTTGAATCCTTACTATCCCTACCAGCTAATGATCATAAAAGTTCAAGTCTAATTGTTATTATCTATGGGCAGGGTTTGCCAAGCGGCGGCGAGCCTCGTTCGCCAGCTGCGCAGTTCTGCGAGCTGTGCATGCGCAGATCGCACTATGTATGCGCAGGATCGCGCAGCGCCGGCTGTGCCGGCTTGTAATCTACTCGCCATGGGCGAGTAGAGTACATGATTTGTCGAGCCCTGTCTATGGGTATGTCTACAATACAGCATTATTTCGAAATAAGCTATTTCAAAATAGTTAATTCGAAATAGCTTATTTCGAAATAACGCGTCTTCACACAAAATGCATTTCGAAATACTGTTTTGCTATTTCGAAATAGCGCGTCCACACTGAGTGGATGCTGAATCGCATTTAAGGCCGGCCGGAACCAGGTCCAGCAGGGCATCAGGCCAGGATTTACTTTGTGTGGCTGCTGCCTGAGGCTATCTGAGGCCTGTGCTTAAAGGGACCCCCTGTGGACAGCTGGTTCTCAGGTTTTCCTGCTTGCTTGCCTACCTCACTGAGGGACAGCAAAGCATTTTGTCTCTGCATGCTCTGGTTGCCTCACTTGGGACACCACAGCACTCTACAACATGGAGCCTGAGCTGCCCCTAGGCACTCTGGTGCTTCTTTTGGACGCGTTGCTGTGAGCCTGGCTGCACTTTCTGCAGGCTACCACCCAGGAGGTCCATCGGGGGGCTGTCAGTATCCAGGAGGCCCTGCAGGAGAGCTTCCACCCTGAGGAGCACTAAGAGCCTCCCTGGTCTGCCCCACTGGGGGCTTGTGCCTCATTCCTCCCTCACGTCCTTCCACTTACCCCCACCAGCGCCCCCTTCCTGATGTAAAATAAAATACACGTTTTTTCATAAACACAAACTGTCTTTATTTAACAAAACTGGGGGGAGGGGAAATGAAACTCTGGTGAGACTGGGAAAAGGAGGTGGGAGAGGGGAGGAGAGAGGTTGGGAGAGGGGAGGGGAAAACCTGGAAGGGGGAAGCAAGGGGAAGATGGGGGAGGGGAAGTTCAGGGGTGGGGGTCTCGCCGGACCAACTTAATTTTCATGTGAACCTGCTCCTGGGTTCGCATGTGGCCTTTGGTGGCCAGGCTGGCAGCTGTCCTGCCATAGACGACCGCGTTCCTCCATCTAGTGTGGAGATCATGGACGTTGGGGGCATCCCTCCCCAAATCTGAATAAGGTCCATGATCTCCGCCCTGGACCAGGAAGGCGCCCGCCTTCTCCGGGCCCTGGCAGGCTCCTGGGAGCTGGCAGACTGCTCCTGGGGAGCGGTGGAGGGCTGACTAGCACTGGCTTGCTGGCTCATGTTTTGGGGCCACTGGGTCAGGGGCAGTGACTGCTGGCTCTGGGCTGGCAGGCTTGGAGCTGACACAGGCACTGTGGCCAGAGTCTACCCCTTTAAGGGCTCCAGGAAGGGGGGGAAGGAGAGGAGTGTTCTTGGTTGAGGCTGAAGTGGCCACCAGGGCACCCTGGGAAGGTTAGAGGCCCCCTATTTCGAAATAAGTGTCTACACAGCACTTATTTCAAAATACCTATTTCGAGTTTGGTGTTATTCCTTGTAGAATGAGGTTTACCAAATTAGAAATAAGCGCTCCACTATTTCGAATTTATTTTGAAATAGCTGTGTAGATGCTAGTAAAGTTATTTCGAAATGAGGGCTGTTATTTCGAAATAATTTTGCTGTGTAGACATACCCTATGAAAAGAAGTTAGTGCCCTATTTGTTAAATTAGACCTGTACTTTTTGAGCTCAGAAGAATAAAATAAGTACTGGAAATATAACTCTAACCCTATTCTGCACTATTAACACTACTAATATATTATGTTTATAAACTATCATTAAAGAAATTGATACACACTTTAATGAAGAGGAAAACAAAAGAGTGGCCTGGCTTTTATGAAGGTTTTAGAGAGCAGGATATTATTCAGCACTGAAAAATGATAGAAAAAATTATCCATTCCATATTTCAATTACTGTCAGGTGAGAGGTATTTCTGATGGAAAGACAATGGGTAAAATCCCTCACTCCATTGACGTGGATGAATTTTGGCCAAGTGGTTTAGTTTAGAACTGTGATCAAAGAAGAGAAAATAATGGAGCAAATTGTGTAATTACCAGCAGTATATTTGCATTACGTGCACTTAGTGCACTTAGTGATTAATATATACACACAGTTTTCAGTTACAAAATCCAAGCCCAGCCCAACATTTCTCAGAATTTGTCATGTTCATTGTCAAGAATCTGCAAATTAATGCTCAGTGCATGGTAATACTCAGTATTTTTTATGTTCTGAAACCAGAGAGAGCCTTTTCAATGATCATCTGGCAGACACAGGTAGTCTTAACCTTGCCGTCACAGCTCCAGACATCTGCATGGCACTTTTGGGCAGCCTTTGTTCTGCAATTCTGGGCTGGAGGTCTCACTCAGCAATAGCTAGGGCAGTGGTTCCTACCTTTCCCCTGAAATCAATGTGTCTGCCCTTTCTCTTGCTGCACTGTGGGGAGTGTTATTCTGTGAGATTTTATGATTTCCTGATAGGGTCTCCTTGGTAGGCAAGGAAACATTGAGGGGGCTGGTGTCTTTCCTTCTCACAGGAACACTGGAACTACTGACAGCTGAAAAGCCCAGAAGCCATCCAGGACCAATGGAAGCCTGTCTGTTAACAACCCCCACTTCTCCTTACACACGTCAACAGCAATTGGGAGTCAAGGGTCAAGTGCACTCTTCTCTGGCGCCTAAGTCCCCACTAACCAGCTTCATTTTTTTTGGAGGGAATATGAGTTACCCCACATTAGCAGGCCCCTCTGTGACACCCTTTTCCCCTGAATTTTCCTCCATGGAGGTTGCTGCAGTCCCTGTCCTGGTAGAGGGCAGGACCACACATGGTCTATCAAGAAGTGCATGATCTATCCACTCCACTTTGAGGCTTCCTGCAACTGGATCTTGTGTCTGAAATGAAAAAGCTCTTCCTCTCCCGCTGCAGTGCTGCGGTGAGCACGGATACAAAGTATTCGTATGCTGTGGGAGAGTGGCCTGCACAGGCCTTACTTGTTCCTGCATGGCATAGCTCAGCATTCAGCTGGAAGGGAGGGTCCTTCACTCTGTCAGGCAATAACACTGCAGTCCAGACCTTCAGCAGCTCTCAATCAGCATGACCTGAGTAGAGTCAACACCAAGTTACACCACCCTCTAGCCCTAAATATACCCCAGAGCATGGGTACTAGGTGGGTTATATGGGCAAATTCAATGTTGTGGTCCAATTCCTTTCTCTGTACCTAGGGAACTACATTTCCATTTGTATCTGAAATAAAGACATGGGCTTATAATGCTGGCTCCCAGCCTGCAACCTACTTATCCATTAATCTTTTGTGGCAAATGCTGACTGGCAAACAATCATTCTACTCTCAGCAGGAGAACTGGCCCTCTACCCACCCATCAGCGCTTTATTCCTTAAAAGCTATCATATTATACTAATTACTAACATAGAGCGCTGAACCTCCTTAAAACACTGCTGCATTAGCTCTCACCTACTTCAGCTACCAAAGCTATAGAGTCACTTTCCAGTATTCTGCACTGGGTTCAGTGAATCTGCAGCAGCCAGCTGGGAAACTCATTGGGGATTTTGCCTGGAACAATTTTTCTAGTAGGGGTGCTGACAGCCATTGAACCAAACTGTAAACCCTGAGGAGGGAAACTACTTCCAGTCAGAGGGTGCTGTAGCACCCCTACTTCCAGCACCTATGAAGTTTCCTAGACAAAGTCTGGACAGGACTCTGTGAAGCTTTTGTTAGACATGGCCACTAGGCACTGCACACTGAATAAAGGAGAGCTTGCAAGCACACAGTGATCACTTGCTACTACAGGGACACAGCTATGTGGAGCTAATTAGGCTTTAGCAGGTGGAGTTCTCAACACTCTTTGTCACTTACATCCCTATGATGGCCTGCAATCCTACAATGGTATTTTCATGGTGGCACACATGAATTGATCACTGAGGGCATTTGCAGGAAGTAACAATAAACAAATTAAACAAGCAGCTGTACCATCAAGCCACTAAGTAAGCACCTCTCAGAAATTAGTAGATCGACAGGGATTTTCAATGAAGCTTAAGGCAGTTAAGTGCCCAAGTCAATTGAAAAAAATCTTATCCAGAGATACAGATATAATTGCATAATGGAGCTATTCAAAGTAACGTCACCTGGAAGTGGCATCTCCAGCTGAAATCGAGCAGGTTGAAAACTGCTATAATTTGTGCCCTACTTTACCCAGTGACTGTGGCAAATTTGAGAGGACGCTCCTGAAACCTGAATTACAGCAAAGTTGCCTTTGTGGCTTGTTCCAGCATTCCTGGCATTCAGTGAGTATTTGGTCATCAATAGCCAGATTGGCTGTTAGGGTGCCTTGAAAATTTAGAAAAAGGAAAAGGAAGATGCTTACAATCCAAGCTCCCATGGGAGCAAATTAGCAGCCACCAAGAAGTAACATCCTATGACACTTTGGCTGTCTTTAAAAACACCTGAAATGCCACGCAGACCCCCAAAACATCTCTCATATAGCTTGCAGGCTATGGTTTAGTGATCAATGTATTAGTGTGACAATTGTGACGAGAATTAATATTGATACACCACTGCAAGAGTGAGCCAGGCATGATTTTCATAAAGTTTGACACTAGAGTTAATGGTCCCACGCACCACTGCACTACAATCCCATCCCTCTCTTGATCTCTGATTGCTAGCCATGACAAACAGCATATATGATTTTTGTGTAGATGGGGCTTTGCATGAGTAACAGGAAACCCCAAACTTACTGTTTTTCTTTTGACTCGGGTTCAGATTTAAGCCGGGTCCCTAGAAATAAATGCTGATACTAGCCTACTGTGCAACCTAGCATATCCCTGTATTCTTAAAAGAAATGTTAATCAGAATATTCTGATACAATACATATAGGCCAGACTGAGTAAAAAAATGCCATCAGTGGCCTCTGCCTACAAAAGACACAGATCATTGATTCATTGGGGCTGTGGCAACATGACTTTTTTCAGTTGCACACTTATACATTATTTTATTAATTATAGGCTTATAAATTGCTTTATGGAAAAATAATCTGTGTATACATTTTAATGTATTTGTAGGAAAAAGAACAACGCATGCCAAACTAACATCTTGCTAAGAGCAAGATGCCAATAGCCTTACAGCTGGAATCAGAATTATCATAGAATCATAGAGGATTAAGGCTGGATGGCCTCCTGAGGTCTCTTGCAGTTCAACACCTTGCACAAAGCAGCACCAACCTCATCTAAAATCATCCCAGCCAAGGCTTAGTCAATTATTATTTTTATTACAGTAGCACGTAGAGGAACAGACCAAAATCAGGGCCCCTTGTGGTACACAGTGTCCAACACACAAGCAGGGACAGTCACCGCACCAAAGATATAAATGAACAAGGCAGACATTGGATAGGAGGAGAAATAGGCACAAAGGGTCTAAGTGACTGTCTAAAGTCAAGGCAGTGACTGGGCTGGGTACTGAACCCAGACCTCCCATCATCCAATAGATGCCATTAGACCACAATGCCTTCCAACAGAACACCTTTCATCCCAAAGGATCCTGCAGTATTCGAAAAACTGTATTCAAGAATCGCTTCCCCCAGCACAGAACTGTGGCCATTCAAATACCATGCGGATGAGCTTAATACAAAGCCTGAGTGGACTAGAACTGGGTATCAGACCAGGCTTGGACTACACTAGGACTTTACCCTGAATTTAGCCCCGCATGGTCGCTTATCTAAGTGATTTGTCCACACTACCAAGCCTGCTGCTCCGCCCTTAGGAGCCACGGAAGTTGAATCCTGTAGTCCTGCTTTTCATGAGGAGTAGCACTGTTCCCAACCATGCATGGCTGAAATTATGCTAGCATAGATGCTGCATTAAGGAAAATCCAACCCCACTGGCCTCTGGGAAGCCTCCTGCAGCTGTCTGCTGTGACCACTCTGGTCACACTTTGCATCTTGACTGCTCTTCTCCTGCTGAGCTCAAGAAGCCCTGGGAACTGGAGAAGGGCCTGTCCCACGTGGCCAGTTTCATGAGCCTTGTGTGAGTGAATAGCACACTATGACATGAGTGTCTCCAACATTCCCTCAGACACTTTGACATCTGCGAGTTTGTCTGCTCCCATGACCTCCACTGCCCAGGGCCACAGAAGAGCTTCAGTCTGGAGTGCATGGGAGATCCTGAACCTCACTGAGGTGTGGGGAGAGGAGTCCATCCTCCATGACCTCCAGACCAAGAAACAGAATGGCAACATCTATGGCAGGATCGCCACCAGCCTTGCGAGGCAAGGCCATACCAGGACCCTTAAGCAGTGCAGGCTGAAAATCAAGGAGCTGCAGCAGCCCTACCAGAAGGCCAAGGAGCAGCATGGATGCTCTGAGGTGGCACCTCACACCTACTGCTACTACAATCAGCTGGATGCCATTAGGGGGAGCGGCCAGCTCCTCCACCCTGGTCACTGAGTCCGCTCGAGACGCACTTGGTGTCAGCCTGCAGGAGGATGGGGTGGCAGAGGGCCATGAGGAGGAGGAGGAGACCAGTCGGCCGATGGTGTCCGAGAGCCAGGAGCTGCCCCTGATGTTGGAGCCAGTCCCTCCTTCTCAGGATGTCTCCCAGGCCATTGATGACTCCAGGGAGGGCACTTCTGGTGAGATCTCTAACTTTGTCTAACTACAAGCGGTGTCAGGCAACGGGCTGTGAGGAGCAGTGTGCTTTCTCTTGGCCTACTCAGCATGGGGAGTGCAGAACAGCTTGTTCACATGTATCCAGATGGATGTCAGTCTTGAGTACTCAGCTACATGAAGCTCTCACACAGGAATCCCTCAATCCTTCTCACAAGGTTCCTGGGGAGTCCAGCCTTATTCCGTCTTCTGCAGTAGGACACCTTCCTATGCTAAGCCACCAGTAAAGTAGTTTGATGTCATGGAACCACAGAACAGTGCAGCATAAGGCCCAGATTCATGGCCATATTAGTCAGCATTCATTCCCGATCAAGTGCAGTGGTGCAGAGAAGACTGATATCTCGCATGGGAACCTGATAGGAGGAAGAAAGGGGGGAACCTATTAGCACTCTCTCCAGCAAGCCACATGTGCCACTCCTGCAGGCAGGGAAAGTAGTATTCTCTCCAGGAGGCCACGAGTGGACCTGGCATGTGCCAGACATAGTGGGAAGTTGCCCCTTCCCTCCCCCTTCTCCCGCCTGCAGGCTCCTGGCCTGGCCAGGAAAATTTCACTGTCCCGAGAAGCCACATGTGCCAGACACTGTGGGAAGTCACCTTCTGCCACCAGTCCCCTCCCCCCGCCCGCATGCTCATGGTCTGGATAGCCTTTTACCATGCCTGCCTCTGGACCGAGTATGTCCCGATGCTCCCATGAGATGTCTGGGCATTTGCTGTAAAGTGCCTCTTGTAAAGCAAAAATGTGGCCTTGTATGAAACTTGTCACCATTGTTTGAACTGAGACTGTTGGTGTACACTCAGGGTATGTCTACACATCAAAGTTATTTTGGGATACCAGTGGTATCTTCACAAGCCACCCATTATTTCAAAATATTTTTCAAAATAACAGGTGCACTATTGTGGCATTCCACAAAGGTTAAGGGATGTCTTGAAATAGAACTTTCGGGGCCCTGCCACATGGCAGTGATGGGGGGGGGGGACACATAACACCCTCGCTACACCTCTGGGCCAGAGCTCTTGACCCAGTTGACCCAGGTGAAGTCTTGTGATGGGGTGTTTGCCCTGCAGTGGCCCTAACAAGGATTAAACCCAGCCTTGAGAGAGGTCTGGGACTGTGGAGCAAGCAGGGTGGCATATAGCATAGTCCCTATTTATACAGCCCCAGTTAGAGCCCAGCTGGGGCTGTATAAATAGGGACTCCTGGGCTATGTTTACACTGGCGGGTTCTTGCGCAAGAACATCTTGCACAAGGGTTATGTACAAGAACTCTTGCGCAAGAGCACGTTCACACTAGGGTTGCCAGATGGCTGAAAGAAAAATATCGAACTCCCCCTCCCCCCCAAAAAAAATTTTGTTGCAGGAAAAAAAAGGGGTGGGGGGGAAACCAAACTTGTTGAGGAAAAAAAAAAACCAACCCTCCGAGAACCTGGATCACTGCTAGGGGTTACCAGGTAATCATTAAAAAAAAAACAAACAAACCCGGACATGCTTTTTTGGAGGGGGGCGGCCTGGAAACAGCTAACAGGGAGGGGGTGGGGAGATGGGGGCAATGGGAATCAGGGCTGGTCTTGGGGTAGAACGGGCTGGCCACGGGATATCGGGGAGGGAGGACCGGCCGGAAGGGGCGGGAAGCAGAGCTGGCGGGGCGGGGAGGTGCAGCAGGGGCTGGGAGGAAGGAGGAGCGGGAAGCACAGCTGGCGGGGGTGGAGCAGGGGGCCGGGAGGAAGGGGGCAGAAAGCACAGCTGGCGGAGGGGTGCAGCGGCGCTGGCTGGGAGGAAGGGGGCCAGGAGGAAGGGGGCGGGAAGCAGAGCTGGCAGGGGCGGGAGAGGTGCAGCAGCGGTGGCCGGGGAGACAAGGAAGAGGAATGGGCCGGAAGCAGAGCTGGGGGAGATGCAGGGGACTGGCCGGGAAGATCAGGAGGGGAAGTGGGGGAGAACCGGCTGGCCGGGAAGGGGGGGGGTGAGCAAATTGGCCGGCGGGGAGCGGGACTGACCTGGGCACTTGCTGCCTGTCCCGCGCAAGCTCCCAGCGACGCACGAGTGCGGAGGAGGCTTCCCCTCCTCCTCACACTCAACCGACCAAGGGCTCCCGGCAGCAATCGTGGCCCCGCCTCCCAGCCGGGACTCCCAGCTGCCCCACCCGCCCACGCCAGGCTTCCGTCCGGTGCGCAGCCGGAAAAATCAGAAAATACCAGACATTGCACATGTCCGGTATTTTCTGATTTTTTTACCGGACAAAGAGCGCAAATACCGCACTGTCCGGTACAATACCAGACACCTAGCAACCCTAGTCCACACTGCCATGTGCTTTTGCGCAAGAACATCCATGGCAGTGTGGACGTTCTCTTGTGCAGGAAAGCTCTGATGGCCCTTTCTTTCTTGCGCAAGAAACCCCTGCTCTTGCACAAGAGAGCTTGCACAAGAGAGCTTACACTTGTTAGAAAAGAGTGTAGCTCTTGCGCAAAAAGCCCTCTCTTCCCACGCTTTACTGTAAATCTTCTTGCGCAAGAGCTGGCGGGCAGTGTGGACGCTCTGCGGAAGAACGCCCATTCTTGCGCAAGAACCCACCAGTGTAGACATAGCCCAGGACAGGAGAAAAAGAGGAGGGAACCTGGCTACCAGAGAACTGCTGGGGAACTCTGGCCAGGTAAACGTGGAGGCTGAGGCCTTGCTCTCGAGGCCTGAAGGTATTAGGCTTGTCGGGGGAGGGTAGGCTTTGGAGGCTGCTCCCAGCCTGCAGCAGCCCACCTCAGGCCTGAAGGCTGTCTGGGGAGGGAGGGCAGGTTTGGGGGCCTGGACCAGGCCTTCAGGGACCCTCCATGGCCTGCAGGCTGTCAGCCGGGAAAGGGTGAGTTCCCCCCACTGCCATTTCCTACAGCCTGTTGGGGGGAGGCTTCAAGGGCCCACTCCAGCCTCTAGTGTCTTCCTGCCCCGCTCCCCAGCAACACCCTCTGTGCCGTCTGCAGGCTGTCTGTGGGGGCAGGCTCCAGGGTCGGTCCGGGCCTCCACAGACTCCTGCAGGCTGTTTGTGGGGGAGGGCAAGAGTCCCGGGGCTGGCCCTACCTTCCAGTGCCCCCCCTCCTATAGCCTGCAACCTGTGTGTGGTGGGGCAAGGCTCCAAGGACTGGCCTTAGCCTCCAGCAGCCCCCCATGGCCTGCAGCCTGTGTGGGGGTGTGAGGTTCTCAGTGTGGGCCTCCAGCCAATCTGGCCCACCATGGCCTGAGGCTCCTGGGCTAGCTTGTGTGTAGGGGGAAGAGGAGCTGTGGCCCAGGGCCGGTTTGGGGTAGGGGGCTACTTGTCAGTGTGCTGCCAGGCAAGATAGCGTCTCCATAGCCCTGCTGGCCATTCCCTTGGTGGTACGGCTGCTCCCAGTGAACATTCTGTAGTATAGCTCTGCTCTGCAGGCTCAGTGGCCACTCATATTGTGTCCCTTCGAACAGCAGCCCCTCCCTTTGCATGTTATGGAAAACTTTTTTCCCAGGGCTTGTGGTGGTCCTGGCCCAAACAAACCCTGACCCTGCTTTAAGTTAGGAGAAGAGAAAGCTGCATACCAAATTTGGTGTCCCTAGATCTTACCGTTTAGGAGGAGTTCTTGCACAAACTGTCTCGCAGACAGATGTACTCTAACATGTATCTATCTCCCTACCTCTATGATTTCCACTCCATGCATCTGACAAAGTAGTTTTGACCCACAAAAGCTCATGCCCAAATAAATCTGTTCATCTTCAAGGTTTTTTGACTTAAGGTCAAAAAAACAAGACTTCCTGGTTTTTTTACAGACACAGACTAACACAGCCACCACTCGGAGACTTGTAACATATATATATATATATATATATATATATATATGTTTGTGTATAATACTTTTCTATCTGAAGACCTGAGTGTGCCTTAGAAATATTAATTATGTTATATAATACCTGTGTGTAGTAAGGTTTATCATTATTCCTGATAACTGAGAAGGGAAACTGAGGCATAAGAGCTGTTTAGTTCCTTGACCAAAGCCACAGAGTGAATCACTGGCAGAGCCAGGAATAGAAACTTTGATTCACAATTCAGTCATGCTTCTTATGTCTCATCATTTAAAGATGCTTTGTACAAAGCACTCAAACAGAACTGTGTCAATGCTGGCAATTCTGAAAAACGAAAAATAGTTTCAGGTTGAAAGGCAAACTGTTTTGGTGAGTTAAAGTCTAAAAAATTCACTTTGGGCAAAAAGTGCCTTGTTTTTATTTTAAACTTTGTTAAAATTACTTTTTTTAATTTAAGAGACAATGTAATTTTGAATTGAAAAAATAACATTTAATTTATAAAATGTCAAAATAAAACCTTTTTACCATCTGGTTGGCAGTTGGTATCAAAAGGATTGCTCCAAAGGTCAGTTCTAGGGCCCGTTTTGTTCAACATTTTTATTAATCACCTGGGTGAGGGGTTGGATTGCACCCTCAGCAAGTTTATAGATGACACTGAGCTAAGGGGAGAGGTAGATACGTTGGAGGGTAGAGATAGGATCTAGAGTGACCTAGACAAATTGGAGAATTGGGTCAAAAGAAATCTGATGAGGTTTAACAAAGACAAGTGCAGAGTCCTGCACTTGGGACAGAAGAATCCCAAGCATTGTTACAGGCTGGGGACCGAATGGCTAAGCAGCAGTTCTGCAGAAAAGGACCTGGGAAATAGAGTGGATGAGAAGCTGGATGAGAGTCAGTGTCAGGGCCGGACAGAGGCATGGGCGAGCCGGGCAGCTGCCCAGGGCGCCAACCGATGGGGGGTGCCTGATGGCAGCTGTAAGGGGCGCATGTCGCCCCTTATAGCTGCCATCAGGCGCTGCGCGCCCGGCTCCCGCAGCGCCGGCCCGCCTGCATCCCCGTGGCGCCGGCCAGCAGCGCCCTTCCCCCCACGGCCACGGGGCCCTACACAGCCCGGTGCACGCACCAGGAGCGATGGCCGGGCCGGACTGGCCCCCGGGGCGGGCCCTGGGCTGCGCGGCAGCGGCTGTAGCCAGGTCGCGCATGCGCCGTGCGCCCCGGGGGCAGGCCTGCGCACCCTAGGGGGGCGGGCCCGCTCCCCAGAGGCGGGTCCGCGCATGCGCCGTGCGCCTGGGGGCGGCGCCGCGTGCCCGTGCCCGGGGTGCCAGAATACCTCGGGCCGGCCCTGGTCAGTGTGTCCTTGTAGCAAAGACGGCTAATGGCCTGTCAGGGTGCATTAGGAGGCACATTGCCAGCAGATCTAGAGACGTGATTATTCCCCTTTATTCAGCACTGGTGAGGCCACATCTGGAGCATTGTATCCAATTCTCAGCCCCCCCCCCCCATTACAGAAAGGATGTGGACACATTGGAGAGGGCCCAGGGGAGGGCAATGAAAATGATTAGGGGCTGGAGCACATAACTTATGAGGAGAGGCTGAGGGATTTGAGTGTGTTTAGTCTGCAGAAGAGAAGAGTGAGGGGGGATTTGATAGCAGCCATTACCTACCTGAAGGGAGGTTCCAAAGAGCATGGAGAGAGGCTGTTCTTAGTGGTCTCAAGTGATCTCAAGTTGCAGTGGGGGAGGTCTAGGTTGGATATTAGGAAAAACTAGGAGGGTGGTGAAGCACTGGAATGGGTTACCTAAGGAGGTGCTGGAATCTCCATCCCTAGGGGTTTTTAAGTCCCAGCTTGACAAAGCCCTGGCTGGGATGGTTTAGTTGGGGTTGGTCCTGCTTTGGGCAGGGGGTTGGACTCTATGACCTCCTGAGGTCTCTTCCAGTCCTATGAATCTATGATTTCAACTTTGGAGGATTTTTTAAAGATCTTTTTTCTGATAAACCATTTTCTAAAATCAACATGAATTCACAAAATGTTTCTATTTACTTGAATCTGTGTTTCCACTCTTTTCCCCCTTACCAAAAAAAAAAAAAAAAAAAAAGCAGCTCTGGTTGAAAACTATCCCCCAGTTCCACTTCAGAAAATATTATAGAAAAAACCAGCAAGGGAGATGGGCAAGGTAAGGCAAGATGACTTCACAATCTCAGTCTTTTCCATTTCTAATTTCTATTGTTCTCAGATTCTCCTAGATTCCCCTGTACATTAGAGTCCTGGAGAAAGAAGGTCTCCAAATCTTGATTCTGAGCAATGTCACTTGATTAAGTGATCAATCCAAAAATGGTAACCTACAGTAAGTGGGATTTTTAGCAGTGGTTGAGTTGTCTGCTGGCTTAAATTTATTTATGTTTACCAGTATATGTTCAGAGGCTGGCAAACAGCCAACAAAGCACTCAGTGCAATCATGTCTGTTCCTAGTACACAAATTATAAGGCTATCAGACAGGAAACCAGTCACCATAAATACAAGCTTTGCTGAATAGCCTGCTCAATGACAGCAAGTTAGCTCACATTCACCAGCTTAGCTCACTGAAAGCCAGAATCTGTCCAATTTGGAGCCTAATCCAAAATTCATTGAAAGGAATGGAAAGGCTTCCCTTGATTTAATGGTCTTAGGGTATGTCCACACTGCAATAAAACACCTGCAAATGCTCCAGGTTGGCTGACTTGGGCTCATGTCACTATAAAATTGCAGTACACATGTGACAGGGTAAGGTCACAGGTGACTCCTTGGGGGTGCCTCCGGAGTGCTGACATGTCCACTGCCACTTGACTTCCTGCTCTCTGGGGCGTCTCATCGCCCGGTCCTGCTGGGCCAGCTCTACTGGTCTCTCTCAGCCAAGACCCGGGGCTGAAATCCCTGCCCCTCCCCCTCGAAGCAGTACAGACATTTAACCTCTTCAGGTCTGAGAAGAGTGCTGTTTAGGGCCCAGCTTCCTGGGATACCACTCCCTTAATGGGATCAAACCCCACAGAATGAGGAAGCCACCCTTTAACAATTAGGTAAGCCACCCCAAAGAATTAGGTAAGCCACCCTTCCCCAGGTAATAATTGTTTACCCTGCGTTTGATATAAGTTTTATTTTCTAAGTACATGAAGTAGGATTTAAGTGGTAATAAGTGAGAACATACACAGCAAAGTAGGTTACAAATCAAAAGAAACAAAAATGCTTGGCTAACTCTACACTGAAAATTCAATACAAACTTTTCAAACTCACCCTAAAACCTCTTTTCCAGCTGCCCCTCCAAACCAGGACTGTCTCCCCACCCTGGGGTCTTCAGCTCCTTCCCTCAGGTGCAGCCCAGCCAAAAGACCAAAAAATTCCTACCTTCCTATTCTTTTTAAATAATTCATTTATTTCATGGGGCCACCTGGCCGCTCCCTACCAACCACTGCTAAGCCCTAAGGATGGAAGGCTATTTGCATATGATTGCCCACACACTGAGGCCTCCCTTGATGACTTTCACACATTTAAAAATCATAAATGATTTCCTACTCCATATGTCTAATTGTACACACAAGAATGATACACACATCAAAATTAGATAAACAGAACTAAGGGATCATGACATGAAGATTGATAGGTTACATGAAATAATTGCTCAAAGCACCTTTGAGTTATGTATCTTCATATCCATGAGGGGGTCTATCACAGCACACACTTGGAGTTGGGTGCAGCCCAGACTGAGACCCTGTGAGGGGGAAGGCTCCCAAAACCCAAGCCTGAACACAGCGATCTGATAACCATACAGTCTGAACCCTTTCAGACAAATCAGCTGGAGATCTAATCCAGACCAAATCATTCATCCTACAATAATCTCAGTAGCAGTGGTGCCATGCAATAGCTTTAAGATTATGGCATTTTAGTATTTGTGGTCCTGGTCCCAGACTGATTCAAACTTCTTTTTGAAGGCACACATTTTTTCCCTCATGGTGTCACTGCAGGCCAAATTTAAGATTGGGTGCCCTGACTGCCTTTTCATACCTTAATATATTTAAAAAATTTTTGAGGGTTAAGTCTGAATTTCTCAGACTTATAAGGCATGGTCTTAGGCAAATTAATCCTATCATGTATTTCATCCTAAATTACCAATATGTATTCTCAACTGTTCACTCCACCGAGACCCAGCTTTGTGTGGGCGTAGAAGAGTATAGACCAATGGTCTCCAAACTTTTTAACCACTAGATCGCTTTTTCAATCTAAGTGCA
The DNA here is from genome assembly GCA_019425775.1 of Rafetus swinhoei. Taxonomy (NCBI): domain Eukaryota; kingdom Metazoa; phylum Chordata; order Testudines; family Trionychidae; genus Rafetus; species Rafetus swinhoei. The sequence continues at coordinate 40,485,887 of CM033434.1, read as the reverse complement.
ATGTGAGATCTACCTCAAACCCAAATACCCTTGCCTGGCTTCCTTCCCGCCCCTTCTTTGAGGCCTTGCCCCTGCTGCACCCCTTCGCCGAGGCCTCACCCTGCTCGCTCCATTTCCCTTCGTCCCCGAATCTCATTCACTTTCCCCAGGCTGGGGTAGGGAGTTGGGGTGCAGGCTCTGGTCTTGGGCCAAGGGGTTTGGAGGGGACTCCCTGAAGGAAGGGAGAGAGGAGGAATGGGTTCTGGAGTGCCCTAGGGGATGGGGCATTCGCCGGGGGAGCGCAGGGTTGGGGGCTTGAGTCCCTCTAACCCCCCCCCCACCCCAGTATGGCCAGATAGCCAACACCAGCTGCCCCAGGGATATACCTGGCTCCCGCATTAGGAAGGCAAGATAAAGCCTGATGGAAGGGAGGTGGGGTGGACTCTGAAGCGGCCTAGGGAATAGGACGACTTAGAGGGGACACTGCGGATGTGTGTTACTAGCAATTCTTTTCCTGAACAATATGTTGCATCCAGAGTCTAGAAGCATGCACATAAACAAATCTTCATGCTCTATGTTTGTGACTGGAGGCTCAGGGATAAAAGCAAACAGAAAAAAAACCTCCAGCAGGGGTGGATATAGGGCAGGGTGAGCGGGGCGGCTGCCCCGGCCCCGCGCTTCAGTAGGCCCCGCTTTGAAGTGTCCTTGAGCGCTTTGATGCAGCTTTTGTTCCTCTGGACGTCGACCCCAGTCGCGGCCCGCTCCTTCTCGATGGTCGCCAAGGAGAAGCCCTGCGGTTCTTGGAGAAGTCCACGCTCCACAGGATGAACTGGGCGAAAGCCGCCCGCTGTCTTCTGGGCGGCTTCTTTTTTCTCTTTTTCTTTTGGTTGCCTGGGGTTGCAGATGCCGCGGGAGCAGCAGCGCCCGGTTGCGCTGCATTCATCGCAGAGCAGTTTCTCCGGCCACCAGCACCACCCCGCCCTTCTTCTTCAGAAGCCAGTTGGCTCTCCACTGCCAGGCGCTTCGAGCGGAGCCGCTCTCGCCCTTCACGCCACCCACTGGAAGCCAGAGCTGCTGCAGGCTGCTAATATAGCCTGGACCCGGACGCAACCGAATCAACTTCCCGGCCCTCCTGTCTCGGCCTCTCTGGCTCTCCTCGAAAAGTGTGTGTCTGAAACCCCGAAATCCCAAGAGCCACCTGAGGCCTCCCGTTATTCCACAACAGCCAGGCATCTTGATCGGAGCTGGAGAGTATTTCTTTCTCTAACCTTGCTCCTAAGGAATGACCCATCGCTTGCTTGGGAGCAAGGTGAAGGGGAAAGAAGTGGGGGGGAGATCAACACCAAAGCTTTGCACACACCCACAGTTCTGCGCTCAGACTGGACCAGTATTTGATTTTTTTTCTCTCGACGAATGTTAAATTTTCCCGCCTTGTCTCTAAACTGAAAGAGGAACAGGAATGAATGAACAAATAAATCGACTTATGAAGGAATTCAACAGATGATTTGGAGCGGGTGGGGAGGAATGGTTTTAAAACGGAGCGGGTGAATTTATCAGACAAGATTATCAAGGATCCAACGCCATGTTCTCGAGGTCCCTAAACTCTGAATGCCAGATGCTGGGACTAGAGGACAAGCGATAGATCACCAGGCAAGTGCCTTGTTCCGTTCATGCCTTCTGAAAGATCGGGCACCGGCCACTTCAGCTGTTTGTGTTGACAGTAGAGGTGAACACAGCAAAGGAAAGAAAAGAGGCTCTCTCATTGGTTTATTTAGGATCCTCATTCTCATTGGGTCAGCGGAGCTGTACTCCTATTAGCCAATCAGGATGGAGGAATTGCTCAGCTCTTGGGTTATAGTAAAAAAGGCTTAAATATTCTATGTTGTTGAGACAAAAAAGGATATTGAAGGTAGTTTATGGCTGCTTAGGAGGAAAGGAAATTGCATAGGTAAAGTCTTGTTCACTTTGGGTGGAGCTATATGTTTTCTGTGGTTAGGCTGTATAAGCTACTCCCTGAGGGGTTGCAGAAACTTTGCCTGTTGATAATTTGGTTTGTTGTACTGAAATATCTGAGGACTAAGAACTTTTTATGGGGAGAGGAGTCCTGCGGAGACTAAGAAAAGCCAAACTGTGCTGTGCCATCTATAGCTCTAGAAAGGCTGAAGACCTGAGCAAGCTGTTGAGAGGTTTTCCTCTTCTGGGGTCTTGCACTGAGTACTAAGGCAGTGTTTTATGTGAAAAAGCACCACCTAGCAACAGTAATTACATTGAGCTACATGGTCTTCATGACAGAAATCATTCCAGGTTACAGGCATTGCATATTCCACCAGATTACATTGCATATAATTATGCTGTGTGTGCATATAACACATTAAAACTTTGCCTCACTTTGTGGCCAGCTAAGAAGTAATATGTAGATAGCCAGCAGGGCTGAATCTGGGATATGTTCATTTGCATGTTTCTGAAAATGCGTTCCTTAAATGAGAAATTGTCACATAGATATAGACGGGATATTTTTCTCAAAGGTATATCTGATAAAGTTGGACTTCCAGCTCTGAGTTTTCATTAGAATTAGGCTATTTCAGTTGGGCCTAATTGCTATTTGTGATTTTGAAAACCTTTCTCTAAAGGTCTAAAAGGATGCAGAAATATAGGAGTATTGAGAGGCCAATCATGCAGGATTTCACTGCTGTAGGGGTTTAAAAATTATGTTGGCAGGTGAATATACTGCTTAATGTTTGTAATCCTCAGACACACATATTTGTCATGTGGTTGCTATTGCATTTGTTTGTGAAGAAGAATTTTTAAACTTTTTTGAAAATGACCTGTGTAAAGAAATGGACTTTAATGACATAATTGAAAAATGTGCTGCCAGAAGAGCTAGACAGCTATAATAGACTTAATACAAATGAAAATTTGTAATTATTAATGCAGAATTTTGTTTACGAATGAATTACAATATAATTAAAATAAAAATTATCCAACTAAATTAAGTTTCTAACAAATTTACCCAATTCACATTTAATATGAAAATAGCCTTCAATTTGCGCATTTGACTCCTTTTTTCTATTTTTTTCTCCAAAGGGGGTCCCGCGAAATTGTGCTGCCCTGGGCCCCGCAAAACTCTCATCTGCCCCTGAAACCCAGTATTGTTTATTTATAAATATACTTTCTGTGCCTGTTGAATTGTGCAGCTTCTAATCATGATAGAGAGACTATGATCTAGCCCCTTTGCTTTCTTAATTACTGCTGGTAACACCACACAGAAAAGGCCAGCTAATTGCTGGAAATTCTGACAGCTGATTCTTATGGCCCCATGATCTATGTATTAAAATTGAAAATACTATTCTCAGGAGTCCTGGTTTAATGACAGACACAGAGCAATGGAAAGGAGGTAAGGATCTTGCAGAAAAAGGGGTTTTTGTGCAAAAAGAAAACGTCCACACTGCTTGTTTTTGTGCAAAAACCCCAGCGCAAAAACGGATTGGCAGCAAATATGCAAATGAGATCACGACTCATACAAATGAGTCCCTCGTTAGCATATTTGTTGCCAAGAAAACTCGTAGTGCAGATGTAGCCTGAGAGGGTCAAATCATGGCCAACTGCTTATAACGAGGGCTACTTACAGCCCAAGGCTGGAGTCCCCCCTCTATAAGACACCAAACCAGTCACTAAGTACACTTCAGCTGCCAATCTGGCCAGCAAAAATTTACAGAGGCAGTCCTCTTAGACACCCCAGCTTCACCTGTGCCATAACCACCACCACTCCATACACAGGTAAGAGCTTATAAAACCCAGTCTCACAAGCTCCGAAGAGATTCTCCCAATCCCAAAGGACCAGCCACAGTCCCAGGTCAATTTATACCTCAGATCTTACCCAAAAGATCCTTTAAAATCTAAAGGTTAAATAAAAGAAAGAAAAGGTTGAGAGTAGAATTGTTAAAGAAAGCACATTACATACATCAATCACCCTGTTCTTGATGAAGGCTCTCAGCAGATGAAATAAACTCCTAGCTTACAAGTCTCTGGAGTACATCCTATGTTAGGATGTGTCGCCGCTTCTTCCTGGCTCTCTGTCCCTAGCAAAGGTGCTTCTGGAGTGGAGAGCAAGAGTGAAGACCAAGAGGGAGGCATCCTCATGATACTTTTATAACCTTGCCCATGCGGAGGGAAATCCATTGTTCTCCTGGGTGATTGTGCCTTCCAAATGGGGCTGATCACTTGATCACCAAACCAGTCTATGTCCTTTTTAGGCAAGGAGCCATGGAGTATCCAAGTGTGTTCTTCTCGGGCAGGGGGCCATACTCATAACTTTATATACAAAAATCATACAAGTATATGAGTGGCATAGACAGAATCAGCGTAGCATAAGCTTTCATTAGACACCTCACAGGGCCCACTCTGCACAGAATTTGGGGCAAATACAGACAGCAATGATCTGCGTACTCACATTGAAATCCAGTAACATGACAAAAGGACAGTCTGGAATTTTCTGTCATTTGGAGCTATCTGGATACTCTGCCCCTGTGTGCTCACCTTGGCTGAGGAGAGTCTAAGCCAGTGTTTCCCAATTTTATTTGGCTGAGGAACCCTTTTCAGCTTTTCAGAATTTCAAGGAACCCCTAGGTTTGTCAAGCAAAAAAAAAAGGGGGGGGGAGAGGGACCCACCAATGTATGAAAATCACATTCCTTCCCCAAGACCCCCCCACCCCCATTCATTAAGGGCTCATCCGCTCTGTTCCCCTCCTCTCCATCACTTGCCATCCCCAGCCCTTATACACTCTCACTAGGTTGAGACAGGATGTGTGGGGTGGGAATGAGGGATTTGGGTGTGGGAAGGGGTGAGAAGTACAAGCTCTGGGAGGGAATTTGGATGCAGGAGAAGGGGATGTTGGCTCAGGGAGGGGGCTCCAGGTTTGGGAGTGTTGGGCTCAGGTGGAAGGTTGGGGTGCTGAGCAAGCCATGGGCTTGTGGATGTGAGGGTGCAGGAGTTTGGGCTGGATATGTGAGGGACTCAGGGCAAGAAGGTTGTGAGTATGATGGGCTCAGGACACAGATTTGTGATGTGTGGATAAGAACATAAGAACATATGTTCTTATTCATGACCAGGGGAGGTCATTTCAGGGCTCCTGGTTCTCCCCCCCCTCTGACACACACTAGGCTTCTTTGCACCTCTATCCCCTGCAACCCAACTGAGCTGCCCACCCCTGCTGGGTCCCTGCACCTTCCCCAAAACCATCCCCCACAATCCAAGGGAGTGCAGCACCAGTTCCCTGCAGCCCCTCACAGCCCAGCTAAGCTGCCCGTCTGTTCTGTATGCCCTCCCTCATCCACCTCAGCCCAGCTGAGCCCTGCACTGGTTCCCTGCATGCCTCCCCCACAGCACAGTTGAGCCACGTTTCCCTGCACCTCCCCCAAGCCCCGCAAAACTGCTGAGCCAAGTGCTGATTCCCTGACCCTTCCTCCTCTTGAGTCTAGCCCTGGTTCCCGGCATCTCCCTCCTCCTGTAGCCAAGCTGAGCTCTGAGCTCCACACACACACCCCCATCCCACAGCCCAGCCCAGCCCAGCTCCCCGGACCTCCCCACTCTGCAACCCAGCTGAGCTCAATTTCCCTGCACCTTCCCCCAAACCATGCAGACATGCTGAGCCAGCGCTGATTCCCTGCCCCTGTCTCCCTCCTTCCCTCCCCTTGGCTGTGTCTACACTGGTGCGATCTTGTGCCAAAGCGACCGCTCTTGCGCAAAAACTTCTTTCCTGTCTACACTGGCCGTGTGTTCTTGCGCAAGTACACTGACGTTCTCATGTATGAAATCAGGGCTTCTTGCACAAGAACTATGATGCTCCCGCTCAGGAATAAGCCCTTTTGCGCAACTGTTCTTGCGCAAGAGGCCAGTGTGGACAGGCAACATGCATTTCTTGCGCAAGAAAGCCCTATGGCTAAAATGGCCATCGGCACTTTCTTGGGCAAGAGAGCGTCCACACTGCCATAGATGCTCTTGTGCAAAAGCACAGCTCACATGGCAGTGTGGACGTGTTCTTGCACAAGAACTCTTGCGCAAGATGTTCTTGCGAAACCGCCAGTGTAGACATAGCCTAAGAGTTTCCTCGCATGAGAAAAATGAATTTTGTGTTGTGCACCAGTATTGAGTTCATGTGGCTTGTTTGGATGTGCCACTGTGGCACCCGTTATTAATAAATATTTTTAAACCTTTACCTTTTCTCTCTGCTGCCATGTCTCCCCTTGTTCCATCAGCTCCCCTGGTGCCTGCTGCCTCCCAATTCCTCACTCTCCTCTGCTGTCCTGACTCCTGCCCTTCTCACTGCCCTCAGCCCTCCTGCAACCTGCCCCCCTCCACCAGCCCTTCTCTCTTCCCTGTGCCCACTCCTCCAGTAGCCCCACTCTGATCATGTGAGCTATCCCTCCTCATCCCCTCTCCTAACACCTCCCTCTACAAACCTGTCCTGCATCTCTCCTCTGGTGCTAGTCCCTCCCTGCAGGTGTCTGCCCTTCTGCTTCACCCCCAGAATCCCCTGGCACTTGCACCTTCTCTTACTCCTGCACCCTCCTGTTGCGTCCCCCTTCCCTCACTGCCCCACCCCCTTTGTCCTCTTTTTCCCTGATGCCCACCCCTCACCACCCTCTGCCCCTCATGCCCCTTGCCCTCACACATGACTTGCTCCATCCCGGCCTTCCTCATGCCCACCCCTTCTTTCAAGCCTTCTCCCAGCACCTCCCCTCTCCCCTTTAGCCCCCAATGCCCTTACCCTCTCCCCTCCCAGCATCACCCTGTCCCCCTCCCACTGACACCTCCCCTCCTGCCTTTTCCTCATTGTTTGCACTTGGCCCCTGGCATTTGTCTCTCCTCTACCCTGTCCTTTTGGTGCCTTCCCCTCTCTTCCCCCTCTCCCCTCCCCCTCCGCACAAGCCCCTTCCTCTCCCAGCCCTTCCCCTTCCCCTACCTTCTGCCTTCCACTTTGCGGGGCTGGAGTCTGCGCTCCATCTCCGGACTCGCAACTCAGCCACGCGGCGCAACACAGAGTCCAGCAGTTTAAAAATCCCGGGCTGTGACGTTACGTCACGCCCGGGCATCTCCCCGCTCACCGGTTTGAGCACGCCGCGCAGGGCAGCAGCAGCTGGCAAGGGGGAGCTCAGTGAAGGTTGCGCAAGGCAGGGACAGGATGGGGACGGGGACGGGGACGGGGGAGAGACGCTCTGGGGCCGGGGTGGGAGGACACATGGGGGGGCCGGGGCCCACTCCAGTTCCAAATATTGGTGGAGCATGGGCACCACGAGCCCATACAACTCGCCGCCCATGCCTCTGCTGGCTAGCCATCTCTCTCTCTCTTTCAGAGGGGGCAGGGGAGTGCTGGCTCCTCGCAGAACCCCTAGTTTTGCTTTGCGGAACCCCAGGGTTCCCCGGAGCACCAATTGGGAAACACTGGTCTAAGCTAAAGACACTTGTAATTTGCACTCAGGTTAGCACTAGGACTGTGTGAAACCTTTGTTTAAACCAGGAGGGAGGGTCAGGCTAGATTAATACCAGGTATTTAAATTTCTTAGAGTTATCTCAGAACTCTTTCACAGAGCCAACAAGAATCAAACAGGAATTTTGATTTTGCAGAGAAAACAATTTAAAAACTAAGGGCTGAATTTTGCTCTCAACTACACGAGCCAAACTCCTCCTTGACTTCAATGGCCCATGTTCCTGTGTATCCCTGGGCTAGAATGTGGCCCTAGAGGGATAGAAACTCTGCAACAGGAAATAGACAGGAGCTAGAAATCAGAGATGCTGAACTCACTCGTACCAGTATAATTCAGACAAACCTCTTTCATTTTAGTGGAGCTCCTAGAATATATATTGTTTAAAATGAAAGCAGAATCATGTCCAAAAAGAGCAATAGGGATTGGGGAAAAAGACAATGAATAAAATGTACTGAGCCTATTGGTATTTCCAAGTGTCTGATTTCAGATGTCTTCTGGCAGGAAAAATTAGCCTTTTGATATTTATTCTGTTTAATGATACTTCCTTTAACATACTGTTAATTGCCTTTTGAGTGACTTGCACAGTCTTTCTCTGCCATTATCTCCCTATCTAATGTGGGACTGACAGCAGATGGCATATCTATTGTCTTACCAGAAGATATATCAGACTTACCTTTAAAAAAAGATTTACATCCTGAATCCATCTGCAGCACAGGTAAAAATGTTTCCTAGGCTGATGGTTCTGGACTTTATCTATATTTGCAGAGACGTAGCTAGAATAATAGCCAACCCTGTTGCAAAATTATTCCCCAATTACTAACCTAAATATTTTTAAACAACAGAACATTTTATATTTCACTGGGTTAAAGTCCTGAATGTAATGGCTAAATTAATATTTCTAGATACCTGCTTCATATTTGCCCAGAGGAGAGTCACTAACAAATTAAATGTTTGCATATTACTATGGGAAAGCTTTATCTCATATCATGAAAGCGCACTCCCTCTAGGATGTGATCTGTGAAATAAATAATCCACTTTTGGGGATAAGTGATATGGAAGATAACGGTTACCATTCTGAGACTGCCAAAATTTGGGTTGGAGGAGAGGAGAAGGTTCTGGATATAGAATCTGTCTCTATAGTAGATCTGGATAGCTAATGCAGCAGCCTGTGGAATATCCTTAACTCAGCATCTGTAGCCTCCTATGTATGCTGAATAAGCTTTCTTGCGCAAAAGCTGTCAAATTCTATTGTAAAATGAAATGGGAATAGTGACCATAATATAATAACATTCAACATTCCTGTGGTGGGAAGAACACCTCAGCAGTCCAACACCCTGGCATTTAATTTCAAAAAGGGGAATTACACAAAAATGAGGAGGTTAGTTAAACAGAAATTAAAAGGCACAGTGACTAGAGCCAAATCCCTGCAAGCTGCATGGAAACTTTTTAAAGACACCATAATAGAGGCCCAACTTAAATGTATACCCCAAATTAAAAAACATAGCAAGAGACCTAAAAAGAGTCACCGTGGCTTAACCACCATGTGAAAGAAGCAGTGAGGGACAAAAAGGCATCTTTTAAGAAGTGGAAGTCCAATCCTAGTGAGATAAATAGAAAGGAACATAAACACTGTCAAATCAAGTGTAAAAATGTAATAAGAAAAGCAAAAGATTTTGAGAACAGCTAGCCTAAAACTCAAAAGAAATAACAAAATGTTTTTAAGTACATTAGAAGCAGGAAGCCTGCTAAAAACCTGTGGGTCCCTAGGCGATCGAACTATAAAGGCACAATCAAGGCGATAAAGCCATTGCGGAGAAACTAAATGATTTCTTTGCTTCAGTCTTCACGGCTGAGGACGTTGGAGAGATTCCCAAATCTGCACCATCCTTTGTGGGTGATGAATCTGAGGAACTGTCCCGGATTGAAGTGTCATTAGAGGCGGTTTTGGAACAAATAGAAAAACTTAATGTTAACAAATCTCCGGGACCGGATGGCATTCATCCAAGGGTTCTAAAAGAACTCAGATGGGAAATTGCTGAACTATTATCTGTGGTTTGTAACCTATCCCTTAAATCGGCTTCCGTACCTAATGACTGGAAGGTAGCCAACGTGACACCAATATTTAAAAAGGGCTCTAGAAGCGATCCGGGCAATTACAGACCGGTAAGTCTAACTTCGGTACCGGGCAAATTAGTCGAAACAATAGTAAAGAATAAAATTGTGAAGCATGTAGAAGAACATAATTTGTTGGACAAAAGTCAACATGGTTTCTGTAAAGGAAATCCTGTCTTACTAATCTATTAGAGTTCTTTGAAGGGTTAACAAACATGCGGACAAGGGGATCCAGTAGATATAGTATACTTAGATTTTCAGAAAGCCTTTGACAAGGTCCCTCACCAAAGGCTCTTGTGTAAATTACATAGCCATGGGATAAGAGGGAAGGTCCTTTCTTGGATTGAGAACTGGTTAAAAGACAGGAAACAAAGGGTAGGAATAAATGGTAAATTTTCAGAATGGAGAGGGTAACTAGTGGTGTCCCCCAAGGGTCAGTCCTAGGACCAATCCTGTTCAACTTATTCATAAATGATCTGGAGAAAGGTGTAAGCAGTGAGGTGGTAAAGTTTGCAGATGATACCAAACTGTTTAGGATAGTCAAGACAGAAGCAGACTGTGAGGGACTCCAAGAAGATCTCACCAAACTGAGTGATTGGGCAACAAAATGGCAAATGAAATTTAATGTGGATAAGTGTAAAGTAATGCACATCGGGAAAAATAACCCCAACTATACGTACAGTATGATGGGGGCTAATTTAGCTACGACAAATCAGGAAAGAGATCTTGGAGTTATCGTGGACAGTTCTCTGAAAACTTCCACACAGTGTGCAGCGCGGTCAAAAAGGCAAATAGGATGCTAGGAATTATTAAGAAAGGGATAGAAAATAAGACCCAGAATATCTTACTGCCCCTCTATAAAACTATGGTACGCCCACATCTTGAATACTGTGTACAGATGTGGTCTCCTCACCTCAAAAAAGATATTTTGGCCTTGGAAAGGGTTCAGAAAAGGGCAACTAAAATGATTAGGGTTTTGGAACGGGTCCCATATGAGGAGAGGTTAAAGCGACTGGGACTTTTCAGTTTAGAAAAGAGGAGACTGAGGGGATATGATAGAGGTATATAAAATCATGAGTGGTGTGGAGGGCCGATAAAGAAAAGTTATTTATTAGTTCCCTAAATAGAAGAACTAGAGGACACCAGATGAAATTAATGAATAGCAGGTTTAAAACTAATAAAAGAAAGTTCTTCTTCACACAGCGTGTAGTCAGCCTGTGGAACTCCTTGCCAGAGGAGGCTGTGAAGGCTAGGACTATAATAGAGTTTGAAGAGAAGCTAGATAATTTCATGGAGGTTAGGTCCATAAAAGGCTATTAGCGAGGGGATAAAATGGTGTCCTTGGCCTCTGTTTGTCAGAGGCTGGAGAGGGATGGCAGGAGACAAATCGCTTGATCATTGTCTTCGGTCCACCCTCTCTGGGGCACCTGGTGCTGGCCACTGTCGGCAGACAGGATACTGGGCTAGATGGACCTTTGGTCTGACCCAGTACGGCCGTTCTTATGTTCTTATGTAAATGGGTTAATATCAGGCTTTAAGTGAAACGTGGTTACCACTCCTTTATTTCCATCCAGGAATTTGATCTCATGTATTTGAATTTTCCAATCCATTTACAGCTGCTAATTCATATCTTCAGCTTTCCAAAAGTTTAATCAGGACTGGATTGCTACTCGTGTTGGTTGTACAGGATATTAAAAAAAAACCAAAACCCTTGAGCTATGTCTCCACTGCAGGCTTTTTGCTCAAGAACAGTCATTCTTGTGCAAAAGCTTGCTCAGCGTCTACACTGCATGCGTGTTCTTGCGCAAGTAAATTTACAGTAAGGCGTCGGAACTGAGGGCTTCTTGTGCAAGAGTTCTGATGCTCCATACGAGGAAGAAGCTCTTGAGCAAGAAGGCAGTGTGGACGGGCAGCACGAGTTTTTTGCACAAGAAAAAATGCAGATGGTCGCCTGGACACTCTGTACCCGCACTCACAGCTCGCTACTTCCTGCTTGCCGGACCCCTCCTTAAAGGCACACATACCCTGCATACGCCGCATGGCAGCAGCAGCACAGCCAGCAGCTCCACTACATGGCTCTGCCTGCTGTACCTCCAGGAGCCCAGGATGTCTGCCCTGGAGCCACCCTGTGAGCTTCCACCCCCATCCCAGCAGCCACCCCAAGGCTCCCAGCAGCCATGGAGGGGCAGCAAGCGGTGCGCCCCATGCTGGTTGGGGGCAGAGGTCAAGGCCCTCCTGGACCTATGGGGGCAGGAGGAAGCCCTCCACGACGCCCGGTCCTGTCACTGCAACGCCAACATCTTCAGCCTCATGGCCCAGGCACTAGCCGAGCACAGACATCCAGCCTGGACCCTTGAACAAGTCTGGGCCAAAGTTAAGATGCTGAGCCTGGCCTATATGAGGGCCACTGAAGGCGAGGGGGCAGGAGCTGACACCTGCCTCCACTACGAGCGGCTGCATGCCATCCTGGGGGAGAGGGAGGTCCAAGGGCCCTCACCAGTGGTCAACTCTGGGCTGCGCACCCCAGTGGTCAGGCCACCTGACCTGGAGGAGGAGGGCGACCTGACCACCAGCTCCGAGGATGATGGAGAGGACTGCCCCATCATCCTCCACCTCGAGCCAGTGCCCAGCAGCCAGGACATTTCCTGGGCCTCGTCCGAGGCCGGCGACGGATCCTCCAGTGAGTGTTGCAGTTCTCACTCGCAAGGGTGGGTGAGGTAGGTGACCGGGGTTGGGGGAGGGGGAATCAGTCAGGCAGTTCGAGCTGCACACTGTGAAGCAGTATGCAGCACGTGCAACCTCATGCAGCCTGACTATGTGGCATGTGGACACAACAGGCAGATCCAGGGCACGCCTGGGACCCTGCTGCTCACACACGTCCTGCTCAGGGGAGGGAGGGGGGATGCTGGCTGGAAGCAGCCAAGCCCCAAGGGCGAAGGCCACACCCCACACATCCCGAAGGGTGCCGCACAGAGACAGCACGAAGCCATGCCTGCCCTTGTGACACAGCAGCTGCTCCTGTGAAAAGCACAGTGAGACACCCCTGTGAGCGCAGCCCCCCACAGAGCCCCTCGGCTTCTCCCAGCCCCTCTGCTGCCCCCGACGGAAGCCCCCCACACTTCCCAAGGCTACTTGTCCAAGGGCTGGGTGGACGGGGAGCAGGGAAGCAGGCAGCCCGGGCCTCTGGCCCACTGAGTCTTGCTGCAGGGACAGTTCACTCCCCAGGAGCCTTAGCTGCATCTCCGAGGAAATCAATTGACAGTAGTCTGAGAACCCAGACCTCGTCTGCCACACTTTCTCCCAAGCAATGTGGGGATGTGTACTCAAACATGACTACAGCATCAACGGTGTATGCTCACAGACAGTGACAAGAGTAGAAGCCATGTGCTCTACCTTGGGGAGGGAGTGTACACAGTTCAAGCAGATGGACAGAATGCCAAGTGGCTAGGACACAGACAAGGTCTTCATTCACAGTGATGTCTCCCAAGGGTTACAATCCATGGAGGATCACTTCACTCCCAGGATTTGAATCACTTCACACACACACACAGGAGACCGATTGGGCCCAAGCCACAGTTGTGTGGTGTAACATGAGGCTCATGGAGGAGGGCACAGGGCTCAGGGACACCGTGGGCAGGGCTGGCTGACCGCCTCGCCGTTTTCTGTGTTCTTTGCAGTGAGACCATCCAAGAGCAAGGGACCCTCCAGCCCTGCAGCAGCAGCACCGACAACCCAGGCACCAGTCTGGCAGGCCAGGCAGCGCGCCCATCTCCTCTGGCATCATGTCCAGGCCACAGAGCGGATGGAGGAGGCGGTCAGCAGCAAGCTGCGGGCTGACATGGCGTAGTGGCAGCAGGCATGGGGCCAGTTCCTCCAGCGCTGCGACTGCATGTGCGACACCATCTCCACCCTCACATCGCACATCAGCCATACCGTGCACTATCGCATGGCCTTGCCCCACCCTCCTGACCTCCCTGCCGTGCCCATGGCCCGTCCTGCCACCCCTCCTGCCGTGCCCATGCCCCACCCCCTGCTGAACCCCATCCTGCCCACCTCCCTGTGCTGCCTGCCCCAACACAGGCTGAAGGGCGCTGATGCCTCCGCACCTGTGGATGCACTCGGAGGAGCGCCCCCTCCCAGCAATAACTCCCCCTCCCAGTTCAGAGTCCCCTCTCACTGCCCACCCTTCATCCCTATGTAAATAAAATACAGTTTATTGTTGGTTATGGGAGGTGAAGGAAAGGGAGAGGGAAGGGTTGGGGATGAGAGGGAGATGTGGATGCCAGACTGAAGCGACCTAGTGTGGGGCCTGGGAGAGCATCTGCTTGAGGGCCTCTCAGATGTGCATCCCATCATGGCGCGCCTACCAGATGGCGGCTGTCCGGGGCTGCTCAAATGCCTGGCCCTCACCTGCCATCCACCCCGGAAGGAAGGCCTCCCCCTTCCGCTCCACTATGTTGTGCAGCACACAACATGCTGTGACAACCTCTGTGATGTTCTGCTTGCCCATGTCAAGATGGGTGAACAGACAATAGAATCTGGCCTTTAGCCATCCGAAGGCACACTCCACCTGGCTGCGGGCCTGGTTCAGGTGATGGTTGAATGTTTCCCGGCTGGGGTCCATGTGTCCAGAGGCCCTGGAGGTTTTTCGCCTTCCTCTGTAGCATGGGGCACGGGTCACCGCGGGAGGATTCTCTGCATCTTGGGGTCTTTGAACCATCATTTCAAGGCCTTCAATATCTGAGATATAGGTGAGAGGATTATTCTAGCAGTGGGTGGGTGAGATTCTGTGGCCTGCATTGTGCAGGGGGTCAGACTAGATGATCAAAATGGTCCCTTCTGGCCTTAAAGTCTATGAGTCTATGAGTCCGGTGTACGGCTGCATCAGCTATGGCATGAGGGTGTAGGCCGTGTCCCCCATAATGCACAGTGGCGTGTGGACATCCCCAACTGTCAATTCCCGTTGGGGGAAGAAAGTGCCTGCCTGCAGCCTGAGAAACAGCCTGGAGTTTTGGAGGATGCGGGCGTCATGTGCCCTGCTCAACCACCCCACATATATGGCCATGAAGCGGCCTTGGTGGTCCACGAGGGCCTGGAGCACCATTGAGAAGTACCTCTTCCGGTTCATGAAGTGGGCCACTTGATGCTCCAGTGCCCGTATGGGGATGTGGGTCCCCTCCACAGTTCCCCCGCAGTTGGGGAACCCCAGGGCAGTGAAGCAAGCCACGGTTGTGTGCATGCCCCACAGGCGGATGACCCTCTTGAGCAGGATGTCGTTGATGGCTCTGACAACCTGCAGAAGGGCACACAGAAACACAAGGAACACACAGAATGAGGCAGGGCGGGTGCATGAGCCCTTGGTGGGTGCCTGCCCCCCCTCTATGCGCTCTCCCCTCAAACACGCAAGGGCCCCCTTGCCCTGGAGGTCCCCCCCCACCAGCAGGCCTATGTAAGGGAGGGATGGCACCAGCCCCTGGGTGACGGGGCTTCTCCCACTCCCCTTGTCCCTCCCCAGCCTGGAGTCTTCCCTTCTCCTGGGCAGGGACTGCAGCCCCCCTCTCCCTCCCCCCAAGGGCCTTACCTGCATGAAGATGGCACCCACTGTAGACCTGCCCACCCTGATCTGGTGTGCCACTGAGTGGTAGCTGTGCAGGGTGGCCAGCTTCCACAGGGTGATGGTGACCCTCTTGTTCCCGGGGATGGTGGGCCGCAGCTGGGTGTCATGTCTGAGGAGCGCAGGGGTGAGCCAGGCACACAGCTCCGGGAACATCTGCTTCTGCATCCTGAAGTTCTGGAGCCACTGCTGGTCGTCCCATTGCTCCAGGACCAGCCGGTCCCACCAGTTGGAACTGGTGTCGAGTCTTCAGTATCACCTCTCCATGGTCGGGAAGGGATGCCACAGTGAAGCCTCCGCATCCAGGGAGAGGGAGTCCAAATTGAGCTCAGTGTCGAGCTCATGCAGGAGTAGTGAGTCAGCGTAGAGCAGCAGCTGCAGGCACTCCAAAATGTCCTTGTGGGGCCAGAGCAGGCACAGGGCCATCCCTGGCTCCATGGCACAACAAGGAGAAGGCAAAAGTCTCCAAAGGCAGTAGGGCACAATCTGTGGTGTCCAAAGAGGCTCAGGGCAACCACAACAGGCACTGCTACAGCTTTCAGTCACTACCAGAGGTCCCAAAGCACGCAGCAGCAGAGAAACGGCTGTCCAAAGAGATCCCTTTAAGCATGTGTCTCAGAGGAGCTCCAGTCCCCACCCCCGAAAGGTACTGGTGCCCTTTTGCCCTGTCTGAAGTGGTTCCGGGGGGGAGGTCTTTGCGCAAGAGCGTCCCGCCAGTGTGGATGCTTTAAGCAGTGTGGACACGCTCTTGCGCAAGAACTTTTGCACAAAATAGTTCTTGCGTAAAAAGACTGCAGTGTAGACATAGCCATGATGTGAAAGTGTGGTGTTCATTTGTGCTAAATGAGCATAAGTGGATGTTCACTTGTACATAACATGGGGTATGTCTACACTACAGCGTTAATTCGAGTTAACTTAATTCGAAATAGTTAATTTGAATTAAGCTAATTCGATTAACGCATCTACACAGAAAATGCATTTTGAAATAGGATTTTGCTGTTTCGAAATAGCGCGTCCACACTGAGTGGACTCTGTATCAGTTAAGGCTGGCCGGAACCAGTGCTGGCAGGACACCAGGTCAGGACCTCCTGTGTGGGGCTGCTGTGTGCAGCTATCTGAGGTCCGTGCTTAAAGGGACCCTACTCCCCACCCCAGACAGCCAGTTCTCAGGTGTCTCTGCTTGCTTGTCTACCTCGATGAGGGACAGCAAAGCATTTGTGTCTCCGAGTGCTCTGGTTGCCCTCACTTGGGACACCCTACCACTCTGCAACATGGAGACAGAGCTGCCCCTGGGCACTCTGGTGCCTCTTGTGGACGCGTTGCTATCAGCCTGGCTGCACTGTCTGCAGGTTGCCATCCGGGAGGTCCATCGGGGGGCTGTCAGTATCCAGGGGGCCCTGCGGGAGAGCTTCCACCCCAAGGAGCACTAACAGTCTCCGTGGTCTGCCCCATTGGGAGCTTGTGCCTCATTCCTCCCTCACGTCCTTCCACTTACCCCTTCCTCATCCCCCTTCCTAATGTCAAATAAAATACACGTATTTTCAAAAATATAAACTCTGTTTATTTAACACAACGGGGGGGGGGGGGAATGAACCTCTGGGGAGACTGGGGAAAGGGGGCAGGAGAGAGGGTGGGAGAGGGGAGGGGGAAAACTGGGAGGAGGGAGCTGGAAGGGGAAACAAGGGGAAGAAGGGGAGGAAGCTCAGGGCTCAGGGGTGGGGGTCTCGCTGGGCCACATGTCTCCCAGCACGGCGGGTGCGGGGGCCTCGGCGTTCCCGGGGGGATGGGGAGGAGGGTGTGGAGGTTGAGGTGGGGGGTGTGGAGATAGAGGAGCAGGGTGAGGAGGTTGAGGAGGGAGAGGCAGGAGGGGGAGAAGCAGTGGGAGGAGGAGCAGGAGCTGGGGAGGCAGCAGGCGCGGGAGCAGCATGAGGCAACACGCTCTGCACCAGGGTCTGCAGATGGGCACAGATGGCACAACCCTGGACAAGCAGCTCCCGCCGGAACTCCCGTTCTTCCTGTGCCTGCTGCTCCATGATGCAGGTCTGGTTTCGCAGGGCCGCTAGGTGCTGCTTGTGGTATCCCTGCAGTATTGCGGTGGTCCTGTGGAGCCCTGGGGTGCAGGAGCATGTCCCGGGCAGGGTGGTGCACCCTGCACGTGCAGCTGGTGTGGCTGTGGAGAAAGAAGAGAAGTGGTCAGTTCTCCCTGCGGACACAGTGGGTGAAGCCCAGCCCCCCTGTGCGAGGTGAGGATGACCGTGCCCTGCACCGTCAGAACCATTGTGCTTGCCCATAGGCCATGTTTGGAATGTCCAGCTATCCCTGGGAGTGGCAGGTGCCCCGAGACTGCACCCATGCCCCTGTGCTGTGTATAGTGCGGCTGAGGTGGGGGGAGATGTCCCCTGCCTCTGTGTAGAGGGGGCGTGTGAAGGGAAGGCATCCTGCTGTGTCCCACCCCGGGGTCAGGAGCGTGTCAGGTCTCTTCACACACGCGTGTGCCTATCAGGTCATGGCCCCTGGGTGTCATGCAGCTGGAGCCACCTGCCCAAGGGTGGCATGGCATGAGCTCGCACCTGCACAGGTTGCTGCGTGATGTGTGGTAGGCAAGGGCCACACGCACGGTCCCTGATCTCCTTCCCCGCCCTCCCCCCTGGGTAGGGGACGGTGATGGCACTTACCTGGTGTGGCCTCCCCGGACGACCCTGCTGACTCCGGTGCTGGGCCATCTGTGATGGCCCCTCTGCCGTGCCCAGGTCAGGGCCCTCCAGTCCCAGCTCGCTGCCCCCCAGGGTGGCGCTGACCGTCCCGCCCCCCAGGATGTGGTCGAGGGTGGGGAAGTAGGGGCAGGTGTCAGCCCCTGCTGCGGCGCTGCCCCTGGTGGCCCTGGCGTACACCTGCAGCAGCTCCTTGACTTTGAGGTGCACCTGCTCCTGGGTGCGCCTGTGGCCCTTTCTGGCCATGATGGCCGCTATGTGGCTGTAGACGGCCGCGTTCCTCCGCCTAGTGCTGAGATCATGGACATTGGGGGCCTCCCCCCAAACTTCAAGGAGGTCCATGATCTCCACACTAGTCCACGAGGGCGTGCGCCGTCTACGGCCTCTGGCTGGCCCCTGGGTGCTGGGGGACTGGGTGGGGGATGGCTGGCTGCCACTGGCTGCCATTGTGCGGCCACTGGGTGAGGGGCTGCGGCTGCTGGCAGGCCTGGCTCTGGCACGTGGTGTGTGGCCAGAGTCTACCCCTTTAAGGGCTCTGGGCCTGGGGAGAGGAGAAGAGTTTTCCTGGTTTGGTCCAGAGTGGCCACCAGGGGGAAACTGGGAAGGGCTGGAGGCCAGCTAATTCGAATTAAGAGTCTACACAGCACTTATTTCAAATTAGCTATTTCGATTTTGGCGTTACTCCTCGTAGAATGAGGTTGACCAAATTCAAAATAAGCGCTCTGCTATTTCAAATTAAATTGAAATTTATAATATTAAAATTAAATCTATAATAGCGGTTTGCATGTATAGACGCCATTAAAGTTAATTCGAAATAATGGCTGTTATTTCGAATTAACTTTGTAGTGTAGACATACCCTAGAAGACAGGAGAAAGTTAGGGAAACACCTTTGAGTTAAAGATCAAGTGACATTTTTCACATTAACTGAAATTTGCAGGAGGAGAACCTATACACAAAATAAACAGTCCTGAACTAAATAATGAGTACAGCTGGGCAAATTTGCTGAAGACATTTAAAAGTTCATTTCTAGGACACCAAAACTTGTCATGAATTCAGATGCAATTTGGTAGATCGCTTTGGTTAATAAAACATAGAAAAAGTTTTTGAAAAAGCAGAAATGTGTTGTTTTGGCCATTTAAAAATGAAGTGTTTTGACTCTTCATTTAAAAATTATGATTTGCTAGAAAATTATAATTTGCTTGGAAAATTTACCTATAGTTATTTTTTTAAAAATGGGTGAAAAATAACCAAAACCAAAAAAATCCAAAAAGAGCATTTGTACTGGAACATACCTCAGAAACTAAACAAAACATTCTCCCTATTTCATTCTTTTAATTTTACTTTGAGTGTTTTTCAATATATTGGGGAGGGGGAACCATTCATTTTGGCCCCGGAACTGGTGTGCTTAGTGCTAACAAAGAGTGCCTTGATTCCTTTTTACATAGACAAATGGAAACTCTTGTTTATTTTCCAGCCTTATTACCCTATTATTATTATTAGTTGCATAAATCCCAATAAAGATTAGGATCACATTTTGTACATAGCCCTAGCAAGAGACAGAAGATAAAAGAGCTTAGGGCCAGATTTTTAAAAGGTAAACTGTATAGCAACACCTAAGGATCTTTTCAAAGGGACTTTGGCCCTTACATGGCAAAATCGCATTGACAGTCATCTCCTGAAAAAAAAAGTTAAACCAGTTAGGCATTGCAACACTGAACACAGCAACACCTATATACCTTCATAAATCCAGACTTTACAGTGTAATTAGAAGGCAACACAGAGGTGAAGTGAACTACCTAAAATCATACAGTACATCAGCAGCTTTAATAGAACTGAGAACTCCTGGCCTCCAATCCAGTAACCTGTCCAATATACCCTCTTCTAAAATCTTATTTCACTTAACTCTTCAAAATTCCTTTCACACAGTAGAAACTTTCTTGCTCCCAGAATGAATCCCACTGAATAACCCTCCCTACATACCAGATGGAATTTATAAGGCTTCAATGAATACACATCACATAGGCCTTATTTGAAACTGCGCTCTTGAGGTAAAATGTTGTCCTAATCACAACCACCCAGTTTCTCTCCCCTCCCTCTCCTGGTTTGTTTCTATCCTGAGAATGCAAGTCCACATCAGGCTAAATTGTTAGAAGTCAACTGCAGGTTTGGGTGCTGGAAAGTGAGATTGTCTGTCACCTGCTATGAGTCAATTATTAACTGAAAAAATAGCACATTTATTACATGCAAAGCTAAACTCTACAAGGGCCAGCTGCTGTTACAGGCTGACACACTAAAACCTGAAAACCCCTCTGCAAAACACAGCACACTATATAATTAGATACTTTGACAATAATGGTGAACCACAGAACAACCCTTGGAATGAATCATCCCTCCTAAAATAAATATGGGATGACAAGCACCCTATAATATGTACACTGAAAGTCTCAATTACATGGGAATACCTTCAAAATGTACTTACTTGCCAAAAGTACTTTTCTTTTCCTCACTCCTTAGCAATGAGAGCTGGGTAGATCCAATTCATATTTGCATGGGTATAACTGCTGCTATTTGCTTCTGATACTGTGGGGAAAATTGCCCCTTCAGCAGGGCTGGATTAAGGCATCGGCCTTACAGACCAGGCCTAGGGCCCTGGCTCCTGGAGTTATGTCATTACATCAGAATGTTGAAATGTCTGTTTGGAGCATTCATGGTCATGAAAAGAAAATATGACCTGAGTGTAACAGAGACATGACCTATTGTTGAGTCTTCAGAGAGGTTGAAATGATGGTTTTGAGAAGGTGTGAACTGCGTCATTCAGCTAATAAATTCTCAGGACGAAGATGTGTTGGATAATAACATACGAAGACTCCATGTTTCTAAAACTAAACTGGCTCGTTTATTAAGGGAATTATTTACAGAGGTGCACAGGCATTCCAGCCTTGTGAGGAGTCTTCCTTCCTGCTGCCTCCTCCAAATTCTTCCCTTCTTTAAAACAGCCAAGTCAGGGGGACTTGGGACTCAGTCTGCCTTAGATGAAGGAATGGGTATTCGATTCTCTGACCAGCCTGGTCTTCAGACAAAGACAATGCAAGTCCATTTTGACATAATACGTAAACCAAGCTATTACAACAGAGTATAGCACCAAGTTTTTTATGAAAGCCTCGTGGAGATCAGGAGAGATCCCGGATGATTGGAAAAAGGCAAATGTAGTGCCCATCTTTAAGAAAGGGAAGAAGGATGACCCAGGGAACTATATGCCGATCAGTCTTACCTCAGTCCCTGGAAAAATCATGGAGGGGATCCTCAAGGAATCCATTTTGAAGCACTTGGAAGAGGGAAATGTGATCAAGAATAGTCAGCATGGATTGATGAAGGGCAAGTCGTGCCTGACCAATCTGATTAGCTTCTATGATGAGGTAACTGGCTCTGTGGATATGAGGAAGTCAGTGGATGTGATATACCTTGACTTTAGCAAGGCTTTTCATACGGTCTCCCACAATATTCTTGCCAGCAAGTTAAGGGAATGTGGATTGGATAAATGGATGGTAAGATGGATAGAAAGCTGGCTAGAAGGCTGGGCCCAGCGGGTAGTGATCAACGGCTCGGTGTCAGGATGGCGGTCGGTTTTTAGCGGAGTGCCCTAAGGTTCGGTTCTAGGACCGGTTTTGTTCAATATCTTTATTAATGACCTGGATGAGGGGATAGATTGCACCCTCAGCAAGTTTGCAGATGACACTAAGCTAGGGGGAGAGGTAGATACGCTTGAGGGCAGAGATAGGGTCCAGAGTGACTTAGACAAATTGGAGGATTGGGCCACAAGAAATCTGATGAGGGTCAGCAAGGACAAGTGCAGAGTCCTGCACTTGCGACGGAAGAATCCCAAGCATTGTTACAGGCTGGGGACCAACCAGCTAAGTAGTAGTTCTGCAGAAAAGGACCTGGGGATTACAGTGGATGAGAAACTGGACATGAGTCAACAGTATGCCCTTGTAGCCAAGAAGGCTAATGGCATATTAGGTTGCATTAAGAGGAGCATTGCCAGTCGATCCAGAGATGTGATTATTCCTCTTTACTCAGCTCTGGTGAGGCCACATCTGGAGTATTGTGTCCAGTTCTGGGCCCCCAATTACAGGAAGGATGTGGATGCATTGGAGAGGGTCCAGCGGAGGGCAACCAAAATGATTAGGGGGCTGGAGCATATGACCTATGAGGAGAGGCTGAGGGAGTTGGGTCTATTTAGTCTGCAGAAGAGAAGAGTGAGGGGGGATTTGATAGCAGCCTTCAACTTCCTGAAGGGAGGTTCCAAAGAGGATGGAGAGAGGCTGTTCACAGTAGTGATGGATGGCAGAACAAGGAACAATGGTCTCAAGTTGTGATGGGAGAGGTCTAGGTTGGATATTAGGAAAAACTATTTCACTAGGAGGGTGGTGAAGCACTAGAATGGGTTACCTAGGGAAGTAGTGGAGTCTCCATCCCTAGAGGTGTTTAAGTCTCGGCTTGACAAAGCCCTGGCTGGCTTGATTTAGTTGGGATTGGTCCTGCCTTGGGCAGGGGGCTGGACTTGATGGCCTTCTAAGGTCTCTTCCAGCTCTATGATTCTATGATTCTATGATTGTAGGTTTAATGGGCTTCTGGAGGCAACATATACCGCACCTTGCCCAAATCCTGCGGCCAATCTATAGCAGACAGCCCTGACAGATGCCAAGGCTGCCGTAGCAGCTGCAATGCCATTAAGTCCCTTTGTGAAGGGTCTGCCATTTAAATTGCAAGTGTCTGCTGACCAAGAAGTGGCTGTGTGGAGTCTGGCAAAAAGGACAAGGGGGGAAGCGAGTGCCGCAACATAACACTTTGCTGACGGCCAATCTGTGGAGGTGTCACTGGGGATTGTTAACCTTGGTGCGAGGGCTGCACCCAGAGTGTCCCTCGGCCCCAGCTTTGCTGAGCATGCTTGGTGGATGCTGGCGATGCCAGACAGCACTTCCGCCCCCGGGGGTGGGACGAGGAGGAGCCGAACGTGAAGCCACGGCCCTCACTACATCAGACGTGGCGCTGGTGGGCCATTCAAAAGGAGCGCCACCGGCGTGAGAAGGGAGGCTGGCCCATCCGGACAGAGCAGCCGGAGGGCACAGGAGGAAGATAGGAAACAGCCCAGGGCGTGGCTTACAGATTAGCCCATGGGTTGGTGTGCTGAGGGTAACAATCCCACCAACTGGACCAGGGGATGAAACCCCCGGTCCTTAGGGCCCTGGGTCAGGGCTCGGAGAGAGGGCAGACCCAAGCCCCCCTACCTTCCCTTGCGGCCCACCCTACTAACCTTGTGCAGGACCTTGAGTGCGGGTCGTGCAGACGTGGAACTGACGTTGTTAAGCCCCAGCGGGCTGATTCTGGGGACGGGGGAAGGGTAGGATGGGACACCCCTCCCCCGCGGGGTTACATGTGGTGGAGAATGTGGGTATCGTCCCATCCCTGAGGTGAGGGGTTTAAAAAAAAAAGTAGGTGTAGCTAGATGTATATATGATAATAGAGTGAGGGTGTGGTGCAGGTGAGGGGCTTGGCGGCCCCGAGAGAGAGACTTGTTACTTTATTTAGGGAGGTTTTTCAGAAAGGACTTGGGGTCTACGATGGAGACCCCCAAGCTGCTAGAATGGATGGCGGAAAATCAGAGACAGCACCACCAACAACAGACCGCTGATTCAACAGCTGATTTCCCAGAATCAAGAACAGCAAAGGCAACTTTTACGGGAGTTATATGAGGAACAACAGCTCCAGCAGGAGAGGTGGCTGCAGCAGCACCCAGCCGTGAGGCCCTTGGCTTCTGGACCAGCAGGGCCAATGGAGGCCAGCCCTGGCAGAGAGTCCCAGTTACCGATACGTTTAACGAAGATGGGACCAACAGATGATCCCGAGGCATATATGGTGAACTTTGAGAGAGTGGCAACCGCGGCCCGGTGGCCAGAAGATCAGTGGGCTACCCTCCTGGCCCCCTATCTGTCGGGGCCAGCGCAGTTGGCCTACCGCAGCCTCTCGGCATGGGAGGCCCTCCACTACCACAAGGTCAAGGAGGCAATCCTAGATCAGTTAGGGGTTACGCCAGAGACCTATCGACAGAGGTTCCACCAGGAGTGCTACCCCCCTGGGGCCTGCCTGAGGGCCGTGGCTCAGAAGCTCCGGGAATCCGGCCGATGTTGGTTGGAGCCCGATCAGAAAAATAGGTTGCAGGTGGCGGAAATGGTCTTCCTGGAACAGTTTATACAGATCCTACCCACTGAGGGGCAGTGATGGGTCCGGCGTCACTGCCCCATCTCTCTCAAAGAAGCCGTCGGCCTCATGGAAGACTACCTGTCTGCAGAGGGAATAGAGGAGAAGGGAAAATTGAGGCGAGAGACGCCGGCCCCACAGAGAGGGTTGGCCGGGTTCCAAAAGGGTGGAGAGAGTCAAGAGAAAGCGGCCCTGAGGCTGGGGGGAAGAGGAGGGGAACGACGATTGGTCCCCGTGTGGCCCAGCCCTTCAAGAGAGGACCCCGCAGGAGTGCAAGCTGGCCCCGAAGAGGTTAATCCTACTCTACCAAGAAAGGCAGGACCCAAGAAGGTGTGTTTCGAGTGCGGCCAAGAGGGCCACTTTAGACGGGACTGCCCATTCATGGACTGCTCCTTCAGGCAAGCGCTGACGGTAAGCCCAGGGGAACAGCCTGGACGAGGAGGGAGAATAATGGTAAGGGTCCAGGTGGAGGGCACACCGGTGGAGACCCTTGTGGACACAGGCAGTAGCCAAACCATCGTGAGGGCAGACTTGGTGAGGCACTTTCAGTCGGCAGGGCCCCTGCTGCGTATGCAATGTGTGCATGGGGAAGTGCGGGCTTACCCGACCGCATGGGTCCGTCTGGCCGAAGGGAAGGAGGAAACAATTTGCAGAGTGGCCTTAGCACCAAAACTCACTTACCCAGTTATAACAGGACGGGACTGGGGCAGATTTTGAGATATACCTATTTCATAGAACTGGAAGGGGCCTTGAGATGTCATCGAGTCCAGTCCCCTGCCCTGACAGCAGGACCAAGTTCCATCCCTGACAGATTTGCCCCAGATCCCTAAATGGCCCCCTCAAGGATTGAACTCACAACCCTGGATTTAGCAGGCCAATGTGCAAACCACTTTGGAGGGACTGGAACAGGAAGGCGACAGGAAGCTTACACCTCAAGGGGTGTTGGAGAGGAGAGGCTTCGTCGAAGAGCAGCGAGCCAACCCCTCCTTGCAAAGAGCCTGGGAATATGCATCCGACGGGAAGAGGGACCGGACAGAGACGCAGGCACAAGGGCCCCATTTTGAGGTACACACCGAAAAACTATATTGGGTGGTGGACAACCCCGGGGAAAAGGGGGAGACAACGCAATTATTAGTTCCGGCACGCCATCGGAGGGTGGTGTTAGAGTTAGCCCATGATAACCCGTGGGTCGGAGACTTGGGTCACGACAAGACCCTGCAGCGAGTCCTTCAGAGGTTTTATTGGCCCGGCATACATAGGGACGTAAAGAACTTCTGTGAGACGTGCCCTGCCTGCCAGCAGATGGGTTCAGGGGTGGTACCCAAGGCCTCTTTAGTACCTTTGCCCCTGGTGGGGGTACCCTTTGAACGGATTGCCTTAGATATAGTTGACCCCCTGGAAAAATCATGAGGGGGTCATCAATACATAATGGTAGTTTTGGATTACGCCACCCACTACCCCGAGGCTGTCCCGTTGCGAAACACCACAGCACCAACCTTAGCCACCGAGCTGATGACGATCTTCTTTCGGGTGGGAGTCACTTGCGAGATCCTGACTGACCAGGGTATGAATGTGACATCCCAATTTAATGGCAGAGTTGTGCCGCCTGTTAAATATTAAGACCTTAAGGACGTCCATATATCACCCCCAGACAGACGGGCTGGTAGAACGTTTTAATAGAACATTAAAATCAATACTCGGTCAGTTCGTAGAAGATGATCCAAAAGATTGGGATAGGTTACTTCCCGCACTGTTATTTGCCATGAGAGAAGTCCCGCAGGCCTCCACTCCTTTTGAATTCTTGTACGGTCGCCAACCCCGGGGGATACTTAACGTACAGTGGGAGACCTGGGAGGAACAAAGCCCTCAGGCCACGGGGTCAGTTCAATATATAATACAGCTAAGGGAAAGGCTTCAGAAATTGGGAGAATTTACACGGGTCATTCTAACCAGAGCCCAGGAGAAACACGCCCATTATTATAATCGAGGGACTAGCTTATGCAGCTTTAAACCCGGAGATAGTGTATTGCTTCTGCTCCTCTCCCCAAGGAATCTAAATCGATGGCCAAGTGGCAAAGGCCCTTTAAGGCATTGCACCAGATTGGGGAGGTAGACTACGAAGTTTAGCTGTCAGGCAAATGGAAAGACTCACAGATCTATTACATAAACTTCTTGAAAAGGTGGAATGCCAGGGAGCAACTCCTCATGATGCCAATACCACCCAAACTGGAATTGGGACCCTGGACAGGCGACCTGGACTTACCAACTTTGGTGCAGCTAGGAAGGGAACTGAGCCCCGAGCAGCAGACCAAGCTCTGGACCCTGCTCCAGAAGTACCCTACCAGCTGGGACGGACCTCACAGATGAGCCATCACATTGCCACATCACCTGGAAACCCGTTCAAGTTGATAATGGATCATGCGCCAGTACGGTGGATGCACTTGATGAAGAATTCCAATCCGAGGGTGATGAGGTAGTATCTCTCACTACAGCCCTATCACTTTGAGGTCACCCGCCGGCCGGGTAAGGCGCATGGGAATGCTGATTTTTTTTCACAGACCAAAGATGACAAGGATAATGGTATAGGGATGAAACGAGGAGCGGGGCGGTGTGACGGGGACGCCCCGGTGCTTTGGAGCGAGGCAGCACCGCGAGCTCGGCCCCGGCTTTGCTGCGCATGATCGGCAGCTGCCGGCGATGCCGGACAGCCCTTCCAACCCCAAGTGGGGGGAAGGAGAGGGGCCGAGCGTGAAGCCATGGCCTTCCCTATGTCAGATGTGGTGCCGGCGGGTCATTCAAAAGGAGCACCACCGGCGTGAGAAGGGAGGCTGGCCCATCCGGACAGAGCAGCCGGAGGACGCAGGAGGAAGGGAGGAAGCGGCCCAGGGTGTGGCTTATGGATTAGCCCGTGGGTTGGTGTGCTACGGGTAACAACCCCACCAACTGGACCAGGGGACAAAACCCCTGGTCCTTAGGTCCCTGGGTCAGGGCTCAGAGAAAGGGCGGGCCCAAGACCCCCTACCTTCCCTTGCGGCCCACACTACTAACCTTGTGCAGGACCTTGAGTGCGGGTCATGCGGACGCGGAACTACGTTGTTAAGCCCCAGTAGGCTGATTCTGGGGACGGGGGAAGGGTAGGATGGGACACCCTTCCCCGACGGGGTTACACATCCTTTCACTTTAACATGCTAACATCAAACAGAGCTGGAGCTAAGTTAACAAAGCTGCCTGTCCTGTCCGAGGCCTACATCGTGTATTTAAGTTTAATCCAAACCTTTTGCTATAACATACATTTATTACAACTGACTTATTAGTTACAAAATTCCAGTTCCAGTGGTAAGTTGTGGTGCTCACAATATGCAGATCTAGGTCTCCATCTGACCCAGCTGGTGCAGATAAGCAAGCCATGGGAGGGTGGTTTGCAATGCAGAGCTAACTTACTGAGATTTCACCCTATCCAAAACCATGGTAAAGTAGCCAGGATAGCAGGAGAAAGCTACCAGCAAGACACACATTGTATCATTCCTCCTGACAGAGGGCATGTCTCTTTGCTTCTTAATTATCTTCAGCCTTTGGAGGTCATTTTGGTCATCGTACCCCTTCCTTCAAGCCCTCTCCCTCAAAAGACACAGCCTCAGGGATTAGCAGGGGTTGGGTCTCCCCGCACTCACTGCAGCTATGGGAGCTGCCTGTGCTCTGCTCTGCTACCATCTCTCAGACCAGCCTAGTTGCTCTGCTTCACCTCCATGGCAGGGAGCTGAGCGCCCAAGCCTCAGCATGAGCTGGATTGGAGATGGCAGCAGAGCAGCACAAGCTGCTGTGTATCTCCACTTCCCCATGGTTCCTGTTACTGCAGTGAGTGTGACGATGCCTGACCCCTGCTGCTGGCCCCAGCCTGCCCAAAGCCCCAGGGGACCATCCCATCCATAGGACTGTTGGGGCATCCCCAGCAGTGCCCATGGTGCCAGGCAGGGCTGGGCGACATGTGGGGCGACTATGTGAAGACCCTTGCCCCTCGGAGGGCTGCCAAAGGTGGGTGCCCACTGGCTCACTAGGAGGATTTGAGAACTGGCATTGGTAAATTGAGTCTGAGCACCCTAGTTTATAGCTTGTGAAGCATTTGAAGTTGCTGGGCCATTGGCTGCCAATTCTTTCTACATTGGCAGCATTACAAGAAGGCAGGCTTGTTGACAGGAGGGTGGGGCGGTGGCAATTGTCCCGGGGCCTGCTGGTTCAAAGGTGCCCTGGGCTCCCAGCTGGCCCTGCTGCTACTGTAGCAGTATGAATTGCTGCTAGAGCGTAGCACCCTGCCCAGCTCTGAGGGCCGGGGGAGTTTGCCCACCCCCCCAGCTTGTCCAGGGGCCCCTTGTGGCTGATGGCCCTGCTGCAGGAGGGGGAGTAGGAGAGCGGCTGCTATTTATGTCTCTTTGGTACTACTTCTGCGGCCCCGCCTCTTCAATGGCAGCAGCAACAGCCGCCTGAGGTCAATTATGCAAGCTTCATGTTTAAAAATTGCAGAATCTGCAACCTTCCCAATAAGACATAGTGCCACCAGCTGTGATTTTCCCTTGGGGCACAGACCTCCTCTGAGGCTTTTGTAGCTCTCTCCATTGCCCCAGCTAGAGGTCTGGAGAGGCACTAAACGCAATATACCTCCTTGAGCACCCATATTTTATTTCCATTCTACCTTCTTTGAGCATCCACAGCTATTTGCAGTTCTGGGAGAGATCAGGGTTCTGGGTATCTGTATCAGTTTGAAAGTTTAACTAGATGTAAATTGTAGGAGCGGGGGGAATACCGTCTGTTGCTGTTTTGGCAAGCATTCTAAAGTCTTTGAGCTACTTGACTGGATATTAACCTAGCCAGGACGGAGCATAAGTGCTTCAAAATATGATAGAGCCATATTGTGCCAATTCTAAGTTGCATGTTGTGTAGAGGCCTCTGTGCCAGCAAGATAATGTCACTCATTGAGAACATACTCTTTGTTTTCCATGCATTTCAGACTGTCATTACTGGTTTTACAAAGCAAAGATATATATATATATATATAGAGAGAGAGATCTCCTTATTGTGATCCTTAGTTCCCTACTAGCAGGGCCAGCTTTAGCAAGTGTGGAGCCCAATTTGCGGGGGTGGGGCCACGCATGCGCTGCACGTCCGGGAGCAGAGCCCTCTTAGGCATGGGGCCCCCGTCTTGGACGCGGGGCCCGATTCTGGGGAATTGGCCGAATCAGCCTAAAGCCGGCCCTGCCTACTAGATTGTATGAGTGTCTATTTTCCTTGCTGGACATAAGGGATTTTATTCTCATCCATGTTAGGAAGAATGTCTTCAGCTTTTTTAACTGCCCATTAACTGGTTGCATTGGAAACTCATGAGTCACAGTTAGGTGGTCATGGCAGCTGGCAAGTGTGTTCAAAGCTTTTATGTGTCTTCTTGCCTGAGAAAACTGTGGTATGGTGGGTGAGACAGAGGTCTTTGAATTAGGCAACCTGCATTTTAATCCTGCTTTTACTGCTGACTTGCTAGATAGCACTGGGGTAACAATCTTCCGAGGGGAGTTGACATGTGGGGGAGAAATTAGCTACCATTGAGGGATTTCTTACTTCCTGTAGCATGTACAGGACAGTAGAATTTTTAATGTAACTTTGGAATTACTGCATTGAACAACTGTACAGATCACGGAGCGGAATGTGTGAAGACTGCTAGGAAAGAGATTGAAATCCAGGATTCCAATGCTAGCGTTCTCTGAAATGCTTCCAGTTCCACGTGCAGGGCCAGGTAAGCAGGCAGAACTGCAGGGTCTCAATATGTGGATGAGACAACAGCGTAGGAAGGAGGGGTTTAGATTTATTAGGAACTGGGGAAACTTTCAGGAAAGGGGAAGCTTCATGGAAACTTTTCAGACACCATAATAGAGGCTCAACTTTAATGTATACCCCAAATTTAAAAACACAGAAAAAGAACCAAAAAAGTGCCAGCTTGGCTTAACACCCAAGGGTACATCTAGACTACAGGCTTACGTCTACATAAGGTTTGTCGACAGATTCTGTCGACAAAACTTATGTCAACATAGAGCATCCAGACCACAACACTTTGTCAACAAAGCGATGAGTTTTGTCGACAAAGAGCGTCCAGACTGCGGGACGCTCTGTCGACAGAAGAAGGCACCCGGAAGTGCTTCTGGAAGGTCACGGGGCAGCCATAAAGCCCAGGCACTGCTGCACACTCTCTGCAGAGATGCGTGCTTAAAGGGATACTCCTGGACAGCCGTAGCTCTGCTCCTGCTTCTGGCT
This sequence comes from Rafetus swinhoei, assembly GCA_019425775.1. Taxonomy (NCBI): domain Eukaryota; kingdom Metazoa; phylum Chordata; order Testudines; family Trionychidae; genus Rafetus; species Rafetus swinhoei. Next base: position 40,455,433 of record CM033434.1, on the reverse strand, counting down.
TGCCTACCTTATACAGGGAAAGCAAAGCTGCTGCAGTTTTTCTGGCTCTGGTTGCCCTGCTTTGTCAGACACCACAGCTGCTTATTTTCTGGTTTGTCTGTTTGTCTGTCTGTTTGTGTGTTTGCTTGTGTGTTTGTTTGGGTTTTGGCTTTTTTTGTTTTTTGTTTCTTTGCTTGTATTTTTGTCCATTTGTTTGTTTCTTTTGTTCTTTTGTTTGTGTGTTAATTTGGCTTTTTTAGCCAGGGAGCCGGAGCTGCCCCTGGGCAGGTGATGGCCCCACACCGTGCTGATTGAAGCTCTGCTGCATGCTCAGGAGAGCATGATGACCTTGGCGGCAGAGCTGGATTCTGAGCCCAGCTTTGAGCCCCTCACTCAGGCTGCAGCCCTGCTGCCCTTGCCCCCCAACTTATTCCTGGAGAGCTGGGTTTGGAGGCTGGACACCAGTTCCGACTGGTGGGACCAGCTAGTGCTGCAGCAGTGGGACGTTGACCAGTTGCTCCAGAACTTCTGGATGTGGAAGGCCACCTTCCAGGAGCTCTGTATCTGGCTCGCCCCTGTCCTGCAATGCCAAGACACCCACTTCCGGCCTGCCATCCCCCTGGAAAAGCACATCGCCATTGAGCTGTGGAAGCTGGCCACCCCCGACAGCTACCGCTCCGTGGGGTATCAGTTTGGTGTGGGGAAGTCTACCGTTGGGGCCGTCTTGTTGGAGGTAAGTCACTCTCAGGGAACACTCCAGGGGGGCAGTCAGGACCAGACACAGGGAATTGGGGATGGGGTGGCAGAGGTAGAAGACCTCTCAGCCTCACCCTGCCATGGTGTGGGGGGCGGGGGGTGGGGAAGGGATTGTCTGGGGGCTGTTGGGGTCTAGAGGGAGGGGAAAGCACCCCTCAGCAGCTGAGCCAAACCCTCTAATGTCCTGTTCTGTGTGTTTCTATTTGTCCCTTTCTGCAGGTGATGAAGGCCAACAATTCCGAGCTGCTCCACAGGACCGCCCGCCTCGGAGACCTGCAGACCATCCTGGCTGGATTTACGGGGCTGGGGTTCGCCGACTGCGATGGAGCACTCGACGGGACCCACATCCCCATCTGTGCCCCGCCCCATCGAGCAGCACAGTACATCTACAGGAAGGGCTACTTTTCCATGGTGCTGCAGGCCACAGGGGACAGTTCACCGACTTTTGTGTCAGGTGGTCAGGCCGGGCACACGATGCCCGTGTGTTCAGGAACTCATACCTGTACCGCAGGCTGGGACATTCTTCCCAGAGAGGAACCTGGCAGTCGGGGACGTGCAGATGCCTACGTGCATCGTGGCCGATGCAGCCTATCCTCTCATGCCCGGGCTCATGAAGCCCTACACCAGCCACATGGATGCAAGCAGGTCGATTTAGGCCACCTAGGCCCGGGGGTAGTTTTCAGGCTCCAGACGTCGATTTCGGCCCCCGCAGACCGGGTTGGCATTTTCGGCTTCAAAAGTCGATTTTGGCCACCGAGGCCCGGGAGGGCACTTTCGGGCTCCGGACGTCGATTTCGGCCTCCTTGGCCCGGGTCTGCCTTTTCGCTTCAAAAGTCGATTTCGGCCACCGCACCCTAGGGGGGCGTTTTCGGGCTCTGGACGTTGATTTCGGCCTCTGCGGCCTGGGTCGGCGCTTTCGGCTGAAAAACTCGATTTCAACCAGAGCTGAGCGGGGTACGTTTTCGGGCTCCGGACGTCTGTTTTGACCTCCTTTGCCCGGGTCCACGTTTTTGTCTGCAAAAGTAAATTTCAGCCTCCTCGGTCCAGATCGGCCTTTTCGGCTTTAAAAGTCGATTTCGGCGGGCACGGCCCAGTGGGGCGTTTTCAGTCTCCGGACGTCTAATTCGGCCTCCGCGGCCTGGGTTGGAGTTTTCGGCTTCAAATGTCCATTTTGACCACCGTGGCCCAGAGGGGCGTTTTCGGGTTCATAAGTCAATTTCGGCCACCACGGCCCGGGTCGGCCTTTTTGGCTGCAAAAGTCGATTTCAGCCGCCGCGGCCCGGGGGGGCGTTTTCGGGCTCCCGATGTCGAATTCAGCCTCCGTGGCCCGGATCGGCGTTTTTCGGCTTCAAAAGTCGATTTCAGCCACCGCGGCCCCCGGAGGGCTTTATCAGTCTCTGGACATCGAGTTCAGCCTCCGCCGCCCAGGTTTGGGTTTTCGGCTTCAAAAGTCGATTTCGGCCATCAGGGCCCTGGGGGTCTTTTTCAGGCTCCAGATGTCGATTTCGGCCTCTCCGGCCCGGGTCGGCGTTTTCGGATTCAAAAGTGGATTTCGGCCACCGCGGCCGGGCAGGTGATTCCGGGTGCAAAAGTTGATTTTGGCCACCGCGGCCCGGAGGGGCGTTTTTGGCCTCTGGATGTCGATTTTGGCCTCCGCGGCCCGGGTCGGTGTTTTCGGATGCAAAAGGCGATTTCAGACATCGCGGCCTGGGGGGGCATTTTCGGGCTCCGGACGTCTAATTCGGCCTCCGCGGCCCGGGTCGGCGTTTTTGTCTGCAAAAATCGATTTCAGCCTTCTCGGCCAGGATCGGCCTTTTCGGCTTTAAAAGTTGATTTCGGCCACCGCGGCCCGGAGGGGCGTTTTCGGGCTCCGGACGTCTAATCCGGCCTCCGCGGCCCGGGTCGGCGTTTTTGTCTGCAAAAGTCCATTTCAGCCTCCTCAGCCAGGATCGGCCTTTTCGGCTTTAAAAGTCGATTTCAGCGCCGCGGCCCGGGGGGGCGTTTTCGGGCTCCGGACGTCTAATTAGGCCTCTGCGGCCTCGGTCGGCATTTTCGGATTCAAAAGTCCATTTTGACCATCGCGGCCTGGGTCGGCGTTTTTGGGTTCAGAAGTCAATTTCGGCTACCGCGGCCTGGGGAGGCGTTTTCAGACTCCAGACGTCGATTTTGGCCTCCGCGGTCCGGGTCGGCGTTTTCGGCTTCAAAAGTCTATTTCGGCCACCACGGCCCGGAGGGGTGTTTTCGGGCTCCGTAGTTCGATTTTGGTCACGGACCGGGTCGGCGTTTTCAGATGCAAAAATTGATTTCGGCCACCGAGGCCCGGGGGGGTGTTTTCCAGTGCAAAAGTCGATTTCAGCCACCGCGACCGGGGCGTGATTCGATCGATTTGCCTCCGCGCCCGGGGGGTGTTGCCTTCAAAAGTCTATTTCGGCCGCCGTGGCACAGAGAGGTGTTTTCGGGCTCCATACGTCGAATTCGGCCTCCACGGCCCGGATCGGCGTTTTCAGCTTCAAAAGTCGATTTCGGCCACCGCGGCCCGGGGGTGGGGGGTGTCTTCGGCTCTGGACGTCTATTTTGGTCTCCGCGGCCCGGGTCGGCGTTTTTGGCTTCAAATGTCAATTTCATCCACCGTGGCCCGTGTCGACGTTTTTGGCTTCAAAAGTCAATTTCGACCTCCTCCGCCCGGGTCGACTTTCGGCTTCAAAAGTCGACTGCGGCCTCCACGGCTCGGAGGGGTGTATTCGCGCTCCGGACATCGATTTTGGCCTCCTTGGTGTGGGTTGGCGATTTCGAACTCCGGACGTCGGTTTCGGCCTCCGCGGCCCGGGTCGGCATTTTCGGCTTCAAAAGTCGATTTCGGCCACCACGCGTTTGGCGTTTTCACGCTCCGGACTTCGACTACGGCCTCCGCTGCACGCATCAGCTTTTTCGGGTTCAAAAGTCGATTTTTGCCACTGCGGCCAGCGGGAGTGGGGGTGTTTTCGGGGTCCTGACGTCGATTTCGGCCTCCGCGGCCTGGGTCAGCGTTTTTGGGTTTAAAAGTTTATTTCGGCCACTGTGGCTCCGGAGCTTACGTCTTTCAGCCCGGGGTGGCGTTTTCGGCTTGAAAAGTCGATTTTGGCCACCGCTGCCTGGGGGGGTGTTTTTGGGCTCACGACGTCTATTTTGACCTCCGCGGCCCAGGTCGGCATTTTCGGCTTCAAAAGTTGATTTCGCCGCTTCGGGCGGGGCGCTGGCTCCGACGATTTCGGTCTCCGCGCCTGGTCGCGGCTTCAAAGTCGATTTCGCCATCGCGTCCTGGCGGGGTGTTTTCGGATTCCGGACGTCGATTTCGGCCTCCGCGGCTCGGGTCGGCGTTTTCAGTTTAAAAGATCGATTTCGGCCATCACGGCAGGTGGGGGCTTTTTCGAGCTCTGGACGTCGATTTCTGCCTCTGGGGACCGGGTCGGCCTTTCGGTTTCAAAAGTCGATTTCGCCATCGCGCCCGGGGGCGCTGGCCCGACGTCGGCCTCCGTGGCCCGGTCGGCGTTAGCTTCAAAGTCGATTTCGCCATCGTCCTGGGGGCGCACGGCTCGATATCGCCGCTCGCCCGGTCGGGCGCGTTGCTTGAAAAGTCGATTCGGCCTCCGCGTTCGGTCGGCGTTTCGCTCAAAGTCGATTTCGCCATCGCGCTGGGGCCGGCCCGACGCCGAATTTCGCCTCCACGGTCCAGGTCGCCGTTTTCAGCTTCAAAGTCGATTTCGCCATCGCCCCGGGGCGCTGGCTCTGACGTCGATTTCGCCTCCACGCCCTGGTCGGCGCTGGCTGACGCCAATTTCGACCAACCGGTCGGCCTTCGTTTCAAAGCCGATTTCAGCCATCGCGTCCCGGGCGGCGGCTTTGGATGTTGATTTCAGCCTCCGCGGACCGGTCGGCATTTTCGTCGATTTCGCCATCGCGCACGGGAGGCGCTGATGCGGACGTTGCTTTTGGACTCGCCCGAGTCGGCATTTTCGCTAAAGTCAATTTCGCCATCGCGCGGGGCGCTGGGCTCGGACGTCGATTTCGCCTCGCCCGGGTTCACCGCTTCGCTTCAAAGTCAATTTCGCCATCGCGGCCTGGGGCGTTCGCCCGGATGTCAATTTCGCCTCCGCGTGGCGGTCGGTTTTCGGCTTCAAAGTCTATTTCAGCCTCGCGCCCGGGGCATTTTGCTTCAAAGTCGATTTCGCCATCGCTGGGTGGCGCTGGCTCGATGTCAATTTCGGCCTCCGCGGTCGGCGCTTTCAAAGTAGATTTCGCCATCGCGCCGTCGTGTCGGCCCGCCATCGCGTCGGGCTAAGAGTCGATTTCACTCGCGCGGGCGGGCTTTTTCTTCAAAAGTCCGACATCGCGCCCGGGGCCTTTTCGGCCCGACGATTTCGCCTCCGTGGCCAGGATCGCTGTTTTCAGCTTCAAAAGTCGATTTTGGCCATCGTGGCGGGGCGTTGCGTTCTGACGCCGATTTCGCCTGCGCCCGGTTCGTTTCGCTTCAAAGTCGATTTCGGCCATCGCGGCGCAGGTCGGAGTTTTCGGCTTCAAAAGTCAATTTCGGCCAGCGCGTCACGGAGTGGCGCTGAGTCCGATGCCGATTTCGCCCGCCGCCAGTCGGCGCTGGCTCAAAAGTTGATTTCGCCATCGCCGTTTTCGGCTGACGCCGATTTCCCGCGTCGCCCGGGCGTGACTTCAAAGTCGATTTCGCCTCGCGCCCGGGTCGGCGGCTTCAAAATCGATCCGCTCGCGGCGCGTTCGGACGTCGATTTCAGCCTCCGGCCGGTCGGTGTTTTCGCTTCAAAAGTCGATTTAGGCCGCGTCGGGGAGTGGCCGGGCGACGCTGAAATCGACTTGAAGCCGCCGCGCTGGGGAGGCCGAAGGCGTCGAGCGAAAACTCAGGCCCCGAGCCGCGATTGCCAAAATCGACTGTTGAAGCAGAAAACGCTGACCCGGCCGCGGAGGCCAAATAGGCGCCGAGCTGCCACGCAGCCCGATCGCGTGGCCGAAATCGACTTTGAAGCCAAACGCCGACCGGCCGCTGAGGCAAATCAACGCCCGAGTCGCGCCCGGGCCGATGTCGAAATCGACTTTGAAGCCGCAGACCGGCCTCACAGGAAATCGACGTCCGAGCCCCCGCCACGGGCCACGATGGCCGAAATCGACTTTTGAAGCCGAGAATGCCGACCCGGGCCGCGGAGGCAGAAATGGACATCCGGAGCCCAAAAATGCTCCCCCGGGCCGCCATAGCCTGAATACACATTTGAAGCCGAAAACGCCGACCCGAGCCGCAGAGGCCGCAATCGACCTTTGAAGCTGAAAATGCTGACCCGGGCCGCGGAGGCTGAAATGGAAGTCCGAGCCGCCCCCGCAGCGTGAAATTGACTTATGAAGCCGAAGAGATCGCCGGCCGGAGGCGAAATCAACGCCCGAGCCGAAAACGCCTCTCCGCGCGATGGCGGAAATTGACTTCTGAAGCCAAAAACGCCGACCGGGTCCACGGAGGCCGAAATCGACGTCCGGACCCCGAAAACGCCGACCCGGGCCGCGGAAGCAGAAATCGATGTCTGGAGCCAGAAAACGCCTCCCCGGGCCGCGATGGCCGAAATCGACTTTTGAAGCCGATCGACCGACGCGAAATCAACGCCCTGAGGCGCGCCGGACCGAGATGACCGAAATCGACTTTTGAAGCAGAAAACGCTGACCCGGGCCGCGGAGTGCGAAATCGAAGTCCGGAGCCAGAAAACGCCGTCCGATGGTCAAATCGAATTTTGAAGCCGAACACCGACGGCCGCGAGGCCGAATTGACATCCGAGCAAACGCCCTGCCACGGCGACGAAATTGACTTTGAAGAAATCGCCGAACGGGCCGCGAGGTCGAATCGACTCAGATCATGAACGCCGGCGCGATAAATCGATTTTGAAGCCGAAACACGATCCGGGCCGCGGGGCCGAAATGACGCCCGAGCCAAAATACGGGCCGCGATGTCCGAATGGACTTTGAAGCCGAAACGCCGACCGGCCACGGAGGCCGAAATCAACGTCCGAGTTCAAACACTTCGAAGCGATGTCCAAATCGACTTTGAACGCCGACCCGGCCGCTGAGGCCGAAATTCACGCCCGCCCGAACGCTCGGGCCGCGATGTCCGAAATCGACTTTTGAAGCCGAAAACGCCCCCCGGGCCGCAGAGGACGAAATTGACATCCAGAGCCCAACGGCCCCCGGGGCCGCGATGGCCGAAATCGACTTTTGAAGCCGAAAACGCCGAAACGCGCGAACGCCGAAATCGACGTCCGGAGCCCGAAAATGCCCCCCCGGGGCCGCAATGGCCGAAATCGACTTTTGAAGCCGAAAACGCCGACTCGGGCCGTGAAGGCCGAAATCGACCTCCAGATTACGAAAACTCCCATCCGCGCCGCGATGGCCGAAATCGACTATTGAAGCCGAAAAAACCGACCCGGGCCGCAGAGGACGAAATTGACATCCAGAGCGCGAAAACGCCCCCCCGGGCCACGATGGACGAAATTGACTTTTGAAGCCGAAAACGCCAACCCGGGCCGCGGAGGCCGAAATCGACGTCCGGAGCCAGAAAACGCCCCCCCGGGCCGCGATGGCCGAAATCGACTTTTGAAGCCGAAAACACCGACCCGGGCCGCTGAGGTCGAAATTGACATCCGGAGCGCGAAAACGCCCCCCCGGGCCACGATGGACGAAATTGACTTTTGAAGCCGGAAACGCCAACCCGGGCCGCGATGGCCGAAATCGACGTCCGGAGCCCGAACGCTGAACTGGCCATGGAGGCCAAATCGACGCCGAGTCCAAAACGCCTCACCGGGCCGCGATGGCCGAAATTGACTTTTGAAGCCGAAAACGCCGACCCGGGCCGTGGAGGCCGAAATCGACGTCTGTAGCCAGAAAGCGCCCCCCCGGGGCCGCGATGTCCGAAATTGACTTTTGACCTGAAACGCCGACTCGGGCCGCGGAGTGCGAAATCGACGTCCCGGGCAGAACGCCGGCCGCTGATGGTCAAATCAACTTTTGAAGCCGAAACGCCGAACCGCCGGACGCCAAATCGGGTCAGAGCACGAAAAACGCCTCCGCCAATGGTCGAATCGATTTGAAGCCGAACGCCTTCTGGCCGCGATGGCCGAAATCGACTTTTGAAGCCGAAAACGCAGACCCGGGCCGCGGTTGCTGAATTCAACTTTTGAAGCAGAAAACGCCGTCCCGGGCAGCCGATGCCGAAATTGACTTTTGAAGCCAAAAACGTCGAACCGGGTCACAGACGCCGAAATCGATGTCCGGAGCCCGACGCCTCCGCTACGCCGTGTCGGTGTTTTCTGCTTCAAGAGTCGACCCGCCTCCGCGCCCCGGGTCGCGCTGGCTTCAAAAGTCGATTTCGCCATCGCGCTCAGGGACGCTGCTTCAAAAGTCGATTTCGCCATCGTGGCCCGGAGGGGCGCTGCGTTCTGACGCCGATTTCGCCTCACGGCCCGAGTCGGCGCCGTGCTTCAAAAGTCGACGGCCATCGTGGCCCCTTTTTCGCTGGCTTCAAAAGTCGATTTCGCCATCGTGGCCCGGGGGCATTTTCGGATTCGACGCCGATTTTAGGCCTCCGCGCCGGCCGGCATTTTCGCTTCAAAAGTCGATTTCGCCATCGCGCCTTTTCGCCGCTTCAAAAGTCGATTTCGCCATCGCGCCCTGGGGGCTGGCCACGGATGTGGATTTCGCCCGCGCCCGGTTCGCCTTTTCGGCAAAAGTCGATTTCGCCAGCGCCCCTGGGGGCGCTGGCCCGACGCCGACCCGCCTCCGCGCCCGCCGGCGCTGTTTCAAAAGTCGATTTCGCGATCACGGCACACGCCGGAGTTTTCGCTTCAAAACTCACTTCGCCAGCGCCCTGGACGGGCGCTGGCCCGACGCCGATTTCGCCTCTGCCGCCATGGCGTCGGTGTTTTCTGCTTCAAAGTCGGTTTCGCCATCGCGCCCGGGCTACGCTTGGCCCGAGGTCTATTTCAGACTCCGCGCCCGGTCGGGCGCTTGCTTCAAAAGTCAATTTCGACATCACGCCCGGGCTACGCTTGGCTCCAGACTTGATTTCGCGACCGCGGCCCGGCTGGCGCTTCAGAAGTCGGTTTGGGCCATCGCGCCCGGGCTACGCTTGGCCCGACGCCGACCCGCCTCCGCGCCTGGGTCGGGCGCTTTGGCTTCAAAGCAGATTTCGCCATCGCGCCCAGGGACGCCGCTTCAAAGTCGATTTCGCCATCGTGGCCTGGAGGGGTGTTTTCGCGTTCTGACGCCGATTTCGCGCCTCATGCCCGGTTCGGGTTTTCGCTCAAAAGTCGATTTCGCCATCGCGCGCAGGTCAGAGTTTTCGCTTCAAAAGTCAATTTCGCCAGCGGCCCCGGAGGGGCGCTGGGGTCCAGATGCCGACGGCCTCCGCCACCGGTCGGGCGCTTGCTTCAAGAGTCGACCGCCATCGGCCCGGGGCGCTGATGCAGACGCCGCCGACTCCGCGCCCGAGCGGCATTTTCGGCTTCAAAGTCAATTTCGCCATCGCGCCGGGGCGCTGGCCCGACGCCGATTTCGCCTCCGCGCCCGGTTCACCGCTGCTTCAAAAGTCAATTTCGCCCATCGGCCTGGGGGCGCCCCGATGTCAATTTCGCCTCCGTGGCCTGGGTCGTTTTCGCTTCAAAGTCTATTTCAGCCTCCGCGCCCGGGGCATTTTTCGCTTCAAAGTCGATTTCGCCATCGCGCCCTGGGTGGCGCTTCGATGTCACTTCGCCTCCGCCCGGTCGGCGCTGGCTTCAAAAGTCGGTTTTGGCCATCGCGGCCCGGGGCTAAATTTTCTGGCTCCGGACGACGATTTCGCACTCCGCGGCCCGGGGCGGCGCTTTCAAAAGTCGCCGACATCGGAGCACGGGGGGGACTTTTCGGGTTCCGGATGTCAATTTCGGCCTCCGTGGCCAGGGTCGCGCTGCTTCAAAAGTCGATTTGGCCATCGGGCCCGGAGGGGCGCTGCGTTCCTGATGTCGATTTCGCGCCTGCGCCCGGTTCGGGTTTTCGCTTCAAAAGTCGATTTCGGCCATCGCGGCGCAGGTCGGAGTTTTCGCTTCAAAAGTCAATTTCGCCAGCGATCACGGGGGCGCCGAGTCCGACGCCGATTTCGCCTCCGCCGCCGAGACGGCGCTGCTCGTGTTGATTTCGCCATTGTGGCCGGGGGTGTTTTTCAAGCCCGACGCCGATTTCGGGCGCCCGCGACCTGGTTCGGGCGCTGACTTCAAAGTCGATTTCGCCTCGCGTCTGGTCGGCGCCGCTTCAAAATCGAGCGTCGGCCGCATACTCGGGGCGCGTTCCCGACGCCGATTTCAGCCGCTCGCCCGGTCGGCGCTGGCCAGAAGTCGATTTCGCCATCACGCCCGGTGGCGCTTTCCGCTTCAAAAGTCAATTTCGTCCATCATGGCCCGGGGGGGCGTTTTCGCGCTCCGGATGTCAATTTCGGCCTCCGTGGCTCGGGTCGGTGTTTTCGGCTTCAAAAGTCGATTTAGGCCATGGCGGCCAAGGGGAGCGGTTTTGGGCGGTTTTTGATGCTGAAATCGACCCTTGAAGCCGAAAACGCCGACCCGCGCTGCGGAGGCCGAAATCGACGTCCGGAGCCCGAAAACTCACGCCCCGAGCCGCGATTGCCAAAATCGACTGTTGAAGCAGAAAACGCTGACCCGGGCCGCGGAGGCCAAAATAGGCGTCCGGAGCCATAAAACGCAGCCCGGGATCGCGGTGGCCGAAATCGACTTTTGAAGCCGAAAACGCCGACCCGGGCCGCGAGGCCGAAATCAACGTCCGGAACTCGAAAACGCCCCCCCGGGCCGCGATGTCCGAAATCGACTTTTGAAGCCGAAAATGTAGGCCCGGGCCTAACAGGCTGAAATCGACGTCCGGAGCCCCAAAACGCCCCCCCGGGCCACGATGGCCGAAATCGACTTTTGAAGCCGAGAACGCAGAATCGGGCCACGTGGGCCAAAATCGACGTCCGGAGCCCGAAAACGCAGTCCCGGGCCGCGATGTCCGAAATCGACTTTAAAGTCGTAAAAGACACTCACGGCCGCTTCAGCGGAGCGCCGAAATCGACGCCCGAGCCCGAAAACGCTGTCCTGGGCCGCAATGGCCAAATCGATTTTTGAAGCCAAAACGGAGAATCGGGCCGCGAGGCGAAATCGACTTTTGACGCCAAAACGCCGACCCGAGCCGCTGGAGGCCGAAATCGCCGTCCGAGCCCAAAACGCAGTCCCGGGCAGAATCGAGCCGCGATGGTCAAATCGACTTTTTGAAGCCGAAAAGGAGAATCGGCCGCGGAGGCCAAATCGACTTTTGAAGCTGAAAACGCCGACCCGGCCGCGAGGCCGAAATCGACGTCCGAGCCCGAAAACGCAGTCCCGGCCGCTGAGGCCAAATCGACGCCCGAGCCCGAAACGCCGCCCCAGGCCGCGATGGCCGAAATCGACTTTTGAAGCCAAAAACGCTGACCCGGGCCGCGGAGGCCGAAATCGACTTTTGATGCTGAAAACGCCGACCCGGGCCGCGGAGGCCGAAATCGACGTCCGAGCCCGAAAACGCCGTCCCGCCAGCGATGTCCGAAATCGACTTTTGAAGCCGAAAACGCAGAACCGGGCCGCGGAGGCCGAAATCGACTTTTAAAGCCGAAAATGCCGACCCGGGCCGCGGAGGCCGAAATCGACGCCGAGCCCGAAAACGCCGCCCCGGGCCGCGATGGCCGAAATCGATTTTTGAAGCCGAAACGCAGAATCGGCCGCGAGGCCGAAATCGACTTTGACGCTGAAAACGCCGACCCGGCCGCTGGAGGCCGAAATCGACGTCCGGAGCCCGAAAATGCCGCCCCGGCCGCGATGGCCGAATCGACTTTAAAGCCAAAATCGGCCGCGGAGGCCGAAATCGACTTTTGATGCTGAAAACGCCGACCCGGGCCGCGGAGGCCGAAATCGACGTCCGGAGTCCGAAAACGCAGAACCGGGCCGCGGAGGCCGAAATCGACTTTTGAAGCCGAAAACGCAGAACCGGGCCGCGGAGGCCGAAATCGACTTTTGAAGCTGAAAACACCGACCCGGTCAGCGAAGGCCGAAATCGACGCCCGAGCCCGAACGCCGCCCCGGCCGCGATGGCCGAAATCGACTTTTTGAAGCCGAAAACGCAGAATCGGGCCGAGAGGCCGAAATCGACTTTTTGAGCGAACGCGCCGCCCCGGCCGCGATGGCCGAAATCGACTTTTGAAGCCGAAAACGCAGAATCGGGCCGCGAAGGCCGAAATCGACGTCCGGAGCCCGAAAACGCAGTCCCGGGCCGCGATGTCCGAAATCGACTTTAAAGCCGAAAACGCCGACCCGGGCCGCGGAGGCCGAATCGACGTCCGAGCCCGAAACGCTGTCCCGGGCCACAATGGCCGAAATCGACTTTTGAAGCCGAAAACGGAGAATCGGGCCGCGGAGGCGGAAATCGACTTTTGACGCCGAAAACGCCGACCCGGGCCGCGGAGGCCGAAATCGACGTCCGGAGCCCGAAAACGCAGTCCCGGGCCGCGATGGCCGAAATCGACTTTTGAAGCCGAAAACGCAGAATCGAGCCGCGATGGCCGAAATCGACTTTTGAAGCCGAAAGGAGAACCGTGCCGCGGACGCCGAAATCGACTTTTGAAGCCGAAAACGCCGACCCGGGCCGCGGAGGCCGAAATCGACTTTTGCTGCTGAAAACGCCGACCCGGCCCGCGGAGGCCGAAATCGACGTCCGGAGCCCAAAAACGCCGTCCCGGGCCGCGATGTCCGAAATCGACTTTTGAAGCCGAAAACGGAGAACCGGGCCGCTGATGCCAAAATCGACTTTTAAAGCCGAAAACGCCGACCAGGGCCGCGGAGGCCGAAATCGACGTCCGAGCCCGAAAATGCCGTCCCGGGCCGCGATGGCCGAAATCGACTTTTGAAGCAGAAAACGCAGAATCGGGCCGCGGAGGCCGAAATCGACTTTTAAAGCCAAAAATCCCGACCCGGGCCGCGGAGGCCGAAATCGACGTCCGGAGCCCGAAAACGCAGTCCCGGGCCGCGATGTCCGATATCGACTTTTGAAGTCGAAAACGCAGAACCGGGCCGCGGAGGCCGAAATCGACTTTTAAAGCCGAAAACGCAGACCCGGGCCGCGGAGGCCGAAATCGACTTTTGAAGCTGAAAACACCGACCCGGTCAGCGAAGGCCGAAATCGACGTCCGAGCCCGAAAACGCCGCCCCGGCCGCGATGGCCGAAATCGACTTTTGAAGCCGAAAACGCAGAATCGGCCGCTGGAGGCCAAATCGACTTTTGACGCTGAAGGCCGCCGATGTCCAAAATCGACTTTTTGAAGCCGAAACACAGAACCGGCCATGGATGCCAAAATCGACTTTTAAAGCCAAAACGCAGACCGGCCGCTGGAGGCCGAAATCGACTTTTGAAGCTGAAAACACCGACCCGGTCAGCGAAGGCCGAAATCGACGTCCGGAGCCCGAAAACGCCATCCCGGGCCGCGATGGCCGAAATCGCCTTTTGAAGCCGAAAACGCGGAATCGGGCCGCGTAGGCTGAAATCGACGTCCGGAGCCCGAAAAGGCTGTCCCGGGCCGCGATGGCCGAAATCGACTTTTGAAACCGAAAACGGAGAATCGGGCAGGGGAGGCGGAAATCGACTTTTGACGCCGAAAACGCCGACCCAGGCCGCGGAGGCCGAAATCGCCGTCCGGAGCCCGAAAACGCAGTCCCGGGCCGCGATGGCCGAAATCGACTTTTGAAGCCGAAAACGCAGAATCGAGCCGCGATGGCCGAAATCGACTTTTGAAGCCGAAAACGGAGAACCGGGCCGCGGAGGCCGAAATCGACTTTTGAAGCCGAAAACGCAGAATCGGGCCGTGTAGGCCGAAATCGACTTTTGAAGCTGAAGACACCGACCCGGTCAGCGAAGGCCGATATCGACGTCCGGAGCCCGAAAACGCCGTCCTGGGCCGCGATGGCAAATCGATTGGCCGAAATGGACGTCCGGAGCCCGAAAACGCAGAACCGGGCCGCGGAGGCCGAAATCGACTTTTGATGCTGAAAACGCCGACCCGGGCCGCGGAGGCCGATATCGACGTCCGGAGCCCGAAAACGCAGTCCCGGCCGCGATGGCCAAAATCGACTTTTGAAGCCGAAAACGCAGAATCGGGCCGCGGAGGCCGAAATCGACTTTTGAAGCTGAAAACACCGACCCGGTCAGCGAAGGCCGAAATCGACGTCCGGAGCCCGAAAACGCAGTCCCGGGCCGCGATGGCCGAAATCGACTTTTGAAGCCGAAAACGCAGAATCGGGCCGCGTAGGCCGAAATCGACTTTTGAAACCGAAAACGCAGAACCGGGCCGCGGAGGCCGAAATCGACTTTTGACGCTGAAAACGCCGACCCGGTCAGCGAAGTCCGAAATCGACGTCCGGAGCCCGAAAACGCAGAACCGGGCCGCGGAGGCCGAAATCGACTTTTGATGCTGAAAACGCCGACCCGGGCCGCGGAGGCCGAAATCGACGTCCGAAGCCTAAAAACGCCGTCCCTTGCCGCGATGTCCGAAATCGACTTTTGAAGCCGAAAACGCAGAACTGGCCGCGGAGGCCGAAATCGACGCCGGGCCGCGATGGCCGAAATCGACTTTGAAGCAGAAAACTCAGAATCGGGCCGGAGGCCAAATCGACTTTTTAAAGCCAAAAATCCCGACCCGCCGGAGGCCGAATCGACGCCCGAGCCCGAATGCCGCCCGGCCTCAAATCGACTTTAAAGCCGAAAACGCAGACCCGGCCGCGATGGTCGTAAATCGACTTTTGAAGCCGAACGCAGAATCGGGCCGCGTAGGCCGAAATCGACTTTTGAAGCCGAAGACACCAACCCGGTCAGCGAAGGCCGAAATCGACGTCCTGAGCCCGAAAACGCCGTCCCGGGCCGCGATGGCCGAAATCGACTTTTGAAGCCAAAAACGCAGAATCGGGCCGCTAAGGCCAAAATCGACGTCCGGAGCCCGAAAACGCAGTCCCGGGCCGCGATGTCCGAAATCGACTTTAAAGCCGAAAACGCCGACCCGGGCCGCGGAGGCCGAATCGACGCCCGGAGCCCGGAAAGGCCGTCCCGGGCCGCGATGGCCGAAATCGACTTTTGAAGCCGGAAACGGAGAATCGGGCCGCGGAGGCGGAAATCGACTTTTGACGCCGAAAACGCCGACCCGGGTCGCGGTGGCCGAAATCGACGTCCGGAGCCCGAAAACGCAGACCTGGGCCGCGGAGGCCGAAATCGACTTTTGATGCTGAAAACGCCGACCCGGGCCGCGGAGGCCGAAATTGACGTACGGAGCCCGAAAACTCGCCCCGGCCGCGATGGCCGAAATCGACTTTTGAAGCCGAAAACGCCGACCCGGTCCGCGAAGGCCGAAATTGACGTACGGAGCCCGAAAACTCCGTCCCGGGCCGCGGAGGCCGAAATTGACTTTTGACGCTGAAAACGCCGACCGTCACCGAAGGCCGAAATCGACGTCCGGAGCCCGAAAACGCCGTCCCGAGCCGCGATGTCCGAAATCGACTTTTGAAGCCGAAAACACAGAACCGGGTCGCGGATGCCAAAATCGACTTTTAAAGCCGAAAACGCAGACCCGGGCCGCGGAGGCCGAAATCGACTTTTGAAGCTGAAGACACCGACCCGGTCAGCGAAGGCCGATATCGACGTCCGAGCCCGAAAACGCCGTCCCGGGCCGCGATGGCCGAAATCGACTTTTGAAGCCGAAAACGCAAAATCGGGCCGCGAAGGCCGAAATCGACGTCCGGAGCCCGAAAACGCAGAACCGGGCCGCGGAGGCCGAAATCGACTTTTGATGCTGAAAACGCCGACCCGGGCCGCGGAGGCCGAAATCGACGACGGAGCCCGAAAACTCCGTCCCGGGCCGCGATGTCCGAAATCGACTTTTGAAGCCGAAAACGCAGACCCGGTCCACGAAGGCCGAAATTGACGTACGGAGCCCGAAAACTCCGTCCCGGGCCGCGGAGGCCGAAATCGACTTTTGACGCTGAAAACGCCGACCCGGTCAGCGAAGGCCGAAATCGACTTTTGAAGCGGAAAACGCAGTATCGGGCCGCGGAGGCCGAAATCAACTTTTAAAGCCAAAAATCCCGACCCGGGCCGCGGAGGCCGAAATCGACGTCCGGAGCCCGAACACGCCGTCCCGGGCCGCGATGGCCGAAATCGACTTTTGAAGCCGAAAACGGAGAATCGGGCCGCGGAGTCGGAAATCGACTTTTTGACGCCGAAACGCCGACCCGGCCGCGGAGGCCAAATCGCCGGCCCGAACCCGAACGCAGTCCTGGGCCGCGATGGTCAAATCGACTTTTTGAAGCCGAAACGCAGAATCGAGCCGCGATGGCCGAATCGACTTTTTGAAGCCGAAAACGCCGACCCGGGCCGCGGAGGCCGAAATCGACGTCCGGAGCCCGAAAACGCCGTCTCGGCCAGTGATGGCCGATATCGACTTTTGAAGCCGATAACGCAGAACCGGGCCGCGGATGCCAAAATCGACTTTTAAAGCCGAAAACGCCGACCCGGGCCGCGGAGGCCGAAATCGACGTCCGAGCCCGAAAATGCCGTCCCGGGCCGCGATGGCCGAAATCGACTTTTGAAGCAGAAAACGCAGAATCGGGCCGCGAGGCCAAATCGACTTTAAAGTCAAAAGACCAGGCCGGAGGCCGAAATCGACGTCCGGAGCCCGAAAACGCAGTCCCGGGCCGCGATGTCCGATATCGACTTTTGAAGTCAAAACGCAGAACCGGGCCGCGGAGGCCAAAATCAACTTTTAAAGCCGAAAACGCAGACCCGGTCGCGGAGGCCGAAATCGACTTTTGAAGCTGAAAACACCGACCGGTCAGCGAAGGCCGAAATCGACGCCCGAGCCCAAAACGCCGTCCCGGGCCGCGATGGCCGAAATCGACTTTTGAAGCCGAAAACGCAGAACCGGGCCGCGGAGGCCGAAATCGACTTTTGACGCTGAAAACGCCGACCCGGTCAGCGAAGGCCGAAATCGACGTCCGGAGCCCGAAAACGCCGTCCCGGGCCGCGATGTCCGAAATCGACTTTTGAAGCCGAAAACACAGAACCGGGCCGCGGATGCCAAAATCGACTTTTAAAGCCGAAAACGCAGTCCCGGGCCACGGAGGCCGAAATCGACTTTTGAAGCTGAAAACACCGACCCGGTCAGCGAAGGCCGAATCAAGTCCGAGCCCGAAACGCCGCCCCGGCCGCGATGGTCAAATCGCTTTTGAAGCCGAAACGCAGAATCGGGCCGCGTAGGCCGAAATCGACTTTTGAAGCTGAAGACACCAACCCGGTCAGCGAAGGCCGAAATCGACGTCCGGAGCCCGAAAACGCAGTCCCGGGCCGCGATGTCCGATATCGACTTTTGAAGTCGAAAACGCAGAACCGGGCCGCGGAGGCCGAAATCGACTTTTGAAGCTGAAAACACCGATCCGGTCAGCGAAGGCCGAAATCGACGTCCGGAGCCCGAAAACGCAGTCCCGGGCCGCGATGTCCGAAATCGAAGCAAAGCCGAAACGCCGACTGGCCGCGGAGGCCGAAATCGACGCCCGAGTCAAAAGGCCGTCCCGGACGCGATGGCCGAAATCGACTTTTGACGCCGAAAACGCCGACCCGGGCCGCGGAGGCCGAAATCGCCGTCCGGAGCCCGAAAACGCAGTCCCGGGCCGCGATGGCCGAAATCGACTTTTGAAGCCGAAAACGCAGAATCGAGCCGCGATGGCCGAAATCGACTTTTGAAGCCGAATGTAGAATCGGGCCGTGTAGGCCGAAATCGACTTTTGAAGCTGAAGACACCGACCCGGTCAGCGAAGGCCGATATCGCCGTCCGGAGCCCGAAAACGCCGTCCTGAGCCGCGATGGCCGAAATCGACTTTTGAAGCTGAAAACGCAAAATCGGGCCGCGAAGGCCGAAATCGACGTCCGGAGCCCGAAAACGCAGAACCGGGCCGCGGAGGCCGAAATCGCCTTTTGAAGCCGAAAATGCAGAATCGGGCCGTAGGCCGAAATCGACTTTTGAAGCTGAAGACACCGACCCGGTCAGCGAAGGCCGATATCGACGTCCGGAGCCCGAAACGCCGCCCGAGCTCCGAAAACGCAGTCCCGGGCCGCGATGGCCGAAATCGACTTTTGAAGCCGAAAACGGAGAATCGGGCCGCGGAGGCGGAAATCGACTTTTGACGCCGAAAACGCCGACCCGGGCCGCGGAGGCCGAAATCGCCGTCCGGAGCCCGAAAACGCAGTCCTGGGCCGCGATGGCCGAAATCGACTTTTGAAGCCGAAAACGCAGAATCGAGCCGCGATGGCCGAAATCGACTTTTGAAGCCGAAAACGGAGAACCGGGCCGCGGAGGCCGAAATTGACTTTTGACGCTGAAAACGCCAACCCGGGCCGCGGAGGCCGAAATCGACCTCCGGAGCCTGAAAACGCCGTCCCCGGCAGCGATGGCCGAAATCGACTTTTGAAGCCGAAAACGCAGACCCAGGCCGCGGAGGCCGATATCGACTTTTGAAGCTGAAAACACCGACCCGGTCAGCGAAGGCAGAATTCGACGTCCGGAGCCCGAAAACGCAGAACCGGGCCGCGGAGGCCGAAATCGACTTTTAAAGCCGAAAACGCAGACCCGGGCCGCGGAGGCCGAAATCGACTTTTGAAGCTGAAAACACCGACCCGGTCAGCGAAGGCCGAAATCGACGTCCGGAGCCCGAAAACGCAGAACCGGGCGGAGGCCGAAATCGACTTTTGATGCTGAAAACGCCGACCCGGGCCGCGGAGGCCGAAATCGACGTCCGGAGCCCAAAAACGCCGTCCCGGGCCGCGATGTCCGAAATCGACTTTTGAAGCCGAAAACGCAGAACCGGCCGCGGATGCCAAAATCGACTTTTAAAGCCGAAAACGCCGACCCGGGCCGCGATGGCCGAAATCGACTTTTGACGCCGAAAACGCAGAATCGAGCCGCGATGGCCGAAATCGACTTTTGAAGCCGAAAACGGAGAACCGGGCCGCGGAGGCGGAAATCGACTTTGACGCCGAAACGCCGACTGGCCGCGGAGGCCGAAATCGCCGTCCGAGCCCGAAAACGCAGTCCCGGCCGCGGCGGTCAAATCGACTTTTGACGCCAAACGCAGAATCGAGCCGCGATGGCCGAAATCGACTTTTGAAGCCGAAAACGGAGAACCGGGCCGCGAGGCGGAAATCGACTTTTGACGCCGAAAACTCCGACCCGGGCCGCGGAGGCCGAAATCGCCATCCGAGCCCGAAAACGCAGTCCCGGGCCGCGATGGCCGAAATCGACTTTTGAAGCCGAAAACGCAGAATCGAGCCGCGATGGCCGAAATCGACTTTTGAAGCCGAAAACGGAGAACCGGGCCGCGGAGGCCGAAATCGACTTTTGATGCTGAAAACGCCGACCGGGCCGCGGAGGCCGAAATCGCCGTCCGGAGCCCGAAAACGCAGTCCCAGGCCGCGATGGCCGAAATCGACTTGAAAACGCAGAATCGAGCCGCGATGGCCGAAATCGACTTTTGAAGCCGAAAACGGAGAACCGGGCCGCGGAGGCCGAAATCGACTTTTGAAGCCGAAAACGCAGAATCGGGCCGTGTAGGCCGAAATCGACTTTTGAAGCTGAAGACACCGACCCGGTCAGCGAAGGCCGATATCGACGTCCGGAGCCCGAAAACGCCGTCCTGGGCCGCGATGGCCGAAATCGACTTTTGAAGCTGAAAACGCAGAATCGGGCCGCGAGGCCGAAATCGACTTTTTGAAGCCGAAACGCCGCACCCGCCGTTGTGAGGCCGAAATTGACGCCCGAGCCGGAAAACGCGTCCCGGCCGCGATGGTCGTAAATCGACTTTAAAGCCGAAAACATACCCGGGCCATGGAGGCCAAATCGACTTTTGGAAGCCGAAAATGCCGACCCGGTCCGCGGAGGCCAAAAACGTCGTCCGGTCCCGAAAACGCCCTCCAGGGGCCACGATGGCCGAAATCGACTTTTGAAGCCAAAAACGCAGAACCGGGCCGCGGAGGCCGAAATCAACTTTTGAAGGCGAGAATGCCGACCCAGGCCGCGGAGGCCGAAATCGACGTCCGGAGCCCGAAAACACCGTCCCGGGACGCGATGGCCGAAGTTGATTTTTGAAGCCGAAAACACATACCCGGGCCGCGGAGGCCGAAATCGACTTTTGAAGCCGAAAACGCCGACCCGGTCAGCGAAGGCCGAAATCGACGTCCGGAGCCCGAAAACGGTCCGGCCGCGATGGCCGAAATCGACTTTTTGAAGCCAAAAACGCCGACCCGGGCCGCAGAGGCCCAAATCGACTTTGAAGCTGAACCGAAAACGTCCGGCCGTGGTCGAAATCGACTTTAAAGCCAAAACACATACCCGGGCGGAGGCCGAAATCGACTTTTGAAGCCGAAAACACCGACCCGCTCAGCGAAGGCCGAAATTGACGTCCGGAGCCGGAAAACGCGGTCCCGGGCCGCGATGGCCGAAATCGACTTTTAAAGCCGAAAACACATACCCGGGCCACGGATGCCAAAATCGACTTTTAAAGCCGAAAACGCAGACCCGGGCCACGGAGGCCGAAATCGACTTTTGAAGCTGAAAACGCAGAATCGGGCCGCGAAGGCCAAAATCGACGTCCGGAGCCCGAAAACATCGTTCCAGGCCGCGATGGCCGAAATCGACTTTTGAAGCCGAAAACGCAGAACCGGGCCGCGGAGGCCAAAATCGACTTTTAAAGCCGAAAACGCCGACCCGGGCCGCGGAGGCCGAAATCGACGTCCGGAGTCTGTAAACGTAAGAGGAACCGTCATGGAGGCTCAAATCGACTTTTTGAAGCCAAACAACGCAGAATCGGGCCGCCGAGGCCGAAATCGACTTTTAGCTTGAAAACCAATCTCGGCCGCCGAGGCCGAAATCGACGTCCGAGCTCCGAAAAACGCCGCCGGCCGCTGAGGTCAAATCGACTTTTGAAGCCGAAAATCCGAGACCGGCCGCTGGAGGCCAAATCGATTTTGAAGCCAAAACGCAAAATCGGGCCGCGAGTGGCCGAAATCGACGCCGCTGAGCCCGAAAAACGTAGAACCGGGCCGCCTGGATGGCCAAATCGACTTTTGAAGCTGAAAACGCAGAATCAGGCCGCTGGAGGCCAAATCGACACCGAGCCCGAAACGCCGCCCCGGTCAGCGATGGTCGAATCGACTTTGAAGCCGAAAACGAGGAATCGGCCGGAGGCCGAAATTGACTTTTGACACTGAAAACGCCAACCCTGGCCGCGGAGGCCGAAATCGACGTCCGAGCCCGGGTAACGCTGGCCCGGCCACGATGGTCGAATCGACTTTTGAAGCCGAAACGGAGAATCGGGCCGGCGATGGCCGAATCGACTTTTTGACGCTGAAATCGCCGACCCGGCCATGGAGGCCGAACGCTGGCCCGAGCCCGAACGCAGTCCCGGCCGCGATGGCGGCTAAATCGATTTTTGAAGCCGTAAACGGTGCCAGAACCGGGGTCATGGCCGAAATCGACTTTTTGAAGCCGAAACGGAGAACCGGCCGCGAGGCCGGAATCGAACATTTGACGCTGAAACGCCAACCCGGCCGCTGGAGGCCGAAATCGACGCCCGGAGCCCGAACGCCGGCTCGCCAGCTTAGCATGGTCGAAATCGACTTTTTGAAGCCGAAACGCAGAATCGGGCCGGGAGGCATCGAAATTGACTTTTGATGCTGAAAACGCCCAACCCGCCGGAGGCCGAAAACGACGCCCGAGCTCCGAACGCCGCCCCCGCCATGATGGCCGTAAATCGACTTTGAAGCCGAAACGCAGACCCGGCCGCTGGAGGCCGAATCGACTTTTTGAAGCTGAAAACACCGACCCGGGTCAGCGGCGTCAAATCGACGTCCGGAGCCCGGAACGCAGTCCCGGCAACGCGATGGCCGAATCGACTTTTGAAGCCAAAAACGCAGAATCGGGCCGATGAGGCCGAAATCACTTTTGAGCCCGAAACGGAGAACCCCCGCCGCTGGAGGCCAAATCGACTTTTTGAAGCCGAAAACGCAAAATCGCCGCGAAGCGTCAAATCGACGCCCGAGCCCAAAACGCAGAACCGGGCCGCGGAGGCGAAATCACTTTTTAAAAGCTGAAAACGCCACTCAGGCCGCTGGAGGCTAAATCGACGTCCGGAGCTGAAAACGCCGTCCCGGGCCGCGATGTCCGAAATCGACTTTTGAAGCCGAAAACGCAGAACCGGGCCGCGGATGCCAAAATCGACTTTTAAAGCCGAAAACGCCGACCCGGGCCGCCATGAGGCCAACATCGACGTCCGAGCCCGAAACGCAGAACCGGGCCGCCGGAGGCCGAAAAACCGATTTCTTGAAGCCGAAAACGCAGACGCCGGCGGAGGCCAAATCGACTTTTGAAGCTGAAGGCCGAATCGACGCCCGGAGCCCGAAAACGCAGAATCGGCCGGAGGCCGAAATCGACTTTTGAAGCTGAAAATCGGCCGCTGGAGGCCAAATCGACGTCCGGAGCCCAAAAAACGCCGTCCCGGGCCGCGATGTCCGAAATCGACTTTTGAAGCTGAAAACGCAGAACCGGGAACCGGAGGCCGAAATCGACTTTTGAAGCTGAAAACACCGACCCGGTCAGCGAAGGCCGAAATCGACGTCCGGAGCCCGAAAACGCAGTCCCGGGCCGCGATGGCCGAAATCGACTTTTGAAGCCAAAAACGCAGAATCGGGCCGCGTAGGCGAAATCGACTTTTGAAGCCGAAAACGCAAAATCGGGCCGCGAAGGCCGAAATCGACGTCCGGAGCCCGAAAACGCAGAACCGGGCCGCGGAGGCCGAAATCGACTTTTGATGCTGAAAACGCCGACCAGGGCCGCGAGGCCGAAATCGACGTCCGGAGCCCGAAAACGCCGTCCCGGGCCGCGATGTCCGAAATCGACTTTTGAAGCCGAAAACGCAGAACCGGGCCGCGGATGCCAAAATCGATTTTTAAAGCCGAAAACGCCGACCCGGGCCGCGGAGGCCGAAATCGACGTCCGAAGCCCGAAAACGCAGAACCGGGCCGCGGAGGCCGAAATCGACTTTTAAAGCCAAAACGACCCGGCCGCGGAGGCCGAAATCGACGTCCGGAGCCCGAAAACGCCGCCCCGCCACGATGGCCGAAATCGACTTTTGAAGCCGAAACGGAGAATCGGGCCGGGAGGCCGGAAATCGACTTTTGACGCCGAAAACGCCGACCCGGGCCGCGGAGGCCGAAATCGACGTCCGGAGCCCGAAAACGCAGTCCCGGGCCGCGATGGCCGAAATCGACTTTTGAAGCCGAAAACGGAGAATCGGGCCGCGGAGGCGGAAATCGACTTTTGACGCCGAAAACGCCGACCCGGTCCGCGGAGGCCGAAATCGCGGTCCGGAGCCCGAAAACGCAGTCCCGGCCGCGATGGCCAAAATCGACTTTTGAAGCCGAAAACGCAGAATCGAGCCGCGATGGCCGAAATCGACTTTTGAAGCCGAAAACGGAGAACCGGGCCGCGGAGGCCGAAATCGACTTTTGATGCCGAAAACGCCGACCCGGGCCGCGGAGGCCGAAATCGACGTCCGGAGCCCGAAAACGCCGCCCCGGCCAGCGATGGCCGAAATCGACTTTGAAGCCGAAACGCAGAATCGGGCCGCGGAGGCCGAAATCGACTTTTGACGCAAAACAGACGAGGCCGCGGAGGTCGAAATCGACCGTTTTTGATGCTGAAAAACGCGAATCGGGCCGCTGGAGGCCGAACGACGCCCGAGCCCGAAAACGCAGTCCCGGGCCGCGATGGCCGAAATCGAGTTTAAAGCCGAAACGCCGACTCGGGCCGCGGAGGCCGAAATCGACTTTTGAAGCTGAAAAACGCCCCGGCCGCGAGGTTCGAATCGACTTTGAGCCGAAAACGCAGAACCGGGCCGCGGAGGCCAAAATCGACTTTGAAGCTGAAAACGCCGACCCGGGCCAGCTGGAGGCCGAAATCGACGCCCGAGCCTCAAAACGCCGCCCCGGCCGCGATGGCCGAAATCGACTTTTTGAAGCCGAAACGAGAATCGCCGCTGGAGGCCAAATCGACTTTGAGTTGAAACGCCCGACCCGGCCGCTGAGGCCGAATCGACTTTTGAGCCCGAAAACGCAGCCGGCCGCGATGGTCAAATCGACTTTTTGAAGCCAAAACGCAGAATCGGGCCGCGGAGGCCAATCGACTTTTTGAAAGCCGAAACGCCGGGCCGGAGGCCGAAATCGACGTCCGAGCCCGAACGCAGTCCCGGCCGCGATGGCCGAAATCGACTTTGAAGCCGAAACGGAGAATCGGGCCGCGGAGGCGAAATCGACTTTGACGCCTTGAAAACGCCGACCCGGCCGCTGGAGGCCGAAATCGACGTCCTGAGCCCGAAAACGCAGTCCCGGCCGCGATGGCCGAAATCGACTTTTGAAGCCGAAAACGCAGACCCGGGCCGCGGAGGCCGAAATCGACTTTTGAAAGCCGAAACGAACCGGGCCGCGGAGGCCGAAATCGACGTCCGGAGCCCGAAAACGCAGTCCCGGCCGCGATGGCCGAAATCGACTTTTGAAGCCGAAAACGGAGAATCGGGCCGCGGAGGCCGAAATCGACTTTTGACGCCGAAACGCCGACCGCGGAGGCCGAAATCGACGTCCGAGCCCGAACGCAGTCCCGGCCGCGATGGTCAAATCGACTTTGAAGCCGAAACGCAGAATCGGGCCGCGGAGGCCAAATCGACTTTTTGAAAGCTGAAAACGCCGACCCGGCCGCTGGAGGCCAAAATCGACGTCCGAGCCCGAAAACGCCGGCCGCGATGGCCAAATCGACTTTGAAGCCGAAAACGCAGAATCGGCCGGGAGGCCGAAATCGACTTTGAAGCTGAAAACGCCGACCCGGCCGCTGGAGGCCAAATCGACGCCCGGAGCCCGAAACGCCGCCCCGGCCGCGATGGCCAAATCGACTTTTGAAGCCGAAAACGAGACTCGGCCGCGGAGGCCGAAATCGACTTTTTGAAGCCGAAAACGACCCGGCCGCGGAGGCCGAAATCGACGCCCGAAACGCAGTCCCGGCCGCGATGGCCGAAATCGACTTTTGAAGCCAAAACGCAGAATCCCGCCGCGAGGCCGAAATCGACTTTTGAAGCCGAAAACGGAGAATCGGCCGCTGGAGGCCGGGAAATCGACTTTTTGAAGCCGAAACGGCCGCGGGCCGAATCGACGCCCGAAAACGCAGAACCGGCCGCGAGGCCGAAATCGACTTTTTGATGCTGAAAACGCCGACCCGGGCCGCGGAGGCCGAAATCGACGTCCGGAGCCCGAAAACGCCCCCCGGCCGCGATGGCCGAAATCGTCTTTGAAGCCGAAAACGCAGACCCGGGCCGCGGAGGCCGAAATCGACTTTTGAAGCCGAACGCCGACCCGGGCCGCGGAGGCCGAAATCGACGTCCGGAGCCCGAAAACGCCGTCCCGGCCGCGATGGCCGAAATCGACTTTTGAAGCCGAAACCGGCCGGAGGCCGAATCGACTTTTGAAGCCAAAACGCCACCCGGCCGAGGCCAAATCGACGTCCGGAGCCCGAAAACGCAGTCCCGGCCGCGATGGCCGAAATCGACTTTTGAAGCCGAAAACGCAGAATCGGGCCGCGGAGGCCGAAATCGACTTTTGACGCTGAAAACGCCGACCCGGGCCGCGGAGGCCGAAATCGACGTCCGGAGCCCGAAAACGCCGTCCCGGCCGCGATGGCCGAAATCGACTTTTGAAGCCGAAAACGCAGAATCGAGCCGCGGAGGCCGAAATCGACTTTTGAAGCTGAAAACGCCGAACCCGGGCCGCGGAGGCCGAAATCGACGTCCGGAGCCCGAAAACGCAGTCCCGGGCCGCGATGGCCGAAATCGACTTTTAAGGCCGAAATCGACTTTTGAAGCCGAAACGAGAACCGGGCCGAAAATCGACTTTGAAGCCGAAATCGAGGCCGAAATCCGAGCCCGAAACGCCGCCCCGGGCCGCGAGGCCGAAATCGACTTTTGAAGCCGAAAACGCAGAATCGGGCCGCGGAGGCCGAAATCGACTTTTGAAGCTGAAGACACCGACCCGGTCAGCGAAGGCCGAATCGACGTCCGGAGCCCGAAAACGCCCCGGCCGCGATGGTCGAAATCGACTTTTGAAGCCAAAAACGCAGAATCGGGCCGGAGGCCGAAATCGACTTTTGAAGCTGAAGACACCGACCCGGTCAGCGAAGGCCGAAATCGACGTCCGGAGCCCGAAAACGCCGTCCCGGGCCGCGATGGCCGAAATCGACTTTTGAAGCCGAAACGAACCGGGCCGGAGGCCAAATCGACTTTGAAGTTGAAGACACCGGCCGCGAGGCCGAATCGACGAGCCCGAACGCAGTCCCGGCCGCGATGGCCGAAATCGACTTTGAAGCCGAAACGGCCGCGAGGCCGAAATCGACTTTTGAAGCGGAAAACGCAGTATCGGGCCGCGGAGGCCAAATCAACTTTTAAAGCCAAAAATCCCGACCCGGGCCGCGGAGGCCGAAATCGACGTCCGGAGCCCGAAAACGCCGTCCCGGGCCGCGATGGCCGAAATCGACTTTTGAAGCCGAAAACGGAGAATCGGGCCGCGGAGGCGGAAATCGACTTTTGACGCCGAAAACGCCGACCCGGCCGCGGAGGCCGAAATCGCCGTCCGGAGCCCGAAAACGCAGTCCCGGGCCGCGATGGCCGAAATCGACTTTTGAAGCCGAAAACGCAGAACCGGGCCGCGGAGGCCGAAATCGACTTTTGAAGCTGAAAACACCGACCGGCCGCGGAAGGCCGAAATCGACGTCCGGAGCCCGAAAACGCAGAACCGGGCCGCGGAGGCCGAAATCGACTTTTAAAGCCAAACGCAGACCCGGGCCGCGGAGGCCGAAATCGACTTTTGAAGCTGAAAACGCCGACCCGGTCAGCGGAGGCCGAAATCGACGTCCGGAGCCCGAAAACGCCGCCCGGGCCGCGATGGCCGAAATCGACTTTTGAAGCCGAAAACGAGAATCGGCCGCGAGGTCAAATCGACTTTTGAAGCCGAAACGAGAACCCGGCCGCTGGAGGCCAAATCGACTTTTGAAGCCGAAAACGCAAAATCGGGCCGCGATGGCCGAAATCGACTTTTGAAGCCGAAAACGGAGAACCGGGCCGCGGAGGCCAAATCGATTTTTGATGCTGAAAACGCCATCGGGCCGCGGAGGCCAAATCGACGCCCGAGCCCGAAAACGCCGCCCGGCCGCGATGGCCGAAATCGACTTTGAAGCCGAAAACGCAGAATCGGGCCGCGATGCCAAAATCGATTTTGAAGCCGAAACGCCGACCGTCCGCTGGAGGCCGAATCACGCCCGAGCCCGAAACGCCGCCCCGGGCCGATGGCCGAAATCGACTTTTTGAAGCCGAAAACGCAGTATCGGCCGCGGAGGCCAAATCGACTTTTGAAGCTGAAAACACCGACCCGGCCGCTGGAGGCCGAAATCGACGTCCGAGCCCGAACGCCGCCCCGGCCGCGATGGCCGAAATCGACTCCGAACGAGGAAACGACGGCCGCGGAGGCCAAATCGACTTTGAAGCCGAAAACACCGACCCGAAATCGACGCCCGAGCCCAAAACGCAGTCCCGGCCGAACAAATCGACTTTTGAAGCCGAAAACGCAGAATCGGGCCGCGTAGGCCGAAATCGACTTTTGAAGCCGAAAACGCAGAACCGGGCCGCGGAGGCCGAAATCGACTTTTGAAGCCGAAAACGCAAAATCGGGCCGCGAAGGCCGAATCGACGTCCGGAGCCCGAAAACGCAGAACCGGGCCGCGGAGGCCGAAATCGACTTTTGATGCTGAAAACGCCCGGGCCGCGGAGGCCGAAATCGACGTCCGGAGCCCAAAAACGCCGTCCCGGGCCGCGATGTCCGAAATCGACTTTTGAAGCCGAAAACGCAGAACCGGGCCGCGGATGCCAAAATCGACTTTTAAAGCCGAAACGCCACCCGGCCGGAGGCCGAAATCGACGCCCGAGCTCAAACGCCGCCCCGGCCGCGATGGCCGAAATCGACTTTTGAAGCGAAAACGCAGAATCGGGCCGCGAGGCCGAAATCGACTTTGATGCTGAAAACGGCGACCGGCCGCTGGAGGCCGAAATCGACCCGGAGCCCGAACGCGCCCGGCCGCGATGGCCGAAATCGACTTTTTGAAGCCGAAACGCCGCCGAGGCCGAAATCGCGCCGAGCCCGAACGCAGCCCGGCCGCGATGGCCGAAATCGACTTTTGAAGCCGAAAACGGAGAATCGGGCCGCGGAGGCGGAAATCGACTTTTGACGCCGAAAACGCCGACCCGGGCCGCGGAGGCCGAAATCGACCGTCCGAGCCCGAAAACGCCGTCCCGGGCCGCGATGGCCGAAATCGACTTTTGAAGCCGAAAACGCAGAATCGGGCCGCGGAGGCCGAAATCGACTTTTGACGCTGAAAACGCCGACCCGGGCCGCGGAGGCCGAAATCGACGTCCGAGCCCGAAAACGCCGTCCCGGCCGCGATGGCCGAAATCGACTTTTGAAGCCGAAAACGCAGAATCGGGCCGCGATGGCCAAAATCGACTTTAAAGCCGAAACGCCGACCCGGCCGCTGGAGGCCGAAATCAACGCCCGAGCCCGAAAACGCCCCGGCCGCGATGGCGAAATCGACTTTTTGAAGCCGAAAACGCAGAACCGGCCGCGGAGGCCGAAATCGACTTTTAAAGCCGAAAACGCCGACCCGGACCGCGGAGGCCGAAATCGACGCCGAGCCCGAAAACGCAGTCCCGGCCGCGATGTCCGAAATCGACTTTTTGAAGCCGAAAACGCAGAATCCGGGCCGCGATGGCCAAAATCGACTTTTGAAAAGGAGAACCGGCCGCTGAGGCCGAAATCGACTTTGAAGCCGAAAACGCAGAATCGGGCCGCAGGCCGAAATCGACTTTTTGAAGCTGAAGACACCGACCCGCCAGCGAGGCCGAATCGACGCCCGAGCCCTAAAACGCCCGGGCCGCGATGGTTTAAATCGACTTTTTGAAGCCGAAAACGCAGAATCGGGCCGGAGGCCGAAATCGACTTTGAAGCTGAAACGCCGACCGGCCGCGAAGGCCGAAATCGACGCCCGAGCCCGAACGCCGTCCCGGGCCGCTGATGGTCAAATCGACTTTTGAAGCCGAAAACGCAGAACCGGGCCGCAGGCCGAAATCGACTTTGAAGCTGAAGACACCGACCCGGCCGCGAAGGCCGAATCGACGTCCGAGCCCGAAAACGCCGCCCGGCCGCTGGCGGCCGAAATCGACTTTGAAGCCGAAAACGAGAATCGGGCCGCGGAGGCCGAAATCGACTTTTAAAGCCTAAAAATCCCGACCCGGGCCGCGGAGGCCGAAATCGACGCCCGAGCCCAAAAACGCCGTCCCAGGCCGCGATGGCCGAAATCGACTTTTGAAGCCGAAACGGAGAATCGGGCCGCAGTCGAAATCGACTTTTGACGCCGAAAACGCCGACCCGGGCCGCGGAGGCCGAAATCGACGTCCGGAGCCCGAAAACGCAGTCCCGGGCCGCGATGGCCGAAATCGACTTTTGAAGCTGAAAACGGAGAACCGGGCCGCGGAGGCCGAAATCGACTTTTGAAGCTGAAAACACCGACCCGGCCGCGGAGGCCGAAATCGACGTCCGGAGCCCGAAAACGCAGGCCGCGAGGCCGAAATCGACTTTTAGAAGCCGAAAACGCAGACCCGGCCGCGGAGGCCGAAATCGACTTTTGAAGCTGAAAACACCGACCCGGTCAGCGAAGGCCGAAATCGACGTCCGGAGCCCGAAAACGCAGTCCCGGGCCGCGATGGCCGAAATCGACTTTTGAAGCCGAAAACGCAGAATCGGGCCGAGGCCAAATCGACTTTTGAAGCCGAAAACGGAGAACCGGGCCGCGGAGGCCGAAATCGACTTTTGAAGCCGAAACGAAAATCGGCCGCCAAGGCCGAAATCGACGTCCGGAGCCCGAAAACGCAGAACCGGGCCGCGGAGGCCGAAATCGACTTTTGAAGCTGAAAACGCCACCAGCCGCGAGGCCGAAATCGACGCCCGAGCCCGAAACGCCGCCCGGGCCGCGATGGCCAAATCGACTTTGAAGCCGAAAACGCAGAACCGGGCCGGAGGCCAAAATCGATTTTTGAAGCCAAAACGCCGACCGTCCGCGGAGGCCGAATCGACGCCCGAGCCCGAAAACGCCGCCCCGGCCGCGATGGCCAAATCGACTTTTGAAGCCGGAAAACGCAGTATCGGCCGCGATGGCCGAAATCAACTTTTGAAAGCTGAAAACACCGACCCGGCCGCTGGAGGCCGAAATCGACGTCCGGAGCCCGAAAACGCAGTCCCGGCCGCGATGGCCGAAATCGACTTTGAAGCCGAAACGAGAATCGGCCGCGGAGGTCGAAATTGACTTTTGAAGCCGAAACGCGACCGCCGCGAGGCCAAATCGTCCCGAGCCAAAACGCAGTCCCGGCCGCGATGGCCGAAATCGACTTTTTGAAGCCGAAAACGGAGAATCGGGCCGCGATGGCCGAAATCGACTTTTGAAGCCGAAAACGAGAACCGGGCCGCGGAGGCCAAATCGACTTTGACGCTGAAAACGCCGACCGGCCGGAGGCCAAATCGACGCCCGAGCCCGAACGCCGCCCCGCCAGCGATGGCCAAATCGACTTTTTGAAGCCGAAAACGCAGAATCGGGCCGGGAGGCCGAAATCGACTTTTGATGCTGAAAACGCCAACCCGGCCGGAGGCCGAAATCGACGTCCGAGCCCGAAACGCCGCCCCGGCCACGATGGTCAAATCGACTTTTTGAAGCCGAAACGAGACCGGCCGCGGAGGCCGAAATCGACTTTTGAAGCTGAAAACACCGACCCGGTCAGCGAAGGCCGAAATCGACGTCCGGAGCCCGAAAACGCAGTCCCGGGCCGCGATGGCCGAAATCGACTTTTGAAGCCAAAAACGCAGAATCGGGCCGCGTAGGCCGAAATCGACTTTTGAAGCCGAAAACGGAGAACCGGGCCGCGGAGGCCGAAATCGACTTTTGAAGCCGAAAACGCAAAATCGGGCCGCGAAGGCCGAAATCGACGTCCGGAGCCCGAAAACGCAGAACCGGGCCGCGGAGGGCGAAATCGACTTTTGATGCTGAAAACGCCACCAGGCCGCTGGAGGCCGAAATCGACGCCCGAGCCCGAAACGCCGTCCCGGGCCGCGATGTCCGAAATCGACTTTTGAAGCCGAAAACGCAGAACCGGGCCGCGGATGCCAAAATCGATTTTTAAAGCCGAAAACGCCGACCCGGTCCGCGGAGGCCGAAATCGACGTCCGAGCCCGAAAACGCCGCCCCGGGCCGCGATGGCCGAAATCGACTTTTGAAGCCGAAAACGCAGTATCGGGCCGCGGAGGCCGAAATCGACTTTTGAAGCTGAAAACGCGACCCGGCCGCGAGGCAAATCGACGCCCGAGCCCGAAAACGCCGCCCGCCAGCGATGGTCGAATCGACTTTTGAAGCCGAAAACGCAGAATCGGGCCGAGGCCGAAATTGACTTTGATGCTGAAAACGCCAACCCGGGCCGCGAGGCCGAAATCGACGCCCGAGCCCGAAACGCTGGCCCCCGGCCGCGATGGTCAAATCGACTTTTTGAAGCCGAAAACGCAGAACCCGGCCGCGGAGGCCAAATCGACTTTTTGAAGCTGAAAACACCGACCCGCCATGGCCGAATCGACGTCCGAGCCCGAAAACGCAGAACCGGCCGCGAGGCCGAAATCGACTTTTGAAGCCGAAACGCAGACCGGCCGCGGAGGCCAAATCGACTTTTGAAGCTGAAAACACCGACCGTCATCGGCGTCAATCGACGCCCGGAGCCCGAAAACGCAGAACCGGGCCGCGGAGGCCGAAATCGACTTTGATGCCGGTGGAGGCCGAAATCGACGCCCGAGCCCGAAAACGCCGCCCCGGCCGCGATGGAAATCGACTTTGAAGCCGAAAACGCAGTATCGGGCCGCGGAGGCCGAAATCAACTTTTAAAGCCAAAAATCCCGACCCGGGCCGCGAGGCCGAAATCGAAGTCCGGAGCCCGAAAACGCCGCCCCGGGCCACGATGGCCGAAATCGACTTTTGAAGCCGAAACGGAGAATCGGGCCGCGGAGTCGGAAATCGACTTTTGACGCCGAAAACGCCGACCCGGGCCGCGGAGGCCGAAATCGCCGTCCGGAGCCCGAAAACGCAGTCCCGGGCCGCGATGGCCGAAATCGACTTTTGAAGCCGAAAACGGAGAATCGGGCCGCGGAGGCGGAAATCGACTTTTGACGCCGAAAACGCCGACCCGGGCCGCGGAGGCCGAAATCGACGCCCGAGCCCGAAAACGCAGTCCCGGCCGCGATGGTCAAAATCGACTTTTGAAGCCGAAAACGCAGAATCGAGCCGCGATGGTCAAATCGACTTTTTGAAGCCGAACGGAGAATCGGGCCGGAGGCCGAAATCGACTTTTTGATGCCGAAAACGCTTACCCGGCCGCATGGAGGCCGAAATCGACGTCCGGAGCCCGAAAACGCCGTCCCGGCCAGCGATGGCCGAAATCGACTTTTGAAGCCGAAAACGCAGAATCGGGCCGGGGAGGCCGAAATCGACTTTTGACGCTGAAAACGCCAACCCGGGCAGCGGAGGCCGAAATCGACGTCCGGAGCCCGAACGCCGTCCCCGGCCGCGATGGCCGAAATCGACTTTTGAAGCCGAAAACGCAGAACCGGGCCGCGAGGCCGAAATCGACTTTTAAAGCCGAAAACGCAGACCCGGGCCGCGGAGGCCGAAATCGACTTTTGAAGCTGAAAACACCGACCCGGTCAGCGAAGGCCGAAATCGACGTCCGGAGCCCGAAAACGCAGAACCGGGCCGCGGAGGCCGAAATCGACTTTTGATGCTGAAAACGCCGACCCGGGCCGCGGAGGCCGAAATCGACGTCCGAGCCCGAAACGCCGTCCCGGGCCGCGATGGCCGAAATCGACTTTTGAAGCCGAAAACGCAGAATCGGGCCGCGAAGGCCAAATCGACGTCCGGAGCCGGAAAACGCCGTCCCGGCCGCGATGGCCGAAATCGACTTTTGAAGCCGAAAACGCAGAACCGGGCCGCGGAGGCCGAAATCGACGTCCGAGCCCGAAAACGCCGCCCGGCCGCGATGGCCAAATCGACTTTTTGAAGCCGAAAACGCAGAATCGGGCCGCGAGGCCAAAATCGACTTTTGAAGCTGAAAAACGCCGACCCGGCCAGCGGAGGCCAAATCGACGTCCGAGCTCCAAAACGCTGCCCCGGCCGTCAGCGACGGCCGAAATCGACTTTTAAAGCCCAAAACGGAGACCCGGGCCGCGGAGGTCGAAATGGACTTTTGAAGCCGAAAACGCCCGGCCGCGGAGGCCGAAATCGACCGTCCGAGCAAAACGCGTCCCGGCCGCGATGGCCGAAATCGACTTTGAAGCCGAAACGCAGAATCCGGCCGCTGGAGGCCGAAATCGACTTTTGACGCTGAAAACGCCGACCCGGCCGGAGGCCGAAATCGACGCCCGAGCCCGAACGCCGCCCCGGGCCGCGATGGTCAAATCGACTTTTTGAAGCCGAAACGCAGAATCGGCCGCTGATGGCCAAAATCGACTTTAAAGCCGAAAACGCCGACCCGGCCGCGAGGCCGAAATCGACGCCCGAGCCCGAAAACGCCGCCCGGCCGCGATGGTCGAAATCGACTTTTTGAAGCAGAAAACGCAGAATCGGGCCGCGAGGCCGAAATCGACTTTTTGAAGCCAAAAACGCCCGGCCGCGGAGGCCAAATCGACGCCCGAGCCCGAAAACGCAGTCCCGGGCCGCGATGAAATCGACTTTTGAAGTCGAAAACGCCGCCGGCCGCTGATGGCCAAAATCGACTTTAAAGCCGAAACGAGACCCGGCCGGAGGCCGAAATCGACTTTTGAAGCCGAAAACACCGACCCGGCGAAGGCCGAAATCGACGTCCGAGCCCGAAAACGCCGTCCCGGGCCGCGATGGCCGAAATCGACTTTTAAAGCCGAAACGCAGAATCGGGCCGCGAGGCCGAAATCGATTTTTTGAAGCCGAAACACCGACCGGCCGCTGGAAGGCCGAATCGACGCCCGAGGAAAAACGCCGGCCCCGGCCGCGATGGCCGAAATCGACTTCTGAAGCCTAAAACGCAGACCCGGTCCGCGGAGGCCAAATCGACGCCGAGCCCGAAAACGCAGTCCCCGGCCGCGAGGCCGAAATCGACTTTTGAAGCCGAAACGCCGACCCGCCAGCGGAGGCCGAAATCGACGCCGAGCCCGAAACGTCCCGGCCGCGATGGCCGAAATCGACTTTGAAGCCGAAATGGAGAATCGGGCCATGGAGGCCGAAATCGACTTGTGACGCCGATAACGCCACCGGCCGCTGGAGGCCGAATCGACTCCGGAGCCGAAGACGCAGTCCCGGGCCGCGATGGTCAAATCGACTTTTGAAGCCGAAACGCAGAATCGGGCCGCGATGGCCAAAATCGATTTTTGAAGCCGAAACGAGAATCGGCCGCGGAGGCCAAATCGACTTTGATGCTGAAACGCCGACCGGGCCGCGAGGCCGAAATCGACGCCCGAGCCCGAAAACGCCGCCTGGCCGCGGATGGCCGAAATCGACTTTTGAAGCCGAAACGCAGAACTGGCCGCGAGGCCAAATCGACTTTTGAAGCCGAAAACGGAGAATCGGCCGCGAGGCCGAAATCGACTTTGAAGCCGAAACGGAGAATCGGGCAGCCGGAGGCCGAAATCGACTTTGAAGCTGAAACGCCGACCCGGCCGCGAGGCCGAATCGACGTCCGAGCCCGAACGCCGTCCCGGCCGCGATGGCCGAAATCGACTTTGAAAAAACGCAGAATCGGGCCGCGAGGCCAAAATCGACTTTTGAAGCTGAAAACGCCGACCCGGTCCGCTGGAGGTCGAAATCGACGTCCCGGAGCCCGAAAACGCAGTCCCGGCCGCGATGGTCAAATCGACTTTTGAAGCCGAACACGCAGAATCGAGCCGCGATGGCCGAAATCGACTTTGAAGTCGAAACGGAGAACCGGCCGCTGGAGGCCGAATCGACTTTTGATGCTGAAACGCCGACCGGCCGCTGGAGGCCAAATCGACGCCGAGCCCCAAACGCCGCCCCGGCCGCGATGGTCAAATCGACTTTTGAAGCCGAAACGCAGAATCCGGGCCGGGAGGCCGAATCGACTTTTTGACGCTGAAAACGCCGAACCCGGCCGCGGAGGCCGAAATCGACGCCCGAGCCCGAACGCCGCCCCGGCCGCGATGGCCAAATCGACTTTTGAAGCCGAAAACGCAGATCGGCCGCTGGAGGCCGGAAATCGACTTTGAAGCTGAAAACACCACCGGCCGCGGAGGCCGAAATCGACGCCCGAGCTCAAACGCCGTCCCGGGCCGCGATGGCCGAAATCGACTTTTGAAGCCGAAAACGCAGAATCGGGCCGCGAAGGCCAAAATCGACGTCCGGAGCCCGAAAACGCAGTCCCGGGCCGCGATGGCCGAAATCGACTTTTTGAGCCGAAAACGCCGAATCTGGCCGCGAGGCCAAATCGACGCCCGAGCCCGAACCGCCCCGGAGCCGCGATGGCGCAAATCGACTTTTTGAAGCCGAAACGGAGAATCGGGCCGCGAGGCGAAATCGACTTTTGACGCTGAAAACGCCGACCCGGCCGCTGGAGGCCGAAATCGCCGTCCGGAGCCCGAAGACGCAGTCCCGGGCCGCGATGGCCGAAATCGACTTTTGAAGCCGAAAACGCAGAATCGAGCCGCGATGGCCAAAATCGACTTTTGAAGCCGAAAACGGAGAACCGGGCCGCGGAGGCCGAAATCGACTTTTGAAGCCGAAAACGCAGAATCGGGCCGTGTAGGCCGAAATCGACTTTTGAAGCTGAAGACACCGACCCGTCAGCGAAGGCCGATATCGACGTCCGGAGCCCGAAAACGCCGTCCTGGGCCGCGATGGCCGAAATCGACTTTTGACGCTGAAAACGCCAACCCGGGCCGCGAAGGCCGAAATCGACGCCCGAGCCCGAACGCCGCCCCCGGCCGCGATGGCCAAATCGACTTTTTGAAGCCGAAACGCAGATCGGCCGCGGAGGCCGAAATCGACTTTTGAAGCGGAAAACACGACCCGGGCCGCGGAGGCCGAAATCGACGTCCGGAGCCCGAAAACGCAGAACCGGGCCGCGGAGGCCGAAATCGACTTTTAAAGCCGAAAACGCAGACCCGGGCCGCGGAGGCCGAAATCGACTTTTGAAGCTGAAAACACCGACCCGGTCAGCGAAGGCCGAAATCGACGTCCGGAGCCCGAAAACGCAGAACCCGGAGGCCGAAATCGACTTTTGAAGCTGAAAACACCGACCCAGCAAGGTCAAATCGACGTTTTGGAGCCCGAAAACGCAGAATCGGGCCGCGGAGGCCGAAATCGACTTTTGAAGCCGAAAACACCGACCCGGTCAGCGAGGTCAAATCGACGCCCGAGCCCGGAAAACGCAGTCCCGGGCCGCGATGGCCTAAATCGACTTTTGAAGCCGAAAACGCAGAATCCGGGCCGAGGCCAAATCGACTTTTGATGCTGAAAACGCCGACCCGGCCGCGAAGGCCGAATTGACGCCCGGAGCCCGAACGCAGAACCGGCCGCGGAGGCCGAATCGACTTTTGAAGCGAAACGCCCGGCCGCTGGAGGCCGAAATCGACTTTTGAAGCCGAAAACGGAGAATCGGGCCGCGGAGGCCGAAATCGACTTTTGACGCCGAAAACGCCGACCCGGGCCGCGGAGGCCGAAATCGTCCCGAGCCCAAAACGCAGTCCCGGCCGCGATGGCCAAATCGACTTTTTGAAGCCGAAAACGCAGAATCGAGCCGCGATGGCCAAAATCGACTTTTGAAGCCGAAAACGCCGACCCGGGCCGCGGAGGCCGAAATCGCCGTCCGGAGCCCGAAAACGCAGTCCCGGCCGCGATGGGAAATCGACTTTGAAGCTGAAACGCAGAATCCGAGCCGCGGAGGCCGAAATCGACTTTGAAGCCCGAAAACGGAGAATCGGCCGCGGAGGCCGAAATCGACTTGATGCCGAAAACGCCGACCGGCCGCGGAGGCCGAAATCGACGTCCGAGTTCAAAAACGCCGCCCCGCCGCGATGGCCGAAATCGATTTTTGAAGCCGAACGAGAATCGGGCCGGAGGCCGGAAATCGACTTTTTGACGCTGAAAACGCCGACCAGCGAAGGCCGAAATTGACGCCCGAGCCCAAAACGCAGAACCCGGCCGCGGAGGCCGTAAATCGACTTTGAAGCTGAAAACGCCGACCCGCCGCATGGAGGCCGAAATCGACTTTTGAAGCCGAAACGGAGAATCGGGCCGCGGAGGCCGAAATCGACTTTTGATGCTGAAAACGCCGACCCGGGCCGCGGAGGCCGAAATCGACGTCCGGAGCCCGAAAACGCAGTCCCGGGCCGCGATGGTCGAAATCGACTTTTGAAGCCGAAAACGAATCGAGCCGCGATGGCCAAAATCGACTTTTGAAGCCGAAAACGCCGACCCGGGCCGCGGAGGCCGAAATCGCCGTCCGAGCCCGAAAACGCAGTCCCGGGCGCGATGGCCGAAATCGACTTTTGAAGCCGAAAACGGAGAACCGGGCCGCGGAGGCCGAAATCGACTTTTGATGCTGAAAACGCCGACCCGGCCAGCGGAGGCCGAAATCGACGTCCGGAGCCCGAAAACGCCGTCCCGGCCGCGATGGCCGAAATCGACTTTTGAAGCCAAAAACGCAGAATCGGGCCGATGGCCAAAATCGACTTTTGAAGCCGAAAACGCCGAACCGGGCCGCGGAGGCCGAAATCGTTTGAGCCCGAAAACGCAGTCCCGGCCGCGATGGCCAAATCGACTTTTGAAGCCGAAAACGCAGAATCGGCCGCGATGGTCAAATCGACTTTTGAAGCCGAAAACGGAGAACCGGGCCGCGGAGGCCGAAATCGACTTTTGACGCTGAAAACGCCGACCCGGGCCGCGAGGCCGAAATCGACGTCCGAGCCCCAAAAACGCCGCCCCGGCCGCGATGGTCAAATCGACTTTTGAAGCCGAAAACGCAGAATCGGGCCGGGAGGCCGAAATCGACTTTTGAAGCTGAAAACGCCAACCCGGGCAGCGGAGGCCGAAATCGACGTCCGGAGCCCGAAAACGCCGTCCCGCCGCGATGGCCGAAATCGACTTTTGAAGCCGAAAACGCAGAATCGGCCGCGATGGAGGCCAAATCGACTTTTTGAAGCCGAAAACGGAGAACCGGGCCGCGGAGGCCGAAATCGACTTTTGAAGCCGAAAACGCAGAATCGGGCGGAGGCCGAAATCGACTTTTGAAGCTGAAGACACCGACCCGGTCAGCGAAGGCCGATATCGACGTCCGAGCCCGAAAACGCCGTCCTGGGCCGCGATGGCCGAAATCGACTTTTGACGCTGAAAACGCCAACCCGGGCCGCGAGGCCGAAATCGACGTCCGGAGCCCGAAAACGCCGTCCCGGGCCGCGATGGCCGAAATCGACTTTTGAAGCCGAAAACGCAGACCCGGGCCGCGGAGGCCGAAATCGACTTTTGAAGCCGAAAACACCGACCCGGTCAGCGAAGGCCGAAATCGACGCCCGAGCCGAAACGAGAACCGGCCGATGGCCAAATCGACTTTGAAGCCGAAACGCAGAATCGGCCGCGGAGGCCGAAATCGACTTTTGAAGCTGAAAACACCGACCCGGTCAGCGAAGGCCGAAATCGACGTCCGGAGCCCGAAAACGCAGAACCGGGCCGCGGAGGCCGAAATCGACTTTTGAAGCAGAAAACGCAGAATCGGGCCGCGGAGGCCGAAATCGACGCCCGAGCCCGAAAACGCAGTCCCGGCCGCTGATGGCCGAAATCGACTTTTGAAGCCGAAACGCAGAATCGGGCCGCGAGGCCGAAATCGACTTTGAGCCAAAACGCAGAACCGGGCCGCGATGGCCGAAATCGACTTTTTGAAGCCGAAACGCAGACCCGGCCGGGAGGCCGAAATCGACTTTTGAAGCGCTGAAAACACCGACCGGCCGCTGGAGGCCGAAATCGACGCCGAGCCCGAAACGCGCCCGGCCGCGATGGTCAAATCGATTTTTGAAGCCGAAACGCAGAATCGGGCCGAGGCCAAATCGACTTTTTGAAGCTGAAGACACCGACCCGTCAGCGGAAGGTCGATATCGACGCCCGAGCCCGAAACGCCGCCCGGGCCGCGATGGAAATCGATTTTTGAAGCGCTGAAAACGCCAACCCGGCCGCGGAGGCCGAATCGACGTCCGAGCCCGAACGCCGCCCCGGCCGCGATGGCCGAAATCGACTTTTGAAGCCGAACGCAGAATCCCGCCGCGAGGCCAAATCGACTTTTTGAAGCCGAAAACGCAGACCCGGCCGGAGGCCAAATCGACTTTGAGCTGAAAACACCGACCCGGCCGCGGCCGAAATCGACGTCCGGAAGCCGAAAACGCAGAACCCGGCCGCGGAGGCCAAATCGACTTTGAAGCTGAAAACGGAGACCGGTCAGCGAGGCCAAATCGACGCCCTTTGAGCCCGAAAACGCAGAATGGCCGCGAGGCCAAATCGACTTTTTGAAGCTGAAAACACCGACCCGCTCAGCGAAGGCCGAATCGACGTCCGGAGCCCGAAAACGCAGTCCCGGGCCGCGATGGCCTAAATCGACTTTTGAAGCCGAAAACGCAGAATCGGGCCGCGTAGGCCGAAATCGACTTTTGAAGCCGAAAACGCAGAACCGGGCCGCGGAGGCCGAAATCGACTTTTGATGCTGAAAACGCCGACCCGGTCAGCGAAGGCCGAAATCGACGTCCGGAGCCCGAAAACGCAGAACCGGCCTGCGGAGGCCGAAATCGACTTTTGATGCTGAAAACGCCGACCCGGGCCGCGGAGGCCGAAATCGACTTTTGAAGCCGAAACCGGAGAATCGGGCCGCGGAGGCCGAAATCGACTTTGAAGCTGAAACGCCGACCGCCAGCGGAGGCCGGAAATCGACGCCCGAGCCCGAAAACGCAGTCCCCGGCCGCGATGGTCGAAATCGACTTTTGAAGCCGAAAACGCAGAATCGAGCCGCGATGGCCAAAATCGACTTTTGAAGCCGAAAACGCCGACTCGGGCCGCGGAGGCCGAAATCGACGTCCGGAGCCCGAAAACGCAGTCCCGGCCGCGATGGCCGAAATCGACTTTTGAAGCCGAAAACGGAGAATCCGGGCCGCGATGGCCGAAATCGACTTTTTGAAGCCGAAACGGAGAACCGGGCCGCTGGAGGCCAAATTGACTTTTTGATGCTGAAAACGCCGACCCGGGCCGCGGAGGCCAAATCGACGCCCGAGCCCAAAACGCCGCCCCCGCCGCGATGGTCAAATCGACTTTTCGACTTTGAAGCCGAAAACGCAGAACGGGCCGCTGGAGGCCGAAATCGACTTTTGAAGCTGAAAACGCCGACCCGGGCCACGGAGGCCATAATCGACGTCCGGAGCCCGAAAACGCCCCCCCGGGCCGCGATGGCCAAAATCGACTTTTGAAACCGAACGCAGAACGCCGCTGAGGCCAAAATCGACTTTTAAAGCCAAAAACCCGACCCGCCGCGAGGCCAAATCGACGCCCGAGCCCGAAACGCCGCCCCGGCCGCGATGGAAATCGACTTTTGAAGTCGAAAACGAGACCGGCCGCGGAGGCCAAAATCGACTTTTAAAGCCGAAAAACGCAGACCCGGCCGCGGAGGCCAAAATCGACTTTGAGCTGAAAACACCAACCGGGCCGAAGGCCGAAATCGGATTTTTGAAGCTGAAGACACGACCCGTCAGGAGGCCGAAATCGACTTTTGAAGTCAAAAACGGAGAACCGGCCGCGAGGCCGAAATCGACTTTTTGAAGCCGAAAACGCAGAATCGGGCCGCGGAGGCCAAATCGACTTTTGAAGCCGAAGACACCGACCCGATGGAGGCCAAATCGACGCCCGAGCCCGAAACGCCGCCCTGGGCCGCGATGGCCGAAATCGACTTTTGACGCTGAAAACGCCAGACCCGGCCGCTGGAGGCCAAATCGACGCCCGGAGCGCCGCCCGGCCGCGATGGCCGAAATCGACTTTTTGAAGCCGAACGCAGAATCGGCCGCGAGGCCAAATCGACTTTTTGAAGCCAAAACGCCGAACCGGCCGCTGGAGGCCGAAATCGATTTTTGAGCCCGAAAACGCAGTCCCGGCCGCGAGGCCGAAATCGACTTTGAGCCGAAACGCAGAACCGGCCGGAGCCAAATCGACTTTTAAAGCCGAAAACGCAGACCCGGGCCGCGGAGGCCGAAATCGACTTTTGAAGCTGAAAACACCGACCCGGTCAGCGAAGGCCGAAATCGACGTCCGGAGCCCGAAAACGCCGTCCCGGGCCGCGATGGCCGAAATCGACTTTTGAAGCCGAAAACGCAGAATCGGGCCGCGTAGGCCGAAATCGACTTTTGAAGCTGAAGACACCGACCCGGTCAGCGAGGCCGAATCGACGCCGAGCCCAAAACGCCGCCCGGCCGCGATGGTAAATCGACTTTTTGAAGCCCAAAAACGCAGAATCGGGCCGCGAAGGCCGAAATCGACGTCCGGAGCCCGAAAACGCAGTCCCGGGCCGCGATGGCCGAAATCGACTTTGAAGCCGAAACGCCGACCCGGCCGCTGGAGGCCAAATCGACGCCCGAGCCCGGTGCCGCCCCGGCCGCGATGGCCGAAATCGACTTTTAAGCCGAAAACGCAGAACCGGGCCGCGGAGGCCGAAATCGACTTTTGAAGCCGAAAACGCCGACCCGGCCGCGGAGGCCGAAATCGACGTCCGAGCCCGAAAACGCGGTCCCGGCCGCGATGGCCGAAATCGACTTTGAAGCCGAAAACGCAGAATCGAGCCGCGATGGCCAAAATCGATTTTTGAGCCGAAACGGAGAACCGGCCGCTGGAGGCCGAAATCGACTTTTTGAAGCCGAACGCAGAATCGGGCCGCAGGCCAAATCGACTTTTGAAGCTTGAAGACACCGACCGTCAGCGGAGGCCGAAATCGACGCCCGGAGCCCGAAAACGCCCCTCTGGCCGCGATGGCCGAAATCGACTTTTTGAAGCTGAAAACGCCAACCCGGGCCGCGGAGGCCGAAATCGACGCCCGGAGCCCGAAACGCTGGCCCGGCCGCTGAGGCCGGAAATCACTTTGAAGCCGAAAACGCAGACCCGGCCGCGAGGCCGAAATCGACTTTTGAAGCGGAAAACACCGACCGGCCGCGGAGGCCAAATCGACGTCCGAGCCCGAAAACGCAGCCGGGCCGGAGGCCAAATCGACTTTTGAAGCCGAAAACGCAGAATCGGCCGGGAGGCCGGGAATCGACTTTTGAAGCTGAAAACACCCGCCAAATCGACGTCCGAGCCCGAAAACGTGAACCGGCCGCCGGAGGCCAAATCGACTTCCGAAAAATGGCCCGGCCGATGGCCGAAATCGATTTTTGAAGCCCAAAACGCAGAACCCGGGCCGGAGGCCGAAATCGACTTTGCCGAAAACGCCGACCCGGCCGCGAGGCCGAATCGACGTCCGAGCCTCAAACGCAGTCCCGGGCCGCTGGATGGCTGAAATCGACTTTTTGAAGCCGAAACGCAGAATCGGGCCGCCGGAGGCCAAATCGACTTTTTGAAGCCGAAAACGCAGAACCGGCCGCGGAGGCCAAATCGACTTTTGATGCTGAAAACGCCGACCGGGCCGGAGGCGGCAATCGACGCCCGAGCCCGAAACGCAGACCGGCCGCGAGGCCGAAATCGACTTTTTGAAGCCGAAACCAGAATCCGGGCCGCGAGGCCGAAATCGACTTTGAAGCCGAAAACGCAGAATCGAGCGGAGGCCAAAATCGACTTTTGAAGCCGAAAACGGAGAACCGGGCCGGAGGCCGAAATCGACTTTTGAAGCCGAAAACGCAGAATCGGGCCGCGGAGGCCGAAATCGATTTTTGAAGCTGAAGACACCGACCCGGTCAGGCCGAAATCGACGTCCGGAGCCCGAAAACGCCGACCCGGGCCGCGGAGGCCGAAATCGACCGAAGCCCGAAACGCAGTCCCGGCCGCGATGGCCAAATCGGATTTTTGAAGCCGAAACGCAGAATCGGCCGCGATGGCCAAATCGACTTTGAAGCCGAAACGCCGACCCGGCCGCTGGAGGCCGAATCGCCGTCCGAGCCCGAAAACGCAGTCCCGGCCGCGATGGTCAAATCGACTTTTGAAGCCGAAACGCAGAATGCCGCTGGATGGCCGAAATCGACTTTTGAAGCCGAAAACGGAGACCGGGCCGCTGGAGGCCGAAATCGACGCCCGAGCTGAAAACGCCGACCCGGCCGCGAGGCCGAAATCGACGCCCGAGCCCTGAAAACGCAGAATCGCCGCGAGGCCAAATCGACTTTTGAAGCCGAAAACGCCAGACCCGGGCCGCGGAGGCCAAATCGACTTTTGAAGCCGGAAAACACGACCCGACCGGAGGTCAAATCGACTTTGGGAGCCGAAAACGCAGGCCGCTGGAGGCCAAATCGACTTTGATGCTGAAAACGCCACCCGGCCAGCGAGGCCGAAATCGACTTTTGAAG
This sequence comes from Rafetus swinhoei, assembly GCA_019425775.1. Classification (NCBI taxonomy): domain Eukaryota; kingdom Metazoa; phylum Chordata; order Testudines; family Trionychidae; genus Rafetus; species Rafetus swinhoei. Next base: position 40,411,807 of record CM033434.1, on the reverse strand, counting down.
CCGAAAACGGAGAATCCGGGCCGCTGGAGGCGGAAATCGACTTTTGAAGCCGAACGCCGACCCGGCCGCGGAGGCCGAATCGACGTCCCGAGCCCAAAACGCAGTCCCGGCCGCGATGGTCAAATCGACTTTTTGAAGCCGAAACGCAGAATCGGGCCGCGATGGCGAAATCGGATTTTTGAAGCCGAAAACGCCGACCCGGGCCGCGGAGGCCGAAATCGACGTCCGGAGCCAAAACGCGCCCGGGCCGCGATGGCCGAAATCGACTTTTGAAGCCGAAAACGCAGATCCGGGCCGCGGAGGCCAAAATCGACTTTTTGAAGTCAAACGGACCGCTGGAGGCCGAAATCGACTTTTGAAGCTGAAAACGCCGACCGGCCGCTGGAGGCCAAATCGACGCCCGAGCCAAAACGCCGCTCCGGCCGCGATGGCCGAAATCGACTTTTGAAGCCGAAAACGCAGAACCGGGCCGCGGAGGCCGAATCGACTTTGACGCTGAAAACGCCCCGGGCCGCGGAGGCCGGAGCCCGAAGACGCAGCCCGGGCCGCGATGGTCAAATCGACTTTTGAAGCCGAAAACGCAGAATCGAGCCGCCGATGGCCAAAATCGATTTTTGAAGCCGAAACGGAGAACTGGCCGCTGGAGGCCGAAATCGACTTTTGAAGCCGAAACGCGAATCGGGCCGCAGGAGGCCGAAATCGACTTTGAAGCTGAAGACACCGACCGTCAGCGCGAGGCCGAAATCGAGCCCGAAACGCCGCCCTGGGCCGCGGAGGCCGAAATCGACTTTTGACGCTGAAAACGCCAACCCGCCGGAGAAATCGACGCCGAGCCGGCCGCCCCGGCCGCGAAAATCGACTTTTTGAAGCCGAAAACGAGACCGGCCGCGGAGGCCGAAATCGACTTTTGAAGCTGAAAACACCGACGGCCAGCGGGAATCGACGTCCGAGCCCGAAAACGCAGAACCGGCCGCGAGGCCGAAATCGACTTTTAAATAAAAACGCCGCGGAGGCCAAATCGACTTTTGAAGCCGAAAACGGAGAATCGCCGGAGGCGGAAATCGACTTTGACGCCGAAACGCCGACCCGGCCGCTGGAGGCCGAATCGACGTCCGAGCCCGGAACGCAGTCCCGGCCGCGATGGCCGAAATCGACTTTTGAAGCCGAAAACGCAGAACCGGGCTGCGGAGGCCGAAATCGACTTTGAAGCCGAAAACGCCGACCCGGGCCGCGGAGGCCGAAATCGTCCGAGCCCGAAACGCAGTCCCGTCATGGCGGTCAAATCGACTTGAAGCCAAAACGCCGAATCGGCCGCTGGGATGGTTTAAATTTGAAGCCGAAAAACGGAGAACCGGCCGCTGGCCGTCGAAATCTTTTGATGCTGAAAACGCCGACTGGGCCGCGGAGGCCGAATCGACGCCGAGCCCCAAACGCCGCCCGGCCGCGATGGTCGAAATCGACTTTTGAAGCTAAAACGCAGACGGCCGCGGAGGCCGAAATCGACTTTGAAGCGGAAAACACCGACCGGCCAGGTAAATCGATTCAAAACGAACCTCGCGAGGCCAAATCGACTTTGAAGCCAAAACGCAGACCCGGCCGGAGGCCAAATCGACTTGAAACGCGACTGGCCGCGAGGAAATCGACGTTTGAGCCGAAACGAGAATCGGCCGCTGGAGGCCGAAATCGACTTTGAAAACCGACTCAGGAGGCCAAATCGACTCGAGCCAAAAACGCAGAACGGCTGGAGGCCGAATCGACTTTGAAGCGAAAATCGACGGATGACGCCGAGCCGAAACGCCGTCGCCGCGATGGCAAATCGACTTTTGAAAACCAGAATCGCGATCACTTTGAAGCCGAACGGGCCGGAGGCCGAATCGATTTTGATGCTGAAAACGCCGGCCGTCAGCGAAGGTAAATCGAGCCCGAACGCGGCGAGGTAAATCGATTTTTGAAGCTGAAAACGCCGAATCCGCGAGGCCGAAATCGACTTTTGAAGCCGAAAACGGAGAATCGGGCCGCGAGGCGAAATCGATTTTTGAAGCCGAAAACGCCGACCGGCCGCGAGGCGAAATCGACGCCGAGCCGAAACGCAGTCCGCGATGGCCAAATCGACTTTAAAAGCCGAATCGGCGGACATCGATTTTTGAAGTCGAAGACGCGGAGGCCGAATCGCCCGAGCCGAAACGCAGGGCCGCGACGAATCGACTTTGAAGCCGAAAAAATCTGTCGCAGAAATCGGCCGCGGCCGACGCGAGCCCGAACGCCGCTGCCGCGATCCGAAATCGACTTTGAAACCAAAAACGCAGAATCGGGCCGAGGCGAAATCGACTTTTTGACGCTGAAAACGCCAACCCGGGCCGCGAGGCCGAAATCGACGCCGGAGCAAGACGCAGTCCCGGCCGCGATGGCCGAAATCGACTTTTGAAGCCGAAACGCAGAATCGGCCATGGCCAAATCGACTTTGAAGCCTAAAACGAGACCGCCGGGAGGCCAAATCGATTTTAATAAACGCAGAATCGGCCGAGGCCGAAATCGACTTTTGAAGCTGAAGACACCGACCGGGTCAGCGGCACGACATCGCGACTAAAACGAGCCGTTGGCTGAAATCGACTTTGACGCTGAAAACGCCAACCCGCCGGGTCAAATCGACCCGAGCCCGACGCCGCGATAAATCGATTTTTGAAGCCGCAGACGGCCGCTGAGGCCGTAAATCGACTTTGAAGCGAAACACCACTCAATCGACGTCGAGCCCGAAACGCCGCGGCTGATGGGAGCCGAAATCGACTGCCGAACGAGAACCGGTCCGGAGGGAAATCGACTTTGACGCAGAAAACGGAGGCCAAATCCCACGGAGGCAGAGGCGAATCAACTTTTGAAGCCGAAAACGAAATCGCTGAGTCAAATCGACTTTTGAAGCCAAAACGCCGCCGGCCGGAGGCCGCGCTGTCAAAAACGTCCGAAGCCGAACGCAGTCCGCGGAAAAATCGACTGGCCGAAGCGAAACGCCGCGAAATCGAACGCATCTGGCCGGGCGATGGCCGAAATCGATTTTTGAAACCGAAAACGAGAATCGGGCCGAGGCCGGAATCGACTTTGAAGCCAAAACGCAGAACCGGGCCGCGAGGCCGAAATCGATTTTTGAAGCTGAAAACGCCGACCGGGGCCAGCGGAGGCCGAAACGACGCCCGAGCCGAAAACGCCGCCCCCGGCCGCTGATGGCCGAAATCGACTTTGAAGCCGAAACGCAGAATCGCCGGGAGGCCGAAATTGACTTTTGACGGAAAACGCTAATCGGCCGCGTCAACGACGTCCGAGCCCTGACGGGCCGCCATGGTCAAATGAAAGCCGACAGTCGTCCGGAGAATCGCCGCGAGGCCGAATCGACTTTGAAGCCGCCAGAATCGGCCGAATCTTTTGAAGGCCGACGCCGAGCCCGCCCGCCGGGCCGCGAGGCCGAAATCGATCGGACGCGAGCCGAAATCGACGCCGGCGCTGTGCGAATAAATCGATTTTTGAAGCCGAAAACGCAGACTGGCCGCTGGACCAAATCGACTTTTGAAGCGAAACACCGACCCGGGCGAAATCGACGTCCGAACGTCGTCTGAGGCGAAATCGACTTTTGAAGCCGCCAGTCGCGAAATCGACTTTGAAGCCAAAGAATCGGGCCGCGAGGTCAATCGCCCGAGCCGAAACGCGGAGGCCGAAGGCTCGAAAATTTTTGACGCTGAAACGCGCCGCCGCGAGGCCGAACGGTCCACGTCGACGCGAGCAAAAACGCCGCCGCCGCTGGCAAATCGACTTTGAAGCCGAAACGAATCGGGCCGGAGGCCGAAATCGACTTTTGACGCTGAAAACGCCGACCCGGACCGCGGAGGCCGAAATCGCAGCCGAAACGCAGCCCGGGCCGCGAGGCCGAAATCGACTTTTGCCGAAACGGAGAATCGGGCCGCTGGAGGCCAAATCGACTTTTTGAAGCCAAAAACGAGATCGGGCAGGAGGCGTTGACTTTTGACGCTGAAAACGCCAACCCGGGCCGGAAACGCCGCCCGAGAAAACGCAGCCGGCCGCGATGGCTAAATCGACTTTTGAAGCCGAAACGAGACCGGGCCGGAGGCCGAAATCGACTTTTGAGCTGAACGCGAATGGCCGCGATGGAAATTTTGAGCCGAACGCAGAACTGCCGATCGAAATCGACTTTGAAGCCGAAACGCAGAATCGGGCCGGAAATCGACTTTTGAAGCTGAAACACGACCGCCGCGGCGCGAATCGACGCCGATTCAAAAACGCCGCCCGCGGCGCCGAAATCGACTTTTGACGCTGAAAACGCCTGGAGGCCAAATCGACGTCCGAGGAAAACGCCGCCCGGCGATGGAAACGACTGAAGCCGGAGGTCGAATCGAAGCGAAAACACCCGAGCGAGTCAAACGCGCCGGCCGGAGGCCGAAATCGATTTTGAAGCCGAAAACGCAGAACCGGCCGCGAGGCCGAAATCGACTTTGAGCTGAAAATGGAAGGTCGGTTCGAGCCCGAAACGCAGAACGTCCGGAGGCCAAATCGACTTTGAAGCTGAAACTTCAAAGCCCAACGACGTCGAGCCTAAAACGCCGCCGGCGCGATGGCGAAATCGATTTTTGAAGCCGAACGCTAATGCCGCTGGAGGCCGCACTTTGTTGAAATCCGAAGCCAAACGAGTCGAGCCCGGCCGACGCAAATCGATTTCGAAGCCGAACGGAGAATCCGCGAGCGAAATCGATTTTTGAAGCGAAACGACTGGCGTCGAATCGACGTCCGAGCAAAACGGTGGTCGAAATCGACTTTGAAGCTGAAATCCGCCGCAAGGCGCTGAAATCGACGCCCGAAACGAACGCTGCCAATGGTCGAACGACGCGATCCGGGCCGCTGGAAAATCGACTTTGAAGTTGAAACGCAGACCCGGGCCGGAGCGAAATCGACGCCCGAGCCGAAAACGCGAGGCCTCGGCCGCGTCGAAATCGACTTTAAGCCGAACGCAGAACGCAAGGTCGACGCTGAGCCGAACGCGATTGCCGCTTTCGACTTTGAAGCTGAAAACAACCGCAGCCGGCCCGGGGTCCAAATCGCGCCGGAAAATCGATTTTTGAAGCGATGGCTTAGGCTAAATCGACTTTTTGAAGCTGAAGCACCGGCCGGCTGCGAGCGTAAATCGATCCGAGCCCGAAAACGCCGCCCGTGGCCGACGATTTTTGAAGCCGAACGCAGAATCGGCCGGATCAAAACAGCCGAACGCAGTCCGGCCGAGGCCAAATCGACTTTTGAAGCTGAAAACGCCGACCGCCGCGAGGCCGAAATCGACGCCCGAGCCCGAACGCCCCGGGCCGCGATGGCCGAATCGACTTTGAAGCCAAAACGAGAATCGCCGGAGGAAATCGACGCCGCGCCGACCCGCTGAGGCCAAATCGCCTCCGAAGCCAAACGCGCGGTCACGAATGGCCGAAAACGCGGCGCGCTAAAATCGATTTCGCCGCCGACGCGATCGGAGCTTTCAGCTGGAACGATGAAGCGAAGTAAATCGACCGTCAGCGAGGCCGAACGCGATTTCTTTGGATGGCCGAAATCGCCGAGCTGAAAACGGCCGCTGGCGGAAACGTCGCGAGCCCGAGTTGCCCGCCGGAGGCCGAAATCGACTTTGAGCCGAAACGCAGACCCGGATGGCAAATCGATTTCTTGAAGCTGGAACGCCGACCGGCGCGAGGTCAAATCGACACCGAGCCCGAACGCCCCGCCGCGAGGCCAAAATCGACTTTTGAAGCGAAACGCGACCGGGTCTGGAGCAAAATCGACGCCAACGCTGGCTGGGAAAATCGATTTTGGCTGAAAACGGTCGGTCAGCCCGAAATCGCCCGAGCTGGCGCCGATGGCGAAATCGACTTTTGTCGCGAACGAACGAGGCGAGTCGCGCGAGGCCGAATCGACTTTTGAACGCAGATCGGGGCGAGGCCAAATCGACGAAACGCGCGGGTCGACCCGGCCGCGACGCCAAATTTCGCCAAAACGCACTCGGCCGCGGAGGCCGAAATCGACGTCCGAGCCCAAAACGCCCCGGGCCGGAGGTGGAAATCGACTTGACGCTGAAAACGCTGCCCGGGCCGCGCCAAACGTCGTCCGCCCCGCGTCTGGTCGCGATGGCGAAATCGATTGAAGCCGACGTCGAGCCGCGATGGCTTCGACGCCGATTTCGCCTCGACGCCGACGGCGCTCTAAAAGTCGATTCGCCTCCGCGCCCGGTTCTTGCTGCTTCAAAGTCGACGGCCATCGCGTTCGACGCGGTCGCTTCAAAGTCGATTTCGCCATCGCGTCTGGACTGCGTTGGCCTGTCATTTCGCCATCGCGCCCGGTCGGCCAGCGAAAAGTCGATTTCGCCTCCGCGTCGACGGCTTCGGCCCGACGCCGATTTCGCCTCGCGGATGGGTCGGGCGCTGCTTTAAAGATTTCGACATCGCGCCCGGGACTGTTGGGCCCGACGCCGATTTTGGCCCGCGCCCCGCGTTTCTTCGTCGATTTCGCCATCGCGTCTGGACGGCGTTGGCGCTGACGCCGATTTCGCCTTCGCGACCGGCCTGGCTTCAAAGTCGATTTCGCCTACGCGCCCGGCGCCGGCTTTAAAGTCGATTTCGCCATCGCGCCGACGCCGGGCCCGGACGCCGATTTCGCCTCGCGCGCCCGTGTTTCGCCGTGTCGATTTTGCCTCCGCCCGGGTCTGCGCGCTTAAAGTCGACGGGTATCCGCGTCGTTCTGCGCTGCTTCAAAAGTCGATTTCGACATCGCGCCGACTGCGCTGGGCCCGACGCCGATTGCCTCCGCGTCTGCGATTTTTGCTTCAAGTCGACGCTCCGCCGTCTGCGCTGGCTAAAGTCGATTTCGCCATCGCGCTGACGGCGCTGGTTCGACGCCGATTTCGCCTTCGCGCTGGGCGTTGGCGCCGTCGATTTCGCCTCGCGCCCAGACGGCTGGTTCGACGCCGATCGCCTTCGCGACTGGTCGGGGCCTCAGCTGTCCGATTTCGCCCCACGCCATTTCGCTGCTGCAAGTCGATTTCGCCTCGCGCCCGGTTCTCCGCTGCTTCAAAAGTCGACCGGCCATCGCGTTCGCGCTTGGTCGTCGGCGGCCATCGCGCCGGGAGCGCTTGGCTCGACGCATTTCGCTCTCCGCGCCCGGTCTGGCGCTGGGCGCTTGTCGATTTCGCCGCGTCCGATTCTTCGCCGCTTCAAAAGTCGATTTCGCCATCGCGTCTGACGGCCTGGCTCGACGTCGATTTCGCCTTCGCGTCCGGTCGCTGCGCTTTAAAGTCGATTTCGCCTCGCGCCCGGACTGGCGCCGGCCCGACGCCGATTTTATTTCGCGCGCCCGCGTCTGGGCTTGGGTGTCGATTTCGCCATCGCGCCCGACGGCGCTTCCTCGACGCCGATTTCGCCTTCGCGACTGGTCGGGCTTCAGCTTCAATGATTTCGCCTCGCGCCCGGTTCGCGCCGCTTCAAAGTCGATTTCGCCATCGCGCCCGACGGCGTTGGCCCGACGCCGATTTCGCCTCGCTGCCGGGTTCGGTGTTTTCAGCTCAAAAGTCGATTTCGCCTCCGCGTCTGGCCCGCGCTTTTTCGCTTTAAAGTCGATTTCGCATCCGCGTCTGCTCGCGCCAGCTTCAAAGTCGATTTCGCATCGCGCCGGAATGCGCTGGCTGACGCGATTTCGCCTCCGCGTCGGGTTCGATTTTGGTCAAAAGTCGATTTCGCCTCCGCGTCTGGTCTCGCTGGCTTCAAAAGTCGATTTCGCCATCGCGCTGGGACGGCGCTGGGTTCGACGCCGATTTCGGCCTCGCGACTGGTCGGCTTAGCCAAAGTCGATTTGCCTCCGCGTCTGGTTCTGCTGGTTCGACGCCGAGTCGCCCGCGCCTGGCCGGTGCTTCGCAAAGTCGATTTCGCATCCGCGTCTTCTGGCGTTCGACTTCAAAAGTCGACGACATCGCGCCGGGTCGCGCTGGCCCGACGCCGATTTCGCTTCCGCCGCGATTTTTGGCTTCAAAGTCGATTTTGGCCTCCCGCGTTCGTCTGCGCTTTCGCTTCAAAGTCGATTTCGCCATCGCGCCGGACTGCTGGCCCGACGCCGATTTCGCCTCGCTGCCGGGGTCGGCTTTTCAGTCAAAGTCGATTTCGCCTCCGCCCGGTCTTCTGCGCTGTTCAAAGTCGATTTCGCGCGCCGGTCGCGTTTTCTAAAAGTCGATTTCGCCCGCGCCCGGTCTGGCGCCGCTTTAAAGTCGATTTCGCCTCCGCGCCCGGTTCTGGCGCTGCCCGACGCCGATTTCGCCTCGCGCCGGTCGGGCGCTTTCAAAAGTCGATTTCGCCCGCCCGGGTCTGCTGCCTGTCAGTCATTTCGCCATCGCGCCGACGGCGCTTTCGACGCCGATTTCGCCTTCGCGCCCGGGTGGCGCCAGCGCCAAAGTCGATTTCGCCATCGCGTCGACGCGCTGGCCCGACGCCGACATCGGGCCTCGCTGGACTGGGGCTTCAGCTTCAAAGTCGATTTCGCCTCGCCCGATTCTGGCGCTCGCTTCAAAGTCGATTTCGCCTCCGCGTCTGGTCCGCTGGGCTTCGTGTCGATTTCGCCATCGCGCTCGATTTCAGCTGGCAAAGTCGACATTTCGCCGCGTCTGCCCGGTTCGCGCTGCTTCAAAGTCGATTTCGCCATCGCGTCTGGGACCGCGCTTTCGGCTGAGTCGATTTCGCCCGCGCCCGCTGGCGCGCTTCAAAGTCGATTTCGCCTCGCCCGATTCGCGTTCGCTTCAAAAGTCGATTTCGCCTCCGCGCCCGGTTCTCCGCCGCTTCAAAAGTCGATTTCGCCATCGCGTTCGACGGCGCTTCGGCCCGACGGCGATTTCGCCTCCGCGCCCGGCTGCCCAGCCATTCGCCTCGCCCGATTCTCCTGCGCTTTCGCTTCAAAGTCGATTTCGCCATCGCGCCTGGACGGCGTTTTTCCGACGCTGATTTCGCCCGCTGGCCCGGTCGGCGCTTTTCAGCTCAAAAGTCGATTTCGCCTCGCGCCCGGTCTCGCTGCTTCAAAGTCGATTTCGCCATCGCGCTTGATTCTGCGCCGCTTCAGTCGATTTCGCCATCGCGCCCACCGCGCTGGTCCGACGCGATTTCGCCTCCGCGCCCGGTCGGCGCGCTTCAAAGTCGACGCCATCTTCTGGACGGCGCTTTCAAAAGTCGATTTCGCCATCGCGTCTGACTGCGCTGGTTCGACGCGATTTCGCCTCCGCGCCCGGTCGGCGCTGGGCGCTGTGTCGATTTCACTCCGCGCCCGATTCTCGCTTTTCGCTTAAAGTCGATTTGCCTCCGCGTCTGGCCGGCGGCTTTAAAGTCGATTTCGCCCGCGGCCCGGTTCTGCGCTGGCCCGACGCCGATTTCGCCGCTGACTGGTCGGTGTTTTCCGCTTAAAGTCGATTTCGCCTCCGCGTCTGGTCGCGCTGCTTCAAAAGTCGATTTCGCCATCGCGCCGGGACGGCGCTGGCCCGACGCCGATTTCGCCTCCGCGTCTGGCTCGCTTTCAGCTCAAAGTCGATTTCGCCGCCCGCGCCCAGGACGCGCTGCTCGGACGCGACGCATCGCCTTCGCTGACCGGTCGGTGCTTCGCTTCAAAAGTCGATTTCGCCACACGCGTTCTGCGCCGGGCTGTCGATTTCGCCTCCGCGCCCGGTTCTCCGCTCGCTTCAAAGTCGATTTCGCCATCGCGCTCGGTCTGCCGCTTCAAAGTCGATTTCGCCATCGCGCCCGGGACTGGCGCTTTCGGCCGACGCGATTTCGCCTCCGCGTCTGGCGCTTCAGCCCAAAGTCGATTCGGCCTCCGCCCGGTCTGCTTCGTCGATTTCGCCATCGCGCCGGGACGGCGCTGGGGTTCGACGCCGATTTCGCCTTCCGCGCCCGGTCGGCGCTTTCAGCATCAAAGTCGATTTCGCCTCCGCGGCCCGGGTTCTCCGCTGGCTTCAAAGTCGATTTCGCCCCGCGACAGCGCGCTTTCGCGGTCGATTTCGCCATCGCGTCGGGACGGCGCTTTGGGGCTCCGACGCCGATTTCGCCTCCGCGCGTCTCCGCTGGCTTCAAAGTCGACCGCCTCGCGCTTGATTCTGGCGCCGCTTCAAAGTCGATTTCGCCATCGCGCCCTGGACGCGCTGGCCCGACGCCGATTTCGCCTTCGCGCCTGGTCGGCGTTTTCGCTTCAAAAGTCGATTTCGCCATCGCGCCCGTCGCGCCGCTTCGTCGATTTCGCCATCGCGCCCGACGGCGCTGGCCCGACGCCGATTTCGCCTCCGCGTCGGCGGCTGTCGATTTCCCGCGCCCGGATTCTCCGCGCTGGCTTCAAAGTCGATTGCCTCCGCGCCCTGGTCTGCGTTGCTTTAAAAGTCGATTTCGCCATCGCGTCTGGCGCTGGCCCGACGCCGATTTCGCCTTCGCTGACCGGGTCGGTGTTTTCGCTTCAAAGTCGATTTCGCCTCCGCGTCTGGTCTGCGCTTCAAAGTCGATTTCGCCATCGCGTCGGGACGGCGCTGGCTCGACGCCGATTTCGCCTTCGCGTCTTGGCGCTTCAGGCCAGTCGATTTCGCCATCGCGCCCAGGACGGCGTTCGGGTTCGACGCCGATCGCTCGCTGACCGGTCGGCGCTTCAGCTTCAGTCGATTTCGCCCACACGCCCGCCCGGCGCTTTCGCTCAAAGTCGATTTCGCCTCCGCGCCTCCGCCGGCTTCAAACGATTTTGCCATCGCGCTCGATTCTGCGCTGGCTTAAAGTCGATTTCGCCATCGCGCCCGGACTGCGCTTCGGGCTCGACGCGATTTCGCCTCCGCGCCCGGGCGGCGCTGGCGCCAAAGTCGATTTCGCCTCCGCCCGATTCTCCGCTTTTCGGTTTCAAAGTCGATTTCGCCATCGCGACGGCGCTGGCCCGACGCCGATTTCGCCTCCGCGCCCGGTCGGCGTTGGCTCAAAGTCGATTTCGCCTCGCGCCCGGTTCTCGCTGGCTTCGTAAAGTCGATTTCGCCATCGCGCTGATTCGCGCTTGGTAAAAGTCGATTTCGCCATCGCGTCTGGACGGCGCTGGCCCGACGCCGATGCCTTCGCGCCCGGTCGGCGCGCTGCTTCAAAAGTCGATTTTGGCCATCGCGCCCGCGCTTTCGCTTCAAAGTCGATTTCGCCATCGCGCCCGGTCTGCTTTGCTCAAAGTCGATTTCGCCATCGCGCCGGGATTCTGGCGCTGGTTCGACGTCGATTTCGCGTCTGGCCGGGCGCGCTGGTGTCGATCGCCCGCGCCCGGTTCTCCGCTTTCGGCTTCAAAGTCGATTTCGCCATCGCGCCCGGTCGCGCTCAAAGTCGATTTCGCCATCGCGCCCGCTCGCGCTGGCCCGACGCCGATTTCGCCTTCGCTGACCGGTCGGGCGCCAGCATCAAAGTCGATTTCGCCTCCGCGCCCGTTCTGCGCCGCTTCAAAGTCGATTTCGCACGCGCCCGATTTCGCGCTTTAAAGTCGATTTCGGCCATCGCGCCCGACTGCGCTGGCCCGACGCCGATTTCGCTTCGCGCCGGTGGTTTTCGCTTCAAAGTCGATTTCGCCATCGCGTCGGCGCTGGGCCCGACGCCGATTTCGCCTTCGCTGGCCGGTGTTTTCAGCTTCAAAGTCGATTTCGCCTCCGCGCCCGGGCGCTGGCTCGACGCCGATTTCGCCTTCGCTGACTGGTCGGCTGCTTCAAAGTCGATTTCGCCTCCGCGCCCGTCTGCTGCGTTTAAAGTCGATTTCGCCATCGCGTCGGTTCTGCTGGCCCGACGCCGATTTCGCCTTCGCGCCTGTTTCCGCTTTAAAGTCGATTTCGCCTCCGCGCCCTGTCGGCGCTGCTTCAAAGTCGATTTCGCCATCGCGCTGGACGGCGCTGGCGACGTCGATTTCGCCTCGCGCCCGGCCGGCGTTCAGCATCGGTCGCCCGCTCGCGCCCGTTCTGCGCTGCTTCAAAGTCGATTTCGCCATCGCGCTGATTCGCTGCTTTTCGACGCCATCGCGCCCGGACGCGCTGGCCCGACGGCGATTTCGCTCCGCGTCTGGTCGGCTTCGCCAAAGTCGATTTCGCCCCGCGTCGCCGCTGGCTTCAAAGTCGATTTCGCCATCGCGTCTGGTCGGCGCTTTCGACGCCGATTTCGCCTCGCGTCCCGGCGCTGGCCCAGTCGATTTCGCCTCCGCGCCGTTCTCCGCGCTTCAAAAGTCGATTTCGCCTCGCCCGGTCGGGCGCCGCTTTAAAGTCGATTTCGCCATCGCGTCTGCGCGCTGGCTGACGCCGATTTCGCCTTCGCTGACCGGGTCGGTGTTTTCGCTTCAAAGTCGATTTCCTCCGCGCCGGTCTGCGCGCTTCAAAGTCGATTTCGCCATCGCGTCGGACGGCGCTGGCCCGACGCCGATTTCGCCTCGCGCCCGGGTCTGGCTCGCGCTTCAAAGTCGATTTCGCCATCGCGCCCGAGGCGCTGCCCGCGACGCCGATTTCGCCTTCGCTGACCGGGTCGGTGTCGCTTCGTGTCGATTTCGCCACGCGCCTGGTCGCGTTTCGCTCAAAGTCGATTTCGCCTCCGCGTCTGTCCGCTTTCGCTTCAAAGTCGAGGCTTCGCCATCGCGTTCGCCGGTGTCGACTGCCATCGCGCCCGACTGCCTTTTCGGCCCGACGCATTTCGCCCCGCGTTCCGGCTGGGCGTTTCAGCGCTTCAAAGTCGATTTCGCCTCCGGCCCGATTCTGCGCTTTAAAAGTCGATTTCGCCATCGCGCCGGACGGCGCTTTTCGACGCCGATTTCGCCTCCGCGTCGGGTCGGCGCCAGCTCAAAAGTCGATTTCGCCTCCGCCCGTTCGCCTAAAAGTCGCCGCCATCGCGTTGATTCGCGCCGCTTCGTGTCGATTTCGCCATCGCGCCCGACCGCGCTGGCTCCGACGGCGATTTCGCCTCCGCGCCCGGTCGGCGCGCTTCAAAAGTCGATTTGGCCATCGCGTCGGGCGCTTTCGGGCTTCAAAGTCGATTTCGCCATCGCGCCCGGACTGCGCTGGCTCGACGCGATTTCGCCTCCGCGTCTGGTCGGCGCTGGCGCTTCAAAGTCGATTTCGCCTCGCGCCCGGCGCTGCTTCGTAAGTCGATTTCGCCTCGCGCCCGGGTCGGCGAGCATCAGTCGATTTCGCCTCCGGCCCGGTTCTGCGCTGGCCCGACGCCGATTTCGCCTTCGCTGACCGGTCGGTGTTTTTCGCTTCAAAAGTCGATTTCGCCTCCGCGTCTGGTCTGCGTGGCTTCAAAGTCGATTTCGCCATCGCGCCGACGGCGCTGCCTGACGCCGATTTCGCCTCCGCGTTCGGGTCGGGCGTTTCAGCTTCAAAGTCGATTTCGCCTCCGCGCCCGTCTCCGCGCTGGCTTCAAAGTCGATTTCGCCATCGCGCTCGATTCTGGCGCCGGCCTGTCGATTTCGCCATCGCGCCCGGGATCGCTGGCCCGACGCGATTTCGCCTCCGCGCCCGGTCGCTGCCGGGCTTCAAAAGTCGATTTCGCCATCGCGCTCGATTCTGCGCCGCTTCAAAGTCGATTTCGCCATCGCGCCCGACTGCGCTGCCCGACGGTCGATTTCGCCATCGCGCCGGACGGCGCTGGCCCGACGCCGATTTCGCCGCGGACTGGTCGTGCTTCAGCTTCAAAAGTCGATTTCGCCTCCGCGTCGCGCCGGCTTCAAAGTCGATTTCGCCCCGCGCCCGGTTCTCCGCTCGCTTCAAAGTCGATTTCGCCATCGCGCTCGACGCTGCCGCTTCAAAGTCGATTTCGCCTCCGCGTCTGGCCGGCGTTTCAGCTTCAAAAGTCGATTTCGCCATCCGGCCCGGTTCTGCGCTGGCCCGACGCCGATTTCGCCGCTGACGGGTTTGGGCTCCGCTTCAAAGTCGATTTCGCCTCCGCGCCCGGCGTTCTGCCGCTAAAGTCGATTCGCCATCGCGCCCGACGCGCTGCTTCGGTCGAGGCCATCGCGCCTGGCCCCGACGCCGATTTCGCCTTCGCTGACCGGGTCGGTGTTTTCGCTTCAAAGTCGATTTCGCCTCGCGCCCGGTCTGCGCTGGCCCGACGCCGATTTCGCCTTCGCTGCCGGTCGGTTTCGCCAAAAGTCGATTTCGCCTCCGCGTCTGTTCGCTGGCTCGACGCCGACGCCTCGCGCTGGTCTGCGCTGTCGATTTCCGCCTCCGCGTCTGCCGCGCGCTAAAAGTCGATTTCGCCCGCGCTGGTTCGCGCTGGCCGACGCCGATTTCGCCTTCGCTGACCGGTCGGTGTTTTCGCTAAAAGTCGATTTCGCCTCCGCGCCCGGGTCGCGTTCGCTTCAAAAGTCGATTTCGCCATCGGCCGGGACGCGCTGGCCCGACGTCGATTTCGCCTTCGCCCGGTCGCGCGCTTGTCGATTTCGCCATCGCGCAGGACGGCGCTGCCCGACGATATCGCCTTCGCTGACCGGTCGGCAGCTTCAAAGTCGATTTCGCCTACACGCCCGATTCTGCGCTGCTTCAAAAGTCGATTTCGCCTCCGCGCCGGTTCTCCGCTTTCGCTTCAAAGTCGATTTCGCCATCGCTCGCCTGCGCTTTCGCCTAAAAGTCGATTTCGCCATCGCGTTCGACTGGCGCTTCGGCTCCGACGCGATTTCGCCTCCGCGCCCGGTCGGCGCTGGCTTCAAAGTCGATTTGCCCGCGCCCGGTTCGCTTCAAAGTCGATTTCGCCATCGCGTCGGACGCCTTTTCGGCCCGACGCCGATTTCGCCTCCGCGCCCGGTCGGCGCTGGCGAAAAGTCGATTTCGCCATCGCCCGGGACTGCGCCGCTCTGACGCCGATTTCGCTCGCGTCCGGCCGCTTTGCTTCAAAGTCGATTTCGCCATCGCGTCTGGACGGCGCTGGCCCGACGATTTCGCCTTCGCTGACCGGGTCGTTTTCAGCTTCAAAAGTCGATTTCGCCACGCGCCCGCTTTCGCGCTGGCTTTAAAGTCGATTTCGCCATCGCGCCCGGACGCGCGGCCTGACGCCGATTTCGCCTTCGCGACCGGTCGTGTTTTCAGCTTCAAAAGTCGATTTCGCCTCGCGCCCGGTCTGCGGCTTCAAAGTCGATTTCGCTCCGCGTCTGATTCTGCGCTTTCGCTGTCGATTTCGCCATCGCTGGGACGCGCTGGCCCGACGCTGATTTCGCTCGCTCTCGGCGTTTTTGGCTTCAAAGTCGATTTCGCCTCCGCCCGGTCTGCGCGCTTCAAAGTCGATTTCGCCATCGCGCCTGGACGGCGCTGGCTCCGACGCCGATTTCGCCTTTCGCGTCCGGTCTGGCGTTTTTCAGCGCTTCAAAGTCGATTTCGCCATCGCGTCGACATGCTGGCTCCGACGCCGATTTCGCCTTCGCGCCGGGCCGGTGTTTCAGCTTCAAAGTCGATTTCGCCTCCGCGCCCGATTTCGCTGCTTCAGTCGATTTCGCCTCCGCGCGCCCGTTCTCCGCTGGCTTCAAAAGTCGATTTCGCCATCGCGCTGTCTGCTCCGCTTCGTCGATTTCGCCTTCGCCTGGTTCGGCGTTTTCTCTTTCGATTTCGCCTCCGCGCCGGTGCTTCGGCTAAAGTCGATTTCGCCCGCGCTGCTGCTTCAAAGTCGACGCATCGCGCATCGCGCTGGCCCGACGCCGATTTCGCTCGCGTCTGGTCGAATTTCGATTTCCGCGTCGCTTTCGCTGCTTAAAAGTCGATTTCGCCATCGCCCGACGGCTTTTCGGCTCGACGCCGATTTCGCCTCGCGTCCGGTCGGCGCCAGCTCAAAGTCGACCCGCCTCCGCGTCTGCGCTGCTTAAAGTCGATTTCGCCATCGCGCCCGGACGGCGTTTTTCGGCCCGACGCCGATTTCGGGCCTCGCGCCGGGTCGGTGTTTCAGCATTCGTCGATTTCGCCTCGCGCCCGTTCTGCGCTGGCCCGACGCCGATTTCGCGCTGGACCGGGTCGGCGCCAGCTTCAAAGTCGATTTCGCCTCCGCGTCGATTCTGCGCTGCTTTAAAAGTCGATTTCGCCATCGCGTCTGGTTCTGCGCTGGCCCGACGCCGATTTCGCCTTCGCGCCGGTCGGTGTTTTCGCTTCAAAAGTCGATTTCGCCTCGCGCCCGGTCTGGCGCTGGCTTCAAAGTCGATTTCGCCATCGCGCCGGGACGGCGCTGGCCCGACGCCGATTTCGCCTCGCGCCCGGTCGGGCAGCTTCAAAGTCGATTTCGCCTCCGCGCCCGGTTCTGCGTTTTCGGGCTTCAAAAGTCGATTTCGCCATCGCGTCGATTCTGCGGCTTCAAAAGTCGATTTCGCCATCGCGCCGACTGCGCTGGCCCGACGCGATTTCGCCTCGCGCCCGGCGCTGCGCTTCAAAGTCGATTTCGCCATCGCGTCGATTCTGCTTCGCTAAAGTCGATTTCGCCATCGCGTCTGGACCGCTGGCTCCGACGGCGATTTCGCCTCCGCGTCTGGTCGGCGCTGGCTGCGATTTCGCCCGCGCCCGGATTCTCCGTTTCGCTTCAAAGTCGATTTCGCATCGCGCCCGGCCGGCGTTTCGCCTTCGCCGGCCCGTTCTGGCGCTTTCGACGTAATTTCGCCTCGCCGGGTCGGCGCTGGCTCAAAGTCGATTTCGCCTCCGCGTCGGTTCTGGCGCTGGCTTCAAAGTCGATTTCGCCACGCGCCCGATTCTGCGCGCTGGCTTGTCCGATTTCGCCATCGCGTTCGGACGCTGGCTGACCGATTTCGCCTCGCGACCGGTCGGCTTTCTTCAAAGTCGATTTCGCCTCCGCCCGGCCATGCTTTCGGCCCGACGCCGTTTCGCGCTTTCGCTGACTGGTCGGTGTTTTCAGCTTCAAAAGTCGATTGCCTCCGCGTCTGGTTCTGGCGCTGGCTTCAAAGTCGATTTCGCCATCGCGCCGGGTCGTTTTTCAGCTTCGTCCGACGCCCGCGTCTGGCCCGCCGCTTCAAAGTCGATTTCGCCTCCGCGCCCGGTCTGCGCGCTCAAAGTCGATTTCGCCATCGCGACGGCGCTGGGCTCCGGACGCCGATTTCGCCTCGCGCCCGGGTGGCGCTTTCAGCGCCAAAGTCGATTTCGCCATCGCGCCCGGACGGCGCTGGCCCGACGCCGATTTCGCCTTCGCTGCCGGTCGGTGCTTCAGCCTAAAGTCGATTTCGCCTCCGCCCGATTCTGCTGCGCTTCAAAGTCGATTTCGCCTCGCGCCGCGGCGCTGGCCCGACGCCGATTCGCCTTTGCTCCGCGTCTGGTGCCGCTTCAAAAGTCGATTTCGCCTCCGCGCTGGCCCGCGCTGCTCGTCGATTTCGCCATCGCGCCCGGTCGGTTTTCGCTTCAAAGTCGATTTCGCCATCGCGTCGATTCTGCGTTGCTTCAAAAGTCGATTTCGCCATCGCCCGGGACTGCGCGGTTCGACGGCGATTTCGCCTCCGCGTCTGGTCGGCGCCGGGCGCTGTAAAGTCGATTTCCGCCTCCGCGTCTGGCTGCTGGCCCGACGCCGATTTCGCCTCTCGCGCCGGGCGGTGTTTTCGCTTCAAGTCGATTTCGCCTCGGGCCCGGTCTGCGCTGCTTTAAAAGTCGATTTCGCCTCCGCGTCGGACTGCGTTGGTTCGACGCCGATTTCGCCTCGCTGACCGGGCTGGTGTTTTGCTTCAAAGTCGATTTCGCCTCCGCGTCTGGTCTGCGTTCGCTTCAAAGTCGATTTCGCCATCGCGCCCGGGACGCGCTGGCTCGACGCCGACATTTCGCCTCCGCGTCTGGTTGGCGTTTAGCCGCCAAAGTCGATTTCGCCATCGCGCCCGGACGGGCGCTGGCCCGACGCCGATTTCGCCTTCGCTGACCGGTCGGTGTTCAGCTTCGTGTCGATTTCGCCTACACGCCCGGATCTGCGCTGGCTTCGTCGCCGATTTCGCCGCGCCCGGTCGCTGCTTCAAAGTCGATTTCATCGGTCGATTGCTGCTTAAAGTTTTTCGCATCGCGTCTGGACCGCGCTGGCCCGACGATTTCGCCTCCGCGCCCGGGTTGGCGTTTTCAGCGCTGTGTCGATTCGCCTCCGCCCGATTCTGCGTTTCAAAGTCGATTTCGCCATCGCGCCGGGACGGCGCTGCCCGGACGCCGATTTCGCCTCCGCGTCTGGTCGGCGCTTAGCTCAAAGTCGATTTCGCCTCCGGCCCGGTTCTGCTTTCGCTTCGTGTCGATTTCGCCATCGCGTCTGATTCGCGCTTCAAAGTCGATTTCGCCATCGCGCCCGGGACTGCGCTGGCCCGACGCGATTTCGCCCGCGTGGTCGGCGCTGCTTCAAAAGTCGATTTCGCCATCGCGCTCGATCTGCGCTGGCTTGTGTCGATTTCGCCATCGCGTCTGACTGCGCTGGCCCGATGTCGATTTCGCCTCCGCGCCCGGTCGGCGCTGGCATCAAAGTCGCCCTCCGCGTCTGCCTCGCTGGCTTCAAAAGTCGATTTCGCCATCGCGTCTGGACTGCGTTGGCCCGACGCGATTTCGCCTCCGCCCGGTCGCCGGGCTTCAAAGTCGATTTCCATCGCGTCGCTTGCGCTGGCTTCAAAAGTCGATTTCGCCATCGCGCCCGGGCGCTGGCCCGACGCCGATTTCGCTCGCGCCGGTCGGCGCTGTGATTTCGCGCCCGATTCTTGGCTTCAAAGTCGATTTCGCCATCCGCCCGGTCTTCTGCTCAAAGTCGATTTCGCCCCGCGCCCGATTCGCGCCGCCCGACGCCGATTTCGCCGCGACGGTCGGCGTCAGCTGTCCGATTTCGCCTCCCGCCCGATTCTGCCGCTTCAAAGTCGATTTCGCCATCGCGCCGGGACGGCGCTGGGGCTCCGACGCCGATTTCGCCTCGCCCTGGCGGCGTTTAGCTCAAGTCGATTTCGCCTCCGCGTTCTGCGCTTTCGTCGGTGTCGATTTGGCCATCGCGCCGATTCTGCGTTCGCTTCAAAGTCGATTTCGCCATCGCGCCCGGACGCTTGGCCCGACGCCGATTTCGCCTCCGCGTCTGGCCGGCGCTTCAAAGTCGATTTCGCCTCGCGTCGATTCTGCGCCGCTTCAAAGTCGATTTCGCCATCGCGTCCGGGACGGCGCTGGCTCCGACGCCGATTTCGCCTCCGCGTCTGGCCGGCGTTTTCGGGCGCTAAAGTCGATTTCCCGCATTCTCCGCCGCTGTGTCGATTCGGCGCCCGGTCGCGCCCGCTTCAAAGTCGATTTCGCCATCGCGCCCGTTCGGCGCTGGCCCGACGC
Organism: Rafetus swinhoei; assembly: GCA_019425775.1. NCBI lineage: Eukaryota > Metazoa > Chordata > Testudines > Trionychidae > Rafetus > Rafetus swinhoei. Next base: position 40,392,477 of record CM033434.1, on the reverse strand, counting down.
CGATTTCGCGCGCCGGTCGGCGCTTCAAAGTCGATTTCGCCATCGCGCCGCGTTTCGATTTCGCCATCGCTCGGACGGCGCTGGTTCGACGCCGATTCGCCTTCGCGCGCCGGGTTTTCGCTTCAAAGTCGATTTCGCCCGCGTCTGTTCTGCGCTGGCCCGGACGCCGATTTCGCCTCGCGCCGTCGGTTTGCTTCAAAAGTCGATTTCGCCATCGCGCCCGGTTCGCTGGCCCGACGCCGATTTCGCCTTCGCTGACCGGTCGGTGTTTTCAGCTTCAAAGTCGATTTCGCCTCCGCGTCTGGCCCGCTGGCTTTAAAGTCGATTTCGCCTCCGCGTCGGCGTTCTGCTCCGACGCCGATTTCGCCTTCGCTGACGGGTCGGTGTTTTCCGCTTCAAAAGTCGATTTCGCCTCGCCCGGTCTGCGCTGCCTTCAAAGTCGATTTCGCCATCGCGCCGGGACGGCGCTGGCCTGACGCCGATTTCGCCTCGCGTCCGGTTGGCTTCGCTTAAAGTCGATTTCGCCATCGCGCCCGGACGGCGCTTTCGGCCCGACGCCGATTTCGCCTTCGCTGACCGGTCGGGCCCAGCTTCAAAGTCGATTTCGCCCACGCCCGACGCGCTTCGCTTCGTGTCGATTTCGCCTCCGCGCCCGGTTCTCGCTGCTTCTGTGTCGATTTCGCCATCGCGTCGACCTGCGTTTTCGCTTCAAAAGTCGATTTCGCCATCGCGTCTGACTGCGCTGGCCTGACGGCGATTTCGCGCGTCCGGGTCTGCCGGGCGCCAAAGTCGATTTCGCCTCCGCGCCCGATTCTCCGCTGCAAAAGTCGATTTCGCCATCGCGCTGGGACGTTTTCGGCCTGACGCCGATTTCGCCTCCGCGTCTGGTCGCCGCTTTAAAAGTCGATTTCGCCATCGCGCCCGGACGCGCTTTTCGGCCCGACGCCGACCTCGCGTCTGACGCGTGCTTGCTTCAAAGTCGATTTCGCCATCGCGCCCGGACGGCGCTGGGCTCCGACGCCGATTTCGCTTTCGCTGACTGCGCGCTTCAGTCGATTTCGCCTCCGCGCCCGGTCTGCCGGGCTTCAAAGTCGATTTCGCCATCGCGCCGGACGGCGCTGGCCCGACGCCGATTTCCCCGCCGCCCGGGTCGGCGTTTTCAGCGTCGTCGATTTCGCCTCCGCGCCCGATTCCCGCTGCTTCAGTCGATTTCGCCATCGCGCCGGACGGCGCTGGGCCCGACGCCGATTTCGCCTCGCCGCCCACCGGTCGGCGCTTCAGAAAAGTCGATTTCGCCTCCGCGCCCGGTTCTCCGCTTTCGCTTCAAAGTGCCGATTTCGCCATCGCGCTCGATTCTGCGCTGCTTCAAAGTCGATTTCGCCATCGCGGGACGGCTGGCCCGACGCGATTTCGCCTCCGCGCTGGTCGGCGCTTTTAGCTTCGTCGATTTCGCCTCGCGCCCGATTCTGCGCTGCTTCGTGTCGATTTCGCCATCGCGTCGACGGCGCTGGCCCGACGCGATTTCGCCTCGCGTCTGGTCGGCTGCGCTAAAAGTCGATTTCGCCTCCACGTCTGCTTCTCCGCTGGTTTAAAGTCGATTTCGCCTCTCGCGTCTGATTCCGCTTGGCTTCAAAAGTCGATTTCGCCATCGCGCCCGGTCTGGCCGGCCAAAAGTCGATTTCGCTCCGCGCCCGGTTCTGCGCCGGGCTCCGACGCCTTTCCGCGCTGGTCGGTGTTTTCGCCAAAGTCGATTTCGCCTCCGCGTCGTGCGTTTCGCTTCAAAAGTCGATTTCGCCATCGCGTCGGGGCGCTGCTTAAAGTCGATTTCGCCATCGCGCCGACGCGTCTCGCTGACGGGCGATTTCGCCTCGCGTCTGGTCGCTGCTGGGCGCCAGTCGATTTCTCGCGTCTGACTCGGCTTGTCCGATTTCGCCATCGCGTCTGGACGGGCTTTCTGGCCCGACGCCGATTTCGATTTCCGCGCGCGGTCGGCGCTGGGCTTTAAAGTCGATTTCGCCATCGCGCCCGACTGCGCTGCTGACGCCGATTTCGCTCCGATTCGCTTTTTTCAAAGTCGATTTCGCCATCGCGTCTGGACGGCGCTGGCCCGACGCCGATTTCGCCTTCGCTGACTGGGTCGGTGTTTCAGCTTCAAAGTCGATTTCGCCTCCGCGTGCGCGCTGGCTTAAAAGTCGATTTCGCCATCGCGCCCGGACGGCGCTGGCCCGACATCGAGCCGCCTTCCGACTGGTCGGTGTTTTCAGCTTCAAAGTCGATTTCGCCTCCGCGCCCGGGTGCCGCTTTAAAAGTCGATTTCGCATCCGCGTCTGACCCTGCCTTTCGGTGCCGATTTCGACATCGCGTTCGACTGGCGCGGCCCGACGCCGATTTCGCCTCCGCGCCCGGTCGTTTCGTGTCGATTTCGCCCGCGTCTGACCGGCGCTTTCGTTTAAAGTCGATTTCGCCATCGCGTCTGGACGGCATTTTCGGCCCGACGCCGATTTCGCCTCCGGCCGGGCGCTGGCTTTAAAAGTCGATTTCGCCTCCGCGCCCTGCTGCTTCGAAAGCCGCCATCGCGCCGGGACGGCGCTGGTTCGACGCCGATTTCGCCTCCGCGTCCGGTCGGCGTTCAGCGCCAAAGTCGATTTCGCCTCGCGCCCGATTCTGCGCTTGGCTTCAAAAGTCGATTTCGCCATCGCGTCTGGACGGCGCGCCCGGATTTGGCCGATTTCGCCTCCGCGTCTGGTCGGCGTTCGCGCCATTTCCTCGCGCCCATTCTGCTGCCAAAGTCGATTTCGCCATCGCGCCTGGCGGCGCTGGCTCCGGATTTCGATTTCGCGTCCGGGTCGATTTTTGCTTGTGTCGATTGGCCCGCGTCCGACACTGCGCTTCGCTTCAAAGTCGATTTCGATCGCGCCCGGACGGGCGCTGGCTCGACGCCGATTTCGCCTCCGCGCCCGGTTCTGCTTCAAAGTCGATTTCGCATCGCGTCGACGGCTGGCCCGACGCGCACCCGCGTCTGGCGCTTTCAAAGTCGATTTCGCCATCGCGCCGGCGGCTGCCCGAATTTCGCCTCCGCGCCCGGGTCGGTGTTTTTCAGCATCAGTCGATTTCGCCTCCGCCCGTCTGCGCTGGGCCCGACGCCGATTTCGCCTTCGCTGACCGGGCGCTAGCTTCAAAGTCGATTTCGCCCCGCGGCCCGGTTCTCGCGCGATTTCGCCTCCGCGCCCGGTTCTGCGCTTCAAAAGTCGATTTCGCCATCGCGTCTGGACGGCGTTGGCCTCGACGCCGATTTCGCCTCCGCTGGTCGGGTTGGCGCTTTTCAGCGCAAAGTCGATTTCGCCTCGCCCGATTCTGCGCTTTCGCTTCAAAGTCGATTTCGCCATCGCGGCTGGACGGCTGGGCTTCGACGCCGATTTCGCCTCCGCGCCCGGTCGGCGCTGCTCAAAAGTCGATTTCGCCCGCGCCCGGCGTTCTCCGCTGCTTAAAGTCGATTCGCCATCGCGTCGATTCGCTTTCGCCTTCAAAGTCGATTTCGCCATCGCGTCTGACCGCGCTGGCCCGACGCCGATTTCGCCTCCGCGACTGGTCGCTGGCGCTTCAAAGTCGATTTCGCGCTCGCCGCTTCGTGTCGATTTCGCCATCGCGCCCGGACTGCTTGGCCCGACGCCGATTTCGCCTCCGCGTCTGGCCGGCGTTCGCCGCCATTTCGCCTCCGCGCCCGATTCTGCCGCTGGTCGATTTCGCCATCGCTGGCGCGCGCTGGCCCGACGATTTCGCCTCCGCGCCCTGGTCGGGATTTTGGCTTTGTGTCGATTTCGCCTCCGCGTCTGGATCGCTTCGCTTCAAAGTCGATTTCGCCATCGCGTCTGGACGGCGCTGGCTCGACGCCGATTTCGCCTCCGCGGACTGGCGCCCGTGTCGATTTCGCATCCGCGCCCGGTTCTGCTGCTTCAAAAGTCGATTTCGCCATCGCGTCTGGACGGCGTTGGCGACGCCGATTTCGCCTCCGCCCTGGTCTGGCGCTTTCAAAGTCGATTTCGCCTCGCGCCCGGTCGCGCTGGCGCGCCGACGTCTCGCGTCGCGCTTCAAAGTCGATTTCGCCATCGCGCCCGGACGGCGCTGGCTTCAAAGTCGATTTCGCCATCGCGTCTGACGGCGTTTTCGGCCCGACGCCGATTTCGCCGCTGGTCGTGTTTTCGCTTCAAAGTCGATTTCGCCGCGCCCGGTTCTGGCGTTTCGCTTCAAAGTCGATTTCGACATCGCGTTCGGACGGGCGCTGGTCGACGCCGATTTCGCCTCGCGCCCGGTCGGCGCTTAGCAAGTCGATTTCGCTCCGCGCCCGGTTCTGGCGCTGCCCGACGTCCGCTTCGCGCCGGGTCGCGTTTTCAGCTTCAAAGTCGATTTCGCTCCGCGCCCGGTCGCGCTGCTTTAAGTCGATTTCGCCATCGCCCGGTTCTGGCGCTGGCTCGACGCCGATTTCGCCTCGCGACTGGTCGGTGTTTTCGCTTCAAAAGTCGATTTCGCCTCGCCCGGTGGCCGGGCTTCAAAGTCGATTTCGCCATCGCGTCGACTGCGCCGGCCTGACGCCGATTTCGCCTCCGCGCCCGCTGGCGCTGCTTCAAAGTCGATTTCGCCTCCCGCCCGGTTCTGCGCTGGCTTCAAAGTCGATTTCGCCATCGCGCCGGGACGGCGTTGGCCCGACGCCGATTTCGCCTCCGCGTCTGGTCGGCGCTTCACCGTTCGATTTCGCCCGATCCGCTTTCCGCTTCAAAGTCGATTTCGCCATCGCGCCCGACGGCGCTGGCTCGACGCCGATTTCGCCTCCGCGACCGGGTCGGTGTTTTCGGCTTTAAAAAGTCGATTTCGCATCGCGCCCGGTTCTGCGTTCGCTTCAAAGTCGATTTCGACATCGCGCCCGACGCGGCCCGACGTCGATTTCGCCTCCGCGTCCCCGGCGCTTTCAGCATCAAAAGTCGATTTCGCCTCCGCGCCCGGTTCTGGCGCTGGGCCCGACGTCGATTTCGCCTTCGCGCCCGGGATTTTTTCGCTTCAAAGTCGATTTCGCCTCCGCCCGGTCTCCGCTCCGCTTCAAAAGTCGATTTCGCCTACGCGCCCGACCGCGCTGGCTTCAAAAGTCGATTTCGCCATCGCGTCTGGACGCGGGCTTCGACGCCGATTTCGCCTTCGCTGACTGGTCGGGTGTTTTCAGCTTCGTCGATTTCGCCTCCGCGTCTGCCCGCGCTGCTTCAAAGTCGATTTCGCCATCGCGCCGGACGCGCTGCCCGCTGACGCCGATTTCGCCCCGCGTTCGGGTTGGGTGCCAGCTTCAAAGTCGATTTCGCCTCCCGCCCGATTCTGCGCTGGCTTCAAAGTCGTCGATTTCGCCATCGCGGCTGGACGGCGCTGGCCCGACGTCGATTTCGCCTCCGCTCTGGTCGCTGCTTTCAGCGATGTCGACGCTCCGCCCGTCTCCGCTTGCTTCGTCCGATTTCGCCATCGCGCTCGATTCTGCTGCTTCAAAGTCGATTTCGCCATCGCGCCCGGGACGCCGGGTTCGACGTCGATTTCGCCTCCGCGTCTGGTCGGCGCGCGCGCCAAAGTCGATTTCTCGCCGCCCGATTCTCGCTGCTTCAAAGTCGATTTCGCCATCGCGTCTGGGACGGCGCTTGGGCTCTGACGCCGATTTCGCCTCCGCGCCGGCCGGGATTTTGGCTTCAAAGTCGATTTCGCCTCGCGATCTGCGCTTTCGCTTAAAGTCGATTTCGCCATCGCGTCTGGACGGCGCTGGCTCGACGCCGATTTCGCCTCCGCGGACCGGGTCGGCGCTTTTAAAAGTCGACGGCATCCGCGTCTGCCCTGCGTTTTCGCTTCAAAGTCGATTTCGCCATCGCGCCGGACGGCGCTGGCCCGACGCCGATTTCGCCTCCGCGCCCTGGTCGGCGCTTCGCATCAAAGTCGATTTCGCCCCGCGCCCGGTTCGCGCTTTCGCTGGACGCCGATTTCGCCATCGCGCCCGTTGCGCTGGGTTTAAAGTCGATTTCGCCTCCGCGCCCGGTTTGCTGTCAAAGTCGATTTCGCCTCACGCGCCCGATTCTGCGCTTTTCAAAGTCGATTTCGCCATCGCGTCTGGACGGCGCTTTCGCCCGACGCCGATTTCGCCTTCGCTGACCGGTCGTGGTGTTTTCAGCTGTCGATTTCGCCTCCGCGCCCGGTCTGCTTTCGCTTCAAAGTCGATTTCCTCGCGCCCGGTTCTGGCGCTTTTGACGCCGACCGCTTCGCTGACCGTCGGTGTTTTCAGCTTCGTCGACGCCTCCGCGCCCGGCCTCCGCTTTTCAGCTTCAAAAGTCGATTTCGCCATCGCGTCGGGACTGCGCTGGCCCGACGCGATTTCGCTCGCGCTGGCGCTGGGTGTCGATTTCATGCGCCCGATTCTGCCGCTTCAAAGTCGATTTCGCCATCGCGTCTGACGGCGCTGGCCCGACGCCGATTTCGCCTCCGCGCCCGGGTCGGGGATTTTTGGCTTCGTGTCGATTTCGCCTCGCGTTCGATTCGCCCGCTGTCGATTTCGCCATCGCGTTCGGACGGGCTTCTGGCCCGACGCCGATTTCGCCTTCGCTGCCGGGTCGGTGTTTCAGCTTCAAAGTCGATTTCGCCTCCGCGTTCTGCCGCTTCAAAGTCGATTTCGCCATCGCGTTCGACGGCGCTGGCTGACGCCGACATCGCCTCGCCGGGTCGCGCTTCGGCTTCGTGTCGATTTCGCCTCCGCCCGATTCTGCGCGCTGCTTCAAAGTCGATTTCGCCATCGCGCCCAGGACGCGCTGGCCCGACGCCGATTTCGCCTCGCTGACCGCCGGTGTCTTCAGCTTCGTGTCGATTTCATCACGCCCGATTCTGCGCTCGCTTAAAGTCGATTTCGCCTCCGCGCCTGGTTCTCGCTTTTTCAGCCAAAGTCGATTTCGGCATCCGCGCCCGGGTCTGGCGTTTTCGCTTCAAAGTCGATTTCGACATCGCCCGTCTGTGCTGCCCGACGCCGATTTCGCCTCCGCGTCTGGTCGGCGATTTTGGCTTCAAAGTCGATTTCGCCTCGCGCCCGATTCGCGCTTTTCGTTTCAAGTCGATTTCGCCATCGCCCGACGCGCATTGGCTCGACGTTGATTTCGCCTGCTGGTCGGTGTTCGCTTTAAAAGTCGACGGCCTCCGCGCCCGGTTCTGCGCTGGCTTCAAAAGTCGATTTCGCCATCGCGCCGAACGGCGCTGGCCCGACGCCGATTTCGCCTCCGCGTCGGGTTGGCGCTCAGTGTCAAAGTCGATTTCGCCTCGCGCGATTCTGCGCTTTCGCTTCAAAGTCGATTTCGCCATCGCGTCTGGACGGCGCTGGCCCGACGCGATTTCGCCTCGCCCCGGGTCGGTTGCTGCGCCAAAGTCGATTTCGCGCCCGATTCTCCGCTGGCTTTAAAGTCGACGCCATCGCGTCTGACTGCGCGGGTTCGACGCGATCGCCGCCCGGTCGCGCTGCTTCAAAAGTCGATTTCGCCATCGCTCCGGACTGCGTTGGCCCGACGCCGATTTCGCCTCCGCGCCCGGCGCTGCCAGCTCAAAGTCGATTTCGCCTCCGCGTCTTCGCGCTTCGCCTAAAGTCGATTTCGCCATCGCGCCCGGGACGGCGTTGGCTTCGACGCCGATTTCGCCTCCGCTGGACCGGCGTTGGCTTTAAAAGTCGATTTCGCCTCCGCGTCTGGCCCTGCGCTGCTTCAAAGTCGATTTCGCCATCGCCCGGACGGCGCTGGCCCGACGCCGATTTCGCCTCCGCGTCTGGTCGGCGCTTTTCAGCATCAAAGTCGATTTCGCCCGCGTCTGGGTTCTGCGCTGGCCCGACGCCGATTTCGCCTTCGCGCCCGACGGGCCGCTTCAAAGTCGATTTCGCCTCCGCGTCCGGTTCTCCGCTGCTGCTTCAAAGTCGATTTACGCCCGATTCTGCGCTGGCTTCAAAGTCGATTTCGCCATCGCGTCTGGACGCTGCCCGACGCCGATTTCGCCTTCGCTGACTGGTCGGTGTTTTCAGCTTCAAAGTCGATTTCGCCTCCGCGTCTGGTCTGGCGCTGCCAAAGTCGATTTCGCCATCGCGCCGACGGCGCTGGCCCGACGCCGATTTCGCCTTCGCGGCCCGGTCGCTTTTCAGCTTCAAAGTCGATTTCGCCTCCGCCCGATTCTGCGCTGGCTTCAAAGTCGATTTCGCCATCGCGCTGACGGGCGCTGGCCCGACGCCGATTTCGCCTTCCGCGGCCCGGTCGGCTTTTCAGCTTAAAGTCGATTTCGCCTCCGCGCCCGGTTCTCCGCTGCTTCGTGTCGATTTCGCCATCGCGTTCGATCCGCTTCAAAGTCGACGCCATCGCGCCCGACTGCGGGCCCGACGCGATCGCCTCCGCGCCCGGTCGTCGGCGCTGTGTCGTTTCGCTCCGCGCCCGATTCTCCGCTCGCTTCAAAGTCGATTTCGCCATCGCACGGCGCTGGCCCGACGCTTTCGCTCCCGCGCCCGGTCGGGATTTTTGGCTTTAAAGTCGATTTCGCCTCCGCGCCCGGTCTGCGCTTTCCGCTTCAAAAGTCGATTTCGCCATCGCGTCTGGACGGGCGCTGGGCCCGACGCCGATCGCCTTCGCTGACCGGGTCGGTGTCTTCAGCTTGTCGACGCTCCGCGCCCGGTTCTGCGTTCGCTTCAAAGTCGATTTCGCCATCGCGTCTGACGGCGTTCGACGCCGATTTCGCCTTCGCTGACCGGTCGGTGTTCAGCTTCAAAGTCGATTTCGCCTCCGCGCCCGGTTCTGCTGGCCCGACGCCGATTTCGCCATCGCGTCGACGGCGCTGGCTTCTGATTTCGCCCGCTCTCCGCTGCTTCGTCCGATTTCGCCTCGCGCCCGATTCTGCGTTTTCTGGCTTCAAAGTCGATTTCGCCATCGCCCGTCTGGCGCTGGCCCGACGCCGATTTCGCCTCCGCTGGTCGTGCTTAGCTTCAAAAGTCGATTTCGCCTCCGCCCGGTCTCCGCTTTAAAGTCGATTTCGCCATCGCGTCTGCCCGGCGCTTTCGGCCCGACGCGATTTCGCCGCGCTGACTGGCCGGTGTTTTCGCTCGTCGACGCCTCCGCGCCCGGTTCTCCGCCGCTTCAAAGTCGATTTCGCCATCGCGCCCGACTGCGCTGGCCCGACGCGATTTCGCCTCCGCGCCCTGGTCGGGCGCGCTTCAAAAGTCGATTTCGCTCGCGCCCGGTTCGCTGGCTTCAAAAGTCGATTTCGCCATCGCCTGACGGCGTTTTTGGCCCGACGTCGATTTCGCCTCGCGGCCCGGTCGGGATTTTTGGCTTGTGTCGATTTCGCCTCCGCGTCGGTTCTGCGCTTCGCTTCAAAGTCGATTTCGCCATCGCGCCCTGACGGCGCTGGCCTGGACGCCGATTTCGCCTCGCGCCGGTCGGCGCTTCAGCTTCAAAGTCGATTTCGCCTCGCCCGTTCTGCGCTGGCTTCAAAGTCGATTTCGCCATCGCGTCTGACGGCGCTGGTTCGACGCCGAGCATTTCGCCTCGCCGGTCGGTTTTCGCTGAAAGTCGATTTCGCCTCCGCGCCCGGTCGCTGGCTTCAAAGTCGATTTCGCCATCGCTGGACGGCGCTGGCCCGACGCCGATTTCGCCTCGCGCGTCGGCGCTGCTTCAAAGTCGATTTCGCCATCGCCCGATCTGCGCCGGGCTTCAAAGTCGATTTCGCCTCCGCGGCCTGGCTTTTCGCTTCGTCGATTTCGCTCCGCGCCCGTTCTATGCTGCTTCAAAAGTCGATTTCGCCATCGCGCCCGGATCGCTGGCCCGACGCCGATTTCGCCCGCGCCCGGTCGATTTTGGCTTTAAAAGTCGATTTCTCCCGCGTCTGGTCTGCGCTTTCGCTTCAAAGTCGATTTCGCCATCGCGCCGGCCGCTTTTCGGCTCGACGCCGATTTCGCCTCCGCGCCTGGTCGCGGGCTTTAAAAGTCGATTTCGCATCCGCGCCCGGTTCTATGCTGGCTTCAAAGTCGATTTCTCGCGCCGGGACGGCGCGCTGGCCCGACGCATTTCTCCGCGTCTGGCTGGGCGTTTCGTTCGCTGTCGATTTCGCCATCGCGCCCGATTCTGCGCGCTTCAAAAGTCGATTTCGCCATCGCGTTCGACTGCTGGCCCGACGCGATTTCGCCCGCGCCCGGTCGGGCGCAGCGCTGGCCGATCACCCGCTTCGATTTCTGCGCTTCGTGCCATCGCATCGCCCGGATCGCGCTGGCCCGACGCATTTCGCCTCGCTCTCGCGCTGGCTTCAAAGTCGATTTCGCCATCGCGTCCGGACGGCGCTGGCCCGACGCCGCCCGCGTCTGGTCGGCGCTGCATCAAAAGTCGATTTCGCTCGCGCCCGCCTGGCGCGCTTCGAAAAGTCGATTTCGCCATCGCGTCGGACGGCGTTGGCTTCGAGCCGATTTCGCCTCGCGTCTGGCCGGCGTTGCATCGATTTCGCTCCGCGCCCGGTTCTGGCGTTCGCTGTCGATTTCGCCATCGCGCCCGACGGCTGTTCGACGCCGATTTCGCTCCGCCCTGGTCGGGCGTTCAGCATCAAAGTCGATTTCGCCTCCGCCCGGTTCTGCGCTGGCCCGACGCCGATTTCGCTCGCGCCCATTTCGCTGCTTCAGTCGATTTCGCCTCCGCGTCTGCTCGCTGCGTCGATTTCGCCACGCGCATTCTGGCGCTGGCTTCAAAGTCGATTTCGCCATCGCGCCCGGGACGCTGCGGCCCGACGCCGATTTCGCCTTCGCTGACTGGTCGGTGTTTCAGCTTCAAAGTCGATTTCGCCTCCGCGCCGGCGTGCTGCTTCTAAAGTCGATTTCGCCATCGCGCCGGGACTGCTGGCCCGACGTCGATTTCGCTCGCGCCCGGCTGGCGCTTTTCAGGCTTCAAAGTCGATTTCGCCTCGCCCGACTCTGCGTTTTCGCTTCGTGTCGATTTCGCCATCGCGCCCGACGGCGCTGGCCCGACGCCGATTTCATCTCCGCCCGCTGGCTTTCAAAAGTCGATTTCGCCATCGCGCTCGATTCTGCTGCGCTTCAAAGTCGATTTCGCCATCGCGCCCGGACTGCGCTTGGCTCCGACGGCGATTTCGCCTCCGCCTGGTCGGCGCTGGCAAAAGTCGATTTCGCCTCCGCGCCCGATTCTCCGCTGCTTCAAAGTCGATTTCGCCATCGCGCCCGACTGCGCTGGCCCGACGCGATTTCGCCTCGCCCGATTTCGCCTGTGTCGACATCGCGCCGAGGACGGCGCTGGTTCGACGCTGATTTCGCCTCCGCGCCCGGTCGGCTTTTCAGCTTCAAAAGTCGATTTCGCCATCGCGTCGATTCGGCGCTTTTGCTTCAAAGTCGATTTCGCCATCGCGCCCGACGCGCTGGCCCGACGCCGATTTCGCCTCCGCGTCTGGTCGGGCGTTCAGCTTCAAAGTCGATTTCGCCGCCGCCCGATTCTGCTGCTTCAAAGTCGATTTCGCCATCGCGCCCGATGGCGCTGGCCTGACGCCGATTTCGCCTCGCGTCTGACCGGTCGGGCGCTTCAAAGTCGATCGCCTCCGTTCTCCGTTTTCGCTAAAAGTCGATTTCGCCATCGCGCCCGGACGGCGCTGGCCCGACGCCGATTTCGCCTCCGCGTCTGGTCGATTTTTGGCTTTAAAGTCGATTTCGCCCGCGTCGGTCTGCGCTTCGCTTTAAAGTCGATTTCGCCATCGCGCCCGACGGCGCTGGCTCGACGCCGATTTCGCCTTCGCTGGTCGCGGTTTTCAGCTTTGTCGATTTCGCTCCGCGCCCGATGCGGGCTTGTCGACGCCGACCATCGCGTCTGACGGCGCGTGCCGACGCCGATTTCGCCTCGCGCCCGGCTGCGCTTCAAAGTCGATTTCGCCATCGCGTCTGACCGCGCTTTCGCTGACGCCGATTTCGCCTCGCCCGGTCGTTTCAGCTCAAAGTCGATTTCGCCTCCGCGTCTCGCTTTTCGCCCGACGCCGATTTCGCCTTCGCTGGCCGGTGTTTTCAGCTTCAAAAGTCGATTTCGCCCCGCCCGGTCTGCGCCGGGCTTTAAAGTCGATTTCGCCATCCGCGCCCGTCTGCTGCCGCTTCAAAAGTCGATTTCGCCATCGCGCCGGGACGGCGCTGGCCTGACGTCGATTTCGCCTCCGCGCCCGGTCGGCGCTTTCAGCGCCAAAGTCCCACCGCCCGATTCTGCGCTGGCTTCGTCGATTTCGCCATCGCGCCGACGGCGCTGGCCTGACGCCGATTTCGCCTCGCGTCTGGTCGGGTTTTCGCTCAAGTCGATTTCGCCTCCGCGGCCCTCCGCTGCGTGCCGATTTCGCCATCGCGTCGATTCTGCGCTTCGCTTCAAAAGTCGATTTCGCCATCGCGCCCGGGATCGCGCTGGCCCGACGCCGATTTCGCCCGCGACTGGCCGGCGTCGCTTAAAAGTCGATCCGCGCCCGATTCTGCGCTTTCGCTTCAAAGTCGATTTCGCCATCGCGTCGACGCGCCGGGTTCGACGGCGATTTCGCCTCCGCGTCTGGTCGGCGTTCGGGCGCTTCAAAGTCGATTTCGCCCGCGCCCGATTCTCCGCTGCTTCAAAAGTCGATTTCGCCATCGCCCGGGACGCTTTTCGACGCCGATTTCGCCTCCGCGTCTGCCGGCGGCTTTAAAAGTCGATTTCCCCGCGTCCGCCTGCTTTCGCTTCAAAAGTCGATTTCGCCATCGCGCCCGACGCGCTGGCTCGACGCCGATTTCGCCTCGGACCGTCGGCGCTTCTGTGTCGATTTCGCATCGCGCCCGGTTCTGCGCTTCAAAAGTCGATTTCGCCATCGCGTCTGGACGGCGCTGGCCCGACGCCGATTTCGCCTTCGCCTCGGTCGGCGTTTTCGCTTCAGTCGATTTCGCCCGCGCCGCGCTTTTCGGCCCGGACGTGATTTCGGCCATCGCGCCCGGACGGTGCGCCGTCGATTTCGTTTCCGCGCCCGATTCTGCGCTGCCTTCAAAGTCGATTCGCCATCGCGCCCGACTGCTGGCCCGACGCCGATTTCGCCTTCGCTGACCGGGTCGGTGTTTTCGCTTCAAAGTGTCGATTTCGCCTCCGCGCCCGGTTCTGCTTCGCTTCAAAGTCGATTTCGCCATCGCGTTCGGACGGCGCTGTTCGACGCCGATTTCGCCTTCGCGTCCGGGTCGGCGCTTCATCAAAGTCGATTTCGCCTCCGCGCCCGGTTCTGCGCTGGCCCGACGCCGATTTCGCTCTCGCGACCGGGTCGGTGTTTTCAGCTTAAAGTCGATTTCGCCTCCGCGCCCGGGTCTGCCGCTTTAAAGTCGATTTCGCCTCGCGCCCGGTTCTGCGTTTTCGGCCCGACGCCGATTTCGCCTCCGCGCCGGGTCGCCGCTTTAAAAGTCGATTTCGCATCCGCGTCTCCTGCGCTGCTTCAAAGTCGATTTCGCCATCGCGTCGACGGCGCTGGCCCGACGCCGATTTCGCCTTCGCGCCCTGGTCGGCTTCAAAGTCGCCACCCGCGCCCGTTCTGGCTTGGCCCGGACGCCGATTTCGCCTTCGCTCCGACGGCGGTGTTCAGCAAAGTCGATTTCGCCTCCGCGCCCGTTCTGCGCTGGCTTGTGTCGATTTCGCCATCGCGCCCGGTTCTGCGCTGGCTTCGTCGATTTCGCCGCCCGCGTCTGGCGCTGGCCCGACGCCGATTTCGCCTTCGCGCCGGGTCGTTTTCAGCTTCGTGTCGATTTCGCCTCCGCGCCCGGTTCTGCGCTGGCTTCAAAGTCGATTTCGCCATCGCGCCGGGACGGCGCTGGCCCGACGCCGATTTCGCCTCCGCGCCGGGTCGGGCGCCAGCATCAAAGTCGATTTCGCCATCGCCCGACCGCGCTGGGCTTCAAAGTCGATTTCGCCATCGCTGGCCGACGCGTTTTCGCCCGCTGACGCCGACCGCCTCACGCCCGGCCCGCTTTCAGCGATGTCGACGCCTCCGCGCGGTTCTCCGCGCTTCAAAGTCGATTTCGCCATCGCGCTCGATTCTGCCGCTTAAAAGTCGATTTCGCCATCGCGCCCGACGCGTTCGGGCTCGACGGCGATTTCGCCTCCGCGTCTGGTCGGCGCGCGCAAAGTCGATTTCGCGCCCGATTCTCCGCTGGCTTCAAAAGTCGATTTCGCCATCGTGGCCCGACGGCGTTGGCCCGACGCCGATTTCGCCTCCGCGCGCCGGCGCTGGCTTTAAAGTCGATTTCGATCCCGCTCGCGCGCTTCGCTTCAAAGTCCGATTTCGCCATCGCGTCTGGACGGCGCTGGCCTCGACGCCGATCGCCTCCGCGTCTGGTCGGGCGTTCATCAAAGTCGATTTCGCCTCCGCGCCCGGTTCTGCGCTGGCTTCGACGCCGATTTCGCCTTCGCGCCCGACGGCGCTGGCTTGTGTCGATTTCGCCTCCCGCGTCGCTGCTTCGTGCCGATTTCGCCACGCGCCCGGCGCTTTTGGCTTCAAAGTCGATTTCGCCATCGCGTCCGGGACATGCTGGCCTGACGCCGATTTCGCTTCGCTGACTGGTCGTGTTTCAGCTTCAAAAGTCGATTTCGCCTCCGCGCCCGGGTCTGCTTGGCTTTAAAAGTCGATTTCGCCTCCGCGTCTGCCCTATGCTGGCCTGACGCCGATTTCGCCATCGCTGGACCGGTCTGGTTTTCAGCTTCAAAGTCGATTTCGCCTCCGCGCCCGGTTCTCCGCTTTCAGCTTCAAAGTCGATTTCGCCTCCGCGTCTGGTCTGGCGTTGGCCAAAGTCGATTTCGCCTCCGCGCCCGGCTCCCATGCGTATTTCGGCTCCGGACGCCGACCGCCTTCGCTGGCTGGTCGCGGTGTTTTCAGCTTCGCGATTCGCCCCGCGCCCGATTCTCCGCTGCTTCAAAGTCGATTTCACAT